>OY728132.1:1824317789-1825517789 GCA_963277665.1 Viscum album | reverse complement strand
CTTACTGGACACAATTGTAGATGACAGTTTCTTGAAATTCAAAACATTGTGGTAGTAAATTTATTTTTAAAGGCCAGTTATAAATATCTACTTTAAATAAAGTTTCATGAATTTCATTTTATATTTAGAAAACCTTGGTGTGTTACATCTATATATAGTCCTGTTATTATAAATATGGAACAACTATATTCATTATTCTATCCATATTATGAATGATAATTTCACCATGTGTGCGTACGTACGACTTACTATCTCCAGGCCGTGGTGTAATTTTTTATTCAACACTATGTCGTTTGGATTGATATAATGATGAGTAATATGTATATAAATAATGAAAATAACAAGATAATGTCTCTGTAAAATTAATATACCATCCAATTCCACAACATTAAGGAAATAACATTGTTGTTCGTGCGTACGTATATATTACCGTCTCCACGATGCGATGAGATTCATTTCCACGTTAACCATTAATCAATGATTATAAAAATATATATTACTAATAAGTATGCAATATATGGCATAATAATGCTACTATAGATATATATATTTATATATATATATATATATGTATTTATGTACTTACATATATCTTATTCACTTACTTCCGTTCAATACGATATGAAAACTGAAACTTCGTTTATACGTACGTACGACCTACCATCTCCATAAATGGTGTTCTCCATTTAATATATCTATCTATTATAATTATATATATTCTAAATATATATGATATATGAATCAAGGTTTATATTCTGGATGTATTTAAATCATGACCTAAATGATACGATCAAGAATCACAAGTTAAAATACGTACAATAAAGAAAGCGATTATTACCCTTAATGTTAATTTAACATGAAAATCATTATTAAATGGGTAGTATAAAGTCATAAATGAATAATTTATGATATAATAAATAAGAATATGGTCCTGGAATAATATAATAACATACAATGGTCATTATACAGGAGTGTAAACTTAACCTTGACCAAAGGAAAGTGCAAGGTAAGGGGTTTCTTATCTCACTTTTAATTCCCTGATATTTCCATTTTTCACCACTTATTTATTGCATGTGGTGTATTGTGTACTCCCATTTGATATATATTATCATTATTCCCATTATATTCATGATATTTTTTCATTCATTTGATGTTTATTGACTATTTTTCATACGACTCGATTGATTACAATGAGGTAAGGGTTATTTCATCAATCTCATTATAATCTGAGGTTGTTTATGTGTAATTATTTTCTATAACATACATATCATAGATACCCATATTTTATAAAAATGATTTCAAAAGGAATATTTTATGGTTTTATGGGAGGTAATATTTGACTAAATCATCAATTTAAATGTTTTAATGATTTATCTTTCTAAACCCTTTTAATTAATGTCCATGTTTTCAAAATGATTTTAAGGATTTATTTATATAGACATGATTGTTTTGAAATTATAATTATTTTAAAAATTTTCAAAGTGGTATGGGATAATTTTATTCAAAAATAAGTTTTAAATGACTAACTTTATAAATTGTGAGAATTTTAAATGATTTCATGAAAAGGGGGCATTTCTCTGAAAGCATTTTACTGATCATTTTCATCTATGTCAACATCCTTTATTAGATTTTAAACTTGTTTGATGTTGATTTATTATAATAAAATCTTACATATTGTATTGAATGAGTTATAATATGTTTTACCGTGGATGTTATTTTTTATACCTTTCCTGGATTATGGTTAACGTATTGAGATTTCGTATGCTAGTTTTAATATTAATGTTTATGTTATGTTTCAACATTTCATGTGAGGAATGAAGTGGACATTGTAAGTGGTGGGTGGAGGCCACTATAGCTCCTTGATGTATTTGTAGGTCTCATGAGACAAACTAGTGTCTGGGCACAAGGCCTTGACAAAAATTTTATTCCTAGTCTTGGCACAAGGCTTTGACTATTTGGTAATGATGTCTCGTGTTAGGCATTCCATCAATATGAAATTAGTTATTACATGTGATTACTGGACTAGTAGAATATCCATGTGCTTGTTTATATGGTGATGTTTTATTTCATTTTTCCATATTATGTTCAATATTATGTTTAAAAACACTGTTGTTTTTATTACAAATATTTACTTAAATGTTTGTAGCTTCCGCTAAATTATTTACCCTTACTGAGCATCTGAGCTCACCCCTTTCTTATGTTTTTTCTCAGGATCCCAAGAAGTGTTTTAGGTTTGAGATGCATGGTTAAGCTAAGGGATAAATGGCATTCTAAAAGGATTATTTTTGTTATTGTTGTATGTTAGAAAGTGTAATGTAATGTCCATGTATGTAATATATTTTCCAAGAATGTTAAACTGATCGGACTCTCAGGACTTGATTCTTTGTAATCATTCCAATGTATGAAAATAATGCACCGGCTCTGGGTAACTGGGGTCAGGGCATTATAGTTGGTATCATAAGAAGTTTAGTAATAACCCTGGAAACTGTATTTAGATAAACTCTGATTGGAGAACATTACCCTATGATAGACATTGAGGATTTGTATAGAAGAACTTTCTAGAATTTTGGTATTGTAGAGATTTTGTGAGTTTTCCAAAAAAATACATCCCAATCTGGATACGAACAGGAAGAGGTGGCTCTGGCACAAATGTACCTATGGGTAATACCCAAAAACACCACTTCAAGCTAGACTCGAATGGGAACTGGTGCACGACAACGGGCCGTGCTGCACTCTTGGTTACGACACTCCTTGGGGATTTGCTTAGGATAATTATCATTCTCTTTACAAATCATAATGAAGGATTTACGATTATATACCTCCTCAAAGAAAATATTTTTATGGATTATATCCATAAAATATTAAATATTTGTTAGGTATTTTACAAGTTGGAATTATTCATTTCAATTCATAAACTGACTTAGTGTATGCCATTGTATAGAAATGGCGCCCTGTAGAAGGAATGAGAAGTGCAGTAATATGTTTGACCCAAAGAGTAAGAAAGCTCATATCATTCATGGTATTAATCCAACATTTAGAAGAGAAATAGTCTCTCATTTATTCTCAACATATGAAGAAATAATATCAAGTGTTAATAAGATATGTAATGAATTACTTGAGTCACATGGCTTTGAATGGAAGCAAGAGAAGAAAATGATGGTAGAGAGAAAGATGGATAAAGGGAATAGGGGAATGAAGGATTTTCCCATATGTGATAAATGTGGAAAGAATCACCTTGGTAAATTCTTTAAGGGAATTGGAGTTTGTTATATGTGTGGAGAAAAAGGACACCAAGTACATGAGTGAAAGGGTAAGAAAAATCTTTCAAATGTAAAATGATTCATCTACAAGGCGTTGAGACACTACATGAATCAATGTTCCAGTCATAAGAGTATACCGCAGATGATGTTATTGGATAATAATCAAGTTATGATACTACCTCAAATGAAGAGGAATGACTAGTGTTCTTATGTTTTTATTATAGATTTATTTCATTTGAGTATTGTATCAACAGTATACTAGTTACATGAATTATGGAGATAAATAAGGATTGTTATGCATTACTATTTTATTGAGGATTTGAAATTATATGGTTCTAAGAAAAGTGACCTAATAGTAAGATACACTTTTTGGAAAATACATGGCTGAAGGAAAGGTAATCCTTAATATGGTCCTGATAATGGGGGTAGTGTTTTTGGAATAAGGTATAGTTGATTTGGATAAATTATATTGGATATTATTGACTTCCTTGATACTGAATAATGATTTGTAGAGTCCATCATTGTTGTATTTTACATAATTTTTGCATAGAAGGAGTATATCTAGTATTCTATAAGGAATAAGGGAGCATGAATGTAATCAATAAGGTTTTATGGTAATTCAGGATGTTTCAGTGTTTTAAAAGAATCCATGATAAAGGCGTTCAAATGTTATTACCTAGAAAAAATGATATTCATTGTGTTTAACTTCCTTATAAATTTTGGATTGAGAGTTTGGATATAAGTATTTTGGATAAGTATAAAGGTTGGAATGGATTAAGTTTTTAATTGGATACTATTGTTAATGTTATTTTTGGATTGTTATGAAAAAGACAACATAGATGTTGGGTGACAACTAGTCACATCCGGCAAGGCTATGAGAATTGAACTCGCAACCGAAGAGTGACAAGGGTGCATCACCTACGACTGGACTACGTGATGTACTGGTTTGTATAATTTAGTTTTTTTAATAGTCTGACAAATGAATTATAAATTCATTATTTTTGGAACCCTATACGATTAGGATAAATAGAATTATTTTGAAAATATTTTGGAGTGAAATATGAGTTTGTGTTAGTAATTAGTTTAAGGATGAAACTATACTTGTCAAGTATATATATATATATATATATATATATTCCTATTATTAAGACTGAATTTTATTAACCCAATTTCTGATGTGGGTTTTCCCACAAATATCTTTTCTATTTTCAAAAAACAATTTCAAATTATGAGGATTCAATTTATTGAAGGAGGGAAGAATGTAACACCACAAGATTTCATAGTACGTCATTTATTCAAAGTCATTCAATAACTTTCACTACACGCAACACTGAGTTCAAGCGCACCACGACTTACCAAACTAGACACTCCAAAGCGGTTATAAATAGTATTAAATGAATTTTGAACTATATATAATCTTTATAATTTTACAATCCATATTATGAATTTCTTAGACACAATGTAAAGAAATAATTCATTTTTTTCAGTTAAAAAAATTATTTTTCAAAAAATACTCTTTTATCGCCTTTTAATAGCGAACACTATTTAAATCCAATATTTTATACTTTTAGATATTCAATTTGAAAAAATAAACTTTTTCTTTATAATCGGGACATAAGAATTTAGTTTTAATAAATTTTTTGTGTTTTTCTGATAACTTTCATATTTGGGTGAATAATGAAAAATACTATATTTTAACTGAAAACAACTTTTTTAATGAAAATAATTTATAGTTTTAAATTATGCATTTGAACGGTTTGAAAGTATAAATAGATTATATTATTACCATTTAATATGATTATGGTCATTATAAGTAATTTCACTTTGAAATTGGACATAAACAAGTGTCAATCTTTTGATAGTTATTATTTCTTAAAAATACACCGTTCGGTTATGACAACTGGAATTAATTTTAAATTAATAAATGAAACTTCTATGATTTGAATTTGTTAAAATATACTTCATTTTTTAATTTTTAAAATCAAAATTATATTAGGGAGAATTTTTGGTATGTTCTGAAAACTATAAATTTTTTATCAATAGTTAAAAACACTGAGTTATTGTTTAAAACTGACTTTTTATTTAAATAATTATTTATTTTATTTAAATTTATTTTAAGTCAAAATAGATACGTAATACATATATATGTTCAATTTAATTCATTGAGGTCATTTTGTAATAATATGAGATATATAAAATTTTATTGACCTTTTCACCGTCTTTTACCCACCTCCTAGGAAAATTTGCAAATTTACATAAAACCTAACTTTACCGATTCTGTGAGTGAAATTTAAATAATTCAAGACACACGGTTGATATTAGTGAGAAAAATTTGGTTCAATAAGATAAAAATAATTTTTGGTAAATAGTATCTTTTTACTTTTATTTACCACAGTTAAAAGAAAATAGCATAATTAAGTGTAAAAATGATATTATTATTACCCCAACACATGTCCTAATTCTATTAGATAAGTGTCATTCGACCAAAAACAACCTTAGTAATAAATTATGATCCTTTAGGTCCACTTGGATTAGATTAGGACATTTATTATTATTTAATTCTAAGAAGAGTTTAACGAGTTAAAATCAATGTTTAATAACTAAAACATTTTTAATATAGGTTATACATAAGATAAATTCAACTATAAACATTACCTAGAAAGATAAAAATATTTCCTACATAATGATATTTTCTTTATAAATTTTATAAATTAAATAATTAAATTTATTTGTGACACAATTATGATGCAGAAATTATCGTATTAATGAATGATTAAAATAATTGACATTATAAATATCCAAATAAATGTAATTTGAGACTTTTTATAAATTACACTAATTTTATATTTTACTATGACATTTTAGGGTTTTTAGATCAATTTTTTTGAAGTAATCATGCAGTTATAATTTTAACAAAAAAAACAAATACCAAATAGAGTCAAAATTGACAAAAAAAATAGTTTTTAAAACAAATATTATATTATTTATTAATATAATAGTCCTAAAAATCTAATATTCTGCCAAAAGACTTATATAATAGTATATATGACATTAATGAACCAACTGAGGTTCTATTTTCATTTTATTGTACATTTATGAACCATATAATATAAAAATACAAAGAGACATGGTAATTGTCAAAATATTTAACTAAGAGTTGAATCTAAAAGATAAAGTTAATATATTCACCCAAACCTGTCTAAAATCTATTAATTGAGTGTTGTTAGACCCATACAATCCTTATAATTTAAATAATCTATTTTTTATCCATTATAATACGAAAATTATTTTATTATAAAATAAATTTTCTTGTTTTTTCCTATGGTGCCCCTCACCCCACTTCAAAAAGGGCACTTCCCCTTCTCTCAAATTCACACCTCCAAATCCATTTGGATTGGTCAACCCTTGCCCAAATATCCTCCCGACTATCATAACTTCATCCTAGAATCCTTACATTGGTCATAAATCCACCCTAAATATCCCTTTTGATCGAATCAAAAGGAAGAACCTGAAGAAGAGGTAATGATTTCACCACCCTCTTTCAAGTTCTCTTATTCTTCCACTTACTCTTTCTTTGTTGTTTCCATTATAAAATAATAACTCCATTATTTTATATATAATACTCTATTATTATAAATATTTAACAAATATATTCATTATTCTATCTATCTTAATAATGATAATATCACTATGGCTGCGTACGTACGGCTTACTATCTCCACGTCGGGGTGTAATTTTTTATTCAACACTATGTTAATTGGATGGATATAATGATGAGTAATATGCATATAAATAATTCAAATAACATACTAATGTATCTGTAAATTTAATATACCATACAATTCCACACAACTAAGAAAATTATATTATCCCTCGTGCGTACGTACGGATTACCATCCTCACGATGCGGTGAGATTCATTTCCACGTTCACCATTCATCGATGATTATAAAAATATATATTACTAATAATTATGTAATATATGATATATTAATTCTACTATATATATATATATATGTATTTATGTACTTACATATATCTTATTTACTTACTTCCGTTCAATACGATATGAAAACAGAAACAATGTTTATGCATACGTACGGCCGACCATCTCGATAAATGGTGTTTTAAATTTAATATATCTATCTATTATAAATATTTATATTATATATATATATATGATATATGAATCATGGTTTATATTCTGGAAGTATTTAAATCATGACCTAAATGATACGATCAAGAATAACAAGTTAAAATATGTACGATAAAGAAAGCAGTTATTACCCTTAATGTTAATTTAACATGAAAATAATTATTAAATGGGTAGTATAATGTCATAAATGAATCATGTATGATATAATAAATATTAATATGGTCTTGGTATAATCTAATAACAAACAATGGTCATTATACAGGAGTGTAAACTTACCCTTGACCAAAGGAAAGTGCAAGGTAAGAGGTTTCTTATCTCACTTTTAATTTCGTGATATTTCCATTCTCCACCACTTATTTATTGCATGTGGTGTATTGTGTACTACCATTTGATATATATTATCATGATTCTCATTATATTCATGATATTTTTTGATTCATTTGATGGTTATTGACTATTTTTCATATGAATCTATTGATTACAACGGGGTAAGGGTTTTTTCCTCAATCTCATTATTTTTCAAGGATGTTTATGTGTAAGTATTTTCTGGAACATACTTATCATAGGTACCCATATTTTATAAAAATGATTTCAAAATTAATCTTTTAGGGTTTTTTGGGAGGGTATATTTTAATATATCATCATTCTAAATGTTTTAATTATTTATATTTCTAAACCCTTTTAATTAATGTCCATGTTCTCAAAATGATTTTAAGGATTTATTTATATGGACATGAATGTTTTGAAATGATAATTAGTTTAAAAAGTTTCTAAGAGGTATGGGATAAATTGATTAAAAAAATCACTTTTAAATGACTAAATTTATAAATTGTGAGAATTTTAAATGATTTCATGAAAAAGTTGTATTTCTCTCAAAGCATTTTACTGATCATTTTCATCTATGTCAACATCCTTTAATGGATTTTAAACTTGTTTGAAGTTGATTTATTATAATAAAATCTTTCATATTGTATTTAATGAGTTATAATATGTTTGACTATAGAAGTTCTATGTTTATAAAATTCATGGATTATGGTTAGTGTATTGAGATTTCGTATGCTAGTTTTAATACGAATGATTATGATATGTTTCAAAATTTGATATGAGGAATGAAGTGGATGTAGTTAGTGACGGGTGGAACCCAATATAGCTCCTCGATGCATTCATAGGCTCGATGAGACAAACTAGTGTCTGAGAACAAGGCCTTGAAAAAAAAAACTTCATTTCTAGTTTTGGTACAAGGCCTTTACTATTAGGTAATGATGTCTGGCGTTAGGCATTCCCTCATTATAAATTTAGTTATTACATGTGAATATTGGACTAGTAGAATATCCATGTGATTGTTTATATGGCGATTTTCGATTTTTTCCATATTATGTTAGATATTAGGTTTAAAAATACTGTTGTTTTTTTACACATCTTGCTTTAAATGTTTATATCTTCCGCTAAATTATTTACACTTACTAAGCATTTAAACTCACCCCTTTCTTATGTTTTTTTTCCAGGATCCCAAGAAGTGTTTTATGTTTGAGATGTAACGTTAAGCTAAGGGAGAAATGGAATTCTCAAAGGATTATTTTTTTTGTTGTTGTATGTTAGAAAGTGTAATGTAACATCAACGTTTGTAATCCATTTTCAAAGAATGCTAAACTGATTGGTCTTTCGGGACATGATTCTTTGTAATCAAGCCAATGTATTAAAATAATGCACTGGCTCAGGGTAACTGGGGTCGAGGAATTACAAAAATGTTATGGTCATGGTCCATAGAGAAAATTTTTAGTTATAATGTTATCATTGTAATTAGATTTAACATGGTTTAATACACAAATTATACCCTAATTAATTCAATTCTCACATCCACTGAACTATATCAAATAAAGTTAATTAGTTTTTAAATGTTTTTATAAAGATAAATCCAAATTTATTTTAATAATTTAATATACAGTACCTATTTAATGTTACCCCGTTTATAAAATATAGTTATTAAAGAACCAAAATAGATTTTAATATATGCTATTTCCCAAAAAATACTAAATTAAAATAATAATTATGGAATTAACATGATTAAAAATTCATGTACACATACATATACTCTTGATCTCCATAAAATAATGTGGCTTTTCCGCTCATGAATAAATCATCATTAACTAATATTAAACCAATAATAATAAAACATACAGTTTATAATAATAAAATTTAGTAATTATATTAAAAAAATCGAAGACTACAAAAAATAAACCCCCAAATATTTCTGTGTAAAATTATTCAAGGTTATCATATAGATTGGAATAGAAGTGTGATAAAAAACTAAATTTGAAAAACAATAAAAAATTTATAAAAAAAAGTAGTTATAGAAATCAAAAACCCACTGCATGAAACTAGTAACCATGTCATCGTAACATAATTTAGAAAAAAGTTAAATCTCCTCAAACATAACCTAATTGAAATGGTTTGATCTCCTCTATTTTAAATCTCATCCATTATCTATGGGCCATGGCCCTATCATTGATTAACATATTTATGTTTTTTATGCATTCCAAACTCCTGATTCGCTAATCTATTTCATTCATTCTCCAATGATTTTTTCCATTTCAATCTAAAAAACATTGTACCAAACACACCAGATAACAAATGCTAGAATGACAAGAATTGTAAAATTGGGAAAATAAAACTATTAAATCCATGAAAATATATTCAGAAATGAATCATTAGTATGAGGGAGTGACAAAGATGGGGAGTTAGAGATCTACCATTTAAGGGAGGTAGAATTCATTCAGAGATGAGTGAACTATGCATTCCTTTTTTATATGTTTTTTTAAGGCAATCATATTGGGAAAAATCATTTTTTTGTATTTGTCATTTTTTATTCTATTGGATGTTAATGAATTTCATAGGGATCATATTTTTTTATATATGATGTTATTTGAGTTTGAATACCTATACAAATTCAACTAATTTCTATATTTTTTCTATTTATCAAAATTAAAATTTTTAATCAATTACCACATATTGTATTTCCTCCCACAATTTTTTAATTTCAGATGATGTCATTACCATTTTATTATTACTAATCATATTCCCTAGCCACTAGTTAACTATCAATATACCACAAAATAACAAATAAATATTTAAATAACCATCAACACATATAATTACAAATCCATCACCATAGCATAACCATCACACAATAAAAAACATCTTAAATTCACCACTAAAAATACCTTAACATATCCCCTGCCAATCCAACCACAACCTCGCTATATGAAAAAAATCTACATCATAAATGGTAATAACCATCACCATAATTTTCCAAAAATTTCCAAAAAACACAATCTCAAAATAGTATACATAGTAGAATGCATATAAATAAATTTTCACCATCATAGTTACTACAATTTCAATTTAAAGGGGGATTTGAAAGCATTTCCTCATCTCTTTAATTGATATTTTCCTAAAATTTCTAGATTCACACAACTAGTTTCTTACTTTGTTTAACATTATAATCTTTTATGAATGATGATTTCAAATAATAAATCAAATAAGTGGTTCTTAATTCAACTTGGATAAAAGAAACAATCAGAATACTGTTCAAGTTTATAGTTAGACTTCAACATAATAAGAATGAAAAAACCAAAATAAATGGATGTAGAAGATAAATATTAGTTAAAACATACTAATTTGAGGTGGAAGATGAAATTATAAAGTAATAAAAGGATGGATCTCCGCTGGGGAGGTTGCGTTCACATCTTGTGAAAAAGAGGGGAACTCTGGTTAAAGGAAACTAATCCTCCCCTCTTGGAGCGTTTACATTATTCCACTAGTTTATTGAGAATAAATTGGTTAATAATCTTTGATTAATTTATAAACACTAAGAACACACCAAAAATAAATCAATTCATAAGATACAACATAGTGTAAAATTAATGATTTGAAGTGAAGAAAAAAAGGACATAAATCGAGATGGGCCAGCTGGGAAGAACCAGAACTGCATGTCTAGTAAAGATCTACTTGCAATAATGGGAACCACTGGGAAGAATGGTACCATAGGTGCTAGTGATGGGACACTGGGAGGAACTTTTAGGAAGAATGGGAACCACTAGGAAGAAGTCAAACTGCAGCCATGAGAAGAATGGGGCGAGGCGAATCTGGTTTATAGTTTTTGTGCACTGGTCAGGTGCGTGTTTAGGAGATTTCATCATTCTTGGATGCGAAAAATCCAACCCTACGGGTTTACAAAACCGTCAAGACATCCAGCACTACTATAGTATTTTTTTGGGTAAGGTATACCAATGGTTTGAAATAACCATTGTCAATTTGTTAATTAATCCAACTATTTACATAAAACGATGGGATATACTTATTTATTTCACTCTACCCAAATGGTTTAACAAAACCGTTGGGAAACACTGCTATACATGGCCTATTTCAATGGTTTTTATAAACCATTGGAATAGTGGTGTTGGGATAGGGGGTATTTCCAGTAGTGATATTTCCACTAAGGACATATATATGTATAATACCCATAATTTCCAAATATAAAACATTAGATGTTAATCTAGTTTTTCTAGTTCCCACTACTAACTAAAAATAGAAAACATAGTTTGTGAAACACTTATAATAAAAAAAACCAAATAATCCTGAAAAATTACTTATATAATTCTTAAATTAAGAAACATACTTTTAAATATATGACAACATAGTATTTTCATTTGAAAAATACCGTAAAAAACATAATAAATATATATAGGGTTCATACAAATTTTTTATCATACTAGTTTCCAAAAGATTACTAAACCACTCCATTGATAAAAAATATAGAGACCCACCCAAAACATATATGGATATTAAATATTTTAAGATGAATATTCATCATATTAATAAAGGATCTGACTATGGACTGTAATATTTTAGTGTCATCAAAAACTATGAATAAAAATTTTATAACATAGTGAAAGATATCAAATTATTCCATCAAAGATCTTACATTTTTTTACTTCTACTTAAAATGCATCTTTACACCCTAATAATTGGAACATCAGAATGCAAGATCATAGATTTTCATTAAGTGTACATAATGGATATTTATAATCTGAAAAAGATCATACTGGTATGAGAACATTAGAATAACATTAGAGATCATAACACGCATATCGAAGATCATATATACGAGTCATGGAATAAATATTTGAAGTTAATAGGACATGAATCATAATGGAATGAAGAGAATAATCCATGAGATCATAACATAGGAATAATATAAGGAATTTTGGTTGACACATATATATATATATATATATATATATATAATTGTTTCATTATTAGTTTAGGATTATTCTAAATGCGATATTAGTGGAATGAGTTCTGTCACAAACTAATAATATTAATGGTTCACTCCCAAGACTGTCATATTAGAGAAATAAATTTACTCAATTGTTTTCATTCCACATTCCATCCTAATATTACTAAATGGAGTTCGCATCACACTGTAACCCTATATTACTAAACCAGTATAACATTCTATATGGGGATGGATTTTGAAAGCTCACTTTTATATATTCTTATGGAAAATAACAATCCTTTAAAAATCAACTAAAATAAGAAATAAAACATTTCCAAAATGATATTACTTTAAAACCAATTTCAAAACTAGTGATGTAAGATTTAAAAATAATTTAAAACATTTATTGATGAAAAAAACCCTTCCACATTGAATAAATCTCTTTAAATTAGAAGTAATTTTAAAATACTTATTTTTATGGAAATAACCTTTCAATATTATAATGAAAAACATTATAAATCATTTAAAACACTACTTTAACATAATATATTTTTGATTTTTTTAAAAAATATTAAAAAAAATGAATTATCAGAATAGTAAGAAAAAACATTTTAGCAAAAAAATGTTCTAAACTTGTAGATAAGCCTTGAATTAAATGATAGTTATGAAGGAAAAAAATCTATGCATTCTGAACATTCCATTTTTTCTTTGTAAGTTTTTTTAAAAGTGTCGCGATCAAAAAATTTACAAGAGGATTCATTTTTTGAAACCCATTTTGGGTAAAATTTAAAACATGGGTAAAAATTAATTTTAATGATAATATAAGGATATTAGTTAATTTTTAAATATATTTTTAGAAGAAGTGGTTTTGAAAGAAAATAGTATCTGACTGAAGACAGAAATGAAATAGAATCTTCATAAAAACAATTTATTATTTATTTTAAGTGGAAAAGTGTGGAAGACGATAACATTACTTGCATATAAGATTAATAAATAGAGTATATGAAAATTCATTTTATTTCCTGATATTTGGATCAAAATATTTAATCAATGGTAACATAATCCTAAATAATCTCAATAGACGATGAAGTTGTAGTAATAAACTCTTAATAAATTGGTAATGTTGATTCCAAAACTCTGTAACGAAATAACATAAAAATAAAAATAAAATATAACTAAGATATATAAACTCATGATAATATATTTCAATGGTTTTTATATACATACCGTAAATAATATATATGCATAACCTAAATATGTCTCACATAAGGTAAATTGAGGCAGAATTACATTACAGATTAGGTACTTATTGAACTGTAAACACCATGAAAAATATATAATAAAATTGATATGTGGATAACCATAAATTTCATGATTATAATAATATAGTACATTCATGGGATCTATATATACCACAAAAAAATAAAAAAGTGGTGGTTTTGGCATAAGTCCTATAAAATAAATGTTAGAGTAGAAATATCCTTACTTCCTATGTAACTTTTGAATTACTAGATCCATGGAATAAAAACATAAATTGGAACATTTAATATGATTATGTTAATAAAATTCATGAAATAACATGTCATAGTGTAGTATATACACCACACATTAATAATTATTGGTTAGTATGTTAGATATCACAAAGAAATAAATTTGAGATATGAAAACCCTTAGCTAATGTGTTGAATTTAATTATACATGTTAAAAACTTCTATATAATAAATATATGTTTATTAAAAGTTTACCAAATAAAAAATTATTATATTTCATACCATATCTTATATTATTATGACTCTAAATTACATTTTTATTAACAATTCCATGTTAATGTTGGGTTTCGGTAATAACCGCTTCGTTTTTTGTATATGTTTAGGCATTTTATTCATGAAACATTTAATTAGATCTTTATTTAAATAATTAAATAATGTAAAACAATATATAAATATCATAATATATTCATCATATATTATTTTTATAATAATCATTTAACAATTTAAATGTCAAATGGAATACACCCCTTAGGGGTATAGTAGATCGTACATACATATTATCAGTGTTTCTATTTTCCTATCATGTTTAATGGAATAAAGTAAATGAAATATATATATATATATATATATACATTATAGTATAATTATTATTTAATAAATATCATGTATTTTTACTAAATCAACCCTTAAAACATCCATTTAGAGTGTGAACAATTAAAATAACATTGAGGAGGAAATAGTCCACATGATCACAAATGTTGTTATCATATTCCCAAAAAATAAAAAAATGAATGTATGAGTCATATAATAATTAAAGAATAATTAATACATTAAAAATATAATACAAATAATATTAAAATAGCATTTTAATCAAAATTCCCAACCATGATTGGTTGTAATTGATCCTTTTATGATTATATTAGGGTTTTTTTGAGATTTTTTGGGTTGTTTCTGGTTCAGAAAACAGGATTGAGGGGTTTGAAGAAGTGAGCAGGTGAGTTCCCTTTTATTGTGGAGGAGGAGTGTAATTATTGTAAGTAAATAAAGGTCATCACAATTGATAGGTATCCCATAAATCATGGGCCTCTAATAATATATTATATTTGTTAAAAAGGAGGATATTGTAGGAATATTTCAATAATATTCCTTTTAGACATTTGTCTTGGTTATTTGGCCCCATAAGTTAATTTTTAACCACTAAGTAAACTTGTTTCTTCCTTAATTGGTGTAATTAAGTATAATTACATTCACTAATATTTTTGGATAATAAAAAAGTAAAAGTTACTAGGAATTGTATATTTGGATTATTTCCAATATGTATTGATTTTTTACAAATTATAATCAAATAAATAACAAAAATTAATTTAAAATCAATCATACAGACGAGACAGGAAAACAAAATTTTAAAGTGAAAATATTAAAAAGATTAAATTTTTTCTAAATCAACTATCAATGTAAAATTGTGAGAAATTTCATAAATTATACTAAAATAATTTCATTTAAAATAAATATACTTTAAAAATATATAAATTATAATTTACCTATAATAAGTTATTAGTTGAAAAATAATTTTTAAGATAAAATTCAGTGTTTTATCAATTAATATAAAAATGGAACTTCTTCTAAAAATATAAAAATATCCCAAATATAAATTTTTATATTCACCCTTCAAAATTAGAGTTAAAATTTAAACATTTTTATTATAAAACTATCAAAACATAGATTTATAATAGGATCTCTAATAATAGGTGGTAAATTTTCCATTTATAAAAATAAATCTAATTATTCATAAAATTATATTTATTATTTTCTTATACCTATAAAATATATTGGATAGGTGCCAAGATAAATATGATTTAATATATCAAAAATTTATTTTTTTAAATAATATTATCTAATTTTTTTTCAATTTTTTTAAAAACATCATGAATGTACATAGAAAAATAGTTTCATAGGATATGAATTTCATTATTTTCAAATAGTTCTTAGTTTCATTTATATGTAATTAATAATAAAAAATAATGTGATCAAAATGTTTTAAAGAAAAGTTTCAGAATTTAGTTATTCTCAGTCATAAATTCCATTCTAATGTTTATCTTATAACTATAATAAAATTTTAGTAATATTATTAATAGTATATTGTAGATCGGTAAAACAGGGGAATGCGTGTAATACAAGCTATCAAAGGAACACAATATTGTGTATGATGTAAGAGAAACATATTTTTTGTTTATAGTATGAGATATTCTATGTTCTTTTTTTAGTGAAATCTATACATGGTATTTCGTGAAATTACAACAAACATAGTTTTATAAAATAACAAAAGATAAATTTAGTGTTGTGTGAAATGTATAAAATTTAAAAGATTAAATTAATTTGAAAAAAATCATTACAACTCACAATATTTCATATATGGAAAGCATTAAAAAAAATTGAAAATTAAAAATAGTGAAAATTGACACTTATCAATAATTGAGGAATAAATATGGACATTTAGAAAGTAATACAATGAATAAAAAATTCAATGGAGTGATACCTAACTAAAAAGAAGAGGTCGGTTTGGTTTCTCTTTCATTCAATAAACTATGAGCCTAGGGAGAATCATAATAATTTGAATACATGTAAAACCAAAAGTATAAAGGGTGAGAAATTATATTTGATAATTTTATAATGAGAGAGAATAAAATTCCAATTATTATTTATCTTCTAAAAAATACTTTTTGAAATTGATATTGATGATGAATCTCATTAGCCAGTGGTAAGGAGAGAATAGATATTATAAGAGGGATTCCAATAATTATAAAATAGAAAAATAAAAATAAAAATAAATGATATTAATTACAATTTACAAAAATAATATATTTGTCACACAATATAAAAGGAATTTGGATGTTCAATATCAATAATGTCCACACGAAATTAAAAATAAAGACAATTTTACCTTATGACATTGGTATCATTTATTTCAAAATAAATTTAAAAAAATGATATAAATCCAAAAACCACATAAATTAATTTTATATAGTAAATTATATTCATTAAAAATAAATAAAAATATATTAGTGATATAATATTGAACAATCTGAATTGTGACATAGAAATTTAAATTTCAAATGAATAACCCCAAACAATAATTTTTGAAATCAAAATAAATGATGGAATATTAGGTATAAACTAAATTATTATCAAAACAAAATATTTATAATAAATAATAATATTTATTACCTTCATTAAAAATAATTTATAATTATATTATTCATGTATATTATTTATTAATTATCTATTTTTTATATCACGTGTGAGTGGTTTGGATCATATTTATATAGTTTCATAATTTTTCTGGTGTTCTTAATTCTTCTCAAAATTTCCATCAATTGAATATCAAAAAAGTTACTAGATTAAAGTATTAAATAAATAATTATTGTATTAAATTTTCATTCAATGATATTTTAGGTCAATATAATTAAAGATGAAATGTCCTGTAATAATTTTTAAATGAATTTAATGGAACATACATTAGTATAAATATTATTTGTTCAATAATAATGATTCAATTATAATGAAAAAAACAAAATAATTATTTACTAATTATTATAAAATATTATTAGTAATGAAGTTCTCATATTCATCCATGAAATTATTTTTCAACATTTTCCAATTAGGTGGTGAAAACAATGTAGACATGAACATAACCTATATAATTGATAATTATGTATACACTAGTGTTTTCATTTGGAATAATAAAAATTTTATAGAGGTATAATTATAGTGATTGAATCGTTAATACATAGTCACATGTTGGAAAAAAAACTCTCAACATAGATTTTTTGTGTTTTTAGATTGGATATGTTTTTTTTGACAATGTATGTTTCTAAGGTCAGTTGTGGAGTTATTGAATAGATTTTTACCTGGTACATTGATAAAGATCCAAGAAAAATAAATGGAATGTCTGGAAGTAATACACAAATATGTGTGTACAAGGTTGGACCATTTTTATGTGTTTACCAAATTATTTTTTTCCAAAATTTAGAAGATAAATCAATAATTGATATGTGGGATTTCTGGGGACAACTCATAATAAAATGTACTGGTGTTTTGCAAATGATTTTTGTTTCATTAAGGAATGCTCATTAGAAAATGTTATGTGTTTCACAATGTATTATTGGATCGGGAATGATGGATGAACATAAAGGAATGATAGTAAGTACCATGAATATGAGAAGATTTTATAATGGATTAATTACATGGCTATCTCACAATGGAAGGGAGAATCATGAATCATTTTTGATCGATACAAGAAAATTCCCTGATGGGGTGGAATTATTCAAGTTGGGGAATTTTCAGCTATAAATAAGAGGCCACCCCTCATTTTAAAGAAATCAAGCGTTAACAATAATTCAAAGGATAAAAATTATAGATAGTGATTCATGAAGTATTTTCCTTGAATGATGTTTTGCTTAAATTCACCTATTTTATATGGAAAGGTATTTTTTTAAGGCTATAACAGCTTCATGAAAGTCATGATTAGCATTAATGTTGTGAGCTTTCCAAAAGGATTTAGCTTTGTGGTGGGTATGTGAGCTTTATGAAGGATTAGTGAGATTCATAAAGTATATTAAAGCTTTTGAAAGTTAGTTATCTTCATGAATGTTCGAAATATCAAAAAATGAGTATCTTTTTATAAATAATTTGGTGGTTTATGATTGTTTTAAAATGATTTTTCAAAAGAAATTCCTTTGATAACCAGAATGAATTTCCATTTAAATATCTGTATATGTGGAATTCAAAAATTAGATGATTGTATAACTTAACAAATCACTAAATGAGGTGTCAAATATATTCATTACAACAATAAAATATGATTCAAATTAAGAATTAGTGAGTACACATAAGTATAAGAAGAGTTGATCTATCATAATGGGATTGGATGTAATCCATAAGAGAAAACATGTCCACTCTGAACATTTTAATATCAGTGGGATTTAGTGGACTTTGTACATAAGAATATTTATATTATATGGCCATTGTATGTTATTGTAGTGAGGATGAAGCTAGTAATTTTTTCCCTTGTGTATAATTTCCTTTTAAATAACACATTTCTATGAGAAAGGGATTGAATAGAGTTCAGTTTAATGACAATAGAATATTTTAAGGGGTAGTTTTTATGACCTATCATACCTTGATTCACCACCTCCCTTCAATGTATTTATACTTATAGGGATAAAAATATATATTCTAAAATGATGACTACTAACATTATAACAAAAAGATCATTTCCAAAATCATATAGAACTAGAGCCTTTGGAAAATAAGGATAGAGAAATAACTATTTCATAAATTATATATATTAATTAACAATAAATGATTAATAAAATAGAACCCTTATGATACATACCACTTGAAAAACCATTCTTCATAACCTAGAGAAAGGAAACATAATAAAGGGTGAGCTCATGTGAATAGTAAGGTAAAATAAGGGAGATATCTATGATCACATAAGCATAACCTGAGTGTAGGGGTGTGACAACCAAAAAATAATATTTGAAATTCACTCCCTTATATATCATATATCATACTATAGATTCATTGAATAAATATTTGAAGTTGAAAAATATGAATCATAAAAAAATCAACTAACATGATCCACCAAATCCTTATATTTTCATAAGACAAGGCACTTTGGAATACACATAAACATATATCTTTTTGAACATGTACAAATCGAAAGATTTTCGGTCTTTATGTTGATGAAATGAAAATATTTCATCACACTAACCTATATACATGAAACCAGGTCCACACATAAGCTTCTGGACATGAAAGTTAGGCCCACAAATAAAATTTTTGTCTTGAAAGCTAGGTCCATACAAAAAATCATTGACAATAAATTTAGGTATATTAATATAATTTTGTGTATGAAATAAAGATCATAGATAACATATTTACACCATGAGTTACCCATCTTTAACCAGTCAATATTAAGGAGATATAGGTACCACATATAATTAATTAACATTCTCACATATGCGTGCCTCAAGATTTGAAATCATTCATCATATCAAAACCCATGAAATAGAATAGATATCAAAAAAACTATTCAATTATAAACATAAACCATATTATGAAATATTATGGATGTTATCCTTAAGTCATATTTCTAATAAATTTTAATTAACATCAATGATTATCATCGTAAATAGAATGTTTTTTTGGATGACCAGTTTATATAAATCTTATAGAAAATAACCTTTCTATTTTAAAATCACATATCTTTAAAGAGTTTTGGATATATAAAAGAATAATTTTTTTCATAGAATCGCCTTAGGAACATTAAAATTTTCCATCAAAATATATAGTCATGATGATGATAAAAATTTCTCATGGATTATACATTAAATAAAACCATTCCATAATTTTGTAAGAAAAGTCATAATGTTCATCATTAGGAAAACAAAAAATGGAATCCATTAAAACCATTTTGTTTTAAAATAAAATATAATTAATATGGATTTAAACAGTCACAGAAGAACCATAAACTATTTGATAAAATATATTTATAAAAAAGTGGAAATGAATTTAATTAATTCCCTAATTGATAGGTAAAAATAAAAAATCTTGAATATTGATGAGATTGTGAAATAAAACTCTTTCTGATTTAGTAACATTTGATTAATTGGTCACATGAATGAAATAACTAGAGGATGATATTTAAATCGTATTATATCTATGATAATAATAATAAAATAAATTCCTATTTATTATATACAATATAAAATGAGTCCATTTATATATTGGTAATTGGCCTTAAATACATAAAAATTAGATTAACTCTCCTTAAATCCTGATCACCTTGTCTCAAAAGTACACGAACATCCAATTTAATAAATATAAAATTTTTATAATAATTCCTCATCATCATTTTCAAACATCTAATATCATATATTATCCCTTCGTAACATGTCAACACCCCTTCTCTCAACAAATATTTATTTATATGTGTTAATTAGATTGTTCATTCATAATTAATTAAGATCATTTTTTATGGAACTTATAAATTTATCATTGTTAGATAACCTAAATAATATTAATAAACACATAAATATCACATATTTTCCAGATATACATATTTCAAATCATCCATTATATGTGATATAGAGAAATGAATTACACTGGTCCTAGGGATGGTAGGTTGAATGTATGTGTGACTACTATTGTCATTTTCTGAAGGATTGAATAATTTAATGTTAACTATTAACTAAACATAATATAACCATTATATTTTTATAAATATGATATCTATTCATTAAATGTATCATGATTACCATGCTAGTTAAATTGAAATAAAAAAACTAATCTCATCACTTTATGGAGTTGGTAGTCCGCATATACATATGAATGAAAACATCATTTCCCAATAGATTTGTCACGACTCGTCCTCGGGGCCCATGCCGTGACTACCACAAGCCCACCTTCCATAGGCCAGGGGCTGGCGACTAGCACCAAGGCGTAAATCCCAGTAAAAAGGGAAGGCATTGCCTTTGAAAAGTAAAAAAGCACCACAGAGTAAGCAAGCGGAATAGTAAACACTAAGTAATAACAGAGTACAACTGAAAGTGCGGAAAAGTAAATGAGCCAGTATACAAACCCAAACTGAAAGTAAAGTACAACTCGAAAGGGAAAACAGCAACTGCAAAGTAAAAGCCGCTACACCGAGCTGTCCACTGGAGATCCCACCTGAAGGGTGGGTACAAATAGCTTTACTGCTCCTCGGGTCCCGCCGTCCGCTCCGAGCACATCCCGCCCAGTGGTCCACCTCCAGGTACCGTCCTGCTCTGCAAGCCTCAACCACGATCAACGTTGTCCGTCGTCTGCAACCAACACAACGTAGTGCGGGCATAGCCCGTGGAGGGGTGAGTATAACGATACTCAGTAGGGACCCCGAGACCCTCAAGGTCTCACTAAAACCAACAAGGATAACCACAAGAAGATCTCAATAGATAACCTCTACTTAGATATATGCCCATACATATACCTAAGTTATCAATTAACTCATCTCAATCATGAGGAAACACAAGGATTGTGAAATCAACGGATAACCACAACCCAAGTATATGCCCATACATATACCTAAGTTACCAAGTGACCCATCTCAATCATGAGGAAACACAAAAGGTCAAAAGTCTCAGCTCAAAACAGGATTTTCATTATCGAAACCATAACTGCTGGAGAGCTCCATCTCTGGAGTGTACAGTGGTCCTGTCACGACTCCGAGGTACTGCTCACTAACCTAAGACTGCTGAGGTGCTCCTCCTGTCGAGTACCGCGGGCCAGCTGCTACAACCAAGCGCTCCCATGTGCCGCTACAACCAAGCGCACCTCTGTCGTGGGTCTGCCGCTACAACCAAGCGCTCCCATGTGCCGTTACAACCAAGCGCACCTCTGTCGTGGGTATGCCGCTACAACCAAGCGCTCCCATGTGCCACTACAACCAAGCGCACCTCTCTCGTGGGTCATCCGCTACAACCAAGCGCTCCCATGTGCCGCTACAACCAAGCGCACCTCTGTCGTGGGTCTGCCGCTACAACCAAGTGCTCCCATGTGCCGCTACAACCAAGCGCACCTCTGTCGTGGGTCTGCCGCTACAACCAAGCGCTCCCATGTGCTGTTACAACCAAGCGCACCTCTGTCGTGGGTCTGCCGCTACAACCAAGCGCTCCCATGTGCTGCTACAACCAAGCGCACCTCTGTCGTGGGTCTGCCGCTACAACCAAGCGCTCCCATGTGCCGCTACAACCAAGCGCACCTCTGTAACACACCGAGTCGTTCGATCAGCAGTCGTCGGGTCTCGGTCAGCTACACGGTCTTCGTACTCCGCACGCTCGTCTCCGGGAGGGTCCGCTCCACGAGCTACTGGTAGATACTACAAGTATCACAAAGTCCCGCAAGGAAGTATCTCAAAGGACCACCTGGTCATAGGGGTCTCAACGCAACAGACGGCGCGTCAATCGGACGCCCGGTCTGTGAGTTATTAGCCTTTTCATCCCAGGGGCCCAGTTTGTTTCGTATGCGAACCAATCCGGCCGTAACTCAACTATACCCCGAACACTCATAGGGTATACTCATACGGACCTTTTTTCAAAGTGATCACCAACGCCGCTGACGGTTCGTCAAACAGACGTCTGGTCTGAAAGATATCAGCTTTTCCTTTCCAAGGGCCCGGTTGGTTTCGTGAGCGAACCAAACCTAGCCATAATCCAACTACGTCCAAAACTTGAGCGGAGTATGCCAAAAGTTTTGTCTCATCAAGAGGAATTCAACGAAACAGATGGCGCGTCAATCGGACGCCCGGTCTGTTAGTTATTGGCCTTTTCGTCTCACACCCACCCTGGGAAACTTCCCAGGAGGTCACCCATCCTGATCACTACTCTAGACCAAGCACGCTTAACTATGGAGTTTTAACCATGTAGGCTCCCGAAAAAGAAGGTGCACCTTGAGTATAGTATACCGAAACGACCGTCTCGATCCAAGGATCGCTATGCAACTCACGGTTCGTCGATCGGATGTCTGCAGCACAAGTTATGGGAATTTGAACCAATCCTATCCGAAGACGGGGGGGGGGTCTGGGCCCGGTCCGACCCGCCCCAGTACCCCTTGGGCCGGCCCGACCCGGAGGCTCGGCCCGGCCAGCGGCTCGTCCCGGCCAGCGGCGCGGCGGCGCGGTGGCGCGACGGCTCGGCGGCTCGGCAGCGCGGCGGCTCGACGGTACGGCGGCTCGTCCAGCGCAGCGCGCTAAACGGAGGGGGCATTACCCCCCCTTTAATTTTTAAAACGGCGGCTCCTTTAAGGGGTCGCGCCATGTGTATTGCCGGGGGTTACACCCCCGGGCTCCCCACTGTAACGGCCGGCCAGCGCGGGGCCGGCCGGGTTCTCGCCGCGGGACCCCGCGGTCCCGCTCCTTCCGGCGCCGACGGCCGGATTTCCAGCCGCCACCTTCGAGTTCTCCGGCGGCCGGTTTTTCCGGCCGCCACTTCCAAGATGAACGTGAATCCGTTCGACGCGGCGTGACGACGCCGCGTCCTTCCGCCGCGGTCCGACTCCGGCCGCGGCCTCGTTTGAAACCTACGGCGCGACACGATGGCACCGCGTTCCTTCGTCGCAGCCCGCTCCGGCCGTGTTTTCTTTTGTTCCTGCGCGGTGCGACGACACCGCGCTGTCTTCGCTAAATCAACACCAAAGATTAGAAGGGGGAGGAGAATCGGCCGTGTTCGTGCAGTCCGGTCTCCTCCCGTTATAACGATAACAGTTGGCCAATCGTAAAAACACAACGATGAACTTTTCACAATTTTTTAATAAAATTTGGAACAACATCCAACAGATTATTCTTTCATGTTCGAGGGAAAGAAACACGTAATTTGAAAAAAAGACAAAACCCCTACCTCGGATTTGAAGTTCATTCGTCGCCGATGCGGAAATCGGTGTCGCGGAAGACATCCTCGCGGAACGTGCCTCCGTAATCGTCATTGACGAAGTCACGAATCTAAGAGGTGCCGGTTCGTTGACGTCGGGAAACGTTCGAAGATGAAGAGTCATTGATGTTCCTTGCAGACGACGCCCATTCATTCAACACGGAAGGAGGTCGTGGAAAAAAAGAAGAAGTGTCGTCTTTCTGCTTTGGAAAAAGGCGTTCTTCGTTGGAGAACTCTAAATCTCCCAAGTGTTGGGCGTCGCGGTACTTTACCAGCGTTCCGTCGCTTGGTGAAGCCGTCCCCCAAACCCTCTCCCAAGATCCCTATATATAGGTGAGGGGGAGAGGTATGTAACCATTGTGGTTACATAATTTTTTTAAAAAAAGGGGGTCAGGTGAAATAAATTGTGTTGACGCAATTAAAGAGGTCTGTTGGCACCACTTAAGAGGGGAGGGTGTCAAGGAGTTTCTCCCCATTTAATGGGGAGTTGAGGAATTAAGAGGCTCTCCCTCATTAATGAGGGAGAGTTGGGAGGTTTCCTCTCCTCCCATTAATTGGGGGGTTAAGCCCCGTGTGGTCCCCACCACAATAAACCACCCATAGGAGGTTTAGTTTGGGTGGGCCCCACCACCATAACCTCTCAAGGGAGGTTAAGGTGTGGTGGCCCCACCTCCAACCTCCATGAGGAGGTTTCAACCACCTCACTCCCAATGGCGGCTGAAATAAAATAAAGTGCAACATGGCACGTTATTTTATTATTACACTTTTAAAGAAAACCCAAAAAAAAAACAAACCTCCGCTCTCGATAAAACGCAACTACGAAAAAGGTCTCCTTAAGCAAATACTGGCGTTGCGAGTTCATCGGTGCCCTCAGATTTCAATTCCGAGCACCGATTCAAAAGATAGAAAATCCCGCTCGTTCGTTCACTTAACGTACCCGAGCTAAACTTCATAAATATATTCTGGGCACACCGGGCCTCGGAATCAGGCGCCGTCAGAAACTGCGTTCTTGTAAAATTCCAATGAAAATTTAGGAAAAAAATTTCCCTTGAAATTTCCGGGTCTTTACATTACTCCCACCTCAGGGCTTTACGTCCTCGTAAAGCTTTATCACAACTAAGGTCACTAAAGCGGTAGAAAGCACGCATCTGAGCCTTTCACTCTCATGTGCTCACCTGGAGGTTCCCGTACTGTCAAAGAAAGTGCACCCAAGGAATCGATCGTCCCCGTAGGACCAGCACTGTCGATCCTCGATCCCCACTAGAACCTCTGTGCTTGTCGCTCTATCACCATCGTCCAGCTCCTCATGGTCGATTATATGCTAAGGGTCGAGCACGTATCTCCTAAGTTGAGATACATGGAAGTCGTCGTGCACCAGGTGCAACTGAGGTGGATGGGTCAAGCGGTAAACCACCATGCCTACCCAGCTGAGGACCTAAGAAGGTCCTCTGAACCTTGGAGATAACTTGCTGCTTCGGCCACATCTCTGTAAACCTCGTCGAGGTGAGGCCCGTATAAGGACGTGATCTTCAACCTCGAACTCCAGAAGTCTCCAATTCTTGCTAGAATTGAAACTCAAAACAACTGATGCCACGAGGTTGACCGACTCAAGAGTGATCGGTCGCACCCTACTGTGCATGAGTTTATCCTGTGTTTCCTGGGGTTTCCTTTCCGCCGACCAAGGAAAACTTATCCCGATGTCGTGGTTAAACCACAAACTTTTTTCCTAATACCGTCAATTTGTGTATGAACTGTGATTGCCCAGTCCATACTCAAACCAACGTCGTAAGGCCTCGACGCTGCCACCAAGAGATTCCAACCGAAACTCTTGCCTCGAGGGTCTGACCACACCGTCGGCGTAAGTGTGATTATCGAGTCTCCTCCAAAGGTATCTCCAGATGTGAGGGTCAAGTCCACGGCTTACCAGAAACTGTAGGTCTGGGATAAGATTTGTGAAAGCGAGGAATGATTCATATCGACGTCTGTTACTATAGCAGCTAGTAGTGGACACAGACATCCCTTGAATCATTTTTAGAGCCATTGGGTCGCACTCCTTGACCGCATGCAGCCGCACTCTTCCTCCACCTTCCAGCTCCCTGAGCCTAGCGGGGATAACTAAGGCGGGTGGTTTTAGCATGTTAAGATGTACACCACCTCATGCTGCTCTCCTAGCTCTACGTCTTCCGCTTCGCAGACTCAACTCTATTTAAAGCTTCCTCTTCTGGAAACATTTAACACGCCCGAGTCTCTAAGACTAGAACCAGTTTCCTATTTCTTACTGCACTGTGCAGTCTTCATCCTCTCTTGGATGACCTGTACCTCCTTTAGTCCCACAAGAGATTCTAAAATTTCTCCTTTGCTGATAAGAGAAATCTGGTCTCATCCCCTGGATGAACCACACCCATTTCCTAATACGGTAAATCCTAACATGAAGGATGCATTCATGCCATGGATGACGTCGTAAGGCCTCAACGTAACTACTAAGAGATCAAACTATCACTCTCTCCTCCAAGGTTCAAGTCACACTGTCGGCATCAGTGTGATGTCACTGGGTCTCCTCCAGTAGGAATCTTGAAAGTGAGGGTCAAGTCAACAGTCTTAACCAGGACCACTTAGTATCAACCAGACAAAAAGGACAGGAAAGCAAACATCACAAAGATAAGTGTCTTTTTATTATTGCATCTCATAATAAAAAGACACATATACAACAACAACATGGAACTAGAAGTACAATGGACGTATCTACTAGTTCCGCTCCTGTCCACCTGCTCCAGGAGCTCTACTGCCTTGTCCACTGCTCGGCTGTTGCTCAAGCACTCGCCACTGCTTCTGCCACGGTGGCTCCCCCAAAGCATGCGGATCAACTGTACGAGGAGTCGGACAGTCACGTTCCAGATGACCCTTTCCGTCGCACGAGTAACACAGTCTGCTTCTGGCACGCCTGGCTCTGACCCCACCCCAGGTGCCCCGCACCACCGGTCCTAAAACCCGAGATCGCCCAACTGCTGGTCTGGTCCTCCTAGATCTCTGCACCATCTGTCTACTGCCCACAGATGACTCGGCTACTGATCGAAAAACACACGGCAAAGGTAGCAACTCCTGAACACGCTCGGGGTGTAGAGCTACTGGCACAAACTCCACCCTGAAGAAGGTCTCAAAGTCTTCCCATGGGAAGGGAATCCCGTCACAAAACTGGAACAAGTGGTTCCACCACATGCCTGCTGCTTCCTGAAAGAGGCTGGTAGCAAAGATCACCATGAAATCTGTCGGCGTCCCCACTAGCCTGAAGACTCTCACCGCAGCCTCCAGCCAATCCTCAGCCGCCTGCGGGTCCGTCCCTCCCTGGAACCTGGGTGGCCTCTAGCGCTGGAACTCGTGCAGCGCGCTCAAGCGACATGCATCGCCTACTGCTAGGGCTGGTGGCATCGGTGGCCCAACGGGTAGCAGTACCGCTGGTGCCTCCGCTGGTGCCTCAACTGCAAGAGGGACCTGTACCGAAGCCTCGTGGGTCGACAGGCTGTCAGTACGCACGTTTCTCTGGGATCTAGCTGGTCGTCCGAGAAAGGTAATCCTGAAAGAAACAACGTGACACGGTCAAATGATTATACCTGGTGAGCTGACCTGGTTCGAGCTGTTTTAAGGTAAAACCTTTGAAAACACACACGCAATCAGTGTTTTCGTGCACAAAGTCGGAAATCAGTTGTCAGGGTCCTGGTGTATGGATACGTCGGCCGCCCGCACCAACACTGGACTCCCTGAACTGAAAACCACACTCGGTACCCTTAACACTATTGCTTCACAGAAAGAAAGATCAGAGTCTGCGGTAGAACCGACCACCCCGGATACCAATTTGTCACGACCCGTCCTCAGGGCCCGTGCCGTGACTACCCCAATCCCGCCTTCCATAGGCCAGGGGCTGGCGACTAGCACCAAGGCGTAAATCCCAGTAAAAAGGGAAGGCATTTCCTTTGAAAAGTAAACAAGCACCACAGAGTAAGCAATCAGAATAGTAAACACTAAGTAATAACAGAGTACAACTGAAAGTGCGGAAAAGTAAATGAGCCAGTATACAAACCCAAACTGAAAGTAAAGTACAACTCGAAAGGGAAAACAGCAACTGCAAAGTAAAAGCCGCTACACCGAGCTGTCCACTGGAGATCCCACCTGAAGGGTGGGTACAGATAGCTTTACGGCTCCTCGGGTCCCGTCGTCCGCTCCGAGCACATCCCGCCCAGTGGTCCACCTCCAGGTACCGTCCTTCTCTGCAAGCCTTAACCACGATCAACGTTGTCCGTCGTCTGCAACCAACACAACGTAGTGCGGGCATAGCCCGTGGAGGGGTGAGTATAAAGATACTCAGTAGGGACCCCGAGACCCTCAAGGTCTCACTAAAACCAACAAGGATAATGACAAGAATATCTCAACAGATAACCTCTAGTTAGATATATGCCCATACATATACCTAAGTTATCAAGTAACTCATCTCAATCATGATGAAACACAAGGATTGTGAAATCAACGGATAACCACTACCCAGGTATATGCCCATACATATACCTAAGTTATCAAGTGACCCATCTCAATTATGAGGAAACACAAAAGGTCAAAAGTCTCAGCTCAAAACAGGATTTTCATTATCGAAACCCTAACTGCTGGAGAGCTCTGTCTCTGGAGTGTACAGTGGTCCTGTCACGACTCCGAGGTACTGCTCACTAACCTAAAACTGCTGAGGTGATCCTCCTGTCGAGTACCGCGGGCCAGCTGCTACAACCAAGCGCTCCCATGTGCCGCTACAACCAAGCGCACCTCTGTCGTGGGTCTGCCGCTACAACCAAGCGCTCCCATGTGCCGCTACAACCAAGCGCACCTCTGTCGTGGGTCTGCCGCTACAACCAAGCGCTCCCATGTGCCGCTACAACCAAGCGCACCTCTTTCGTGGGTCTGCCGCTACAACCAAGCGCTCCCATGTGCCGCTACAACCAAGCGCACCTCTGTCGTGGGTCTGCCGCTACAACCAAGCGCTCCCATGTGCCGCTACAACCAAACTCACCTCTGTCGTGGGTCTGCCGCTACAACCAAGCGCTCCCATGTGCTGTTACAACCAAGCGCACCTCTATCGTGGGTGTGCCGCTACAACCAAGCGCTCTCATGTGCTGCTACAACCAAGCGCACCTCTGTCATGGGTCTTCCGCTACAACCAAGCGCTCCCATGTGCCGCTACAACCAAGCGCAACTCTGTAACACACCGAGTCGTTCGATCAGCAGTCATCGGGTCTCGGTCAGCTACACGGTCTCCGTACTCCGCATGCTCGTCTCCGGGAGGGTCCGCTCCACGAGCTACTGGTCGATACTCCAAGTATCACAAAGTCCCGCAAGGAAGTATCTCAATGGACCACCTCGTCATAGGGGTCTCAACGCAACAGACGGCGCGTCAATAGGACGCCCGGTCTGTGAGTTATTAGCATTTTCGTCCCAGGGGCCCGATTGATTTCGTATGTGAACCAATCCGGTCGTAACTCAACTATACCCTGAACACTCATAGGGTATACACATAGGGACCGTTTCTCAAAGTGATCACCAACGCCACTGACGGTTCGTCAAACGGACATCTGGTCTGAAAGATATCATCTTTTCCTTTCCAAGGGCTTGGTTGGTTTCGTGAGCGAACCAAACCCGGCCATAATCCAACTACATCCAAAACTCGAGCGGAGTATGCCAAAAGTTTTGTCTCATCAAGAGGAATTCAACGAAACAGACGGCGCGTCAATCGGACGCCCGGTCTGTTAGTTATTGGCCTTTCCGTCTCACACCCACCCTGGGAAACTTTCCAGGAGGTCACCCATCCTGATCACTACTCTAGACCAAGCACGCTAACTATGGAGTTTTAACCACGTAGGCTCCCGAAAAGGAAGGTCCACCTTGAGTATAGTATACCGAAACGACCGTCTCGATCCAAGGATCGCTACGCAACTCACGGTTCGTCGATCGGATGTCTGCAGCCCAAGTTATGGGCATTTGAACGAATCCTATCAGAAGACGGGGGGGGGGGGTCTGGGCCCGGTCCGACCCGGCCCAGTACCCCCTGGGCCGGCCCGAACCGGGTCGACCCGTCCCGAGTGGCGGCCCGACCCGGCGGCTCGGCCCGGCCAGCGGCTCGTCCCGGCCAGCGGCGCGGTGGCGCGACGGCTCGGCGGCGCGGCGGCTCGACGGTACGGCAGCTCTGCCAGCGCAGCGCGCTAAAGGGAGGGGGCATTGCCCCCCCTTTAATTTTTAAAACGGCGGCTCCTTTAAGGGGTCACGCCATGTGTATTGCGGGGGGGTTACACCCCCGGGCTCCCCCCTGTAACAGCCAGCCAGCGCGGGGCCAGCCGGGTTCTCGCCGCGGGACCCCGAGGTCCCGCTCCTTCCGGCGCCGGCGGCCGGATTTCCAGCCGCCTCCTTCGAGTTCTCCGGCGGCTGGTTTTTCCGGCCGCCACATCCAAGATGAACGTGAATCCGTTCGATACGGCGTGACGACGCCGCGTGCTTCCGCCGCGGTCTGACTCCGGCCGCGGCCTCGTTTGAAACCTACGGCGCGACACGATGGCGTCGCGTTCCTTCGTCGCAGCCCGCTCCGGCCGTGTTTTCTTTTGTTCCTGCGCGGTGCGACGACACCGCGCTGTCTTCGCTAAATCAACACCAAATATTAGAAGGGGGAGGAGAATCGGCCGTGTTCGTGCAGTCCGGTCTCCTCCCGTTATAACGATAACAGTTGGCCAATCGTAAAAACACAACGATGAACTTTTCACAATTTTTTAATAAAATTTGGAACAACGTCCAACAGATTATTCTTTCATGTTCGAGGGAAAGAAACACGTAATTTGAAAAAAAGACAAAACCCCTACCTCGGATTCGAAGTTCATTCGTCGCCGATGCAGAAATCGGTGTCGCGGAAGACATCCTCGCGGAACGTGCCTCCGTAATCGTCATTGACGAAGTCACGAATCTAAGCGGTGCTGGTTCGTTGACGTCGGGAAACGTTCGAAGATGAAGAGTCATTGATGTTCCTTGCAGACGACGCCCATTCATTCAACACGGAAGGAGGTCGTGGAAAGGAAGAAGAAGTGTCGTCTTTCTGCTTTGGAAAAAGGCGTTCTTCGTTGGAGAACTCTAATTCTCCCAAGTGTTGGGCGTCGCGGTACTTTACCAGCGTTCCGTCTCTTGGTGAAGCCGTCCCCCAAACCCTCTCCCAAGATCCCTATATATAGGTGAGGGGGAGAGGTATGTAACCATCGTGGTTACATAATTTAAAAAAAAGGGGTCGGGTGAAATAAATTGCGTTGACGCAATTAAAGAGGTCCGTTGGCACCACTTAAGAGGGGAGGGTGTCAAGGAGTTTCTCCCCATTTAATGGGGAGTTGAGGAATTAAGAGGCTCTCCCTCATTAATTAGGGAGAGTTGGGAGGTTTCCTCTCCTCCCATTAATTGGGGGGTTAAGCCCCGTGTGGTCCCCACCACAATAAACCACCCATGGGAGGTTTAGTTTGGGTGGGCCCCACCACCATAACCTCTCAAGGGAGGTTAAGGTGTGGTGGCCCCACCTCCAACCTCCATGAGGAGGTTTCAACAACCTCACTCCCAATGGCGGCTGAAATAAAATAATGTGCAACATGGCATGTTATTTTATTATTACACTTTTAAAGAAAACCCAAAAAAAAACAAACCTCCTCTCTCGATAAAACGCAACTACGAAAAAGGTCTCCTTAAGCAAATACCGGCGTTGCGAGTTCATCGGTGTCCTCAGATTTCAATTCCGAGCACCGGTTCAAAAGATAGAAAATCCCGCTCGTTCGTTCACTTAACGTACCCAAGTAAACTTCAGAAATTTATTCTGGGAACACCGGGCCTCGGAATCAGGCGCCGTCAGAAACTGCGTTCTTGTAAAATTCCAAAGAAAATTTAGGAAAAAAATTTCCCTTGAAATTTCCGGGTCTTTACAAGATTGGATGGTTAAAATTGAAATATTATATTAAAATTACATAAGTTTAATTAAGTCATAAATATAATATATAAACATTAAACCCATAATAATAACCATCCATTAAATGTATTTATGGGATATGATTTGTATCGCTTCATGGATATGAAAAGACATATGTATGAAAGAGAGATACATCACTAATAATATTACTTGGAAGAGGGTATATAATGGAATTTTTATGATCATAACAACATATCATATCATCAATAATTCTAAATATATCATGTTAGGGTAAATAAAATATATTTATTGGGGTAAATATTATTATAGAAGAAGCAGAACAGATTATGAAATTACCTCTTCTTGGAAAAAAAATCATATAGATATCCAAGTAAGAGATATAGGGTTGGTATTTTAATAACAAAATAACCTAAATATTTTTCATAACAATTTATATAATTGAATTTGGTAGGGTTTGGTTTTGATAGAAGGATCATTTTTTGTTTAAAATGGGAGGGAGGAGGTTCCATTTTATTATTGAGGTAAGGGGATCTATTAGAAATTTTCAAAAAATAAATATTAATATGAATAGACTAGAAAAAAATTCATCAAAATGTTCATTAATTCAAAAAATAATAATATAATGTTTAGTTTTACAATATATGGTTTATCATGAAGGGGTATAAGTTCATGAACATGTAAAGGTTCCAGAAAGATGGCTGAGTAAAAAGTAAAAAATCGAATGTTCTGCGATTATTATAAGATTCATGAATGGGAAAATTGAATGACTATTTTTTTAAGGTTGGGATATTCAATAAAAATATTGAATCTATTCATGAAACATCCCTACTAAAGTTGAAATATTCATAAAGGGGATGTTGTGTCTATGAATAGATGGTTACCCCTCTTATGAAAGAAAGAATACCTTAATGAAAATCCAAATGCTCTAAATTCATGAAGGAGATATGTGAATGATTTTTCATTATGGATATATTTATTAAATCATATATTTCATGGATAAAGGGACTTAAATTAGGTTTTTTAATCATCACAAAATCCTATAGCATCACAAAAGTTTTTAGTTTCACAAATATGTTGAGCTTCAAAAATGATCTGTGATATTTTTGAAGGCCAAGAGAGATCATGAATTCTAGTTGAGGAAAATGATATAGTTACAATCATTAGAAATGGTTTAGTAATGAATGTTATATATTCTTGGGAATAATTTATCAGTTGTATGATTAATTTAAATAGTATTTTCACACATTTAAATCTCATGTGAACTAGAATGGATTTCCTAGTAAATTTATGTTAATGTGGAATCCATCAAGTGAATGAACTTCTATCATATAGATGCAATAAATTATGCATGTAAAATATATACTCACTTATAGAAAATAAGAATCTTCTAAAGTAATAGTGATCACACACTAGATGAGAGGGCTGTGAGCCCTCAAATTGTGATTATTTTAAACAAGGATGGATAGTGAGTCTTGTAGGATCGAAATAATGATGTAGATGATCAATATACAAGAGGGGGTGAATTGTATACTTTAAAAATTACTTTGGAACCTTTAAAGTTATTTATGAATAACTATGGTTTCCTTAAGAAAATGAAAGGGGTAAGTTTAACAAATATTGAACTAAGAAAATTCACAACACCTCTAACACCAAATGAAAACTTGGAAAGAGATTCCGAAAGTGGGTTCCGGAAATATGGTTCCGGAAATTGAAACTTAACAAAAGATTACAATATGAGATTCTACCTTAAAGCATATAGAATCTAAATGAAACAAAGTACAAGTAAGGAAGTATAAGTAAGTTATACTTTCCTTAAAATACAAAATGCAGCGGAAACAAACAAGTAGTAAAACTACAAGTAACAAAATATAAGTCTTTTAACCCAAAGAGAAGGGTATCCAACAACCTTGGATAAAGGTCCCTTGATTTATACTTTGAAGCAAGTCTGTCTTACCCACACCAGGGTAAGCCCTCGATACGAAGATCGGAGTCTCTATCTTGCTATCCCCACAAGTCCTCAACTTCAAGGAAGTTGGAAACCTCTCTCGTCCTCGGCAAGGAAGCCCTCAATTTTAAGGTGTTGGAAACCTCTGTCTTCCTATCCCCGGAAGTCCTCGAATGTAATCACCAACATTCGGAGTCGCACGAAGCTTTGAGAGTTAATAAAAACCTCTCTCTCTAGAAATCACTTCAACTGCATGTATGGACAATGTCGAAAAAGTTATTCATTAGTAATCAGTTCATCAACGAGCTCTTTCAAATGAGCTCCTATTTATAGGCAAGGTCGGCCTCCATTCCAACGGTCATATTTTCCTAAAAAATTGGAGGGACCTGAACACGTGTAACTTAACCAACAGTTAGTTTATAACAGAATAGACGACATCGTTTTAAGTCTTAACTAAAATTTTCAGAGTCTAACCAAAAATAATTTTCGGAGTCTAAATAAATTCGGAGTGTATAAAACAAAGATGATCATATTCTGTTTAATAGGTGAATTCAGAATGAGAATTCGGAATGATAATTCGTAATGAGAATTAGTCATCAGAATTCGTAGTGAGAATTCGTCATCAGAATTCGTAATGAGAATTCGTCATCAGAATTCGTAATGAGAATTCATCATCAGAATTCATAATGAGAATTCGACATCAGAATTCGTAATGAGAATTCATCATCAGAATTCGTAATGAGAATTCGTCATCAGAAATCTTAATGAGAATTTGTCATCAGAATTCGTGATGAGAATTCATCATTAGAATTCATAATGAGAATTCGATGTCGAACTTCATAAGGATTCGTATCAAGAATCTGGAGTAGAACTTAATCAAAGTTCATATCCGGAATTCAGAATGAAACTTTATCATAGTTCTCATCTAGATTTCGGAGTGAAACTTTATTACAGTTCTTATCCAGAATTTGGATCCTAAAACAGAATACTTCATATCAAAGTTTCAAACAATCCGAGAATATAGAAATGAATTCGAATCTTATACTTAAGAAAAATATGGATGAAAATATGATAAGGATAATTTTTCTTACAAAAGAGATTTTCCTTATAAAAGAAATTTTCCTTATAAAAGCGATTTTCTTAATGATAAGGTGTTTGTGATTTTCAAAACAAGAAGGAATGGAAAAGTCATAAGGAAAACCTTATTGACTCAACAATATCCCCCTTTTTGGAAAGCACAAACATCCTTACGAAAATGAAATTCTAAGAAGAAATAAAAACATTAAGGCTTATCTCCATTTTCTTTAAGGATATTGATGAATACGACTAACTCCCCCTTGGGCTTTGAAACTCTAAGGATCGTATTCTAGATTTCTGGAATGACATTTCATTACGAATAAGAAAGTCTTCTTTAATGAAAAACTCCCCCTTAGATAAATTCTTATTAGAGTTTGTTTTCTTTCTCACCCTTTGTTAAGATTCTTTTTCCCTTTTTATTAGGGTTCTTTTCCTTCTCCTCCTGTGTGATTTTCAAAAAGAATTTGAGGGAATGGAAAATATAACAAGGTTCCTGAAAAACAATTAGTAGCAACAATAAAAGAAATGAGCAAGTACAAATTTTCATTAAGTTTTAAAATCTCAACAACAACGAAATTTAGATACAACAAAAGATCGGATCTGTCTATTTTGGATCTTTTTCCTTCGCCATGAGACCCTTAAGAATGTATTTTATCTTCTTCAAGTCTTTATGGTCTTCCTCGGCTTGTTTCTCAAACACAAAAATTCTTGCACTTTGAGCTTCAATATTTTCTTCCAGGGCTTTAAGCTTTTCTTCCTGAGATTTAAACTTTTCTTCCTGAGCCTTCAATTTCTCTTCAAACTCAATCTGATGATCCCTTTCAAACATCCAGTTTTGAGAAACGGAATTCAGCTTCCCATTCAGATCTCTGACTTCTTGAATCCAGAAGTTCTTTTCATCTGTCAGCTTTTCTTCAAAGGATGAAGTAAGCTCATTTATCTTCCTGTCTTCTGTCTCAAAGGAATCCTTCACATTATCTTTAAATTCATCAAGTAGCTTCATCTCTTCTATAGTTTTCCTCGACCAGCTAGTGATCATCTTTCAAGATCTTTTGTGGGCTTCATAGCCGACAAAGAAAGTTTTGAACTAAGCCTCTATCTCAACACATTTGTCCATAACCAAGGATACAGAGTCTGTTTTCTGATTCAAAGCATGTTGGAGCATATGGCATCTTGAATCAATACTTGAGAAAGTCTGAACAACAAAGTCATGCCCCAACGACGATGACTCCAAATCCGAAACTTTGCTTGGAGAATCTTCTTCTTCAAAATGCTCAACCTTCTTCTTAGAAGAGTCCCCAACTTCCCTTCTCTTTACTACCACAGAGCTCGAGGTATCAACAACAAGTTGATTTCCCTTGTCCTTTTTAGGAATGGAGTCTTGTTCCGGATTTCTCTTTTCACTATCAGAAACTTGAACAACATTGTCTTCCTCATCAGGGACTTTCTGAGAACCAACCTCTACATTCTCCATTTGAGCAATATCATTAAGAAGTTGTTCTTCCTCTGCATGATAAGCTACTTCTAATTCTCCTTTCTCCTCATCCATCACTGGAGTGACTAACTTCGATGATTCAGCTTCTGAAGTTCGGAGCGATAAATGTTTCGAAGGTGTTCCCTTATAATCATCTACTTGCTTTAAAACATCTCCGGTTTCACAACTTCCTTCAGCAACAGCTTCTTATTCTTCCACTTGCTCAATCTACTCTATTTCCTCAACAGGCTTAGCTACTACCTCTTCCAGAGCAACAAAGATTCTTCATGGAGTCTCAGGTAGAGATTCCAGAGAAAAAGATCTCGGAACATGAATGTTTGCTGAAACCATCTCATTGAACTTCAACAATTCCTGAGCTACCTCTGCTTCAGACAACTTCTTCTTAAGATTCTTTTCTTTGACTTGTTTTTCTAGCTCATCTGCAGTTCTTTCCTTCAAGGCTTTAGCCTCCGCAGGATCCAAGCCATACTGAGGCTCCCCTTGCACTCTCTTCTCTTTGATTTCCCTCCATTTAGAAACTACCTCATTAGGGTAAGCTTTCTTCTTCTTCGGTTTAGGAGGTGAAGAATGAACTTCCTTATATTTGGGATTATCTTCTTCTACTTCAACTTCTTTCAACTTTATCTTCCTCACTGGCTTAGAGGATTCTGGATTAGCAACTTTCGGAACTGCTTCTTCTTGAGCAGGTAAATCAATAAACTGAGCAGTATTCTTTTCGAAGGCTACATCCATCCTTTTAAGAGTACCATCACTCACCAACATAATCTTGCAAACTCTTGGCTTTGACTTTCAAGCCTCCGTGAAAGACTCAAGGCACCGAACTATCAACTTTGAGAGGATTTCTGGGTACATTATGATCTGAGCTCTCAGATTCCCTTTCTTAACATTCTCAAGAGTAATAGGAATGTGTTTCATCAGATTAAACTTCCTCAGATTTATCAGAAAATCTAGGATGTAGATCTCACTCTTCTTCAAACTATCTTTGTCACCCTTTCTCGGTACGATAAGACATTTTACCCATAATTCTAGAATCCAGAAATTTGTAGACAGAGAAGAAATATTTGGAGCCTTATCATTTGACAGTCCGAGAGTCTCCAAAGCCTTTACCTTGTCGAAGCTTCCCTTTGAATCTGGAAAAACATGAGAGATGAACTCAACTTCTCCTTCATAGGTCAGCCCTACCAAGATAGCTACCTTTACACACGAAAGATTATAAGTATTTCCATAAGACTGAAACAAAAACTTCTCCCTGTCATTTTCCTTGAAGAAGGAAACTGTCTCATAGAATTCTACAATAAAATCCGAATAAACTTCATCTTGATTCCCGGGCTTTGACACCACAAAATCTTCCCATCCGTTGAACTTAGTATTCTTGGATATGAGAGAATCATACTTGTTGAAGAAATCAGGATGAACCAACCATTCTCTATAAACTAACCACTTTGAAATCGACATAGAGGAAGACATGTCTTGAGAAGCTGCTTCCACAGACATTCGGATCTGAAGACCTCTGAGAAGTTCTGAACGGAGAAAGCTGAAGTTCGGAACGACTTTAAAATGGAGAGGCAGAGATTCGAGACGCTAGAGCTTGAAAACCGATGTGGGAAAACCATTTGGGGTCCCCTTTATATAGGTAACGAGAAAAAGGTTAAACTTCCTCATTTGATCGAACAATTATGACAAGATGAGATCAGATCTGATGGTAGAAAACCAATTCTCATGAAAACTTGAATCTGATCTTTTGAGGTTTTATTAAAACAATGATTTAAGAAAATTATAACTGAAAACAAAATATAATAAAATTCCAGCAAGTAAAGTATGACTACGAAAACATGAATAAGGAAATCATACCTTTCGGATTGGCTTAGGAGGATTATTCGTAATGGGTAACATTCTAGGAAAAAAGAAACTAAGAAAAAAACTCAGTACGGAAATCTCAGTATGAAAATTTCATTATAAGAAATTGAAAAACGAAAAGCTCATTATGAAAATATCCTATTCTGAAAATTTCAGTTCCAGAAATTTCCATTCCGGAATTTTAGTTCCGAAAAGTTTGAAAATGAACTTTTGAAAATCTTAGTTACTCTAACAATTAAATGTACCCCCCCTATGAAAAAGGAGTTATTACTATAATGAGACTTTTTCAACAGAAAGTTAATGAAGAATGATAACCTTATAGTTATCATTCCTAACTTTTTTTTAATGTATTCAAATCTATTAGAAGGCAATGATTTTGTGAAAATGTCAGCAAGTTGATCTTGCGTTCCGATAAACTGAAGAATAATATCTCTTTTTTTGTGTGATCCCTAAGAAAGTGATGCCTAATATCTATGTGTTTTGCACAAGAGTGATGTGAAGGGTTCTTACTAAGGGAAATGGCACTTTTGTTATCACACAAAATTTGAGTTTTAGTAAAACTCAATCCATAGTCTGTGAGTGTGTGTTGCATCCACAACACTTGAGCACGACAACTTCCAGCTGCTACATATTCATCTTCAGCAGTGCAGAGTGCTACAGAATGTTTCTTCTTGCAAGACCAAGAAACTAATGAATCTCCTAAGAAATTACATGTTCCGGATGTACTTTTTCTATCCATTCTACATCCACCAAAGTCAGCATCAGAAATGATTTTTAGGATAAAATCATTTCCAGAAGTATAAAATAATCCTAGATCCATGGTTCCCTTAAGGTAGTGAAAAACTCTTTTTTACTTCCTTTAAGTGATATTCCTTAGGATTGGATTGATATCTTGCACATAAGTATACTGAAAACATTAAGTCTGGTCGACTAGCTATTAAGTAATGTAAACTTCCTATCATACCTCAAAAAGATGTTTGATCTACTGGTTTCCCAGCTTCATCAAGATCTAAAGAGTTTGAGGTACCAATAGGAGTACTTATACTCTTAGTGTTGTCATAACCATACTTTTTTAGAAGATCTTTAATATACTTATGTTGAGATATGTAGGTTCCTTCTAGTTTTTGATAAATTTGAAAACCAAGGAAAAAAGTTAACTCACCCATCATACTCATTTCAAACTCATATTTCATTAGAATTGCAAAAGAGTCGGTCAAAGATTGCTGAGTTGAACCAAATATGATGTCATCATCATAAATTTGAACAATCAAAACATTTTTCTTATCTTTCTTTATAAAAAGAGTTGGATCTGCATTTCCCATAACATAGATATTCTGAAGAAAAAATCCAGTGAGTCTATCATACCATGCTCGTGGGGCTTGTTTAAGGCCATACAGAGCTTTGGTGAGTCTAAAAACATAATCAGGATGTTTTGTATCTTCAAATCCAGGAGGTTGTTCAACAAAAACTTCCTCTTGAACATAACCATTAAGAAAATCACATTTCACATCCATTTGAAAAAGTTTAAAATTAAAGAATGCTGCAAAGGCATGTAGAATGCGGATAGATTCAAGTCTGGCTACTAGAGCATAGGTTTCTGCATAGTCTATTCCCTCTTGCTGATTATAGCCTTTAGCAACAAGTCTAGCTTCATTTCATACTATGACTCCATTTTCATCACATTAATTTCTGAAAACCCATTTTACTCTAATAACAGAAGTTTCCTTAGGTCTTTCAACCAAAGTTCAGACCTTATTCTTTTCGAATTCATTTAGTTCATCTTGCATGGATTTGATCCAAAAATCATCACCTAAAGATTCATTAGTGCTTTTAGGTTCTAATTGGGAAAGAAATGCTAGATGTTATAATTCATTTCTTAAGGAACTTCTAGTCCTTACAGGTTGATTTATATCACCAATGATACTATCACTAGGATTATTCTAAGAAACCCCTGATTTGGGTTTTGAAAAGCCTGTTCATCAACATAGAGTAGAAAGTCTTCCGGGGTAAATGTTTCAGAATTATATTCTTGAACATTATCCTTATTAGAAGGTTTCATCTATCAAAGGTTGACAATCAATTTTTGAAAACACATCCGAGGATGTAGGCTGGGATCGTTTAAAAACAAAAGGACCAGACTCATCAAATTTTACATGCATTGTTTCTTCAACAGTACAAGTATTTTTATTAAAAACTCTATAAGCCTTAGAAGTTGTGGAATAACCTAAGAAATTTCCTTCATCAGATTTTGGTGCGAATTTATGTAAGTTATCTTTAGTATTCAAAATGAATAATTTGCAACCAAAAACCTTGAAGTGGGACAGTCTTGGTTTTCTACCATTTCATAACTCATAAGGGGTTTTATTAAGAAAAGGTCTAATCAAAAATCAATTTATAGTACAGCAATCAGTACTTACAGCTTCAGCCCAGAAATGTCTAGCTATAGAATATTCACTCAACATGGTTCTAGTTATCTCTTGAAGAATTCTATTTCTTCTCTAAACTACACCATTTTTTTGAGGAGTTCTAGGTGCTGAAAAATTGTGAGTAATACCTTTTTTACTACAAAAATTTTCAAAATCAGAATTTTGAAATTCTTCTCCATGATCACTATGAATAGTTTTCAATGGAAGGTTTTTCTCATTTTTAACTTGAACTCTAAAACTTTTGAAATAAGAAAAATCTTCATACTTCCTTGCTAGAAAATAAACCCAAGTAAATCTAGTGTAATCGTCAACTAGAACAAACACATAGTATTTGCCTCCAATACATCCATTTTGTGTTGGACCAAAAAGATCCATGTGCACTAACTGTAATGCATCAGTTGTTGAGACTTCACCTATTGATTTAAAACTAGATTTATGTTTCTTTCCATATTGAAAAGGATCACAAACTTTAGAAGAATCAAATATAAGCTCCGGTAGATCCTTAACTAGTTTCTTCTTAGAGAGTTTACATAGGTTTCTAAGGTTACAGTGACCTAGTCTTCTATGCCATAACCAAGAATGATCTTCCATTGCACTTAGACAAGGTAAATCTTGACTTCTGAGGTCTTCTATGTTTAAGGTGTAAACATTCTCATGCCTATTGGCTGAGAGAATAAATTTTTCCTTGGAATTCTGAACTAAGCACTTATCATTCCTAAAATTCAGAAGGTAACCTTCATCACATAACTGACTTATGCTAATGAGGTTGTGCATAAGACCCTTAATAAAAAGAACATTTTAAATAAGAGTTTTACCTAGAATAAAAATATTACCAATACCAACAATCTCACCCTTAGCATTATCTCTTAAAGTTACCTTTCCTCATTTCATTTTGATAATCTTTTCAAAATAGCTTTTGTTACCAGTCATGTGCAGGGAACATTCACTATCCATGTACCATGTATTGTTGCTGGTACTCTCTTTATTTTCCTGTAATCAAGAAGAGAAATAAACTTTTGGAATCCCAACTTGCTTGGATCCGAGATTTCCAGACAACAAAATTTTAGGAACCCACGTCTTCTTTGAGAAATAAGATTTATGAAAACCTAAGGATTGGGTTTTGTTTAAGGAACAATTCTTTTCCCAATGACCACCACATTGACACTTGGTACAAAATGGGGCACTTTGAGGAACAAAATAATTGTTACTAAAAATTGGTTTTGCATGGGTATAACCAAATCCGGATTTATTTCTTAAAGGTCGTATTTGGGAATACATTTTATCAAAATTTTCCTTACCATGGGTAAAGTTTGATAAACACTTATTTAAGGAAAAAATTTCGGACTTGAGTTTTATAACCAAGTTTTTATCCTCAAAATCATTAGATTTAGAACTAGAGCTAAGCTCGAAAACATTTTTCTTAGAAATTACTTTTTTAATTTGTTAGAAAATTTATTCTTCTCAGAACTTACTTCCTCAAGATTTTTTGAAATACTTTCAAAATAAGCATTTTTCCTATCAAGATCTTTAAAAAGATCTGATATCTCTTTTGTAATAATTGAATTCCTAGAGTTTTCCTTATCAAATATCTTATTGAGTTTGGAATTCTTGATTTCAAGAAGTTCAGAAAACCTAGAGACTTCTTCATAAGTAAGTAAATTATTTTCTTCATCAGAAGAGGATTATTCATCAGAAGAGTTATAATAATTACTATCATTAGAATTTAAAGAAACATTGGTCAATGATTCAGCATTTCGTACCTTAGCCATAAAATAATGATTATCAATAGGTAATCTGGCTATAAGACCAAGATTCTTCCGTCCTAAAGATTTGTAATCAGAAGATTCATCTGAAGAATCACCACCACTGGCACTCCAGGTATCACTTGCTTTCAGAACTTTCTTAGCTTTGGCTTTATAATACTTCTTTCTGTTCCTGTCTGAATGCATTTCTTTTTGAGGAAAAGGTAATCTGGTCTAATATGTCCAGCTCTCTTGCATTAATAACAAGTAACTTCTCCATATTTCTTATCTTTCCTGTCCTTTTTCTTATACTTGGATTGGAAATTTCTCTGGCGAGCTATCTTGTTCATCCTTCGAGCAAGATTTTCTAATTCATTTTCAGAAATTTCACTCTCACTAGAATCTAATTGAACAACTATCTTCTTAGACTTGGATCTGGTTACTCTCTCAGGAGTCTTAGTTTTCATATGATTTGATGTTGTTGTAAAAGAAACAGTACCATTCCCATTTTTATTTTTGATGTTGTCATCATCTCTCTTCATTCTGGTTTCATGTTGGAGAAGAGTTCCAAATAACTCATCAAGAGAAATTTGAGTGACCTTCCTATTCTCATCTATAGTGGTTCTTTTGGATTCCCATTAATTGGGAATAATATCAATTATCTTATCCACAAGTGCTTCATCCACTAACCCTTTTTCTCCAATAGACTGTAAGATGTTGACGATAGTCATAAACCTCTGTTGAACTTTACAAATTGGTTCACCATACGGAAAATTGAAGCCATGGTATTCAGCTCTAAGCATAGCTCTCATAGTCTCAATCAGCTTAGAAGTTCCAAAGTGTTTAACCTCTAACTTCTTGCAGATAAAATTAGCTGCTTTACAAGAAGAAATTTGGCTATATATATTTCTAGTCATTGAAAAAAGTAGAGTATTGCGTACCTTATAGTTGAGTTGATACTCTTGCTTTTCTTGGTTAGTAAAAGTTCTAACTTCCTTGTCAGGAATTTTATAATCACCAGTAATCATAACAAAGTTGTCTACTCCAGTATTGATAACAAAAGTCTTAATTAGATCTCTCCAGTACTCATAATCATTACCATCAAAGATTGGTGGTCTTTAAGGATTTAGATTATCAATATAACTAATATTAATTCCTGCCATACTTAAAAACCTTCGGCACACAAACTTGTTAGTTGAAAAAATTCGTAATAACAAATTTCGGAATGAGAAAGTGAGCAAGGAAAACTTATACAATAGTACAAGTATTTCAGAGACCTGCTCTGATACCAATTGTAGGATTGGTATAGAGTATGAGGTTTCCAACCTCTGATACCAATTTTAGGATCCAAATAATGATGTAGATGCTCAATATACAAGAGTGGGAGGGGGGGTGAATTGTATACTTTAAAAATTCATTTGGAACCTTTAAAGTTAGTTATGAATAACTATGGTTTCCTTAAGTAAAGGAAAGGGCTAAGTTTAACAAATATTAAACGAAGCAAATCCTCAACACCTCTAACACCAAATGAAAACTTGGAAAGAGATTCAGAAAGTGGGTTCCAGAAATATGGTTCCAGAAATTAAAACTTAACAAAAGATTACAATATGAGATTCTACCTTAAAGCGTATAGAATATAAATGAAACAGAGTACAAGTAAGGAAGTATAAGTAAGTTGTACTTTCCTTAAAATACAAAATGCAGCGGAAAAAAACAAGTAGTAAAACTACAAGTAACAAGATATAAGTCTTTTAACCCAAAGAGAAGGGTATCCAACAACCTTGGATAAAGGTCCCTTGATTTATACTTTCAATAAAGTCAGTCTTACCCACACCAGGGTAAGCCCTCTATATGAAGATCGGAGTCTCTGTCCTGCTATCCCCGCAAGCCCTCAACTTCATGGTAGTTGGGAACCTCTGTCTTCCTCAGCAAGGAAGCCCTCAACTTCAAGGTGTTGGAAACCTCTGTCTTCCTATCCCCGGAAGTCCTCGAATGTAATCACCCACATTCGGAGTCTCATGAATCTTTGAGAGGTAATAAGAGCCTCTCTCTCTAGAAATCACTTCAACAACATGTATGCACAATGTCAAAGAAGTTATTCATCAGTCATCAGTTCATCAACGAGCTCTTTCAAATGAGCTCCTATTTATAGGCAAGGTCGGCCTCCTTTCCAATGGTCATATTTTCCTAAAAAATCGGAGGGACATGAACACGTGTATCTTAACCAACGGTTAGTTTATAATAGAATAGACGACATCGTTTTAAGTCTTAACTAAAAAGTTTGGAGTCTAACCAAAAATAATTTTCAGAGTCTAAATAAATTCGGAGTGTATAAAACAAATATGATCAGATTTTATTTAATAGGTGAATTCAGAATGAGAATTCGGAATGAGAATTTGTAATGAGAATTCATCATCAGAATTTGTAGTGAGAATTCATCATCAGAATTCATAATGAGAATTCATCATCAGAATTCGTAATGAGAATTCATCATCAGAATTCATAATGAGAATTCATCATCAGAATTCGTAATGAGAATTCATCATTAGAATTCGTAATGAGAATTCGTCATCAGAAATCTTAATTAGAATTCGTCATCAGAATTCGTGATGAGAATTCTTCATTACAATTCGTAATGAGAATTCGATGTCTAACTTCATAAGGATTCATATCCTGAATCTGGAGTAGAACTTAATCAGAGTTCGTATCCGAAATTCGGAATGAAACTTTATCACAGTTCTCATCTGGATTTTGGAGTGAAACATTATTAAAGTTCTTATCCAGAATTCGGATCCTAAAATAGAATACTTCATATCAAAGTTTCAAATAATTCCGAGAATATAGAAATGAATTCAAATCTTATACTTAAGAAAAATATGGATGAAAATATGATAAGGATAATTTTTCTTACAAAAGAGATTTTCCTTATAAAAGCAATTTTCCTTATAAAAGCAATTTTCTTAAAGATAAGGTGTTTGTGATTTTAAAAACAAGAAGGAATGGAAAAGTCATAAGGAAAACCTTATTGACTCAACAAGTCTGTAATGAAATTTTTTGTAGGAGTACACATTAGTGGATTATTAACATAGGTAAATTTTTTTTATAACCTTTGAAGTTTTCCCATTGCATTTAAACTAAGTAAAATTTACATGTCTTGATTATAATCACATTTTTATTCATAGATTGGTACGGGAAAGAATGAGAAGAGAGTCATGTGTAACAATAAAACATGATCTAAAATGGATTTTTATTTACTCTATCATACCCAAATTTGAACCTACATATTATGGTATTTAAACTTTTTTGGGATAATAATTGGTATTGGATAAAATGTATAATATTTTTTCTTACTATCAATGTTTTCAATGGAGGTTTTCAATCATAAATTAATTTATGTCATCGATGGAAAAAATTTCAAATTATAGATGAAATGAATGTAGTAATAATTCATTTAGTTATGTATGTAAGTCAATATATCCTATATTCCTGATATTTTAGCTAGTGGATATATTAGTTGTTATTAAGATGAATACCTAAGGTAATTTGCTAAGTAATCATAAATAATCAATGCATATTTGGGGGGGATTTCCCAATTAAATATATACGGAGGTGATATCTTGTATGTAGCCTCATTCAACATGAGAAAGGATAATAAATATATAAAAAAGTAATTCAAGAGTAATAGAATAAACAGTTCAGTTCTCTGAAACAAATATGATGATTTTATAATGAACCCTTATTAGTCTATATATTCATTCATTGACTGAGTGGATTTTGTTATTGAAGACATGCATATTATTAGATAAAATATTGAATCTGTAAAGATCATTAAATATTTCTTGAGTATTCTTCCAACTCATTTCAATCCAAAATATTCTTAATTATATGATAATGCTCCCTAGAAGCTAATAATGAATATATTTCATAGACCACATCCCACATTAGAGATGATAAATGATTATAACAATCCTAGGGAAAAAAGGAAGTCCAATGAAGTGGAATTCATGTCCATGAAGTCTCTCACTATTAAGGATTAGAATGAAGAAGAAGATATTGATGAGTTCATTTCATTCCATTAATCAAATATACCATGTTGAAAAGTAAAATTCAATGGTAAATTTCAACTTTCATTCATTAAATATTGAATGGTTGAAAATCATGAAGTGAGTTTCTGTAAGATGTTTCAAGATGATGATGAAGATGAAGTCAAAATTCCAATGAATAAGTATTCATCCTATTTTATGGGAATGAAAATTTTAAATGGAATTTTATTAAAAAAGTATAACATTCTTTTACAAGAAAATTAATGTTATGAATAATATGAGTTTCAATAGATAGTGAACTATAATGATCATAAATATAAATATTTTGTTGATGTTATAGGAAGAACCCATAAAAGGGATGAAAGTGAAAATGATGAAGAATAATTTGATGGAAGTATTTATCTTAATGTTAAATTAGAAGCCATTATTGTTGAGATATATGTCTATAGAGGAAAAATAGAGAAATAATATTGTGTGGTTCTTGGTGAAATACATTATATACATTATTAGGAAGATGATAGTATATGATGGTGGAGAAATTGAGAAACTTATGTCACAAATATTAGAGAACTCAGAAATGTTTTTTTGGGAAAAATATTAATGATGAAGAACATAAAAGATTTATCGATGGTTTGGATATCAAAATAATAATAATTATAAAATCAACCATATAAAATAACTAGAAGTGGATATTGTCAATAAAAATATAAAATAAGAATATACAAAGAAACTATTTACTCATGGTATGACATCAGGAATGTATATCACTTTGGATAAAATGAAAGTGTAAAACTGATCATAGAGGCCGTAAAGTATAGAAGTAACATTCAAATAAAAATTTCAAGGCCCGTATGGTGATTTATTGAAAACATACATATGTTGTAATTGATGTCAGACTACAAGTTCCCACCTTCGGTTGAATTTCATTGGGTAAAAAATCAGAATTACAAGGCTCATAAAACCCATGAATATAATGGTATTAAAATAAATTACATGAATAAACCTCGTATCAAGTGTTATTTATGTAAAAAGACAAGGCATTATGAAAATATAAGTTCAACAACAAAAATTTACTGAGATAATAGGAGTGAAAAATGTGACCACATATGGCTCAATATTAATGGTCCCTTTTTCTGGTGTGAATTATTTACATACATGAACATATATTTCTAAAAGAATGCTTAGGAATGCGATGAACCAAACTGAAATACTTCATAAGTACCAGTTGAATGAATAGTCAAATGGGTTGAAAATTAAAAATCAATGTGTAGTTCTAAAAGATTAGTTTTTTCCATCATTCTCCAAGGAATATCATGATTATTAATCCATAATGACTATGATGTTAAAGATGTGGATTAAAAATAAAAGTGTTCTGTAGGAATCAGTTTCATTTATTTCTCTTTTTAAATCATATTATGTTGGGGGAATGGATCCTTCATAGAAGATAAACATCCCATATAACAGTAAATAAAGATCATGTTATATTCATCATATATTAAAGGAGGGTCTTGTAAAATTTGGAAATGATGATGCCTTGATGATTGTTGGCTCTGAAAAATAAGAATTTGGGGTAATGATATGCAAGATGTTGATGTTATAGTTTTTGGAAGTCCCAATCACAACTTGATAAGTCTTCGTAAAATATGTGTCTAATGTATTTCTATAATCATTAGCATGAAATTATGTATCATCATTTTCAGTGATGGTAAAAACAATTTACATGTAAAGTGATAGAAGGGGAATCTCTACCTTGTGAGTGGAGAGTAAGATGCATTCTATCAATCCAGTTATGAATAAAAAAGGTTCTTGAATAAATGGATTTATTTTTTATGTCATATATCCCTATAAGATTGGATAATATTTGATGTAGCTGGAGATGTCCCCAAGATATTGAATGACTACACCCACACATCAGATTCTTGTCGACATGGGATTATTATTATGAATACCACAAAGAAAAAATAAAAAATAAAATTAGAGTAATAGATTTAGAGCATTAAGATATGTGTGGACTTATCACACAATGGGATATTGATGGTAAGAGGTAATATGTTATTTTAATTGATGATTTTAGTATGATGGAAGAGGTATTTTTCATTTATAACAAGTATTACATGTTCAGTTACATAATAAAATTTTAAAGGGAATATAAAAGGATACATGGAATGAATATTTTGAAATTTAACACTAATAACAGAACATAAATATGAAAAATCGATGTGGGTTATTATCTTTAGAAGCATAGGATAAGGATTCATGTCTTGGAAGTGATAAATCCTCAAAACAATGGAGTGGATGAGAGGAGAAATTGTATCATAAACAAAATGGACAACGTAATGCTTATTAAAAAGGAGCCAACATAGAAATTATCGAAGGAATTACTCCTGAAATCAGTCTATGTATCCAATAGTGCTCTTTTATGTCCAAAAAAAGAGATGAATTCACAAGAGATGTGCTATAGAAATAATATAACATCAAAATACTTTCAAATATTTGGATGTGTAATATTCATAATAAATAGAAATGTAGTATATTTGATTATTATGGACATAATATCACAACCCGGTCCTCAGGGACTATTCTGTGACTACACCACACCAACCTCTCATAGGGCAGGGGATAACGACTATCCCCAAGTCGGCATAACCCACAAGTGGGAGGCCTTGGTCCCTTTACATGTACACATGCTCCCTTATCCAAGAAAATTTGTTGAAACTGAAAGAATTGAGCATACATGAATGTAAATTTCTAGGAAAACCCACAAAGAAAAAAATTAAAAAATTAAAATAATGGTGGCTAATATACAATGCCAATAAAATAAAAACTACCGAATCCTAGAATCCATATGCTGAAAACACTTCCTAAAGGGTAGCCACCAGAGCTATCAAAAATTGCTGAGGTGTACCTTGTCTCTCGGACCTCCCTCTTAGTACCACATGTGTCTATCCCACAAAGGTCCCATCAAATATTTTAGTTTTATTCACAAAACAAGATATGTGTAGGTGAAGCCTGTTCAAGGGTTAGTAAAAAAATACTCAATAGGGACCCCAAAAACCAAAGGTATACCACAAAGAAATACACAAAGAAGACTACCAAAGAGGTACATTAACTATATCCTCTAAGAAATATAGTCTAGAGAGACTCTATGGTCACCTCACTCCATTATATTTATATGACATACAAATATAAAGAAATTCCAGGCATATTAAAATACAAAGAGACGCACTCCGGGTCATTGTAGGAGACACACTCTATATAGGCATAATATAAACACTCTATAAAAGACACACTACCTGTAGGAGTAGGAGACACAATCCATGTAGTTACAAGAGAAAAAATCTATAGGATTCACACTTCGTGTAGGAACAAGAGACACACTCCACAGGTCACAACCGGCCACTAGATTCTTCTCTTAGAGCGGTCGTTCCTAAAACACCCACTCCATAAGACAAAAATGACATATTAAAACCTCTATGAAATCAAACATAATATATCTCAAAAATACCACCTTTTTTTGAGAATCCCAACACCAGAAAAAGCTCATCAATTCTACACACAGTTTTAATTTTACTGGCCTTTTAGTGAAAAGGGGCCGGTTGGGTTCGGGTCTGGGTCTCGTCCTACTCGGTCGGACCGACCCATTAGACCCATACTGGCACCGAATGCTCAAGGTTTTAAGTTCATTTCATGCTAACCTAATATATACAGTGTCCCCATATCGTCAACTTGGCTAATAGTAGCATTCAATGTTTTCGGCCACCGCATGACCCACCTCACTGTCCTACTGCACCGTTGCTTCTAACTTTGTGATGTGTCCAACCACCACATCTCGATCACAACAGCTCTTAGTGGCCCCGGTCACCACCCATGACCATCTGATTAGAGCCCCTTTTTGGTTTTTCCCCACTATATTGCGCCCATAGACACCTCCCTTCCAGTGATCCGTCACGCCACGCACTGCCGTCGGTGAGCCGTGCCAACGTGCACCACCACAGGCGTCAGATGACAGTGGGATCTGCTACATGGACTACCTTGTTTCCTATGGTGACCCATTATTCTAAATTGGGAAACCCTTGTGACCCTTGGGGAACCATAGTCACTAATGAAGGATCCAAATAATCTTATTGTCTCTCCGGTGGTCTGGCCATGTTCGGAACCTCCCAGCAAAACCCGACACGACGATGTGTGTCCATCGGTAATGAATGCAATAACAGGGTTGGAGAAAACACCAAGAACACCCAATGAACAATCTATGACATTTTACATTTCTCGTTTTGTTCATCCAATTATAAAAAGGTGGTATGAGAACACATGGATAATCATAATGGTTAAATCTCTCTAAATCTCACAGTCCAACCATCTCGAAAGAACGATTGAACCACAGATCAACCTGGTCATGGGTTTGTCTGTGTTCATCATTGAAAATAAGAATGGGGAAAGAATTAAAAATAAAAACCCTTCCAATATTTTGGATTGATTGGTAAAGAACATTCATCATTGTCAAAAATCTATCCATGAGAAATATTTATTCGTCATCTCATAGACATTCTTCATTCACCAACAGGATGTTTGACCAATGTATTTCTTTCCCAGAGCTTCCAAGTAATTTATCCAAGATTGTGGATCTAATATCATATCCCCATGGAGATATTAAATAAAGATAATGAATTTTATTGTCATCGTTCTATTTAAATTATCTACAAAAACTGGCTTCCATGTCATGGTGTCACATCGTCGCTGCGAAACATAAGCAAGAAATAAAATAATTTTTTTTTGTTTATTTTATTCTCCTTTAAAACATTCTGAATTTATATTAAATAGTTAACCCACGTCGATTGATGTTAGGCCCTGCCTAATTAAATCGCCACCTTATGAAATCAGTGATGGTCTCATATTTCCAATCTAATTCATCATTCATGTGTTATTTGGATTTTAAAATAAAATAATATTATTTAATAATTTTTTTTACGGTTATGCCATTTTCAGGTTTTCTCACAAAAGACCCACTCAAACTAATGTTATGTTTCACCTAGGGTAAATCCATCATTATAAATTAAACAGTACCCTCAGATTTTTTATCCATGGACCCATTTTGATGTTATTCCAATTTTTTGGGAAAACACTTACAAGCACTATTAAAAACATAAGATTCTCATCGAAATGTTCTAGAAACACCGGGCCTCGAATTCTCACATCATCTCAATGCCTGGCCTCAAAATTTTCCAAATTAATTTTTTAAATTTTTATGGAAATTCAAGGACCATAAATTCTACATATATTTGGGATTTATATCCCCGAAATACACAAAAGGGCTAAATAAAAAAATGGGTATATAGATCATGAAACTGAGCCTCCCGGTTCTATATGGTTACCTAGAGATTTTTCTGATACCGCAAATCATGAAAAAGATGAATCAACAATCCATAAATTATTCTCTCTTATCGATCCTTAATCTGTATCGAGTACTCCATGATGGTCGCCCCATCATCAATATACACCTCACCCCAGTCAATGACGTGTGATGGGACATGAATGTATCTCCTCAATTGTGATACATGGAAGACATCATGTACCATGTCATACTACGGAGGTAAAGAAATGATGTACGACACCTTTCCAACTCTATGTAGTATCTGAAAGGGTTTGATTAATATCAGAGATAACATTCCACCCCAGCCAAATATCTGTATCCATCACCGAGGATAGAGTTGAAGAAACACATGGTCTCTCTCACCAAACTCAAAGGGTCTATGTCACCTATCAGCATAGTACTTATCACAGATTTGTGTTATCATCATCTACTTCTCAATGTTCTGTACCATCTCACTTATATCATGTAGCTACTATGAACCCATGTGTTTTGACTCCTCTATGTTTGTCCCGCGTAGCGGTGACCTGAATGGTCTCCCAAACAGGGCCTCAAACAGTTCTATATTAATGGATGATTGGTAGCTGTTTTTGAACAAAAATTCCACCTGAGGTTGATGATCCTCTAAACTACTGCCAAAATCTGGTATGTCATCATGTAGTATGTCATCTAGAACCTAAATGATCCACTCCATCAGGACATCTATCTGTAGGGGGAATATTGTGATATAGCATAGCTGAGTCCAAAACACCCCATGTAATACCTTCCATAATAAGATGTGTAGCGTGCATCATGATATGAAATGATCATAGATGGAAATATGTGGAGTCTAAATATCTCATATATATAGAGGTACCCCAAACTATGTACTGAATTCTGCTCCCGAATACGTTTTAAGTGGGCCCATTTTGTGAGTCGATCAACAATCATCGAGATGGTATAATGGCCCCTAGACATGCTCGGTAAACATATCATGAAGTTTATCAATATCCCATCCCACATACACTCTGGAAACTCGAGTGCCTTATCCAATATTTCTAGAACCTTATACTCTACCATCAATTTCTTTCAAGTGAGGGAAATAGAAACGGATTTTGTAAATTCATTCTTTATCCCCGACCAATAAAACCGACGTTGAAGACCCGAGAACATTTTTTATACACCCATATGTACCTCCAATGTGAATTAGTGGAACTCCATTACTACCTCCTCCTGCAATTCCACATGTACAAAAGTGGGGCCTCTGAAAAGGATGACGTGCTCCCCACCTATCGAATATCCATCAGGGGCCTACCCAATAGAAAACAACACATGTAGTTACTCACAGTAGATATTTCCTAGCTGTGCCTCCTGGACAGAATATTATGTTGGATGGGTTACAACCATCCATTGAAGATATTACACTCTACCATAATCCAAAATTGATATCTTGTAGAGTGTGCCTTCCACCACTCTCTCTTTTCCATTTGTATAGGAAATATCAGAGTCATAATCCTCTCGGAACTCTAGACACTTCCTTTGTATCAAGTTTAATTCCTTCTAAGAGAAGATATATTTTATACTTATGTGTTCTGAGTATATGATAAACTTTTCACCCATAAGGTAGTTTCGTAACATCTTCAACATCAGGAATACTACTTCAAGTTCAAGATCACGAGTTTCATAGTTCTTCTCATAATGCCCCATCTTTCGCAAGCTATATCCTATCACCCCCTACATCTTCATCAGCACACAACCAAACCCGATTCCAGATGCATCGTAGTACACTACGTACTTGAGACCCCCCCATCTAGAAATATCAGGATATGAGTGATCATCAAACTCTGATTCGGTGATATAAAACACTTCTAGAATTTCTCCACACACATTAATGGTTTCCCCTTTAAATTCAAAGCTGTTATGGGTGATCATACTCTGTAAAATTCTGGTACGAACCACCAATAGTATATAGAAAAAACATGGAAACTATTTTAGGTAAGGCTAGAAGATCCTATTCATGATTGCCATGAAAATATTTGGCGCATTATTAATGTCGAATTTCATCGCCAAGTACTCATAATGAACGTAACGACATCTGAAAGTCGTCTATGGGATGTCCTCATCTTGTACATGGAGTTGGTGATACCTTGATCTGTGGTCTATCTTCGTGAACCATCTTTTTACCTTAAAATGACTTAAAAGGAAATAAATCAATGGTAGTGAATATTTTTTCTTCATATTCACCTGGTTCTAGTTTCAGATGTCCAAAAATAACCTCAATATGTAGTTTTCCTTCTTGAAAAAAACTAGGACTTGCCATAGTGAAACATTGGGCCCCAAGAATCCCTTCTTATAAAATACCTAAAAATATACCATTACCTATCAAAACACTACTGGAGACATAAAATATTTATCTGTAAATATCAATTTCATCCTGGAATATATATCAATGCAGAAATCTACCTCCATATGAGGGGGTAATGCCGAAAAATCGTCCGAGAAGTTGTCCTCATACTCTTCCGCGATTGCATGAAACTAAGGACTCGTCTCAACCAGTACACTGATGGTCATTCTATATAACTTATTGTGATTGGTTGAAATATCCTATGTGTGAATCCTTCATGTACTAAAGCGATTTACTTTTCACCGTTGAAGGATATCTTTGACCCACATCATTGACAAACCACACTTTGCGCATAAAATAGTCGATCTGAGAATGGGATATGGATAACCATTCCATACACATAATGACATCACATTCCTCAATGCCAATTCTATAAGAGCCCATCCAAATCTCTCAACTAAATGAGTAAGATCATACTATTTTCACTAGTGGTTGATCATCAAATCAACACCTATATCAATCTCTAAATGTAAGGATCGAGCCAATAGCTCCACCAAAATCTCTCAGATCTATAAACATTCAGTGGAAATGATGGTGTGATGGGAACGTATGTCTATAAGAACTACATATATGGTAGATAAGACATAGATAATACCTATATTAATTTCTAGAGCACCATGGTCATAAAACTTCATCTCCCAAATGCAGGCTTTGTCCACCATCACCCTAATCCCGTGCTGGGCCACCTTGGTGTGGTGGTGGTATCCCCTCGAACCTCCAACAATCTCATGCTTGTCGTTCGCCTCCTCTTCCATGTTTTACACATAGAGGACTACCCTATTCCTACTTCCACCTATGCATAAGATGTCCATCGACCATCTGCTAATCATTCGTATGACCGATTGAACAATATGTATCCATATGTCATCGACAACTGTACGAGTAGAAATAATACTCCTTCAGCTAACATGTTCTTCATTATAATCCTCACACTACTGATCCAGAATCAAGGTCATCCCTTGGACTGTCTGGGTTTCTTGGACCCTTGTGTCATATTTTGGCTAGTTCATATAGAGGACTCTGTATCCTGATGCCTGGTGGAACCTTCAACCCCCAGTACCATCCCCTCTATAAGGATTTCCAAAAGAATATATCTATCTAACACCCCCGAATTTGTTTTTATGCTAAGGGATATCATTAATAACCTGATATCCTAGAATATACATTTCATGAAGGTATGGGCCTTGAATAATGGTTTCGAAACCATGTATGTTTAGTAGCGAGAAATATTCGTGAATCTCCTTGTCTACACTACTACTGTTTGACTAGACTTCTGTAGGTGAAGTAGCTACTGTATACACACAGATCAATAGTCACATGAATGAACTCTTCCCAAATGAGTACCTCAATGTGTTTTCAGGAGAGGGTTTCCACCTTATGCATCTAGATCATCAAGCTCGATCATCTCCCAGACCATCCCTAAAGAAGGCTCACGGAAAGGACCGCCATCTAGTCGAGAGGAATCCTTACAAGGAAGAAAACTCTTGTAACTACTTCTGGACATCCCTCAGATACCTGAGAATCTATCTCACCTTGGATCCTATGGGGTTTATATCACTAAAAATCATGTAACATAATGAACATTAATTAATCCTCTATAAGTAATGCTTCTAGAAACTGAAACTATCCAGGTGGTGGTATCTCTAGTAAACCACCACGAGGTGCTACATCCGGCAACAGTCCCAATAATGATACCTCATCACTCAGCAGAACATTCTTGTGGTCACACCCTAGAATAATAAATAGATTCCAATGTTGATGCATCATAAATTTAACAAGATACACCACAATCAATAGTGTATATCTGGTTAGATGAATCTGAAACAAGAAGTACATTACAACACACTTAATTACTTTATGATGCATGAAACAAGTGTTTTCATGTACAGAGTTAAAAATCAGTATACATGGTCATTTTTTGTGGATATTTCATCCTCCCCACCAACACTAGACTCCCTGGCCTGAATTCAAAACAAGAAATACTTAACATTGATTACCCAAAACAAAACACATAGCTTATTGGTCCTTAAGATAGAACTGACATCCTCTGACACCACTGTATCACAAAACTTCCCTCAAAACCATATCTATGACTACCTCAATCCCACCTCCCATTGTCTCAGAGCTAGAGACTCACACCGAGTTGGCATAACACACATGTGGGTGGAATTTTCCCATGTACCTGTACAGACACACACCCATCTCAATGAAAAAGTTTTGAAACCAAAAACAATTAATAGTCATAAATTTATACTACTATAAAAACCCATAGAGAGTAAAAAGTAAAAACATAATTTAAAGGAGACTAGTATACAAGCCCAATAAAAATAAATTTCAATCTCTTGGAATCCATTTTCCAAATACCCTACCTCAAGTGTAGGTACAAAAGCTATTGGAAATTTTAGTTTTTTACCTTGTCTTTCGGGACACCCTCTAAGTGAAACCTATTTCTGGACCACCAAGCCACCTATAGAAGCTTTCATTTCTCTTCACAAAAAATAACATGTGAAAGAAAATATTGTGTAGGAGTGAGTAAAAAATAATTAGTCGGTACCCCAAATCATAAAGGATTTCCATAAAGAAATACACAAATAATACTAGCAAAGAGGTACACGAAGTGTATCCTCAAAGAAGTAAAGTCAAGAGATTCACTATAGCCATCACACACAAGTATATGTATATGAAGTACATATATGTGGAAATTCCATACATATTAAAATCCAAGGAGACACACTATGGGTATTCATAAAAGACACACTCTTGGTCTTCGAATGAGAAACACTCCATAGAGGCCCATGAGACACACAATATAAAATACACACACCATGTTGGAACATGAGACACACACTCTAGAAGTCACACTCTATGTAGCCATTGGAGACACACTTCATATGAGTATTAATCCATGTAGGTATAGGAGACACCCTTCTTACGAGACACACTCCGAAAGAGATACACATTGTAGGTCATAGTGAGGCACTGGATTCTTCTATTAGAGAACTCGTTCCGAGGTAACATACTCCTAAAACCAAAAAGGTCATAAGAAAACCTCATTGAAAACTCGCATACAGTATCTCAAATGGTCTACCTCATCACAAGGGTCATAGCAATGCAAACGACTCATCAAATGGACACACTATTCAAAATTACCTGTCCTTTTAGTGAAAATGGGATGGTTGGGTAAGGGTATGGTTCTGGTCAGACCCCATTAGACTGACTTGAGTCGACCCAGGTCCTGCTGACCCAACCCACCTATTCTAACCCAACCCCTTGGGTCAGCCCGGATCGCTAGGGATAGCCCACTTGGTCCATCTTTCCATGATTGAGCGGGCCATTTCGATCCACCCGGATGCATCATTTGTCGTGTCCCCACCTTGTCAATGCGTTTGGACACAATGTTCACCATGGTTAGAAACCATGGGACACAACCTTCATAGTTCCTACTAGATTTCGGCATTGAAATGCATGATGCGGCCTCCAGCCACATCTTCAACCCAACTTCCAGTGGCCTTGGTCACCACCCATGGATGTGAACCATGGGGCCCATCCACCATGTGGTTATGCTAGACCGCACCCATCACCATCACCCTGATGGGGAGCTGCACCATCTTGAGTGGCCACTGGTGGGATCTACTCTACTAACTACTTCATCTCCTCCATTGCCTCGTTCTTTAAAATAGGGACACACATGGGATCCTCGGGTCTCCTTCATCACCGAAGCAAGATCCAAATCATATTGTAGTCACTATTGGGGAGTGGCCACATTCATAACCTCCTAGAGAATATTGACATGACCACATTGGTCCATCAACAAAGAATGAAAGAACCGAGTAGGAGAAAACACTAAGAACACCATAAGAATTAATGTCATCCTTGTTCCATTCAGTCATCATTCATCTTGTTAGAAAAAGGGTGAAAAAGAAAAAAGGATAATCAATATGGTTTAATTAATTTAAATCCCTTTGTCTAACAATCCCGCAAGAATGATCGAATCACGAATCAACCTAAATGTGGGTTGATTTTTGTTGGTCATTGAAAATAGAAATGAGGAAATAATTAAAATGAACACCCATATTTGGATTTTTGATAGATCACTGGATAAAATTCTTCATCATAATCCATCCTTACATGGGTGATCTCGATCCATCGTCTCATTTTAATTCGACATTCTCTAATGAATGGTTTTTCAAATTCTTTTCTTCTCCACAAAATCATGGGAATTTCTCTAGGATTATGAATATAACCCCATATCCCAGTCAAGATATTAAATGAATAAAATGTGTTTCAACATTGATGTGTCATTTAAATTATCAATGAAAATGAGATTCCTCATCCAGTAATATCTAAGAAACATCAAAAATAATGAAAATACACTTCATTTAGTTTATTTTAATCTCCTTTAAAATGATGCAAAAAATTATCTTTTGCAGTCGACCCACAAACGTCAATGATTGGCCCTTCCAAAGTAAATCGCCACATTATTAACTCAATGGTGGTCATAGATTTGAAATCAGACTCACTTTTCATGAGTTATTAGGATTTAGAAATAAAATAATTTTATTTAACAATATTATTTATGGTTATGTATTTTTTATTTTTTCTCCATCAGACTAGTTTCAACTAATATTAAGTCGCACCTAGGGTAAACCCATCATTCTGAACACAGTGGTGTGCCCTCAGATTTCTCATTTGGGAACCTGTTTATATTTTATATCACTTTCATAGGAAAACCAATTCTCTGTGATATTAAAAAAATACATTTTTAGTCGAAATGTTATGGACACACATGGGCTCAGAATCACATGTCGTCTTAGTGAATGGTCTCAGAATTTTTAAAACATAATCTTACAAAATTTACATGGAAATTCTAGGACATTACAACTGATAGTAGATTCCATGGCTATTAAAGAAAATATCAAATAATACAATTATTTTTTAAAAGGTCGTGCCTTGGTCAAAAGACTAAAGCACTAATTATTGCATATATAAAAAAGGGGGTTACAAGAGACGGAAATATTTAAAATTTTCACAATATTTTTGATAAAAATGAAGCAGATCAAGAGGCAAGGAATCCAACCACATCAGAACCTGGTCGACACCTTTATTAACAAGAGCATCTGCATCCACATTGGCTTCACAGAAAACGTGTGTAGCAATGAATTTGATCCCCAGGAGCAAATCCAGACGTTTCATCCATCGAGTGGTGAGAGGCCAGGCAAGATAAGTCACTCCATTCCATAATCCTTGAACAATGGTGGTTGAGTCACTTTCTAACCAGATGTCCGTCCAACCTTTTTGAATGGAAAATGTGACAGCATTGATGACACCCATCAACTTCACTTATAGCGATGAAGCGGTGCCATAGCTACTAAAAAATCAACCATGACACTTCCCACAATAATCTATAAAAATCCCACCATAGCCCGCCGGACGAGGATTACACTTTGTGGCACCATCAACATTAACTTTAATATATCCTAGCATCTGGTTTTTCCTGAATACTTCAAGACTGTTCTTAGGTGGAATATAAATTCCATCAATATGAAGTTTGCGATGAATCTCAAAGTCACCAACCATGTTGTTACAATGCGCTTTTTTAATTGATGTCAATTCTTGAATCTCAATAAGTCTCCAATCTTTACATGTATTTATGATTAATGAGCATTTATTAAATAAGATATTATTTCTGTCATACCAAATAACACGAAGAAGTTCTGCAATAACAGTGAAAAAATGTTTTTAATTTTATGTGAGGCATCATGATCCACACATATCTTTAGATTCAAATCAATAGCATCGAAAATCAGCCATCTACAATTAAAAATATCAAAAAAGTAGTTCCACAAAGTAGAGGAATTAGCACAACATAGAAAAATATGATCAGCATATTCCCTATGTTGATTGTATAAATTATGTTTGGAGCATAGTTGAAAACCAATAGATTGAAGAAAAACCTCAGTGGAAATTCTGTTATGAGCAATACACCAAATAAGAGTGAGTCTTGTTTGTTTGATCTACAGTATGTTAATGTAATTCAACTAGTCAAAGTTGGACTCTACTCCTGAAAAATTATGTTTAGGATAAGTAGTTGAATGTTATGTTTTCACTATTATGGAAAATGAAAATTAACTTCAACAACATCGTGAAAAAATCATTAATGGTTGTGATTAATAGGTAAGAAAATTAGGGGGAGTGGAAGTGGAAAATGCTGATTTAGAAGAATATAATAATGAAGAGAATCGGTCCACCATTCAGTAACTGTTTAGATTACTAATATTCATGATGAATTAAAAGAAAGAACTTCATTAGTGACCATGAAGCACTAATTTAAACACATAAATAAGGTATTTATAGCATGAATCCATCCTATCTCAGGTAGGTAATACATTATTTGATGAAGTTTTTGGATTTGAGAACTGGGTTCATCCTATGAACCAAGAAATTGGCCAAATTGAGAATAATTATACATAGGATATTATTTTCAGACTGGAATATTATAAGATCATTAGGATGAAATGGGTTTTTCAAAAAAATGAGGATGAATTATTGATTCCACAAAAATCATGACTAGTGTAAAAGGGATACTCCCAGATCTAGATAATTGATATTGATAAGACATTTTCACACATTTTAATTATCAAAACTATTAGCTTATTATATTCTATAATATTTTAATGGAAATTCAAAGAATTCTAGAATGATTCCAAATCATTTATTCAGTATCATATTCTCTAAGAAGAGGTGTATATTAACCAATTATGATTTTCTAATTCCAGAAGATGTGCATAGATTTTTTTGGCCGAGGAAGGAATTACATGGGTTGAAGAAAGAACCAATTGAATGGTATTCCAAGATTGGTCAGTTTTTTAAGATTATTTGTTTTTAACATGGTGGATTTGATGATGTTCTCTATGTAAATAAAAATATTAAAAAATGTATGATAGTGATAGTCCTTTTCAATGACATGACCTTTGGTGGATCAGATGATGTCTCTGGTGGCTACTCGAGTAAAATTTCATGGGATGATGTAAGAATATCTGCTAGGGTCAAAGAATATAGGTTGGTCATGGTTAGTATATTCTTGTTAACAATGAAAAAAACTATTATTTATTCTACATTCTATGTAGAACGAAATCTGTGCGTCCAAAAACAAATCCACTTATTTTTAGTAAAATGAATACTTTGATGTATCATGGGAATATTAGATTTTTTCTCATATACATTGCAAAAAAACAATCATGAGAAATTGTTTAATACATATAAATATTGGTAATGAATAATAGATAATAGAAATAAAACATCAATTGTTTTATTCAATTTTATAAGATTTGGTATTTCATAGATAATTAAGAAACAATATTTCATTTTTTTCATAACTACATAAGTAGAATATATTTCGACTAATCAAGATGGAATGCAGTTTTTTTATGAAGAAGTAGCCAGATTATATGGGATATAATGTGAGGTCTCCTATTAGAATCCATTTTGATAATTCAATTGATATTAATATTATAAATAAATCTAATTCATCACTTAGAGACGAAGAACATTGATGTAAACCGTTATTTTATAAAGGATAAGGTTGATCATGGTCTTTTAAAGATTGATTATGTTCTTATAGAACTATATATTATAGAAATCATGCCAAACGACTTACCCAAAGAGATGTTTTGGCTCATAAAATAGTTCTTGGGGATTTGGTGACTACCCACACTTCATCAAATGTGGATAGAGAACCCCCCCTCCCAAACCTATATCGTGTTTTTCCATATGTGCTGATATGTGTTCCATACAAGGATAATGCCATAATGTAGTGCACATTTCCAAAATTTGAAAAGGGAGAGAAAATATATTGATCATGATATGGGGATGTTGATATGTGGATTGTTGAATTATGTAATGTCTTAAATATGATTATGTTAAAGATATTTGATCAATGTTTATATATAAATATTGATTGGGTTCATCAATAATATAGATGAATGCATATGTAATTAATTGATTCATTTAAAACCTTTCAATGATAATATTTCTTCCCATTTAAATCATGGTTCTTATGAGATCATAGTGTTTATTGGTCAAATCATTTATCATTATTTTGAATCTCAATATATATATTCTATTTTAACATAGAAGAAGCTTTAATGTAGTGTTAAAGAGTGAAGAGTTGTCAAAAAACACAAAAGTGTGATTGTTGGAAAAAAAATACCTCAAGGTAACATTTTTTTATTTTTGGGTTGAATGTAATTTTTGATAAAGAAGGTTTAAAATTTTACTTTTGGAGTTCCAGAATGATTTTTTCTAAGGTATTTTGACAAATAACCAAGATAGTGCAATTGATGGTCTTTAAGATGTATAGTAAATTTAATGATAAAGGATGAAATTATTTTTAATGATTATCATGGTTTTGGAGTCCAAAATTTAGGGGATGACCTAATAAACAAGAATTTTTGATAACTTGGGATTCCTTATAAAAATATGGATATTGAATTATGTTTTGAGAAGGACTGCTTATTAGTCAAGGATATGATATTATCAAAATTTAAAAGTTTCACAAAGGTTTATAGGATCACAAAAGATGTTTTATCATTAATGAATGATATTATGTAATGTGATTAAAATAATCTTAAAAATGGTAAATTTTCCTCACTATTATGTTTGGGTGGGGATATTCGTTAACATTTTTGAAGATATTTTCAAAATGTCCCAAATGGGGTTGAATGATACATGGATAGAAGGTTGTATAAAAAATATTATTATACCCATTATTTGAAAGAAGTAAAGACTAACTAAAAGTACATATGATATGAATAAAAAACGTGTTTCATGATTAGTTTTTATTGTATAATTTTCCTTATAGGATCATATTTTTCATGGACAATGGGAGTTTGTGAAAGATATTTAGCCTTTAGAAAAGCTATGATCATCGTAAAAGCTGAGCGCTTCTTGAAATGAGCTAGCTTCACAAAGTCTATGTGACTTTCAGGAGGCCTATTTGAGTTTCATAAAGTCTATGTTTGATTAATTAATTTAGTTCACATTATTAATTTTTTTAGGATAAAAAATGTTTGGTATCGTTTTGAATAATGTGGAGTTTCATGAATTTTGGAAGAGGGATTTCAAAAAAGTAAATATCAAGTGGACCAGAAGGGATTACCAATTAAATATATGGTAAAGTAGAATTAATCAAGTGGATGATGTATATCACAAGTATTATGTAAATGAGGTGTGAAACATTTTTATTCATGTTGAAAATAATAATAAACTTAAGGACATTTGATCACACATATGTTTATAGAGTAGTGTGACATCAACATTGATTGGTTGTAAACATGGAGGGATATTTAGTCTTCTATGATCATTGTATCAATAGTAAACTTATTAGATTATATATATATATATATATCCTACATATTCTACTCATAAATAAACTATTTTTGTTAAAAAAAAATTAAGATTGTTGTGTCTTGTGAATTCATTCATTTCTATTCATTGATTGCAAAAGGAATGGGAGATAAGAGGTATTACATTAAAGACCGAAGAATATCCAAAGGGTTAGTTTATTTAATACGTCATACCCTAAATAAACCTTCTACACTCAGTTTATTTAACATATTTTGTATATAAATATAACATATAACTATATTAAGATTCATTATATAACATATTTATCCATTCCAAAATTATATTGATCAAGTTCTATTAGAAAAAATCAACACATGATCTCTTTTTTAATAAATGGAATATTTAAAATACAAGTAATTTATTTATAAAATGAACCCTTATTATACATATCACTTAAAAAACATTCTTCATAACCTATAGAAATAAAAATAATATTGGATGATCTGAGATTCTTAGTAAGGGTAAAAAGTGAGATATCACTCATCACATAAGAATAACACGAGTGTTAGGGTTTTAGAAACCAAACATAACATTTAAAATCAATAAACCACTTATAATAGATCTTAATATAATGTTATAGAATAAATCATTGTAGTTAATATGAAATTATACTTAATAAAATCAGTGATCATGATCTATTAGATAATAATATTGGTTTAAGAGTTGGTATGGTGCCATACACATAATCATATATCTTTGTGAGCATGTATAAAAATAAATAGTTTCACTCATTAAGTTAATGAAATGAAACTATTAATTTGAATACACCTTAAAAAATGAAATGTGTTCCATATATAATATTATGGACATGAATTTTAGGTGAACATATAAATTTATGGACATGAAATATAGGTCCATATAAAAACATCTGGATTTGGAAATCATGGCTATTCATAAAATTGTGAACATGAAGTCATGTTCAAAGATAAAATATTTAACTTATGAGAAATAAATATATAACAATTAGTTTTAGGGAGATATATGTCCCACCCATCACAAAATGAATGTCACACAAATGTGTTCCACATGATCATAAACCATTCATCATATCTAAACCCATTAAATGACATGGGTTTCATTAACATTATTCTATTATAAACATAAACCATGTTGATATAAAATAGATATTTTATTCATGGATCAAATGACCAATAATAATTAAATAACATCAATATTTTTCATCATAGATGGAATGAGATTTTTAAACAATAGTTTAAATTTAACTTCTTTGAAATAACCCCTCCATTTTTAAACAACTTCTTTTAAAAAAGATGAGAAATTATAAAGGAAAATTTTTTGTCTAAAAATAAAATCATAAAATTATATTGAATTATACAATGAAAAAATATTCATCATGATTATAAATTATGTTCATGATATATATGTAAATAAACATTCCTTCCATACATTTTTTAGAAAATTCACAAAGTACCTCCTTTGGAAAACAAAAATATATTATGTTCAAACCATTTTGTAAAAAATTAAATCATAGATAAAAATGAATTGAAAAATCATAATTGAATAGTAAAAAAATTAAAAATGTTTTATAAAACATTTATATTAAGGATAACGATTCAACATCAGATATGTAAACATAAAGAATCCCAAGCAAGGATGCGATTATTAAATAAATCCCTTACTGCTTTAGTAAAATTTCAATTGTAAGTCACATGAAAGAAATAACATTATGTGAGAATTTAAATATTTTAATTTTCATTATAATAATAAGAAATTAATGTAATGGTTAGTATATAAAAATCAAAAAATAATCACTTTTTATGTTGGGAATGCATCTAATAGAAATAAAACATAGATGAAAATCCTTAACCTCGTGTTAAACATTCATAAAAAGTAATCTAACCTAATAGTTAATAAATTAATATTTAGTAGAAATTTATACCATAGTAATTATATTACTTATAATATCATATATGATCCCTAAATAACATTATAACACCTCTTTTATCAATTAATTTTTATTTACAGGTTCTAATCGTTTCATTTAAGCATGATTAATTCAATTATGTTATATTTTAATGTTAATTTTAAAATGGTTACATAAACTAAGTAATATTAATCATGATATTAATATCATAAATTACCATTATATGGTTATTTTTAGTCATCTGTGATCTAAGATATAGATAAATGAACTACATCATTCATTGGGGTGGTAGGATGTATGTACGCATAAACGATGTTATTATTTTCCTAATGATGGAATAAAAAGAAAGTAAAATACAAAAAAAACCTTTATAAAGTCATTAAATTTTTATATTTAAATTTATATTAATTAAATCTATCATTGTAAAAATACTTGAAATTTTTTAATGAAAAACAACCCACATCACTTCTTGGTTGAGGTAGTCTACACATATGCATGAATGATTTTATCATTTTCCAATGGATTGGGTGGTAAGTAAGAAAATTTATATTATAATTAAAGAATTGTAATTATATCATAATTATAATATATAAAAATTAAACCCATCATAATACCCATCCAATAAATATATTGATGGGAAATGATTTTTATCGCTTCGTGGATATAGTAACTCATATGTATGCAAGAGCAATACATTAAATTATCATTTAATGATAATGATGGAGTATAATTGTGTTCCAAAATAAAATTAATTTCATCACTGTTACAATACTAATTATTAGGTTATATTGAATGAAATATTATTTCTGGTATAAAAATAAATTATAAAACAAATGGATTTATTTAAGAGATTATCTTTTCATGGAAACAAATTGTATTGATATCCTATAAAGGTGTATAGGGTTGGTGTTATTGGAATTAAATCAGCTATAGAATGTTTATATTGATTTTTATAAGTAAATTTTTATGTTTTCTTTGATATATAAGTTTATTTATTGTTAAATTTATAGAGAGAAGAGGATCTCTTTTATAATTGAGGGGAGGGAACTTTTGGAAATTAAAAAAATATATAATATAATAGTATTATTCTACAGAAAATGGATGAAAATGTACTATAATTGAAATAAAAAGTGGATAAAGTTTAATTAATTTCATCCAGTGAAATATAACATTATCTTATAAACATTTTAATCCTTATCAGTTTTAGAAACCAATTGTTTATTCGTTTTCTACCATTTCCATTGTACGAACTTTTTTAATCCCAAATGGTTAATAATTTCATTATAAATGTACGAGTGAGTCATAAATGTACAATGGATGATTTGATCAACCATATGAGGTCAAAATTTTCTTGAATTTTTAATAATTCAATAAAATTTTAATTTGATAAAATATTACTATTGTAAATATCGACACTATTCATTTAATTTTACATTAAATATATCAAGGGAAATTTGGAAATGGATTATAATGCTTTAAAACCCATATAGTTTGTCAAATATAAATATATATTTAATGTTATGCATTAATTCATTAATATTATTTCAATGTTATTATTTTTCTAATTATTTTTTTTATTTTTCTATTCAATTACAATATGTTTTATTACTGATTCACATACATTATTGTTAGTCATAAAATTTTTAAATACTACAAAAAAATTATATCTTGAAAATAATTTAACTAATCTCAAAATTAATGATTAAGTTTTCTAAAATCCTTCTTTTTCCCCTATGTGGACATATATTTAATATTTATAACCTATATAGTTGTATTTTTTAGCATTGTTTTCCTTAAATTTTATAAGGGTAATGTAATGGAATGTGCCTATTAAATATTTTAATTTTTACCCAAATTCGATAGGGGTAAAATTAAGATTTCTTAAATATATATTAGAGGATTAATTATTGTGTTATCATTTAGTTTTAATGTAGATTATCCACATTTACCATCTTTAAGGTTATAAATTTTATTATGGTTACCATTCCTAATGCCTAAAAATGAAAGGGACCTATTTAGTAACTTGTATAATTATAAGTAAAAATATTAAATCCATTGTATCAAATGTATTTATTATAAATGGAAAAAATTAATTTTTTAATATTTTTAAAAAATGCGATGAAATACACTTTCTAGAAAATTATAATATTTTCTATAAATGATTTTTTATAAAAAAATGTATTTATTAAATATTAAATTTTAATTTTTTTACGTGATCCAAATTATATTTTCATAATATAATGTATCTAATTTTACATTTAAACAATCTCAAAAATAAAATGAAACCATTCAAACAGTTGTATCAAAAGTAAAATGTTTAAAAAATAAATATTTTTCATTTTTTAATAGAGAATAAATCATTTTAAAAAATTCAAAATTTTCCACCCTAACATAATTTTATATTATTATTTAAAAAATATTATAATTTCGATAAAATAAAAACTATTCAATTTTTAATAATAAATTAAATATTTTCTAGTAATAATAATCAATATCTATTATGAGAATGACATATTTCAGAGGCAGAAAATAACACAACTAAAAAATTGTGTCATTATTTATTATTAAATTAATAGTAAATTTACATAGATTATAAGATTTAGTTATATTTTTTAATTGTTAAATCATAACCATACCCTCTATATTTATGACAATGTAATAATTATCACATTAAATAATAATATTTTAGTAGTGTATCATAGTTCACATAAAATCAGTGTTACATGTAAGATCATCTGTTGAAGAAATAAAATTATTTAAGGAGAAATATTTTTTATAATCATGGCATGTAACATTCTATTCCCCTAATAAATAATGTCCTCACGCATTTGTTTTTTATTAGTGGTCATTGGCTTGAAATTTGGAAATACCTTTATGGAGAATCCACATTGTATTTTTTGTTAAAAAAAAGTAATTATAAAAATAAGTAAAATGAAATATAAAGGGCTAAAAAATTCATTCTAAATAAGAATAAAAGGTTGTAAATAAAAAGATGTTTATGGAAGAAAATCATAATACCTACAAAATGATAGAGATTGATTGGAACATTGTCAGCATAATGTTTAATATAAAAAATTATAAATAAATGAGGGTAAAAAGACCATTTATTTCTTTATAATAAAACTAAATGGATGATATATATATTCCATACTGCATTTAAAAATATCTGGGGATTATTTTATTACAAATGTAATTATAGTGAATGAATAATATTGCTTGAATTTTTTAAAAAAATCAGATATACAATCTTCTCTTTTAGTTGTGATTCAATCAACATCCACTTCAATTCTTATTTTTAGTAATGGATATTCTATGTGATTTTTTTTTCAATCATAAAGAACATTTTACAAATAAGGGGATCAAAAAGTCATTATTTCATCCTCTAAATATTTACCAAAACCAAATTGTTAGTATAGGTTATGATAAATTATACTTCAACCTCAAGTGAAAATATTCATATTATAACTTAATCCATTAGAAAAATATTTAACCTTATGACTACCCAAAAATATTACATCCCATATTCAAAACTCAAAAATGATTTGATATCAAATTCATCCATTATCATCATAAAAATAATTATAATCACTCAAAAATATTTATATAAAATGTATATAACATGATCATGTATTCTTTAAATTATACTTATAATATCCCAAACGTTCATAATTAAATTATATATGATACAATAAGATAATTCACACCATATTCTGTAAAAAATCGCTTATAATTGAAAAAAATATTTCAATTATTGGTTTGGGCTCCTCCTTTTACAAATAGATGATAAAACACTGATTTATAATATATAATAAGATTTATTTATTCTAGAAAAGTATTTTTAATATATGTTTGGATAGAAAGTGAATTCATAGAATCAAATCACATTTCTATAAATGTTAATATTTTCATATCTCTTATTCGCGGAAATTACAATATAAAATCCAATTTTTATAGAAGAGGATAATTATTACCAAACTATTATTATTTAATTCCAAAATTTTAATCATATAATCATTTTCCACTGTCCTATAATATGAGATATCATTTGTGATATATTATCATCATTATCCCTTGGATTAGGCTATTGATTCACTTTTTTCTCTAACTATTTTCTTTTGTAGAACTAATGTGTATGTGGTGAATAATATTTCTATTTATCTACATTCAATTCTTATATTTACCTATTTACATCACTCCAATATTCAATTTATCTACACCCAGGCTTCCTACACTTTACACATTTTATTTTCCCTATTAAGAATTCACCTGAGTTCTCCTTACATCATTATTGTCGTCTTGGTTTTTGAAATATTTTCATCCCAACATATTAAAAAAACAACCATATCCTCTATGAATCTCTATATTCCTTTTGTTATCACCTCATCCTTGGGGGTTTCCAACTTTAATTTCCACTTTTAGTTAACATTGAATGATATATTTATACCATCTAATGTCCCCAATCGATAACCCCTTTCAATTAATTTGTATCCAACCACTAAGAATCAATCAATTTTTTGGGGTAGATGATTAATCCTAAATCATACATTGATAGTATGGTAAAATTTATCTCATATGTACCAATGGTTTAATCATACTTCTTCTTATGTTAAAGGAATTCCTTATTAATTACTTTACATTGAATATAAGGGATGTAATTACTAAAATATATTTGTGTAAACTCATCCATTTACAGGGAGAACATTTATTTATCTTTATTCAAAATTTCAATTATATTCCACAATTTATCTTATTTTATAAAAAAATAAAAAAAATATAAGAAATATTTTTCATGGTCAGATAACTGAATATCACAAAATTAAATTTACATGACATTAATCCATTTATCAATAAATTGTATATTCAAATACCCTCATAATTTTGGTGGTAATATCACATAAAATATTCAGTAACAAATTTCTCCCTCATTCATGAATTTTTAAGTTCAATGTTATTTGTGTTACACCCATTATCATTAGATATTTGAGTGATAATATTCATAAGGTAAATCATACTAGATAGTAGTCCATTTAATTTAGTATGAGGACCATCCATACATAGTCCACAATATTCATCAATCAAAATATTTCATTAGGTTACATCTATTGACTGAAATGAAAAATAATATTGTCATAAATCTCAATCAAAGTGGAAGACAATATAATTACAAAAAAATCATTTATATAAAGAAATATAATAATACCATCTTCATTTACTTACTATGTTTAACCTATATTATTAAATATAATTAAAAAAAATTAGGATTTCATCATAAATGTAGACTTATCCATTGTGATTTTAGTATATTTTTCTCATCCTAATTTCCACAGTTTAGCTAAACCATGATCTGATACCAATAATAGTGATCCATACCATTCAAACCTTGATATAAAATCTCAATAGATTAATATTCATTAACATAACATACTTATCTTTCCCAAAATCATATTTATCTAGTTCCTTTTGAAAACATGAGACCATAATCAATTGGTTCATATATTATATATATCTTCTACCATTATGTTCTTCATGACTATAACTCTTCCTAGACATATCACTTATAAAAAATTTACTCGTAACCATGGGAATGTAAAAATAATAAAGGTTTAGCTAATATCCTTAGTATGGATAAAAATGGGAGATATCAATAATCAAATTAGCATAAAATGAGTTTAAGGGTGTGAGAAAATGAACATAGAAATCAAAATCTACACCCTGTATATCATAGATCCTAATCATGAGTCATGTAAAATTGATTGAGATTTTATCATATGTGAATCATTAAATAATAAAAGAACACGATCTAAAAGAAAACAACATAGGAACAAGACATGGAATTATGAAATACAATTAAACATATAAATTTTTGATTGTTTGTAAACAGAAAATTTTAAACTAATTATGTTATGGACAACAAAATAGTCCCTAAAATAAGCTTATAGACATGATCCGATGTGAATTTATAATAATATTTGCATCAAAGTAGGTATACAGGTACACATATCGATATGAAATTCATGTCTACACATAGTTTTATGGACATGAAATTGATGTAAATGCATAGAATTGTGAATAAGAAATTATTTTCAATCATAAAATATTTCCACCATTAATTGTAAATATTTAAAAATTTTAGTTTAGGTTTGTATAGTTCCCACCCACCACATAATTAAAATTAAACATAATTTTGGATCAAGAATATAAACTCTTATTCATATAAAATCTTATGAAATTAAATGGGTTTTAAACTCATTATAATTATAAACCACCACATAAATTATAGGATTCCAATTCTAGGATCATATTAACTGTAATTATTAAATGATATCATTGGTAGTTATCTTATATTGATTATTATTTCTAATTTTTTTTTTAAATAATTATTGAGAAAAATAATTATTGTTTATTTTAAGCACTTATTATTTATAAATATTAATAGTTATAAAGTATTTTTTTGAATATAAGATTATAATATATTGATGAAATATCCATGTATAAAATTATAACAACCCTCACATTCCATACATTAACATTTCACAACAATTTTAGAGTACTTAAAAATATATAAACAGATGTCCAAAAAACATACTATTCCATTTCTTTTGGAAATATAAAAACTAGTACATAATTTATCTACATCATCTCCCAATGGGTTCATCTTGAAAATAACCCTTTTTAGACACATCAAACATAATAAATATATTCATAAACTAGAGAAAAATACATAAAATGGGGTTAAATCTGGTGCTCAATAAGGGAAAACAAGGGATGCATCTGAATATAAACTTGTTTATAGGGGTATGAGAATGTGATCATGAAAATGGAAGATTATACCCTACATATCTGTGACCATAAACTAGAATAAATGCACAAATATTAACAATTCATAAGAGATGAATTATAATGAAATAAGGAACATAAACCATGAAAGCATAACATGGTAATAAAACATGGAATTGTGGCAGATGGATAATAATATATAATGATTTACATTGTAGTCAAGGTATTTCATCTGATTCCACCTATGTAGGAAAAAGTCATATATTTAATTGGGTTCACAACCCATTCATGCCTTTTATTACTGAACTGATTTCACCCCTCGTTCCAACCATGTAATATTGAATCGAGTTCATTTCATGTTCTATCCCTAAATTACTAAACTCGGTTTATTTATCATTCCAGAAATGTCTATCTCATGGGATATAAATCTTTAACCATTTAATTGGATGGAGATATAGTTCCCATCCATTTCATAATTAAATCATACATACTTGTTCCACAATATAATAAATAATCAAATCATAAATTGTGAAATTAAATGGTTATTATAGAAATTTAATCATATCATAACATATAAAAAAAGACAGGTTTCAGAATCCTATCATCATTATCATAATCCATTAAAATATGTGGTTTTCAAAATAATATAACCCATTGACAAGAAACATGCTTCATCAAAATCGGGACATTAAAACATAATACATTTAGAGAAATAATATGTATGACGTATTTTAGATAATTTCTTTGAAGTTAATGAGAAACATCAATGGATATCATCATAGATGGAAAATAATTTTGAAATATCGTTAAAAATTATTTCTTATGGAAAATATCCTTTATTTTATGAAAAATTATTTTTAATGCATAAAACCATTTGAAAATAATTTTTGAATAAAACACCATTCAAAAAATTATAGAAGGGGTAAAATCATATTGAAAATGTTTTTCCTTAAAATACATAAAATAAGCTTGAAAACATTTTTAATTTTTTTTGAAAGTATATTAAAAGATTATATATAAATCATGAAAATATTCTTATAAAAATTTAACCTGAAAACATATGAAAGAATCATGAATTTTTTTGAAAGAAATTTATTTGAGAAATAATTTTAAAAATTATAAATAAGTCATTAAATCATTTTGAATAATATTTTCTATGAAAATATATAAAATATGATTAAATATATTTTAAACAAAATTCTACATGAAATTTACTTTTAAAATCATTTTCTGAAAAATTATCTATTTAAAAATGAAAATGAATCTTCAATAAAATGGTGGAAGGTAAATTCATACATGTCGTACAAGGTAAAAAAGAAAATTACTTTTTTATACTCAAAATGTTCAAAAAATACCATGTTCATCAAGTACCAAGAATATTGGTTTATATAGATTGGTAAATGAAAAAATAATGATAAATTAATTTTAAATATTATATAAAATGGGTAAAATATTCTTGGGGACCCTTTTTTGAAAACATGGGTTTTAAGGAAAATATATTTCCAACTAAAGATTGGGTAAAGTCATAATTTCTCAAAAACACTATCATACCGATATTATGTACCAATGTGTAGAAAAATGGTACAAATATTTGAATATATCATGAATAAAGAGTGGAGAATAAAATTCATAAATTTTCTTGAAAGATTGGTTATAATATTTAATCAAAGGAAAGATAAACATAAACAATCTTAAAAACCAATGAGATTTGATTGATAAACTCTTATCACTTGGTAATATTGGATCATACTATACATGTAAGAAAAATAAAATAAATGAATCTTATAATAACATTAAATCAATTAGATTCATGATATATCAGGTATAATGTATGTATATACACCACAAAATAAATTTATGTGCATAACAAAATATGGGTCTCAAAGAAGGCATATTGAGACAAAACTATATTACACAATTAGGATACATTTTAACATAAATCCCATAAAATAAAGGTCATAGAATGAATATATAAATACAAAATAAATTTAACTATAATAAACATTTAATACATCCGTGTTCATTATAAACACCACACAAAATTAATGGGTGGTGAATAAAGCATGTATGTCAGTGTAATAAAAAGTGAGATTAAATCCTCATACATTGTGTCTAAAATATATTTTTACTCATTAAAAACTCATTTATAATAATTTAAAATTAATTATTCATCTATAAAAAAACCATATTATTAATTTTAATCAAATATATGGTTATATTGTGGATTAATATTACATGTTTTTAATCAACCCCGTGTTAAAGTTTCACTTTGGGTAATATCCGCATTGTTTTTTCACAGGTGTCTTCCTTTGTCATATCATTGGTCTTTATACTTATATAATTATTTATATAATATCAATAATGATTTAAATATAATTTATATTAAGTATATTTTAATTATAATGATCCCCTAAATATATATATGTAAGAAAAAAAAATACAATCTTCAAGGAGACACTAAGTTGTACGTACGCCTGAACACTATTTTCATTTAATTATCATGTTGAAATATCGAAAGTAAAAGGAATATATTTTTATGTAAGTTTATATATAATTATTAAATTTTTATTATTATATCATATAAATATCATAAATATTTACTAAACCCATCCTTAATACATTCCATGTAGTGTATGAACGAATCACATCGCATTAATTGGGCGGTAGTCCGCACCTTCTCAAACGAGATTATCGTATTAACAAAAAATTGAAACTTTAAATACATGTTTTATAAAAGAATTATATAAGATTAATGACATAATAAATATAACATATAACTTATATTAACATATTTTACATCAAATTTACTAAATGTGATGCGGTAAAGGAAAAAATGAACAATCATCGTTTTGTGAGGCGGTAGTTCACTATACACGTAAACAATATATTCGCCACCCTTTTAGATTGAGGTGTGTTTAAGTGTAGGAAAAATATTTATAATAATAATATACTAGTATATATAATTTTTTGTTTTTGAAATACTGTAATGTAATAAAAAGAGTGGATGGGTGTAGAATGAAAATAAAAAGAAAGGAGTTTGAGGGAAGACAATACTTTTTAATCTGGTAACTCCTTTCAGTTTGTGCCTAAATGATTCATTGGATTACTTTGAGACCAAAGTGATGCTTCTAGGAAGAATATAGGTATGTTGGTATTTTTTTAAATATTCTATAATCCTATATGGTTTTATATGTTTGAAGAAGAAGGATAGTTGGTGGCCATTTATAGGGAAGAGAAAGGAAACACTTGACATTTTTTAAAACAAGTCATCTGTACCCATACATAAAAGAGGACATTATAAAATAAAAAAACTCAATTATGGATGGCTAATGGCTCAATAATGTAAATATAATGGTAATTGAACAATTTCGTGGTCATTTTTGTTCATATATTTATGGTTTAGTACTCTATTATCTTAATTTTTCTCTTACCATTAAAATTCATTTTAATCAATTTCATTAATATTTTTTATAATTTTTTCTTTGATATTGTTAGATTATAAATTATACTGATTCCAAATATGGAATCTATTTTTTTAAATTATTATAATATAAGATTCGTAAATTAATTTTAATTTATTCATATTTAGGGGAGGGCATTGTAGGTTTTTAATGTAAAAATTTCCAAATTTTTGAAACAATTTTACACCCAATTTCATAGTAATTTTTCTTCCAATGACCTAATTTTAAATAATTTATAATAAAGTTATCTAATTTAAATTTTCTACCATTTCAAAATATATTTTAAATTTATAAATAAATTAGATGAAAAAGAATTTTTGATTTAACTAATGGTTTTTTACTATTCATGAAAACATAATGTTTTTTAGAAAATTCTTAAAACATTATCGCTAAGATAATTTTGATATTAAAAATTCAAAAACATAGTTTATTTTTTCATATTATATTTTAAAATTAGTCTAAAATAAAGTTTATAATTTTCCACAATAGGACAGTAAAAACAATTTATTTTAGAAAATAGTATTTGTAAACAAATAAGGGCTTTAAATTCATTTATCTTTCATCATCACTACCATTATAAATAAATTGAAAATTAATTATCACCATTAATATTAATAATTGTATTGGGTATGTTATAATTATATCATTTAAATAATTATAACAAGAAAATGATGTTTTATAGAAACTCAGTGTTGCATGTAACGCATGCAAAGTCGGTGTTGCATGTTGTGTACACCAAGTCAGTGTTGCATGTTTTGTATACCAAGTAGGTGTTTCATATAAATCAAGAAATATAATGTGATTTAATATCAAATAATATTTTTTAGTGTTATGTGAAATTTAAAATATCTCAAAGGATAAATTAATTCGAAAAAGGAATCAAAAAATATCAAGGTGTTACAATATACCCCCATAAAATGAATTTCACCCTTATAATTCATCTTGGTTATCAAATATTTAATACCATAATATTTCATTCATATAAACCTACATATAAATAATTGATACTAAATTATCCTTTAAAAATTTAATGTTGGAACCAAAATGGTTACCAAACATAACATATAACATAGTTTTCATATAGGGTAACATAGGTTGGGAGTGAAGAATTGACATTGAGATGAATCATAGATATTAATAGGGGTTATTGAGTTCATAAATCATAAAAAATTAAATATTCAATGAAATTTTTAGGGCCTCAAATTCAAAAATATTTTATGATTTATAAGGGTATCAGTTTAACAAACATTAAGGTATTAGGACAATTTTTTTTTATAATTATCGAATCATTGAGTAGTTATCTTATTGACCAAGATTAAAAAGATATATACATTTTAGATATATTTACATAAACAAAATTTCATTATCTATTAATTATTTAATATTTTTCTAATTCATAAATTTCTTCATGAAATGGATGTCCATAAATTATCTTTGATACCAAAAGCACTACAATATACTTTTAGAGGATACTATGGCCCATACAAGAATGAAATGTATAACTATTTTTCTATTAATATTCTTAAAAATAAATATAGTTAATATATTATTCTATAAACATAAAATATAACACTATTTAATCATCATAAATAATTATTCATATATAATAATTATATATTAACTATGACATCACGTTGGCAAGTGGTAAGAATGAAACCATTACCATCCATCATTCATGGGTTCAAGACCTTTAGCCTTTCTAAATGTGATTGGTTGTCACCCAATGTACATTATGTCATTTTATAAAACCACACTAATATAATTTCAAAAATATAATATAGATCCTTGATGTATGGTTAATCGAAAAATATTATACTAATTGAGGTTTTAAATAAAATCTCAATAAAGAAATTCCTATAAATTTTGACATAATATTTTCAGGAATGTTTACCCATATAACCTTTCTGAATGTTGAAAAACCAAAATATTATAAATAATTTCATTAAATAAGATTAACATTGATAAAGTATATATGACAATGTATTTATTGGTTTTCACATTCCAAACATGTGAATAACCTAATGGTAAATTCTATAGTTACACTGTAACAACATGAATTACAATAAATCCTTTTTGAAAACATTCTTTCTTTCTTGTTCCATAGATTATGGAATATATCCCATAAATCCAATAAGTTGTAAATTATATCCCTATTATATTGAGCCTTTTTCCAACATGTCATTAATTTTTAGAAAGTTAATCAGTACCATCCACATTAATTATTCATTTCCTCTATTTATTTATCCAAACAAACATATCATAATTTAAGGAAAATATTAAGTTAAATATTTCATGTGATCATGTGTTTTTTATGTAAATAAAATTTCTATTAGATCACTTTTCAATTCTGTCAGAACCACTCAACGTGTTCTCAAAAATCCTTATCAAAAAATAACATCAAAAATATATTTATGTATTACACATTTCAAATAACATAATTCATGAATCCAAATACATTAAAGTTATTATTACTATACTTCATCTTTATGAAATTAATAGGCTACCTCAACCCATTATACAATACCTATCTCCCATGAAATTTCATATATCTTCTTGTCATAATAAAAAAATATAACCATATATCATACCACCTTGTTCATCCTCTTTAGGAGAATCCCTCTTGGGACATTGACATTCATAATGAGTTCTTATTCCATACATAAATCACTTAACCACCAATTATGGATCAGGGAGACAAATATTCTTAACCTTTTTGATAACATATATCATTATTTTATACTTATAATCACATTCTTTATGTCCTTATTTTCAATAATCAAAACTTCTTCTTATTCTATAATACATTCACTTAGGTGATTTATTGCACATTTTTGAAATAAAGGAAACCAAATAGTCTTTCCTCCTTGATCTCCAGTACCATAACACTCAATGAAATCCTCCATTGTCTTACATGGTGAGTTTGGGAGTTGGTAAGATACATGTTGTTAATCTTGAACATTTAAATACTTTTAGTCATGATCACAACATCATTCACTCTAGTGATCATCCCACTTGAATTCTCATCAGAAAATCATACATCAGATTCAATGTTAACTTAGTTCTTTATGATTCCATCAATGGACTAAAACCAGAAGCAAAGTGCGAGAAGTACTTGTCATAGAATAAAACCACATATTCATGAAAAGAATTAATTATGTGATGTCTAAATCCTAGAACCCTCATTAATATATGTCACCCTAGTTTTATCACAATTTATACATATCCAAATTATATTTAAATACTTAATTATTATTTGTGATGATTTTGAGAACTTTGAAATCATAACCCCTGAGAGTGTTAAACCAGATGTGTGGAGAAGCCCATATTCATGTACCAGATTACCCTGAGTTTGGACCGGAGCATCATGTCAGGGTTGTTAATCCTAGATAATTTTGTTCTATAGCCACATCCATTTATATCACACCAACATGGTTGTATTTCTAAATAACCACTCACTCAAACCTTCACCAAAATTATAGGTCATTATAATATTCATTTAATTATCCTATGTCGTATTATTAAAAATGTCCATAGGGTTCTTACTATGGTTTTGTAATCCAATGATACAAAGGTTAAGTAATCATTTTCTCTGATACAAACTATATCGACCCTAGATTTCATACATTGATATTAAATAACAATTTTTTTAATGCTGAAAACTATATACCAACAGATTTTAAAAGACAATATAAGTATAGTGAATTTAATAAAATTGTAACAAAAAAACTGCTACATAAATGTGTCACATGATCTCCCACTAGATTCTTCATGACTAGAGCACCTCTTAGACACATAAAATATAATATATTTCTATATAGCCCAGGGAAGCAAAAGAAAAGGGTGAGATCAGATGCTCAATAAGTGTAAAAAATAGATACCTGTAAGAATGAAAATGATAATATGGGTATGAGACTGTGTTCATTAAAATATAAGATCATTTCCTTCATATCAAAGATCATAAACTGGAATCAAATCAAAACAATTGATGGTTTTATAAGACATGAGTCATAAATAATAAATTAACATAATACATGAATGCATAAAATGGGATGAAAATATATAATTTTGGAAGACACATTATCATCTATAGTAATTTATATAGTACTCAAGGTAATTATATTAAGACAATTTTAGTGGAAAAAAGTATTTTACTGAACCAAGTTCACACCCCATTCCAGCCCTGTATTGTTGAACTGAGTTCACTCCTCATTCAAGCCCTGTAATACTGAACCGAGTGAAATTCCTATTCCAGCCTGATAATGATGAAGCACGTTCATTTATCATTCCAGAAATTTCTATCTCATGATATTTAAATCATTACCCAATTAATTATATGGTTATATAGGTACGACCCATCTCATAATGAAATCATAAATTCTTATGCAACAAGAACGTATATAATAAAATAATAACCCTGAAAATGAAATGGTTATTATAAACATGTAATCAAATTATAATTTGTAGAAAAATATATGTTTCAAAATCATTTAATTCTCCAAAATTAATGTGAAATTAAGTAGGTTTCAAAAATCATATGAGAAGTGGAAGTGAAGTAGGTTTCATAAAAATCTTATAATCAAAACATAATCCATTTAAAAAAATAATTAATGGATTAATTTATATCATTTCCTATAAGTACATCAATATCATCAATGGATGTCATCATAAATTGAAAATAAATGGTAATTATCATTGAAAAATGTTTCTTAAGGAAAATATCATTTCATCTTTGAAAAGAGATTTAAAATAAATAAAACCATTTAAATATTATTTTTGTAAAAAAATAGCTTGAAAACATATAATGAATTCAATAAATCATTTCAAAAACCTATTTCCCTGAAAAAAATAAGCCTAAATTTTTTTTAACCCCATTTATTTGAATGTAATTTGATAACATATAATCACAGGAAGAAAATGTTTTAAAAACATTTTTAATTGAATACTTATGAAAGAAGTGGGAATTTTTTTGAAAACCCATTATTTAAAAAATACATTGAAAAACTATAAATAAGCCTTGAAAATTTTCAAGTGAAATCTTCCTTGGAAATTATTTAAAAATAATTTGTTAAAAAGTATACATTTAAAAATGATAACGAAGATTCAATGAAATGAATGTGGGTAAATTTGTATCGACCATACAAGGTAAAAAGAATATTCATTTTTCCCTGTAAAAAGGGTGAAAAATTCCCCCTTCCAGATGGAGATAGTAATATTCCTTTGATGAGATGGGTAAAATAAAATAGGGTTAAAATTTATTTTTATTATTATATGAAAATGATACAATATTCATGAAACCCTGTTTTATAAAACATGGTTTTGAAGAAACAATGATTTCATATCAAAGGGTGACTAATGTAGAAATTTTTGAAATACACTATATTAACTAACTTATGTACCAAAGAGTTGATAAATGGTACCAATTTATGAATATATCTCAAATAACCATAAGAAAAATAAATTTTGGAATTTTTTTCAGATAAGGGTTATAATATTTCATTAGCTTAAGCATAAATATAAACAATCTTGGAAAGCGGTGATATTTTATCGACAAACTCTTATCAACTAGTAAAATAGGATCATATTATCCATGTAAGAAAAGTAAAATAAATGATTCTTAAAATATCAATAAAATAAGGAGATCAATTATATATCATGAATAATGTAATTAACTACACCTCAAAATAAATTTAGGTGCATAAAAAACATAATTCCCAATGAAGGAAAACTGAGAAAATACTATTTTGCTGATTTAGAGCCTTTTGAAACATAAAACCCATAAAATAAAATAAATTTAATGGATATGTAAATGTCGATAAATTAAAATATAACAAAACTGAATACATACATGGAAATTATATGGACCACCCAAATAGAATGGGTGGTGAAAGAATGTATTTCACGGTAATAAAAGGTGAGATGAAATCCCCCAACCAAGTGTCTTGAATATCTTTTTACTCCATCAAACCTCTAGAATAATAAATAAATATATATATATATATATTATAAATCTATTATAGAACCATATTCGTACTTATAATAGCATATATGGTTTTTGGTTATGTCTTTATATTACTCTCTTATTAATAATTATATGGGGTTTACTTTGGGGAATATCCACTTTTTTCACATGTGTCTTAATAGTTTATATATTTATTCCATATTCTTTAATAGTTATTTTTGGAATGTAGAACATTATTTAAATACAATTTATATTCAGTATGTCATGAACCATCCCAAGTACCCTAATAAACTTATAACCAATCAGGTCTAGACATAGCCCAAAGGGCATTCTCAATCCTAATGGATCAGTGAATAGCACCTCGAATCTTACAAAATGAAATTAGAAATTAATTTTCCACAAAACAAAGTATAAGATAGAAAATAATGTTAATATAAATATGAAATAAACTACACTAGGAGAATTGTACTAGAATTCAACAACGCATTAAATTATAATCTCCTATAACCAAAGTTCCGAAACAAATAAACACTACCGAAGTCCCTCTGGAAATCACTCACCATGTACATGGTTCAATATCTCAATCCAACACCAAGAAATCATATCCTCGTGCTCGAACCTTGAAAGAAATAATATATAAACACCTAAATTCACAAGTATGATGTGATACAAATCCGAGTAGGACAACATAAAAGATTCTTTAAGAAGATTCCAAAATCTAATTAACCAGTATGGACTATTCAATTTTAAAATAAACATATTTGGAATTTCAAAAATATTATATAAACAAATAACGTTTTTCTAATTAAAATATGGAAATACATTTGTCAATCCATGCACCAAATTTCAATTGATGTAAATAAATTCCAAAAGATGAAATTTTCCGTTAAAAAAACTGTAAATTTAGAATTAAAATTGAACTTTTCATAAAATGAATTAAAAAATAAACTTATATAAAATAGTTTATATAAATTCATAAGTCAGGTAATACAGTTTCTAATAATAGAATATACATACATTCAAAATAGAAACAGGTGAGAAATATGGTCATGTTACAAGTAAATATAAGAGTTCCTATCTATAGGGGCCCAATAATATGAACGAAACAAATTATATACACACACCCCTTGGACCACGGTAAAGTGAATTCGATACCATCGACTAAGGGTTGATATATGATGATATGATGTTTTAAAACATTGTACATTGTGACTTGTTTTTCAATATAAAAAACTAGATGCCTAAGTATTTCAAGTTCTCTAATAAAACAATGATGGAAAATTTATTTTAAGACATGTTAAAATACAATTAAATCCCATTAAAAGTTTTAATTTTTTCTTTTAAACCCCATAATGTGTTTTTAATCAACAAAATTCCTTTCTCAAAAATATGAATCAATTGGGTTTCCATCAATACAATTTTAAGCGATTTTTCATAATTTTTTTTTGAAACTAATTCATTCAATTTCACAATACATTATGTAATTAAATTTAACAACATGATTTTGAAACAACTACATCAATTTGGTCACAAACACTTAATTCACAAGAATTGAAATTTTTACAATTTTCCATCAATATTTATTCAATATTAAATACAACAATTAAATTGAATCAATTTTCATAAAATACCAAATTTAAAATAAACTATTGATATTTCAAAATTTCCAAAAACATGCCCCAATTAAATGGAATTTGGGGTTTTCCCATTTCATCCCCGAAACCAATTTTCATTAAAATTCCACGTCACTGATATTGGGTATTTATAATAAAATAATTGTAAGAACCATAATTCAATCCAATAAATATCATCCAATTTAGACTATTTACTGTTAAATAAATTAATTAATGTTTAATAGAATTAGGGCTTCGTAATAGAACCACTTACATCAAGGCCACTAGTTTTCATAGAGTTAAAACCTAATTGGGATTTACTAGGGATGAATAACAACAATGATATCTAGAAGAAAAAAGAATCAAAAACTAAAATTATATTCATAACAATAGATATTATATCCATAAACTAACATACATATCTATGTAACCCTAATGATAAAGAGAGAGATCACAAGAGATCAAGAAGAAGAGGATAAAACTAATTGAGATTAGATTAGAGGTAATTACTCTAGATTAAAATAACATATAAGAGGGATCTATGAGATAATAATAGTCCTTGGGATAATTGTGGAAGTGAGATATTTATTACGGTTTTCACCGGTACATTTGTTTTCTAAAAAGGGAGTTCAATATTTTTAATAAAATTTCAGAACTGTTAAAACTATATTTATAAGGTTTCTTGGGAAACAACGCAGGGTTTGGAAAAACCATATCCATGCAATGAACCCACTATAAATTGGTCTCATGGATTTTCATGGGGTTATTCATGAGATTACTAACCATGTTCATGTCATGTGATGAAATGTTTCTAAAACCATCCATTTTCCTATAGCAAGGTGCATGGTTTGGAAAACCATGCACATGCCATGTGCTAACCGTGCACCAGCCCAGAAATTTCAATATTCACAAATTTTCAACCCTAAAAACCACTAAATAAACCCAACCAAATATAAATTATAATAAATTTTTTCCAATTCCTAAAATAAATAACAATATGTTACAACCTCCCCACCATAGAAACATTCTATACCCTGAGATCCTTCAAAAATGCTTCCATGTCAAAAGGATGAGGACAGTGATCTATCATCAGTTCATATCACCCACATATCTCATGATAATCACAACCATTCTACCATACCACACCAACCAAAGGTATTTTCCTCCCATTAAGTACGTTTGTTTCATAATCAACTATCCTAACTTGTCGATCAGTCATGGATAAATTAGGCTCGACCTCAATATAACTCCAGCTGAAAACATAAGATAGATCAGATTGATAATTCCTCATCAGTGATACATGAAATAAATAATCAATCAATATTATCTATTTAGAATGTTCTATATGTTAAGAAACATTATCCACCAACTTGAGAACCTCAAATGGTCTAGAAAAAGAGGATAATGCTTCACTTGCCTCCTAAGCCATCGATGACCCAACTAGGATGAAACTATCAAGAACAACCGGTCACCAACTAAAAACTCCAATGTTCAATGTATATGATCAACATAAGATTGATATCAAATTTGTGCATTCAAAATCTAATGATGGATCAACATAGTCATTTTTTCCATCCCTTACACTGGGCTCGATCCAACAAAGGAATATCTTCCAATCACTTACCAACAAAATGGAAATTTACATGGCCATCCATAGATGGCAAAAAAAGTCATTATAATATTGGAATGATAATTTTTGTTTTATGAAAACACAACCAGACACATGTTAACATCCTATTTCCCCACCAACATCATGAAAAGAACATTAATCATATCCCAGAAAATATATATAAGTCATTATGTCTGGACATTTTACTATGGATGACTTGATGTACTCAAATAGATGTGATATCCTAGTTCCTCCTGAAGGCCTCTCTAAAAATTATATGTGTACCAAGTGTCCCTGTCAGAGACTATAACAGATGGAACTCTAAAAAAATGAACAATCTCTTTCATATAGAGGTTTCCCAAATCCACAACATTAATTGTACCATTAATGGGTATAAAGTGAGATGATGTGTTCAACAAATTAATCACAAAATATAACATATTATTCATTCTCTCGGTACAAGGAAAACCACACACAATGTCCATGGTGATATGATCACACATCAAAGTAGGGACTATAAGTCGTTGGGGAAACACTAAAGGTTTTTTATTCTAGATTTTAAATGATTGGCATATGTAACAATGAGAAACAAACTAAACAATTCCCCATATCATACCTATCCACAAGAACTACATCCACATATCATCAAACATCCCCATGATTCCTCATTCCATAGCCCATTGGTAACTATATAAATCCCCCATCATAGAATTCCTTAACGATGATGGTACTAAAAACAGTTCTAAAGGCATTAAATGTCCTTTTTTGAGATAGAACAATCATGTATGATCTCCCACCATAAAAAGATTTTCTATTTCTACATAACATATCATTAAAATGCTTCACACGTTAATTCAACTCGATAATAGATGAATTCAAATGAACTCTTTCCAAGAAAACCTCCACCACTATTTCCTTGATTGTAATGTGAAACTGTGAAAAAATAGCCATTAACTACCACTCTTTTGATAATTCCAAGATTCCCTGAGTCAAAAATTTGCATCAAATAATTAGAAATGAAATTACCTTTCCCTAAGGTATAGGTTTTGTCAAAATTGATTGACTATAGGTACTCCATGCAATGCCTCTAGTTATGATTAAAATCCTTTGAGAGAATATATAAGTGAAGTTATTATAGCATGAATACATTGTAAACTATTATCCATAATTATAATTCCTCTAACTCTTATGTGAATTCATCATATCTTATTGTTCAAGGTTGTTGGTTAGATAATTCTTCTTGTGAATCCTAATTTTAATAGAACCTTAATAAAAAACATGATCACCTTGAAATAAAACATAGCCCATACCGAAAATTGATTCATCGTAAAATACTAAATACCCTTTCTCGACCTATGGAAGAGTCAAAACATGTTCCATAGTCAAAATGAATTTCATATCAACAAATAAACCATAACATTTTTCTTCCAAAGATAAAATTACTTAATTCCATATTAGTAATGTAATCAGAGAAGACAACAAAGATAATTCCTAAAAAAATGGTGGCAATACCCATTTAAGCCAAATAATCTCCGAATCTCGAAGAGAGTTCAAGAATTTTCCCATTCCATAATAGCCTTCACCTTGTCATGATAAACTGATATTCCATGTTTTGACACCACTATACCCATGAACTTCACTTCCCTGATCCATAAATCACATTTTGATAGTCTGGTATAATGGTTGGGATATCTTGAAAGACATAAAACTACAATCAAATGGTTAACATAATCCTTGTCATAAATAGACCAGAGAAGTATTTGTTCTAAAAATACTACCATTGACGTATCATGATACTCACTGAAAATCTTGTTCATCAAATCCATAAAATCAACTATAACATTGGTTAGGCCAAAGGTCACAACAAGATAGTATAATGAACATTCCATCTTTAAAATGGTGTTTTGTAAATGAAAATTCATTTGTTATAAATTGACAAAATCCATGAAGAATTTCAATCTTCGATAACCACTTTTCCCAATTTAACTAATGAAAAAAATCATTAATCTATGGTAATAGCTACTTTTCCATTATCCATACCTAATTTAGTTCTCAATAATCAACACATATGATAAGTGAACCATTAAGATTTTTTATAATGAGAACAGTAACTGTCCAATGTGAAACATTCTAGAATATAATGAATTTCGATAAAATACCATAAAATAGGAATTAAGATCTTTAATTTCATCTAGGTTCATGTAGTAGGAAGGAATAGAAACAGGTTGAGTTCCACGCATCAAGTCAACAGAAAAATAAACATCCCTTACTGGGGAGAAACTGGTGATGTTTGAAGGAAAAATATTAGGAAACTCGACGAAATCTATAGGGAGACCAACACTAAAAGATTCCCTCTACAAAAAAGAAGCGAAATTTAATATCACTATCATTAAATATGGTTATGATGATCTAGGAATTTATGATCTCGTGTCCCACTCTCCTTGGAAGACACGGAAAACCCTGTCAGGTGTAGTAAAGGAGAAACATCATATATAACAGTTAATTCACAAATGAATAGAAATGAGCCAACAAATACCAACAACAAACATCAAGATGTTTCATGTATATTATCATAAAACTCCACACAAGATCTTAATTTGATAGGGGAAAAAATAGGGAATATAGAGACCCAACTCTCTATTCATTAGAAGGGGTGAAGTACTATCTATTTCACAAGGTAAAGGCTCCAATGGAAGTTTTAGTATGTTAACAATACCTATTAACATAAATGTCTGGGATGAAATAGTATCAAAAAGAGGAGTCACTAATGATGAAGCTATAGAAATGGTTCCTATAATGATTGTTGGACAAGTATCAACTTCCTTGTTAGACTCTTCCGCTACGTGAAGATGCTTTATTATGGATGTCTATGGCTTGAACTATTTTTCACATAATGCTTCTGATTGTATCCTTGGTTTAGATTGTGAGGATTATCCCATGGAACTATATAGAGTGGAGTAATAATAGAAAAACCTCTGTAAGTATCTTGAGCATCGACATGATCCACAATTCTTGGGTTCCTCAGTGTAAACCATCATTGAATGTCCCATATTTCCACATTGGTAGAAATATAATGGGCCTCTTCTAGGAACTACAGAGGGTTTTTAAAACACCGTTCATAGAGAAAAACCACAAAATTCATCATGCATCCCCATTCCCTTATAGGGATGCACACTACCGCTAGGTGGGAAGGAGACTCCAAAAAACAAGAACTTTATAACAAATTCCAACTAAACCATCATAAATATATCCAATTTATTAGTATTACGAGGAATTTTCAGCAAGAAAAACTAATAATAAATACTTGGTCAAAATAACAACTTGAATATTTGAGCCTTCATCATATCTTATGATAATATCTTAGGTGATAAATGCATGATCTTGAAAAATGGGTTTCATACACAATCAAATTCTTCTTAGCCTATTCGAGTTTGAAAAACTATATTGACCTGAACAACAACATTTTATTATGATTTAAATGTTTGATGGAAATAACCTTGATGTCTTTCCACTCTAATCCCCCATGTGTCTTAGCTTTTAGAATTATTTCCCACCATCGCATTCTCGATCCATCGACATGATGATGGAATACATCACCATGATTTCATAGGGTGTGTCCACGAACCCAAAAAGATGTTACATTCCACTAAAAGAATCCTTAGCCACTTGAGGGTCATTTTAAGATTTGAATAGTTGTGAATATGGTAAAGAAACTCCAAAAATATGATTTATAGAATTCCCCTCTGATGTTACACAACTGGATACTGTTTGGGAAATAGAGGTGGTGCATATTTGGGATCATGGATGGTGCACACAATCACATCAATAAGAGGATTTGATTGTTAAGGTTCATTAGAAGATTTTGTATGGATCCAATTCTCACATATTCTAGAAGGCATTATGCTACACAACATTAATAGACAGTGGGTTAGATAATAGATTTAAAATCATATTGAGTGGTGAGGGAAATTAATCCCAATTGATAGATGAACAAGACATGGATATCTTTAAATCAAAATCAAAACATAGTAAATATTAGAACTAATCTACAAGGGACCTTTCCCTTACCACCCCTCATGACATAAGGTTTATCATGGTGAGTGCTAGCTAGGAACTTAATCACAACTACCTCATATATCCTAAAATGATTTCACAAATGCATACTTACTTCATGTCAAATTCTCTAACACCTTCTAATACCACTTTTTGACAAAAAAGCTCGGATACCCTAGTAACATGATAACTGATCCACTTCTAACTTATCCTAAAGGGAGTTCTGGGTCACCCCAGGTTGGTGACTAGAATATAGAACCATACAACATGTAAGTGACAATGAATTTTTCTCAAATCATAGAGGAAGTGGGATAAGCAAGATAGTATGCATAAAAATGTAACTCCATTGTGGATAATGTACCAGAATTAAACAAGGAATTAATTCTCAGTGTACCACAACCCATGTAATAAAAGTGGTTACCACTTCCCAAGTCCCTAAGTACACCACTCACCCAGTCCAATGATCAATAGCTTGATCCACCTCCAAGAGATCCCTTCCCCTTGCTTGAACATTGAAGGAGACAATCTAAAGACACCCCAAGGAAAAATTAGGGTGTGAGAATAATCCTAGTAAGAATGCACCAATGATTCCATAACAATATTGTAAATTTAAATTGACTTGTAATTTTTGTTAAATTTTCCAATAAATTGGTTTGGTAGTAACAAATGGATATATAAACACATCATGATTTACTATTCAAATGGTGGAAATACATTTATCAATTCATGCTTCACATTTCAATTTATGGAAATAAATTTAAAAAGGTGAAATGTACCTTTAATAAAAATGTTACATAACACAAATGGATCTTCTGAAAAATGGCTTAAATGAATAAATTTATATAAAATAGTTTATATAAATTCATATTTCCTGAAAATAGTTCTTAACAATGGAATAAACATACATTTAAAATAACAAATGGTGAGTAACATAGTTAGGTTCCAAGAGGGTATTATAGTTATAGGCTATATGGACCCAACACTATGAAGATGGAAATGTATGTATATACACCCCTAGAACCAAGGCTAGGAGAATTCATCACCATCTCCTAAGGGATGTTATGTTCTGATAAGTTTTTTTACAAATTCGTAACTCATTAAGTGTTATCAAATATAACACAGTAACTAACTAAGGATTGAGTTTTATATAGTACAAATCAACTATAGGTAATTAATTTAGGACTATATAAAAAAATTAAATCCCTTACCCTATTTCAATGTGAAAATTTTCCATTTAAAACCCTTAACCGATTTTAAATCAAAACCTGCATTTTTTTAAAATATGATACCACTAAGATTCCATAAATACAATTTTAAAATATTTTTAATAAATATGGATTTGAAAAAAAGTCAATCAATTACAAAATCCATTAAATAATTTAATTCAACTATTTAATTTTCTAAAAAATCCATCAATTTTATTATATACCACCATTTCACTGCTATTTTGGGGTTTTCACAATAATCCATTAAAATAATTTTTCAACAATTAAATCACACAATTTTATTGAATCAATTACCTTCAAATAAAAAATTAAAATTAAATAATTTATATTTCATATTTTCCATTATGTGTCCCCAAATTCGATGTAATTGGGGGTTTTCCAATTTCAATCTAAAAACCCAAATTTTCTAAAGACATCAATTCACCAGAAGTGGGACTTAGCTATAAATCAATTGAAAGCTCCATAATTAAAAATAATAGATTAAATTTAATAACAAATAGTTGAGATTAAATAAATCAATTTAGTCTTAATAAAATTTATCCATCATAATGGAACCACCTACCTTGATTCCTCTCAATTTCAATGCGAGAAACCCTAATTGAGATTTTCCCAAGAAGAATAAAAGCAATGGAATGCAGGTGAAAAAATAAATTGACCCTATGATTATATCCATAAAATAAAGTATTAGATACTTAAATTAATATAGTATTTGTGAAACTATAATGAAAAAATAGAGAGATCATGGGAGATCAAAAACAAGAGAATGAGACTAAAATAGAAGATATTGGAGGGAATTTTTCTATATTATGTTCAATTACTTGAGGTATTTGATCAAAAAGACAAAAATATTCCTTGGGAGCTCTGGCGAGTGGGAAAAAAATATCATGGTTTATATTGGAACATGTGCGTTCCAAAAAGGGTGTTCGAGAATTTGTATAAAATTTTGGATCTCTTAAAAACCCATTGGCATGCATTCAAGGAAACAGTGCATGGTTTGGACTAAAAATTTGTAGGATATGAAACCATTATAAATAGGCCACACGGGTTTTCTTAAGGGGATGCATGGGTTTACTAACCATTTGCAAGCCATGCGCTGCTCTCTACCCAAATCAGGACATTTTTCATGTAGCTTGGTGCACAATTCGGAAAACTATGTGCATGTCGTGTGTTAACCATTCGATATCCTAGATTATTCAATATTCTTAAATTTATTTCCCGAAGAACTTGAAATTAAACCCAGCCAACGATCAATTAAAAGTATTGTTAATGGTAACTTGGAAACATTAACATGATGTTACACAGTATATGTTTATTATAAAAATACAAAAAATATAAAGAAAAAGATATTTATTTATATATATCATTATTCGTGTAGCTTGAATATATAATAGATATAACAAATATATTCAATAAATATATCCTTTAAACATTTCATGTATTTAATGAATAAATCAAATCACATTGAGGGGGAATTAGTCCAGATGTTCTCAAACAAAGTTATCATATTAAAAAAATTGATTTTATAAATGCACATGTTGTAGAGGAATTAATGAAGAATAAGTATGTAAATAATATAATATATAACATTTATAATCTATGTTTCCATAATAATATCCACCATGATAGGTGGTAAAGTAAAAAAATTAACAATCATTGTTTCGTGAGGCGGTTGATCTTCGTACACATAAAAAGTATCTTCACTACCCATTACATGGATTTGAGTGTAAGTGTAGGTTGAACCAATATCATATATAATTATTATTATATTTAATATACTAGTGGTGTTATAAAATCATGTAATAAATATAGTGGAGGGTGTATAATGAAAATAAAATAAATGAGTTCAGAGAATACACTATCACTTAATCAGGTAACTCCTTTTGGGATGTTCAAAAACCCTTCCATGGAAATTTTTATTCCTTAGGGGTGGAATCTAAAATGAAGGTAATGATTATAGGAAGATTATTGGGATGATATTTTATAGAACTACATGGTTTGAGTACTGTGAAGAAGAGGCAGAGGTTTTGGCCTTTTATTGGGAAGGGAAACAACACACATGATCTTTTTGAAAAAAAGTTATGTATACCCACGTTTTTACTTAAAAAGTCAAGATAATCATACCTAAATAAATAATAGAAGGTTCTTGTCTAGATCATGGCAATTAAATTTGTTATGGAGAAGAATATATGTTTTTTGGTTCTTAAATTTAATGTTTGGTACTTAATTAACCAAATGATTCTATTAACTAGTGTAACTAATTTTAATCACATTCACTAATCATTTAGGTAAAAAAAGTTTTCCTTATTATACACTATATATTTCGATGAATAAAAATATTGAATCCATTTTTTAACATTCCAATAAAATATGTGGCATAAATTAATTTAAAATTAATCATACTAATGAGATGACACAACATGTTTTTAAAGTAAAACCTTCCAAAATGTTTCTATGTTTTTATATATTAATTTGATAGTGAAATTGATTCAAATGAAAAAAATTGAATTAATTAATAAATATAATATCAAATTACACATTTCATTAAATTTAAAATATAATACAATTTTACAAATAAAATAGATAAAATAGCTGTTTTGTATTAAAACCGGATATTATGCAGAATTAATCAAAAATTAGTGTTTCTCAAAAAAATCCCAAAAATTCTCCCTAAGTAAATTTCAAAATTAAAAATTCAAAAATTAAATTAATTTTATTTAATATTAGTTTTATATGAATATATAATTATTTTTATTACTTTTCGTTGAAGGACATTGAAAGAACTTTATTTGAGAAAATATTATTTTTATACAAATTAGGATATTACGAACAATTATGAATTTCATCATTAATACCATTATAAAAAATATTCAAATATTATTTATTAATTTTAACATTACAATGTTTAATTACTATATTATAGTTATATCATTTAAATATTATAAAAATAAAATGATGTTTTGTAGAGACTCAGTGTTTCGTGTAGCGCATGCCAAGTCAGTGTTCTGTGTTATGTACACAAATTATGTGTTGTATGTTTCTTATTCCATATTGGTGTGGCATGTAATAATATCTAAACATAAAAATTTAATATAAAATAGTATATTTTCAGTGTTATTTTAAAGGAAAAAAAATCTCAATGTTGAAATTAATTCACTAAAAACATCACAAAATCTCTGGATGTTATAAATATTATTCATGTTGTCTAGAAAATATTTCATTGTCTTGTAAGTTAAAAAAATTTATTCCTTCCATTAGTTTTTTTGAAAACTAACAATGTTCCCCATTTTGATGATGATAATAAGATTCCATTAAAAACAAAATATGTAAAATAGTAAAACATGGGTAAATGTAACTATAAAGAGTTAAAGTATAATTGTAAAAGTAACTTCCAAAAACATTTTTAGAAAACATTGATACAGGATATAATTATTTCCTACTACTGATATACATGTAATCAATAGTGGGTATTAATGATATTATTAAATAAAACCATTACATCATTTTTAATAATGAAAATTTAAGCTCCCCTAAAATAAAGAACATATAATGGATATATAAATGAAATAAGTTTCATGATAATAATAATACAATCATGGGAAGAATATATGTCATAAAAAATAAAAATCGGTATATATTGAATGCGTCTAACATAAATAAAATTTATATGAAAATAACTTACCTCAATATCATGTTGTCTGAAATTTACTATAACATCAAATAAAGTAAATTTAAATTTGCAATAATTATATTATAATGTAATTTTCATAATTATAATATCATATATGATCCCTTTATGTCATGTCAACACCCTGTTATCAACAAGTCGTTATGTCTATGTGTAAATTATTTCATTTATTAATCGGTGATTTGGTTTAGTTGTTCAAATTCATGTAATGTTTACTTTGTTGAATCACTAATGGTATATTTATAATGAAATAAATATAAATTTTTTTCATAATATACATATGTTGAGTCAACCATTTTTATAAAGATAAAAATAGAATTCCCCATTCATTGAGATGGTGGGATGTACATACACATGAACACTGCTTTCATTTTTCTTCAGATGGAAAGAAATAAATAAAATTAATAATTCAAATTTTATGAATAATTATAATCATATATATATATAATATTTATTAATTCTATACTCATTTTAAAAAATGTAAAAAAATGTATCATATCGTTTCTTGGAGCTAGCTTTACACATGTACACACAAACAAAATTATCATTTTCCAACATTTTGGAAGGTAATAAGGTGGATGTTATATTATAATTATAAAATTTTAATTGATTCATAATTATCATATATAAATATTACACCCAACATAATAACCATATATAAAATATAGTGATAAGGAATTAATTGTTTATCTTATTTGATATGTTATGATGTACGTACAAATGAGTGATACATTAATATAACATTGTATGTGAAAGTTGGGGTATAATGGTTTTATAGTAATCATAATAACATTAATTAAAATAGAAAATAATTATGTTATTATATAGTCATAAATAACATATATTTATATCAGTTATAGAATAATAGAAAAATAAAATATTTCAATATATTACATCATCATGGAAATGAAACTTTTATATCTCCTCTATATGGATCTAGTTTTAGTATTATGGATAGAACATAACCTCTATAATATTTCTTACAATGTTGATAAGTGAATAATTTTGTTATGTTTATTGTGATCCATATTTCTCTTACATGACCATTACATCATTTTTAAGAGAAACAATATAAAAGTGTTATAATCAATGTCAAAAGGACTTGTATCCTGTGAAAAGTAGTACCTTATATAACTTATAAATAATAATAAATAATAATTAGTTTAAATTATTATTATTTTTCCTTCTAAATACCAGGTTATCTATTGTTCATATAGTATATTATGATATCCCTTAAAAAATGGGGTGCTCTAAAATCATATTAAGAGGACGAATCAAAGACATGACTCAATATAACTTGTGTGCGAATAATAATCAACATAATAATGTAAGAATATTATCTTCATCAACATTAAAAGGGACACAATGGATAAAATAATGGAATATTTAAATGAATAAAAATGAAATATCATGTATTAGTAGTTAAATACCATAGATAGTTGTGAATAATGATATAATTATTTTCACAAATTACATATTTCCATAATCATAAAATCATAATTGTGATGAAATAAAGCATAATTTAAAATCATATTCCCCATTATATCATGAGATACAACATATTACACTATGATTTCGAGGGATATGTAATTCTAAGGATACCAATCACATCATAATACTTACAAAATCCCGAATGACACAACGAACATATAACCATCATATTGTTTAATAACCTATGTAATGGAACAGATTTCAGAAGGATTTAATCAATTATAGTTTCATGAATAATCATGGGGTTCATAAATGTAAAATTCAAAAAATTATTTGGTATATAAATCATCACTATATGGAAAATAATAAACAACTCAAGAGGAATCAAGCTGTGTTTTGGAAAGTAGAGTTCTTCTGTAAAATCATTATATTTTTCATAAAATGGAGGTTGGTAACATTCATATTCAAGAAAATATAATATAATAATATTGAAATGATATTTAGGAAATATTATATGATTAATCATTCCAATGATTTCATGAATTATTAATAACCTAAAAAAAGGTGTTGGGTTTGAGAATCCCCTTATATTATGTATGGATGTATTTTGTACTTGCACTTAATATCCTAGATAATGAAATTAGCTTCAATAATTAAAAAATTATGAATCTCTTTAACATGTATTTGATTTATTAAAATTTATTATGTTCTTTTATGAAAATTTTAATTGAGTTATGGAGTTCAATGGCATTGTTCTGTGATCATTCGTTTTCAGTATTTTCATGATCACCTCACTTGTATAAAATTATGGATGTTAATGTAAAATGAGAATAATTATCACAATGGTTAATAAATTGTTATTAATTTACTTATAGGAACTAAATGGTCCCATATATCATTTTTTCAAAATGTGGATGATTCATTTGAAAAGATATTAATTATTAGAATTTAGTTTATCTTGGAAGGTTTTCAACTATTACAAACTAGGTTTGTTTTGTTTAATAGTAGTTATATAAATTTTGTTGCAAATTATATGAAAAAGTTTTAATATATATATTAAAATATTACATAACCATAATAATTTTTTTATGACAAGATAATAAAGAAGTAATGGAAAACAAAACCCATTCATCCATGAAGGTAGTGAACAAATATATCACGGTTGATATTTCTATTTTTAGAATAAAAAACAAGATAAGAGATTTGATGATGGATATTCCATTAGAAAATAACATTTAAGAACATATATAATACTATAGTTATCATTACTCTTTGGATAGGGGTGTGAGAAGTGGATAATATAATATAATAAATTCTAAAAGTAGGATTGATGATTTTTTCCTCTAGAATGTTGTATCCTTGGGAACCTCCTTATGGAATTTTCATTTGGTCATTTTTTAACACCAGGAAGTATTAAACGCGATACTAAAGTTTTAAAATGAAATGGAATAGAATATTTAAATTCTACAATGTGTAAATTGTGTGAGGAGAAGTGGTGGTGAGGATGGTGTTTATAGGGGGAGGGATGTTTTTTATTATTATATTCATTAGTTTATTATTCTGGATCAAGACTTTCAATATTGAATATTATTAGGATTATATATAGTGAATAGTCTATGATAGTTTGAAATATTGGGTATTACATCATGCATGACCAAAAAAATCCTTGTATTTGGCTTTTAATGTACTTTTTTTAAGATTATAGTATTTCACTATTCACCTAAAATGGATCCTTTTTAGAAAAAAACTCAAACCATTAGTGTAGACATTTTCAAGTATATAGATTTCAAAAATGGACTTTATTTTATGAAATTTATTTTTTAAATATTAGAAATTAAATGTTTAAATAAAATCATCATTTATTAAAAAATATGAAATATAATATTATAATATATTTTTGGACCCTTGGAAAAATTAATTAACCTATGATAATACTATATAATAATTATAATATAATAAAGTATTAATTTATGAATATATAAAATAGGATTAAAATTTATTTTAAAAAAATATTTTAATTATAAATATTTAAATAATGCTTTATGATTCAAAAATAAGTAATAATTAATTTTTCATTTTTACAATAGTAATTTACTTATATAAAGATATAATTATATCTTATTTTAATTTAAAAAATTATAAATTTTATTCATAATTTTATATGAGAGGTTACTATTCTAATTGCTATATTACTATTCTTAAGGGTTATATTAATATTTCAAATTTACAGGGCCATAATTTTTATAAATACATATTATTTCAATATTTTATCCTTCATTTGAAATTTAAATAAATGTTATAAATATATTTATATATTCTTCATCAAAATTTATATAATTTCATTAACATTATGTTTTATTTCTTCATCTTTTTTCATTATTTTGGTCCTTATAGTGGCTCGATCAGATCCTAATTTTCCTATTCATATATATCTTTATCTATTTGTTGTCGTGATGTAAAATTTGGAATTTTTATTAGATTTTTGGCTGAAAATTGAATCATTTAGTAGAATAGTTTTTTTCTTTATCCATGTTATGTATGTGATTTATAACATAATTATAAGAAGTGAAGTCCCATTGATAAAATATGTGGTAGTTACATTATTACCCCTATATTAAATTTTGTCATTGAAATTTCATTTGACATAGAATATTGAAAATAGGTGTAACACCCCGAGATTTTATGAAAAATATTCTTTTTAATTTCATTAATTTCTTTTTTTGTACCCTACACTAAAAGAAGCTTGCACAACATGCATCCTTGACTTTCCTTGCATTACACGCAAGGGTGACCTTCCGCGATAGCGTAGGTTGTATGCAATACGGAGTTTCGCTAAACAATGATATGCTATTAAAATATTATTAAAAATAGCCGTTATGAATAGTAATAATCACTTTTTGAAATTTTATAAATTTTATTTTTCAAAATAGACTTCATTTTTGGATTTGGAATATCGAAATTAGCCTAGGGTGAAATTTTGGTATTTTTCTGAAAACTTTCAATTATTGATGAATAGTGAAACCACTAAGTGGTAGTTAAAAAACTGATTTTTTCATAAAACTTAATTTTACCGCTTCTGTGAGTGGAATTTAGAAAATATGAGGGACACGGTTGATGTCAGTAAGTAAAATGTGGTTCAATGAGATGAAAATAATTTTCTGGTGAATAGTAACTTTAAACTTTTTTTGCCACAGTTAATTGTAAATAGGGTAATTAAGGGTAAAAATGATATTATTATTACCCTAACACATGTCCTAATTCTATTGGACAAGTGTAATTCGACAAAAAACAACCTTAGGAATAACATATGACCATTTAGTCCCACTTGGATTAGATTAGGACATTTATTATTATTTAATTCAAAGAAGAGTTAAAATAGTTAAAATCAATGTTTATTTACTAAAACATTTTTAATATAGGGTTATACATAAGATAAATTCAATTAGAAAGATAATAATATTTCCTAAATAATGATATTTTATTTATAATTTTTATACATTAAATAAATTAATTTATTTATGACACAATGATGATACAGTAATTACCATAATAGTGAAAAATTAGAATAATTGATATTATAAATACCCAAATAAATATAATTTCAGACTTTTTATGAATTACACTAATTTTATAGGTTAATATGTCATGTTAGGATTTATTTAATTAACTTTGGTCGAAGTAATCATTCTGTTATGAGTTTCACAAAAATCAACTATTGAATAGTGTCAAAATTGTCATAAAATAATTCTTAAAACAAATATTATATTATTGATTGTTATTTTATTCCTAAAAATATAAGGTTTGGCCAATATACTTATATCATGATAGGTGTATCATAAATGGACCACTTGGGGGTCTCTTGGATGTATATGGTAAGTTTATTAACTATATAATATAAAAATACAAAGTGTCATGATAAATGTTAATCTAATTAACTAAGAGTTAAAACTAAACGATAAGGTTAGTATAGTGACCTAAACTTGTCTAAATTCTATTGTATGAGAGAATTTCGACCCATCCATACCTTAGCTTCTAAATAAATCAATTTGGAGCTATTTAAAACCGAATTAGGCTTTATAATAAAATAATATTTTTAGTTATTTCAAAGGTGCCCCTCTCCTCTCTTATAAAACGACACCTCCTCCCTCTCTTCCTCACACCACCTTGAGCCCTCATGCTCGTCCAACCCCTGCCAATTTCTTCTATCCACTTCCCTAGAGACATCCTAGAGGTCCTGGTCTTCTTCAAATACCAATTTTAGTGCCCTAAAAGGAGGTCTCAAAGAAGCGCTTCAAAGAAGAGGTAATGTCCGTTACCGATTCTTTCATATTTATGTCTTCTTCCACTTCTTCTTCTTTAGTTGTTTCATCATGAAGTAATAACATCAGTATCACTAATATACTGATATGTTATTATAAGTATGAAACAACCCTATTTCACTATCTATCCATCCTACGGAAAATGAAATAACCGCGCATGTGTACGTACGGAATACCGTCTCCACGCCGTGGTGTAATCTATTTTCCACCACCACCTTAATTGGATGGGTATAATGGTGTAAATAATAACTATATATGATTATTTTAAAGTGATATTTATTCTGAGATAGTATACATACACTCCAATAATGTCCCACGATCATGAGAACGATATCATCGCTCGTGCGTACGTACGGACTACTGTCTCCGCGGCGTGATGAGATTCATTCTCCACGTTAACCATTCATGAATGATTATAAAGTATATATAATAAGTAATCATTAAATATATGACATAATAATACTATATTTATGCCTATATATATGTATGTCATCTACTTAATTCCATTCAACTCAATAAGGAAACGAAAACAGCGTTCATGCATACGTACGGCCTACCGTCTCCATGAACAGTGTATTTCTTTCCATTTACTGATCTATTATATATATGTATATTCTAAATATATATTATATATAAATCATGTTTTACATTCTGGATTTATGTAATCATGATCTAAGTAATCATATTAATAATTACAAGTTAAAACACGAACGACAAATGAGACGATTTTACCCAAAACGCTCTTTAACATGGAATTTACAAAAGAACAGGTAATATAAAGTCATAAGTGAACAATATATGATATCATAACAATGATTATGATTCTGTAATAAGTCAATGACATTATTTAAATCATTATACAGGAGGTTCGGACACTTACGAAGCAAATCAGACCTAAGGTAAGGGAAAATATCACAATCTCATTTTTATCTGAGATTGTTTATAATTTTGTATTTACTAGGGTGTATTTTATCATCCACATCCATGTTTCCTCAATATGTAATATTATTTCCATCCACCTAAATTTTTTTTAAATCCATCTTTACCCTTTGGTGAGTTTTAGTAAAAGATATGAAAGGAATCTTTTGTCGTTTTTCGTACGAGGTACTTTTTTACTTTTCCGACAAAAGTACGAGAAGAATGTTTTTTTAACTTATACGGAATGAATGGATTTTTAAAACATTATTTCCAAGATTCTTCTTTTACATGATTTCAAGATTATTTTTAATCCACTTTTTTTAGTTTAAAATTGTATGACATGTTAAGAAAGGAAAATGTTTTTGAAGTAGAAAGGATATTTTCCTCAAAAATGGAGTTCAAGAGTTTTATCAAAATTATTTCCCATATAAGATAATATAGGGTTCTGTTTCTATCCCTATTATTACATGGATTTGATTATGTTGTGATGGAAATATTTTTATGAATTCTTTTGTCTTATATGAATTGTTTTATGATGTCATGATGTTTAAAATTCCCATTTTTATTACATGGGTTATGCAATTGTGTATGATTTACGATTTTGTGGCACACATAAGAATGGTTTAATTATGAGATGGGTGGGACCTATATCTCCCTCCAATGCATTGGGTAAATATTTTATATCTCATGAGATAGACATGGCTGGAACGGCAGGTTAAACCGGTTCAGTAAAACAGGGGTGAAACGAGGAGTCAACTCGGTTCAGAAATGGACTTTGTCCACTAAGATAGTCTTGGAAATGAGTCTTGACTAATATGAAATCATTCTCTATGATTATGTGTGAATGACACAAAGTTTCATGTTTTATGTTATGATTATTGGGATTACATTTCACTACCATGATTTATCCCATGTTATGAAATTATGATCTCTTTTGCAGGGTAAGATTTCCAAATTGTTATGTTCTTATGAATATGATGTGATTGATATTTCTTTTGTTTACCCTTACTGAACATTTGAGCTCACCCTTTTATGTTTTCTTTTCCCCAGTATATAAATAGAGGTTTTAGGTAAGGAAACAAAAAGTGGAAGATCTTTATGGGAGATTTTGAAGATCTTTCACCACGATTAGAAGATTGCGTTCCAAGTTTCCAAAGACACAAAACTATTACGGTCCTTGTGTGTGAGTGTTTTTGTTATGTACTAAGTATTCTGCAAAAGTAATGTAATGTCCATGTACGTCAGGCTTAGGGTCTTTACAGTTGGTATCAGATGAAAGGTTTAGTCAACCTTTGGAAACTAGGATGCGAAAACGTTAGTGAGATCCCTAGAGATATTTCTAAGGTATGTCTAGGGATGTCCATAAGGATAAGTATACGTATAGGATATAGTCCTAGAACTATGGTAACGATATTAGATTAAACCAAAGATGTTAGATATTGAAGTTACTCTCCCTTTATTATGATTTTTTCCTCTCACACTATTCTTTTTGGGATTTATAAAATGGCTGGAAACAAGATGATTCATGATAATGGAGGATATGATGAACAATGGAATGATATTCTTCATGAGAAACCAAATTAAATGGGATTTGGAGGTCCAAACATCATTATTATGCCGAATCAACAATCTCATAATATGATCAATAAAGTAAAATTTGGTAAGTTTCCTGACTCGGCTAATAAGAGAAATATGGAGTTTCATGATGATCATAGAGGAAATAAAGTTCAATTTCCCCTATGTAAATCATGTGGGAAGAGGAATCAAGGAGAATGTTTCAAAGTAACTGGAAGATGATTTGGGTGTAGAAAAGAAGGACACAAAGCCAGTAAGTTCAAAGGAAAAGGTTCATTTAACACCAGGGATGAGGATAATGGTATTGCTTCGACATCAACAATGGTTAAATGTTTTAAATGTGGAATGTACGTGCATTTTGAAAACCAATGCCCTAAGGGAAAGTCTCATGAAGAGAATCAGTATGGTCGTAAGGGTAGTATTTATGTGGATGATGATGAAGAGACTACAAATGATATGTGAGATGAAAGAATTGTTGAATCTAGGTCAATGGTTTAAGAATGTAGTGGAATGATTACATGTTTATCAAGTGTAATGTTGTATAAGTAATCTCATGGTACTATGGAATAAAGAGACGTCTAAGGATTGTTACACTATTGTCATTCCTTATGTTTTGAAAGTATGTGATGAATGGTACCAGTATTTTTGGAAAGTAGATGATATACGCATAATGAAGGGATAAGGAGAAAATTAAATGTTTTATCATATTCATGAGCTCATGACTGATATAAGGAGAAGGTTATATCATGGTTTGAGTATATAGAATTTTTGGATTTTGGTATGTGGAAAGAGTTAACTTTTGACAGCATTCATGTATTCACTAAGGTTTAATGGGTATTCATTTTTCAAGAGAATACATGATTACGGGATTCACATGATTGGAATGTGACCAACAAGATAATGGGGGATAAATGATCGTTGGTTGATGACATTTCAAGTAATCATTTTATTTATACTATGAGCTTGGACCGAAGTATTTTAGATAATCCTAAAGATTGGAATAGATTATGTTGGACATAAGTTAGGATAGAACTTTTTTCGATATTACTGATGGGATGTTATAGTAATATAGCTTTAGAAAAAGGACAACCTGCAAGACGGGAGATATCCCATCGTGTCGGACAAGGCTGTGGTAATCGAACCCACAACCGAAGTGCGACTAGCCTTTATCGCCTACCACTGGCCTACAAGAAGTCCCTGGTTAGTAGAAACTACTTTTATTTTATTACGCGGTATGATATATGAAGTATAGGTTCATTCTTGGAATCTTATATGATTAACCTCACCATAGATGGACTTATGTATATTTGATAACTTTTGCTAACCTTTTCTTTGAAATAGATGGAATGACCCATCATTCTATCACATGATATATTAACACTTCATGAATAACATATTCAACTTCATTTCATTAAGAGATGAAGTGGAAATTGTTCAAAGCACGAACAACAGTGAGATTGTACCAAAATGAAGTAAGTATTTATTCTAATTCAAATTCTTCAACTTTAGGGAAATGATTTTGAAAACCATGAATGTTGTCCTAGTGCTCTTATATCCGATGAATCAAATGGTACCTTAGATCATCACAAATTTATGGCTTTGTGATTTTTGGATATTTCATATCCATGTTCTCTACCACTCTCCATTAGAACTTGATGGTTAGATTTTTCTTCCATATCCATATTTTCACCTATGTTATCCTATGTGGAAACCCAGTGATGAGTTAATTTGGGAAACCATTACATTTAATAATTTAGTTTTTAAAGCCATGTTTGGGTATTCCTTTTTAAAATGTGGGTTTTTATTAAACAAACTTTCAAGTAGTAAAACATTTATAACCCCGACGAATTTCGAGGGAGAAATTCATTTTAAGGGGGGGTAGAATGTAACACCCCAAAATTTTATGAAAAATATTCTTTTTAATTTCATTAATGTCTTGTGTTGTACGCTGCACCAAAAGAAGCTTTCACAACACACATCCTTGACTTGCCTTGCATTACACGCAAGCGCGACCTTCCGCGATAGCATGTGTTGTACGCAATACGGAGTTTCGCTAAACAATTATATGCTATTAAAATATTATTAAAACTAGCCGTTATGAATAGTAATAACCACATTTTTAAATTTTATAAATATTATTTTTCAAAATAGGCTTCATTTTTGGATTCAGAATATCGAAATTAGCCTAGGGTGAAATTTTGGTATTTTTCTGAAAACTTTCAATTTTTGATGAATAGTGAAACCACAAAGTGGTAGTTAAAAAACTGAATTTTTCAAAAAACGTAATTTTACCGCTTCTGTGAGTGGAATTTTGAAAATACGAGAGACACGGTTGATGTCAGTAAGTAAAATGTGGTTCAATGAGAGGAAAATAATTTTTTGGTGAATAGTAACTTTTTACTTTTTTTTACCACGGTTAATTGTAAATAGGGTAATTAAGGGTAAAAATGATATTATTATTACCCTAACACATGTCCTAATTCTATTGGACAAGTGTAATTCGACCAAAAAAAACCTTAGGAATAAAATATGACCATTTAGTCCCACTTGGATTAGATTAGGACATTTTTTATTATTTAATTCAAAGAAGAGTTAAAAGAGTTAAAATCAAAGTTTATTTACTAAAACATTTTTAATATAGGGTTATACATAAAATAAATTCGATTAGAAAGCTAATAAGATTTCCTATATAATGATATTTTATTTATAATTTTTATACATTAAATAAATTAATTTATTTATGACACAATGATGATGCAGTAATTACCATAATAGTGAAAAATTAGAATAATTGATATTATAAATACCCAAATAAATATAATTTCAGACTTTTTATGAATTTCACTAATTTTCTAGGTTAATATGGCATGTTATAATTGATTTAATTAACTTTGGTGGAAGTAATCATTCTGTTATGAGTTTCACAAAAATCAACTATTGAATAGTGTCCAAATTGACATAAAATAATTTTTAAAACAAATATTATATTATTGATTGTTATTTTATTCCTAAAAATCTAAGGTTCGGCCAAGATACGTATATCATGATAGGTGTATCATCAATGGAACACTTGGGGGTCTCTTGGATGTATATGGTAAGTTTATTAACTCTATAATATAAAAAGACAAAGTGTGATGGTAAATGTCAATCTAATTAACTAAGAGTTAAAACTAAAAGATAAGGTTAGTATAATGACCTAAACATGTCTAAATTCTATTGTATTATAGGATTTAGACCCATCCCCACCTTAGCTTTGAAATAAATCAATTTGGAGCTATTTAAAACCGAATTTTTCTTTATAATAAAATAATATTTTTAGTTATTCCAAAGGTGCCCCTCTCCTCTCTTATAAAAAGGCACCTCCTCCATCTCTTCCTCACACCACTTTGAGCCTTCAAGCTCGGAAACCCCCTACCAATTTCTTCTCTCCACTTCCCTAGAGACATACTAGAGGTCTTGGTCTTATTCAAAGACCAATTTTAGTGCCCTAAAAGGAGGTCTCAAAGAAGCGCTTCAAAGAAGAGGTAATGCCCGTTACCGATTCTTTCATCTTTATTTCTTCTTCCACTTATTCTTCTTTAGTTGTTTCATCATGAAGTAATAACATCAGAATCACTCATATATTGATATGTTATTATAAGTATGAAAAAACCCTATTTCACTATCTATCCATCCTACGGAAAATGAAATCATCGCGTGTGTGTACGTACACAATACCGTCTCCACGCCGTGGTGTAATCTATTTTCCACCACCACTTTACTTGGATGGGTATAATGGTGTAAATAATAACTATATATGATTATTTTAAATTGATATTTATTCTGAGATAGTATACATACACTCCAATAAATTCCCACGATCATGATAACGATATCATCGCTCGTGCGTACGTACGGACTACTTTCTCCACAACGCGATGAGATTCATTCTCCATGTTAACCATTCATGAATGATTATAAAGTATATATAATAAGTAATCATGAAATATATGACATAATAATACTGGATTTATGTGTATATATATGTATGTCATCTACTTAATTCCATTTAACTCAATAAGGAAATGAAAACAACGTTCATGCGTACGTACGGCCTACCATCTCCAAGAACGGTGTATTTCTTTCCATTTACTGATCTATTATATATATGTATTTTCGGAATATATATTATATATAAATCATTTTTTACATTATGGATTTAAGTAATCATGATCTAAGTAATCATATGAATAATTACAAGTTAAAACGCGAACGACAAATGAGACGATTTTACCCAAAACACTCTTTAACATGGAATTTACAAAAGAACGGGTAATATAAAGTCATAAGTGAACCATATATGATATCATAATAATGAGTATGATTCTGGAATAAGTCAATGACATTATTTAAATCATTATACAGGATGTTTGGACACTTACGAAGAAAATCGGACCTAAGGTAAGGGAAAATATCACAATCTCATTTTTATCTGAGATTGTTTATACTTTGGTATTTACTGGGGTGTGTTTTATCATCCACATCCATGTTTCCTCAATATGTAATATTATTTCCATCCACCTAAAATTATTTTAAATCCATTTTTACCCTTTGGTGAGTTTTAGTAAAAGATATGAAATGAATCTTTTGTCGTTTTTCGTACGAGGTACTTTTTTACTTTTCCGACAAAAGTACGAGAAGAATGTTTTTTAACTTATACGGCATGAATGGATTTTTAAAACATTATTTCCAAGAAGATTCCTTTACAAGTATTCAAGTTTACTTTTAATCAACTTCTTTTAGTTTAAAATTGTATGACATGTTAAGAAAGGAAAATGTTTTTGAAGTAGAAAGGATATTTTCCTCAAGAATGGAGTTCAAGAGTTTTATCAAAATTATTTCCCATATAAGATAATATAGGTTTCTGTTAATATCCCTATTATTACATGGATTTGATTATGTTCTGATGGAAATATTTTTATGAATTTCTTTATCTTATATGAATTGTTTTATGACGTCATGATGTTTAAGATTCCCATTTTTATTACATGGGTTATGCAATTATGTATGATTTATGATTTTGTGGAACAAATAAGAATGGTTTCATTATGAGATGGGTGGGACCTATATCTCCCTCTAATGCATTGGGTAAAGATTTTATATCTCATGAGATAGACATGGCTGGAACGGAAAGTTAAACCGGTTCAGTAAAACAGGACTGAAACGAGGAGTGAACTCGGTTCAGAAATGGACTTTGTCCACTAATATAGTCTTGGCAATGAGTGTTGACTAATAAGAAATGATTCTCTATGATTATTTGTTCATGCCACAAAGTTTCATGTTTTATTTTATGATTATTGGGATTACATTTCACTACCATGATTTATCCCATGTTATGAAATTATGATCTCTTTTGCAGGGTAAGATTTCCAAATTGTTATGTTCTTATGAATATGATGTGATTGATATTTTTTTGTTTACCCTTACTGAACATTTGAGCTCACCCTTTTATGTTTTATTTTCCCCAGTATATAAATAGAGGTTTTAGGTAAGGAAACAAAAAGTGGAAGATCTTTATGGGAGATTTTGGAGATCTTTCACCATGATTAGAAGATTACATCCCAAGTTTCCAAAGACACTAAACTATTATGGTCCTTGTGTGTGTGTGTTTTTTGTTATGTAATAAGTATTCCTAAAAATTAATGTAATTTCCATGTACGTCAGGCTTAGGGTATTTACAATAGGTGAGGGTATTTCTCCTTAACAACCCCCTATTGGTCCTATTCTAGTTCTATATACATATGGGTTCTTCAAAGGACCATGATCAACTGAGTGTCGTAGTTATGTAGAAGCTTATCTCAACAATCCAAAATCTTCACTCACTGGTCCTCATAAAAATGATTCTTTTACAATTGTACCAGTTTTGAGTTAATTATGTGTGATGGATCTTATATGTACCTCCTCTATTGTGATACATTTAATACATCATTCCATTGAGACATCATTTGTGGGTTTTCAATAATATAGGCCACTAATATGATGTGATCAAGTGTCTCCAATGGTCCAATTTACCTTCGGCTAAGATTTTATTTCTTTCCCAAATACTTGAATCTTTTTTATGGTTACTTACAAATGATAAATTTTTCATCAACTTTAAACTCTTAGTCCCTTTTGATGGATTTCCACAAATATCTTCTTATAACTCTAATTATATTTTATATTTTTTTGTTGGATTGACCCATCTCAGTCATCTCTTGCTTAGGATCAGGTCTAAGTAGATTTTGTTCAATAGATTCATCCTAACAAGTTGTATTTATATATTTCGTCCCAAAGAGAGATTCATATGGATCCATATGAACACTTTCATGGAATAAATTGTTCTATGATAACTCAACTAATGGGATATGATGATCCCATCCCCCTTTGAATTTTATTATGCAGGATCTTATCATGTCCTTGAGCTTCTAAATAGTCCTTCCAAAATGGCCATCATTTGGGGGGTTTTAATCCATGCTGAAATTTAATTTAGTATTCAAATCATGTTAAATATATCTAATGAATTTATGTGTAAACCTAAGATCATGATCAGATATACTGAAAAGTGTAACCCCTTGTATCCTCACCACATCACATATATTATGGAAATTTGTTCATGTGGGAAATATTCTAGAACACCAATAATGTTGGATGTATTGGTGAGTCAATCCACCACTACACAGACTACATTGTTTCATTTTTATGTCTTTGGGAGGCTAGTTATAATGTACATAGTGATATTATATCATTCTTATGGGGTATAGGAAAGGGTTACATCATCCCCTTAGAGTTTTTTTCATGCTTATTTAACATATTTTAAATCAAAAAATCTTTAGATTTACTCTAAAATATCCTTCTCCCTGTTGTTTTACTAGAACTTCTATAACGCCCCGACCCCAGCTAACCAGAGTCGGTGCATTACTTCGTAACATTGGCATGATCACAAAAGATCAAGTCTCGAAAGACCGATTAGTTTAGTAGCCTTTTAAACACTAGATACATTCATAAGTCTTACATTACATCATAAAGTAAAAAAAAACTACAACATCTTCTCCTCATATCCCCTTATATTATCCCTGCAGGTCATTCATAAAATACTTCTTCACATCCTGGAAAATATTAAAACATTGAAAGGGGTGAGCTCAGATGCTCATCAAGGATAACAATATAGCGAAAGCTTTCATAAATAAACATTAACATTTAAGGAAATGTATAACTAAAACAAAAGCCTTTTAAACTTGAACTTCAACATAATATGTCAAAAGTAAAATGAGATAATGCCATTCACTTCTTTACATGGATATTCTACTGGTCGAATAATCACATGCAATATCAATAACCACTTTCATAATGAGGGAATGTATAATGCCAGACATTCTGAAACATTTTGTCAAGGCCTCGGCCAAGACGTCTAAAATGATTAAGGCCTCGGCGAAAACCATAAATCAAATTGGGAAAGGGACTCAGCCAATTCCACGTCTAGTTGTCTCATGAGACCTACCGATGCATCAAGGAGCTATAGCGGGCTCCACCCGTCACTTATTAAGTCCAATACATTCCTCATATGAATAGGTTTAAACATAACATAAACCATAACATAATCGTATCACATAAAACATGCATAAAGGAAACATAAAATTTCCACATTTCAATCACAAGATATAAATACAACACATTGATATAATAAAAACTCTTTCAAAACAATTTTCAATACCAAAATAAAAGAAAGTTAAAAATTTGTATTTATTTTTCATTTAAAAAATTATGGCTTGTAGAGGAATCTAAAACTCAAATAATGGTCACAGCGGCGGAGTTTGGCCGATCAAAAATTTCTTGAAAGTGTGAATGAGGTGGTAGAAGTGGGGGCCTTTTATAAGAGGAGAGGAGGGGCACTCTTGGAAAGTAAAGAAAAGTCACTTTATTATAAAATGAGTTTCGGATTTTAGAGGTCCCACACTTATATAATTCGAGGCTAAGGTGATAAGGGTTCTAAATATACTCATCCAATAGGTTTTTTACAATTGTAAGCCTTGGATTTCACATTATCTTTTTATTTTATTTAAATCGTTAAATAATGAGGTCATCGCTGCATCATAATGATGTCATAAATAATTTAATTTATTTAATGTCTAAAAATTATAAAAAAACTACTATGATGTAAGAAATATTTTTATCCTTCCAATTACTATTTATAGTCAAAAATATGACTTGTATAACTCCATGTCAAAATTGGTTTAGTAAAACATTTCATGTTTGTGTCATTTTTTTACTTTAACATTAAATAAAAGGTATTTATGTCATTTTCCAACTAAAGTGGCTTCATGGGGTCCCCAAGTTGACCCATGTGTTGTCTTGGTCGGCCATGGCACATCCAATGAGGGTAGGACATGTGTCAAGCTCATCTCATATTATTAAAACATTATTTTTACCTTAAACTACACTAATTACCTCTAATCGCGATTAAGAACTTAAAAGTTACTATTCACCAAAAATTATTTTAATCTCATTGAACCACATTTTACTTCTTAATGATAACCATGTATGTTGGATTTTTGAAAATCAAATCACAGAGGTGGTAATATTTCATTTAAACGAAAAAATCAGTTATTTAACTACCACTTAGTGGTTTCACTATTCATCAAAAATTGATGTTTTTCAGAACAATGCCAAAATTTCACCCTAAGCTATAATTGATATTCCAATTTCAAAAATGATTTATATTTTAAAAAATTACAAACATATAAGTTGCATTAATTAATTTTATAATTAATTCCCGTTGTCACAACAAATAGCGTGTTTTTAAGAAACAGTTTATATGAAAAGATTGGCAATTGTTTATGTCCAATTTCAATGTTAAATTAATTCTAATGACCACCATTGGATAAAATGGTAAAAATATATTCTAATTATACTTTAAAACCACTAAATATTATAATTTATAACTATAAATTATTTTGATTAAAAAAGTTGTTTTTATGTATTTTTCATTATTCATAAAAAATTAGAAGTTCTCAGAAAGATACCAAAAATTCAACATAGGCTAATTTCGATATTCCGAATCCAAAAATGAAGTCCATTTTGAAATATAAAATTTCTATAATTTTAAAAAGTGGTTATTACTATTCATAACGGCTACTTTGATTAGTCGCGGTGTTTTAGAAGTCGAAGTTGCATACAATGCAAGCTATTACATTATTGAATGAGAAGCGTATCGTGGAAGCTCGAGGTGTTACAACTTCTCTAAAATATCATGGTACAGATTGGTACATCAAGGATAGAATTAGATATGTGAGATATTTGTAATATCTAATATATCCTTCTTTATATCATGTGAATAAGGATCGGAAAGCCTCATTCCAAAATGAAATACAAAATCATCATCAATGTGGAATTCGTGTATCTTCCCTTCCATTTCTAATTTCACCTTCTACGGTAGCTCTATATAACCCATTTGTACCTTATTGATCATCCATTTTATCGATGGTTGAATAATAATTTGATTATGGAATGATGTATTCCCTTCTATTATGAATTCCAAACCCATCAATTCTATATCCATGAAAATAGGGTCATTCTCAATTTGCATCATGTACAAGGTAGTTGGTTAATTACAACTATGATAATCATCTACCTTATTCACATTTACCAGATGGTTTTGAATAATGAATTAGTTTCCCTTTTTTATCTCTTATTATCTTAATTGAAAGATTTTTTCTCATTTTTTTGTATATAAAATTTATACTATTATGATCGATACATATGTATCACTTGTCACCATATAGGTAGTGGCATCTAATTTTTGAGGAAAATCATATGTGGTAGCACCAGGTCATGTGTGGGATAGTTATGCTCATGGATCATCAATTTAGTTGATTCATAGGATAGAAATTTCTCCGTTTTCATAAATTCACAATAGAAGCCTTTCTTTGAAGAATCAATATATACCAAATATATTTCTTAACTTGTACTTAGTGTGAGGATAGGTGCTATTATTATCCTATTCTTTAGCTCCTTAATTATTTCCTCACATTCTTCTATCCAATCTTAATTTACACCTTTCTCGGTTATCTTGGATAGATAGATAGAGTATCCTGATAAAATTCACAAAAAACATTATTGGTACCCTAATAAGATAATAATACTATGGATTCATGTAACACTAGTTTTTTGTGACCATTCATCAATTTCCTTTGTTTTCTACATGTCCAAAAATATTTAGTCACTTGCGGCCATGTCCCCCATGTATGTGTCTTACTCCATCTAGAATCTACACATTCTCAACAGAGTATACATTTTATCCTTCCTTAACTTCACCATCAAGATCCTTATATTCTATTATTTTTACTCCATTCTCTTAGACCAAATGAGATTATTTTCAATAATAACTACACGTAATTTTCAAGGTAGTATCTAAAGACTCTATTCATCAAGTCCAGGAATATTATTGTGTAATTATTATGTTTTAAGGTAATCAATATGAACTCATAGTACCCATACCATGTATAGAAATAAATATTCTAAATATGTTCCATATTCACCTTTTCTGATTGATATTAAGAAAAAATATCCTCTGATGATAATTAATCAGATCCTTGTAGTTGATCAGAAAATTCATCAATCCTTGGTAGAGGATACATTTTATTTATTGTGATCGTGTTGAGATCATGGTAATTGATATGCAATCAAATTAGATAACATTTTTTATTTACGAGGAGGGCTGGAACAACTAAAGGTGATGCAATATGGTGTATGAACCCTTAGTCATGTGCAGATGGAGCTTCTTCATTAACTCTTCCAATTAAATCAAGTCCATCTAGTTAGGGTATTTAGAGATTGTAGTGCCTCCAGTTATATATTCTATTAAAAATGCAACCTCTTGTTTTGGGGAAGTCTGGGTAACTAACCAAGAAATAAATCAATGTATTCCCCCACTATTTTAATTTTCTATTGTTTGATTCTATCCATCGACTCACTATTTGGTCCAGATATATTGCTTCACATCTTATCAACACCAACACGATTGAGTAATTTTACAACGGATATTCATGATCTTCCTTGAACTTGTAAAGGAACATATACTGTTCTAAATATGAAGAAATATTTACTTTTCTAGAGAGTTGATTTGTAATCTATATAAAGAGATCTATTGCTTTCCCAGTATATCATTGAATTCTACAAATGGATTTATATAGATATTTGTTGGAAGAATGTTATAAAATACACCAATAGGATAATATTCCATCACATGGGTATCAATGATAACACAACAATGTTTTGTTATGGTTTTCACTACTTTAATGTATTGGGGATTCAATGAAATAGTTCTACCAAACTTGTAGGATATAAAGAAATTAATTTAATTATAATAAAATAATACTTCATTCATTCTCAAGTGAATACGATGTGTATCTTTTTAAACGTAATATTTCATATCAACTTTAATATTGTAGATGGAATATGCTTCCCTCTTATCCTTTGTCTTTGGTGTATGTAGATACAGACTACCCACAAGGATCTGTGGTTTAGTCCACTAGGTTGCATATTTACATTTCTCGAAATAGTTGAAGAATTGAACCATTGGTGGTGCTCTCCAATCTTCTAACTTTTTAGAAAAATTATTCATGTTTCTTCAATATTCATGAGCCTCACATCCTTCTTCCAATACATATATATCATTTACCTATCCTTTTTTGGATGTTTCCAAGATTATTTTTCTGAAAAATTTGACATGTGGGTTGTTGGGATTTCATTCCACATTTTTCATTAGATCCTCCATCTTGATGCTCCATTATTCATTTCTTATCTCAATAGACATGGGACTATAATACAAAATCTATATCCAATTTTCTATGTCATAGAACAACTTCTCCATAACCCACAAATTATCTGATAGCTAGATCCTTCCAAAGGGGCGGTTTAATGCCACCAAATAGTTTATCTATTTTCCAATAATTGTTGATAATATAAGCTAGGGAATATCTTCAAAAACCAGGGATGTTTTCTATATTTTCTGTAAATTATTCACCATCTTATTTCATAAGAAATATAAATTCTCTCTCTCTATATTTATAAGTAGATATTGATGTAAATAATTATCATGAAATGTTTTTCTAAAATCATCCCACTCCAACTATTCTATTTTATCTTTAATCTTTGGTTCCACTATAAATTCCCGCCACTATTCTTTTATCAATCTAAATCATAGATGAAAAAAGTCATATTCCCATTCTTAGAAAAGTGGGGAATATAAATAGTCATCCCAAATGAGTAAACCCACAATTGCACAACAATTTGACTCAGAGACCCCCTAAGTATCAATGGTCATTTTCTCATGAAGGAGTCAATATCTAGTATCATATTATTAGTTGAAGGAGGATATTATTTACAGTTAAGTTTATTGTTTATATCATTATACTACAGTGTAATTATTTTAATGATGTTTGTAACTCAACCTCCCAACAAATTGTGGATATCATTCGAGTAATTATTTCATTCCCCTTCTACTAGTTTGTTGGCCTAGTTTCTCCTGGTTCCAACCATGTTATAAATAATAATGGATTGAATAAAATTTATGTCAAAAAATCCTAAAAAAATTATTCTATTATTGAATTATCTCTAAATGAATATCTTATGGGATCCCTATGTTTTGGAATTTTTAAAAATAAATCTTCATGTATGTTTACCTATAATTTGTGTTATCATAAGGGTTTTCACTAGTGTTCTTCAATCCTAATTTCAAAATTAACTAAACTATTATCTGATACCAGCTATAGTGAACCTGCATTTTCATACATGAATATTACATACTTTTTAAGATAATCAACATTAAAGAGTTAATAATAATGAACCAACTGTTTGGTATATGGGAGAAATTAGTACAATTAATCGGTTATGAATAATTAAGCAGAAAACATTATTTTCAATATTTTTATTTGTCCTTATAAAGGTAAAATTCCCATTTGTACATGAAGTCACATAATAATATAAATCAATGAAATGGGTGAGCTAAATTCCTAGATATAGGTTGAATAAGGGACATTAATCAATATTACATGGGTGATAATGTTAATAATAATCATCACATAATAATAGTATCATCATCAACATCATAATAGAAAAATATATAATGGTCAAGGATGTAGAAATTCATAAAAATGAAACATCATTCCTCATTGGTCAAATACCAGACACAATTTTGAACAAAGTTATCACCGTGTTCACTCATAACAGATGTGCATAATCATAACACCAGAATTTTGATCAAATCCAGAGTCATGTTCACACAACTTACACATTATATCATTAAATAAATAATAATACCCAATGAATTGTAAGGATATATAATTCTGATCCCACACACCACATAAAAATATATAGATATTCATGAATGATTGATAAGATTTATAACAATCAAAGTAGTCCAATATCCCACGAAAATGAATGGATTTCAAATGGATTTAATCAAGTATGATTTCATAAAAAGTCATTGGGTTATAAAATCAAATAGGTAAAATCCTATTTTTTATAGACATCATCACTCTTTAGAAATAAATAAATAGTTTAAGAGGAATCAAGTAGTATTTTTTAAAGGACGTTTATTTTTGGTAAATCATTTTATTTTTCATAAAATTGTTTTCAGAATCATATACATCCAAAAAAATAAAAGGTGATAATAATGAAATTATATTTGTGGGTCAGTATAGGAGTATTAATACAAAAAATGTAATGAAAGAGGAATAACCCAAAGAAAAATAATTGGTTTCGTGAATATCCTTATCTTATTTCTGAATGTGTTCTGAATATGCACTTAATATACATGATGTTCAAATTATATAAAATAATTAATAAATTTATAAACTATTATACATGTATTTTATTTATTTTAATTTCATTATTTTAATTTATGAGCATTTTGATTAGTTATAGTGTTCAATTTCATCATTTATAGAGTATTTGATTTCATGGTTTTGAATATCGGTTCACTTGTATATAATTATAGAAGTTCCGTTAAAATGAAAATAATTGTACAGAAGTTAAATGAAGTGTTATTAATGCACTTAAATGAGAATGAATGGTCCCATATTTTTTTCTATAATTGGATGATTCTATTGACTAAAATGTTAATGATAATTGTTTAGTTTAATTTGGTGGTTTTCATGGCCATTACGATCTAGTTTCACTTTATTAAATATTATGTATATAAATTAGTTCGACAACATGAAAAATTTTATAACATAAATATTATAATATTATTTATCCATATTAATTGTTTTATTTCCATACATGAAAGTGGTAATTGAAAAAAAAATTATTATACATTAGGGGTGATCCAACATATAACACGTGTTGTATTCATTTTTAGAATAAAATGAGATGAGACAAGATTTGATAATATATATTCCAAAAAAATAATAAAATTACAATATATATATATATATATATATATTACAATACATATCGTTCCACTTTGGATAGGGGGTTTGTGTGAATTATAAGAAAATAAAATAAATTCAAAGAGAAGGATTGAGGATTTTACCTCTTGATTGTTGTCTCCTTGCGAACTTCATTAAGGCACTTGGGTTTGGTGTTTTGTTAATCTGATAAACTCTTGGACAAGAGGATTATGTTTTCTAAGGGAACTGAGTAATAATGATGACCAAATTAATGGCTAATAAGGTGTGAGGAAAAGCGGTTGTGAGGGGTGGTATTTATCTGGGATAAGATGTGTATTTCTTATTAGTATATTTATAAGAGTATTATTTTTTCTCAAGATAATAAATAGTATTTATTAATGTGACTATATACATTTAATAGTATATTTCAATTCTAAATAATGGATTACTACATCATTCATGACCAAAAAATTCATGTATTTATCTCTTAATATTAAATATCATAAATTACCCTATTTATCTATTCACCAAACATTCATCTATTTTGGAAAAATTCCCCATGATTTTCCTTAATAATATTTTGACATGTAGATTTAAAAAATGTACTCCATTTTATAAAAATAATTATCTGGATATTTTAAATTTAATTTGTATATAAAATCAACATTTTTTCAAAAAATTGTGATTTTTATATTGTAATTGATATTATGACCATTTGGAAAAATATTTAATGTCTCATTAGTTATATCTTAATAATATTACAATAATGTATTAATTTAGTAATTTATTTTGTGGAGATAAAAATAATTTTCAACCATTATATTAATATTAGAATTGGAAATAAATGTTTATCTTTCCGAAAAATAGCAACACTAAATTAAAAATTTCTAAAACTTTTATTTAAATATACCATTATATAATTATATTATATTTTTATTTTAAATATAATTAAATTTTATTTATATATTTCTAGGTATATTCACTATTATAATTTCTAGATTAATATTCTTAATAGATACATTACTATTTCAATGGTATAGGTTCCATAATTTTTATAATTGCATCTTATATCATATAGTCATCATTCACATCTAGTTTATCTCAATGTTATATATATTCATATTAAAAATGATTATTATAATATTAAAATTATGTTTTATTTATATATCTTTGTTCATGATTTTTTTTATTTCTTGAGGTTCAAGTAGATCCAAATTTTCCAATTCTTATTATTATATTTTCTATAATTTGTCTCACTGTAATATTTGGCATTTTTAGTCGGTTTTTACTGAGTAGTGTATCATTGAGGAAAATAATTTTTGGTTTCTCAATGTGATGTATGTTTTATATATCATAATTATATAAAGTTAAAATCCATTATTTGGATTTTGTTTTGTTACATTGGTCACGCTAGAAGGAAAATAATTATATAAAAAACTAAAAGTGGAGTTACCCTTTTATAATTAATTTGGGGTGAAATTTTTGAATTTAATAAAAAAATATATAATAAGAGTAGTATAAAGAAAATTGATTCCAAAAGGTCTTTAATTCAAATAAAAAATTGAATTGTGGAAATAAAATCATTCAATGATATTGAGACATGTTTTGATATGTTTTTAATCCACGTATTTTTTTATTAATCCTTGGTTTTTAATTTTTAACGTTGACCACAATATGCACTATTTTACTCACAATGGAAAATTAATGTCACTATAAATAGAAAAGTGATTCATAAATTGGAATCCTATGTTTTTTTTGAAAATATTTTATATACATTGATGATGATAAGAGTTTAATTAATTTTAAATAATTTAATAAAATAAATTTTGAAAATATTTTTCTTATCGTTTTTGAAATTATTTCACAAATTTGATATAAAATATATAACATAAAAGATAGAAAATACAATGAATTAAAACATATATAATATTTCATATATATATATATATCAATAAAATTAATTTCAAATTCTAAATCCATCATATTATATCATATATAGTAATTTTAAATCATTTTTTTGTGTTGATTTAGTAAACATTATACTAGTATTGTTTAAAAATTTATGAAAATTATATAATATATTAAAATAAAAAGAAATTTTTTACATGAAAATAATTTATTTATTATAAAAGTTGAAATTTTCTATTAATATCTTTCTTTCACTAAAATTTGAAACATAATAAATATTTAAAACCCATAGAGTGTCTGTTTATAACTTTTTTTATTAAATTAATATAGATTTCATTTTAAGGAAAATGTTTATATTTAATTTTTTTTTGTATTATAAAATAATAATAAATATATTAAATTTATCAAATGATAATAAGGATGAAAAATTATATCCTTGTCACTTAATTTAAACCTGAAATAACCATATTTACCAATTCGAAGGATACAAATTTTACTACCATTATTATTAATAATGCCAAAAAATGAAAGGGAAATATTTACTAAAACTGAGAAATAATATTAAATGTATATAATAAATTTTATAAAATTCAATATCAAACTATGATATAAATTAACATAGAAATTAAATCACACAACATGATTAAAAAACATTTTTTTTGAAAATACATGATTTCATAATATTCATTTTTTTAAAAAATGTTTGTAAAAATATTTAGTATAAAAATATTCAAATGAAAATAACTAAATAATATATAATTTAATATGACTAATTTTTCTAAAAAATATTTAAAAATATAATTCACCACTTCAAATTTTTAAAAAGTATATAGTTTTAAATTGAAATCATCATTTTTAATTATTCACTTTAAAATAAATCCCTTTAGAAAACAATATAAATTTCACAGTGATATAATTCTAATATGATGATTTAAAAATATATATTATTTCAATAAAATAAATTTAATTCAATTTTAATAAATTATTTATAAAATTTTATCCTAAAACATTAAAAATCATTTTAAATGATGACATTTTTCGGAAACATTAAATAAGTCTACTAAAAATTTAGTGGTTATTCACTATGAATTTATGAAAAAAAAATTATCTTGAACAATAATGAATATTTCATAATTTAGTTAACCATATTCACAGCATCCAATAAAATGGCAAGGTTATAACATTAAAATTAAATAAATCTATTTCAATGTATATTATGATTCATTTAAACATGGCATTTCCTGTCATATAAGTTATCGATTAAAAAAAATAATTTAAAAGGGATTTATTTTTTAAAATTTATGGGTGTTAGAATAATTATATTATTATTATATTTTTAATTTGTGGACTAATATTTTTATTTATTTTAATAAATATAAATGAAATAATTTGAAATTATAAATATGTTACTTTGGGGATGAAGTAGTTTGCTCAAAAAGACAGATAACATTTCTCATTCTCTTAATAAGGGATAGGAACGATGGTCATCACTTATTAGAATAATATGATTATATAAATAATACAATAAATATGGAATTCATTGTATAATATGAGGAACATATATTTAAATGATAAAAAATGAAAAGAAAAAAATAGGAGAATTTTTGAACATATGTTATAAACATTGAGATTCATATGGATTATTCCTTTGAAATGGTGAAATTATAGAAATCAATTATATCCATAGAATTATAGAAGTAAAATATTATTTTAGTAGAATAAAACTATTATTTATTGTGTGTAATCATAAATTTGAGACTGTTCATGACATAGTTGTGAGTGGTCCCTTTCAAAACTGTAAAGGGAATAATATTTTAATTAATTCATATTAATATAAAGAGAGAACATGTTTTACATGACAAGAATCGTCCAATTTGAGATTTAAGGATAAGATATGTGTAATCTTTTCAATAAACATCACCATCACTCAATCAAATACATTTTCTAGTCAGATAGGTGTTTTAATCATTTGGTTAACACGTTTTATCCTTTTTAGATTTACCTCATTAATTAGTTACTATTAATGTAAATAATTTATTATTCTAAAAATGACCCATATTACGTAGTTTGGATGTACTATGTCTAAATTATAAAACTAATTTATCAAATATAATTATTATGAATATGAAAAATCAATTTTTTTTTCAATTAATGTAATGCATAAAAAATTTTAAGAGCATATTTTTATGATTAATATTTATGAGAAGGTTGAAATTATTAAATCCATTGATTTCAAAGATATATATATATATTTATTATAAATAAAAAAAAATATATACATATTTATACTTCAAGTAATGTCACAAAGTTAATTTTAGTAAATAATATATAGTTAAAATAAATGTGAAAAAATAATTTCATTAATTGTATTTTTTATATCATAAAATGATAAAAATTGTTTTTATAAAGTTAGAGTTTCATTTAAAAATTTATATTATTTATCTTTTTTTTTAATTTTTTATTATAAAAGATATTTTATATGTTATTAGATTATACCTACATCTCAATAGAGTAATATATGATATTTTTTCAATATATATTAAAAATCCGTAAAAATTTATACTAAGAACATTAAAAATTCATACTAAGTTAATATTATGACGATAAATTAATATATTTAGTAAATTTGTTTGATTTATATAATTTTGTTATTTAATTTCTTGATAATTTCCTATAGATATAATTAAAACTATTTTTGCTGTAAAATAACTCAATAAATTATATACTATAATCATTTTTATTCTATATAAATTAGAAATAAAATTTGATTTAACATGTTATTAATATCAATAATGTTTTATATCCATAATATATTTCATTTATTAAAATTATTTTAATATATTCAAATTTTATTAGATTGACATATTTCGTATAAAATGGTCTTATTAATTATGTATCTTTTTGTGTTTGAATTTTGTATATAAATTTGATTACAAGTTATAATTAAATTTATTACATTAAAATGTATTAAAAACATTGTGTTTTAAAGGAAATAATTTAGATAATTTTTAATTTGGGGTGATACATTACACCTCACCATAAAAAATCGTGTCTTTTGAATTTTATATATCAATTAATCATAATTATTTTTAAAGGGATAAAATAGATATGCATACTAATAAATATAATTTCAGTTTATGTGTATACCTTAATATCTTATGTATGACTAAGAAACACATCTTTCCCCTTCATCCGAATAAGTAATTTCTTTATTTTTCATGATAAATACTTTTCTCCATGCCTTTAACTATAACACAAGAACCATCATTAAGTTCCTTTGAGACATTCCACTAGTTATTTCATCCAATACTCATGAAATGTAAGAAAAATTCAATATTCATTAATTCATCAAATTTGTTACCCAAACATCCATGAAACACATATCTAATCATCATTATAATTATTATGATTTAAAAAAGGGTCGTAATATTAAAATTAAGTCACGATATCAGGTTCATAATTATCACATGATTTCTTACTAGAGCTATTATCCCATTTCGAATCTGGTCACCTTCACCACTGAATTATCCTCAATATCTGTTCCTAAGATAGTTACTTCCTTGATCAATCCATTTCTAAAAAAAATTAGTTAATGTGACTATTCTAAAATCTGTATCATAAAAAAATACGAAAAATTTGACCTCTATATTTGAAACTCAATGAAACCATCACCAATTACTTAATTTCTTATTATTTGAAAATGTATTAATCTATCATCAAAGCCTATTTCATTCTAATTTGATGTTTTATTATCTTAATATGAATAAATTTTCCCAAATTACTTTGATCATTCGTAAAATATTCTAAAACCAAAAATCATTGAAATATCTTCCACTAAAATACAACTTAGCCATCACGTATCAATTAATATATACCATAACATATAAATAAATATAGATTATGTTATAGATGTGGATTACTCTATTACATTCTATAATTAGTATATTAAAATTGAAAATAATTTTTTTTAAATTGTTAGTGAATTTAAAATGAATATCCCCCAGGTGTGTGTATCCTGGTGTGTAATCTTCAGTCAACTATCCAAGAATTGGGTGAAGAAAAATTTGATACAAAAAAATTGGGTGGTTTCTCATAGGTTTATGTATATAACATTGAACAAAACATATAATGATACTTATAAGGAATTAATAAAATATATAACTAAACAAAATCATCTTTGAATAAATTTTTTACATTTTCCAATACATATAACTATCCTTATGGTTTTGTCTATTTTTCACTCATTATCTTCCCTAGTAAACAAAATATTAAATATTACCTATATTTAGATAAAGTGGCATTTATACATATGAAAAATAATCAACATTAAAAATAACATCACATGATGTTATTTACAACACTTGAATATTGTCAATTGAAATCCTAGCCTCAAAAGATATGAAAAACAATCTATGATACCAACTACAACATCTTGGATGTAAAGATCATAAAATTATATGGGTTATATTAATATTTCATTAAATACATTCTCAGGAGAATTTATTCTTTGAGCTTTTGATATTTTTGAAAATCTATAATCTATATAATTCTAGTTATTTCTCAACTACTGGAAATATTTCGTATTAAATATGAAACTAAATAAAATATAATAATGCCTTCAATAATATCTAAAAACATGATATCTTCATTTTATAAATTAATTTATAATAAATTTCTTCACAACCATTAAAAATTTAAACACATTAATTTTAAAAAATACAACACCCTAATAAATAATGATATATTTAATTTTAAATAAATTCATTGACATTGATAGATTTTGATACACACAATCCTGTGTTTAAGTGAACAAAATTATAGAAAATATTATAAATATCCATTATATTGATTGGTATGAACATAGTTATTAAATTACTAAATTATTAAAGATTGAAAATTTATAAATTAAATTAATCAATAAAAAATTTATTATTAATAGAAATAAAACAATAATAAAAAATATATATTTTTCAAAAAAACATCATTTTTCTTGGATACAGTTAAATTATATTTTTATAGAATAGTTTGAAAATTATATTTACAAAATTTTAAAATATTATTTGGAAAATAAATTTGTACTCATGAAATCTCGATTTCAAACTTAATTAGTGTTATTTTTAAATAATTTTCTAAAAACATAGATTTTTCAATGAATAGTTAATATATATATTTTTATTGAAACAAGGACATTTTTATTCATTGAAAAAGGTAAATTATTAAAAAAAATATTAAAATTTAAAGTCATTAAATTAATTTATTATTAATTTATTAGATCAATACTTTACCATATATATATTTTTAGAATAAATTTAGTTTTTTTGATAGATTGAAAAACCCACATTGTTGATTTAGTTTACGATGCAAAAAACACCCTGTTTAAAAAAATATATTAGTTAGTCACATTTTGCGGGGTCAATTAATATTTTTAGTTTTTAGCAAATATATATTTCAAAATTATATATATATTATTTTGAAAAAAATATTTCACCATTAATCAACTATATTTTATTGGAATAAGATAAGAACCAAACCAAATTTATGAATAAAAACATAAATTTTTTTCTAAAACTTTTTTTGCCGTATTTTAATAGAGACCCTAATTTCATATTTTTTTTGAATAGTAGTATAATTTATAAGTCAAAATGAACATTATTTCTAAAAGTGGAAGATGAAAATTTTAATTAGATGAATTATTGGAATCTTTTCGGGAGGTTTTAATTTTTACTGATTAGTGAGAAATACTAAATTTTAATTTAAAACTACTTGTCCTTATAATTTATTTACAAGGATAAATTATATTTTTTATTTGGTTTAAATACTATTTTGATAAATTTTAAATAATTTAACAAAATTTAGGCCATTGGAATCAATTTTAAATTTTAGTTGAATTTAACAGCATATTAAACTTTTGAATATTTTGACACTAAAAACCCAGATTTTCATCTTGCCGACATTATTAATTTGAAATTACATTATACCACTTCTGTGATTGGAATTTTGAAAACCTATTTCATATTTATAATCATAAAAATTTATAATTTATAATAATTCTGAGTTAATTTTCATCCAATTTTTTTAGTGAATGCAATTATAATTAATTACAACGATTAAAGTAAAATTATGCTTAACAAGGGACTAAATCGTAATCATATGGGCAAATATTACCTAAATACATACCCATAAATACATTTTATACAAAAATATAGACCCTCATATCCCTTTTATATGATTTATCATTATTTGAGCCTGCTTACATTGGAAATATGTGGGTGGAATTCCCTTTCAAAAAATTTACATGAATGACACTCTTCTCCCTCTACAAAAATGCACTCACAACTCCTAGAAATTTTCACCTCTGAAGAACTTTGTAACACCAAAAATATAATCAAATAAGATCTTAAATCCGCCCCCCCCCCCTCATTCTATAATTAAAACATTAATATTATATCAAACCATGAACGTCTTTTAGCATAAATGAAAATGAGTTACCCAAACAACAGTTAACAATATCCAACAATCAATTTTCTTGAAATTACTTATCCACCACTTAAATTAATTTAATATAATTATTTTATAATAAAAGTCATATATTAAAAATATTTTGTTGTTTTTATTCTATGAATTTAATGTACACAATCATGCACACCCATTCATATGGGATAAAACAAATTCGTCTGTACCGTGGACTACCACCTCTTGAACTAATGTCGTTAATTCTTCAATTTACAACATTTTGATGTTGGAAAAAATTATTGATTTATATATTATCTATTATATATATTATTTATAATTAATTTATGATTATTTAATTTTAATTTAACAAATACATTTGGGGACTTGTTTTTTTGGGAAGACGACATCATCATTTGTGGATGTGTCGACTAGGAACTCATCCAAGAGATGTAACTTGTCCACACTATAAATTAAATATGTTATGGATGGTTTTAATATAACATATTTTACATATATAAGATAGATATTAATCTAATATTATAACAAAAATTATATTATATTATTTTTAATTCAGTTAATACATAAAATAAATTAAACTAGCATTCTTCCCTACATACCGCCTAATCTCTCAATGAACGGTTTATTTCATTTCTTATGTATGGATATTATAAATTATTCTAAATTAATATATTTCTAAAATATATGATATTCAAATTATTCATTACATTAAAAATATGGTGAAATTATGATCTAATTAAAAATAATAACAAAGATGTAACGCCCCAACCCCAGCTACCCAGAGTCGGTGCATTACTTCGTAACATTGGCATGATCACAAAAGATCAAGTCTCGAAAGACCGATTAGTTTAGTAGCCTTGGAAACACTAGATACATTCATAATTCTTTCATTACATCAAAAAGTAAAAAAACTACAATAACATGGTCTTCATAGTCCACACTCATATCCTCACTGACTATTCTTGCAAGTCAGTCATAATACACTTCTTCACATCCTGGAAAATATTAAAACATTGAAAGGGGTGAGCTCAGATGCTCAGTAAGGATAACAATATTGCGGAAGCTTTTATAAGAAAACATAAGCATTTAAGGCAATGTATAACTAAAACAAAAGCCTTATTGAACTTGAACTTCAGCATAATATGGAAAAAGTAAAATAAAATAATGCCATTACTTACTCTCATGGATATTCTACTAGACGAATAATCACATGAAATATCAATAACCACTTTCATAATGAGGGAATGTATAATGCCGGACATTCTGAAACATTTTGTCAAGGCCTCGGCCAAGACGTCTAAAATGATTAAGGCCTCGGCCAAAACCATAAATCAAATTGGGAAAGGGCCTCGGCCAATTCCACGTCTAGTTGTCTCATGAGACCTACCGATGCATCGAGGAGCTATAGCGGGCTCCACCCGTCACTTATTAAGTCCAATACATTCCTCATATGAATAGGTTTAAACATATCATAAACCATAACATAATCGTATCATATAAAACATGCATAAAGGAAACATAACATTTCCACATTTCAAACACAAGATATCAATAAAACACATTGATATAATAAAAACGCTTTCAAAACCATTTTCAATACCAAAATAAAAGAATGTTAAAACTTTGTATTTATTTTTCATTAAAAAAAATGATGGCTTGTAGAGGAAGTCGAAACTCAAATAATGGTCACAGCGGCAGAGAAGTCGTTGTCGCCGCATATGTACAGAAAGAAAAACATTCCCTTTTGTCGTTTAGCAAAACACTTCGTATAAAAAAGATTCCTTTTGAATAAATGTAAAAGTCAAAGAGGATTATACACCGTATAAAAGAAAGTTGTGTATAAAACCAAATATGCCTCAATGAAAGGGGATTGATACGAAGTCCTTAAAAAGATCATTTTTCTTAAATAAAGTACATCTATAATGTGTATTCACTATAATTACACATAAATAAAGTACAAATACAAGATATGACCTAATAATATCATGACATAATTTGAAAGTAGGAGATTAACCCAAAGAATAGAAGTTGGGTTAAGAAGTTCCCTTACCTTGTGTCTGACTTGACTCAACCGTTCTTTAACCTCCTGAATAATAAACTAGAGTTAATATATACCTTATTAAGAACCATTTTCAATTTCATTATCCTTTTTATATCACTTATTACAATGATATGAACATTATGTAATTATTTAAGTTAATAACGGTCGTTTTGTCGATCTTTGGTACTTGAGTCAACAATAAACTTCTTATAATTACAAGTTGTTTATGTGGTAGAATATCCATTATCTAAAGAATTATATTCATGATTTAGATGTCATATATATCTTATATATCCAATATATACATTCATTTATAATATTACATAACATTTAGAGGTAGGAAATGAAATGCACCGTTCATGGAGACGGTAAGCCGTACATACGCATGAACACTACTTTCATTTCAATTTCATATTTAATGGAACGAAATCATAATGATATAAATGTATAATATAATTCCATTATAGTATAGTGTATAATACCATTTACTCTATCCTTTATACATCCCACATATGGCATTAACGATTCAAATCACTTTGAGGGGGCGGTAGTCCGCACTTCCTAAAATGAAATTATCGTGTTTTACCCATAATGGAAATCATAAAGTATGCCATAAATGAGAAATACAGAAGCATAAGTAAAACATAAACACAATATATATCATATATAAATATATTTACATCTTAATGGCCACCTTTAAAGGTGTTATATGAGTGTGGAACAATCATCGTTTCGTGAGGCAGAAATTCACCATCTGCAGAAACCGTATGTTCTTTAACCATTAGATGTAGGTGTGTTTAAGTGTAGCTCGAATCCTTATTATAAAAACATCCTAGTATATTGAGGATACTGGTGTTGTTACAAAATAAATGAATAAAAAGAGTTTAGGGGGTTGGAGATTAAAAATAAAACAAAACAACATTAGAGAAGACATTACCTCAAAATCGGGTAACTCTTTTTGATTTGAGCCAAAGGCTTCCTTGAGAAGAGTTCTGCCCAATGTGAGGCTTCTAGGAGTAAGAGGGGGAAGTTGGGAGAGTATTTGGGAAGAGGTTGGCCGATCCAAATGGCTTGAAAGTGTAAATGAGGTGGGAGAGGTGGGGGCCTTTTATAAGTGGAGAGGAGGGGATCTTTTGGAAAGATTGAAATGTTACGTTATTATACAATGCTTTTCGGATTCTAAAGGTCCCACACATATATAATTCGTGGCTAAGGTGATAAGGGTTCGAAATCTCCTCATCCAATAGGCTTTGGACAAGTTTAAGCCTTGGATTTTTCATTATCTTCTCGTTTTATTTAAATCGTTAAATAATGAGGTCATCGCTGCATCATAATAATGTCATAAATAATTTAATTTATTTAATGTCTAAAAATTATAAAAAAATACTATGATGTAGGAAATATTTTTATCTTTCTAATGAATATTTATAGTCAATATTTGGATCTGTGTAACCCCACTTAAAAACTATTTTAGTAAAATAACTCATGTTTGTGTCAATTTAATTTTAACATTAAAAAAATATATATTAATGTCATTTTCCAACTAATGTGGCTCCATGGGGTCCCCAAGATGACCCACGGGTTGTCTTGGTCGGCCATGACTCATCCAATAGGAGTAGGACAAGTGTCAAGCTCATCTCATATTATTAAAACATTATTTTTACCTTAAACTACACTAATCACCTCTAATCGCGATTAAGAACTTAAAAGATACTATTCACCAAAAAATTATTTTAATCTCATTGAACCACATTTTACTTCTTAATGACAACCATGTATGTCGGATTTTTGAAAATCAAATCACAGAAGTGGTAATATTTCATTTTAACGAAAAATCAGTTTTTAACAACCACTTAGTGGTTTCACTATTCATCAAAAATTGAAGTTTTTCAGAATAAGTCCAAAATTTTACCCTAAGCTATAATTGATATTCCGAATTCAAAAATGATGTCTATTTTAAAAAATTCCAAACATATAAGTTGTATTATTTAATTTTATAATTAATTCCCGCTGTTACAACAAATAGCGTGTTTTTACGAAACAATTTATATCAAAAGATTGGCAATTGTTTATGTCCAATTTCAATGTTAAATTAATTCTAATGACCAAAATTGGATAAAATGGTAAAAATATATTCTAATTATACTTTAAACCCACTAAATATTATAAAATATCACTATAAATTATTTTTATTAAAAAAGTTTTTTTTAAGTATTTTTCACTATTCATAAAAAATTAGAAGTTCTCAGAAAAATACCAAAAATTCAACATAGGCTAATTTTGATATTCGGAATCCAAAAATGAAGTACATTTTGAAATATAAAATTTCTATAATTTTAAAAAGTGGTTATTACTATTCATAACGTCTACTTTGATTAGTCGTAGTGTTTTAGAACTCGAAGTTGCGTACAATGCAAGCTATTGCATTATTGAATGAGAAGCGTATCGTGGAAGATCGGGGTGTTACATTCTCCCCTCCTTCAATAAATTGCATCCTCGCAATTTGAAATTTTTCTTTGAAAATAAAAGGTTGAAAAGAGAAAATACCTTTGAGGAAAACCCACATCGGAAATAAGATTAATTAAATTTAGCCTTAATAAGAGGGAAAGGGAAATGAAAAAGTCACCACCTAATTATGATCTCGATTAGGAGAACATTGGTGGAAATTAGAGACATATAATTGGAGGAAAAACGTAAATATTTGTAGGGAGCGATTGGGGTCATCAATCACAATCAACTGTCAAATTGAGGGCCTCAAAGCCTTCAATCTATGTTGATTTAAAATATCATCAGTTCAACAAGACATAAGGTATTAGGATAACACATTTTTTTGTTTTAATATCCCTTTACTAAAGTTTAAGAATTAATTTATTCATTGAATAAGAGATAGGTATATATATATTTATGCTTGAAAATTAGAGTTTCAACCTTCAACTCATCTTTCACTCAAAAAGATAATAGAACTCAAAAATATTATACTTATCCTAATTGTATAAGGTTCCAAATGTTAACACATACCATTTAGATTAGTAAAATTATTTTGTAATAACCAGGGACTTCCTGTAGGATAGTGGTAGGAAATAAAGGCCTGTCACACTAGGATTGTGGGTTCGATTCCTGCAGCTTTGTCCGACGCGACGGGTTATGCCCCACCCTGCAGGTTGTCCTTTTTCCTAAAACTATAGTATTATAATATTCCAAAAATAATCTTCAGAAATGCTTTAACCTTAAACAATACTATCCATGGTTCAACTTAATCCATTCCAACCTTAATAGTTATCCAAAATACCTCCGTCCAGACTTTCTCTAAAGGGTCGTTAAATTCCAAAATCAATTGTAACCTCAGATTCCCCAAACAAAGTAAAGTTTCTCTTATCGTCACATACTAAAAATATGATTACCTTCATCATATTAAATCCTTAATGAAAACAACATGTACTGCAGTACAATCCTTATATATCACATTATTCTTATAACCATAATCTAGTTCTTGAGTCCAAAAACAGAAATACAATAATTATTCCGCTTCAATTGTAGTCACAGCATAAGATTGGCCTTGATCCCTTGGCCTTTTCTGAGGTAAGTTTCCTTGACGCTTAGGACATTCATTTGCATAATGACCCATTTCCCTACAATTGTAGCATTCAACTTTGATAGCCTCTTTCTTCCCCTTGCAATCACGAGCCTGGTGACCCTTTTCTCCACATTTATAACAAACTCCCATTCCTTTTAGGCAAGTACCAGGGTGATTCTTCCCACAATTTTCACATAATAGAAAATCCTTCTTTCCCTTTTTCCCTTTATCTGTCTCTTGTTCCACCGTTCTCTTCTTCTCTTGCTTTACTTTGTTGTCATAAGACTTAGAGAATTCCTTTTCTGTCTTGATAGCACATGAGACAATATCTTCGTATGATGAAAAATGATTGTGATACCAAAGCTCGACGGAGAAATGGTTTTAACCCATCAAAGAAACGATCAATCTTACCTCTTGGGTTACGTATATAATCTGCAGCATACCTTGCTAACCTTGTAAAGTTGGACTCATACTTTGCGACATTCTCATCCTCCTTTTGTCTCAGACTCAAAAATTTCCTTTCCATATCTGCTCTATGGTCACGAGGAAAGTATTTTTCTAAGAAAATCTCTTTGAACTCCTGCCATTCCATGTTTGTTAATTCATCATCTTCCTTTGTGTTTTGAATTAGTGACCACCATTGATCGGCATCTCCAGTGAGGCGGTAAACTGCCATGACAACATTCTACCTTTCACTAATCCCCAAGGCATGGAATATTTTCTCTAAGGAATTTATCCATTGCTCAGCTACTATAGGATTTGTACTCCCATTGAAGGTTGGCGGTTGTTGCCTCATGAAACAGTCTAGCATTGATCCTCCACGTTGCGGATCAGGGTGCTCCATACGAGTAAGGTTGTTATTCATAACCTGCGTGAGTTGTCCCAGTACGGTGAGAAGCTGATCAGCACCAGTTGTATCACTAGCTCCACAATAATTATCTTGAGCAGGAGGGAAATCCCTACAAGGAGTGCGTGCATTGATACGGTTTCCATTCCTTCCACTAGGCGCCATTTCTAAACAATGTCATAAACTAGATTAGTTTATGAATCAAAATACATAATTCCATACTTGTTAAACACTTTACATAAATTGAACTATTTATGGATATAATCCATAATCATAAAAAGAAATGTTTTCTTTGAGGAAGTATGTACTCATAACCCATCATAGTGGTTTGTAAATAAAATGATAATTATCCTAAGCATATCCCCCGAGAGTGTCGTAACCAAGAGTGCAGCAAGGCCTGTTGTCGTGCACCAGTTCCCGTTCGAGTCTAGCTCAAAGCGGTGTTTTCGGGTTTTACCCCTAGGTACATCTGTGCCAGAGCCGCCTCTACCTGCTCGTATCCAGACAATGATGTATTGCTCGGAAAACTCACAACATCTCTACAATACCAAAATTCTAGGAAGTTCTTCTATACTAATCCTCAAAGTCTATCTTCGGGATATGTGCTCTAATCAGAGTTTATCTAAATCTAGCTTCCAAGGTTAGTACTAAACTGCCTCTGATACCAACTGTAACGCCCCGACCCCAGCTACCCAGAGTCGGTGCATTACTTCGTAACATTGGCATGATCACAAAAGATCAAGTCTCGAAATACCGATTAGTTTAGTAGCCTTGGAAACACTAGATACATTCATAATTATTTCATTACATCAAAAAGTAAACAAACTACAATAACATGGTCTTCATAGTCCACACTCATATCCTCACTGACTATTCTTGCATGTTAGTCATAATACACTTCTTCACATCCTGGAAAATATTAAAACATTGAAAGGGGTGAGCTCACAAGCTCAGTAAGTATAACAATATTGCGGAAGCTTTTATAAGAAAACAAAAGCATTTAAGGCAATGTATAACTAAAACAAAAGCCTTATTGAACTTCAACTTCAGAATAATATGGAAAAAGTAAAATAAAATAATGCCATTACTTACTCTCATAGAAATTCTACTAGACGAATAATCACATGAAATATCAATAACCACTTTCATAATGAGGGAATGTATAATGTCGGACATTCTGAAACATTTTGTCAAGGCCTCGTCCAAGACGTCTAAAATTATTAAGGCCTCGGCCAAAACCATAAATCAAATTGGGAAAGGGCCTCGGCCAATTCCACGTCTAGTTGTCTCGTGAGACCTACCGATGCATCGAGGAGCTATAGTGGGCTCCACCCGTCACTTATTAAGTCCAATACATTCCTCATATGAATAGGTTTAAACATATCATAAACCATAACATAATCGTATCATATAAAACATGCATAAAGGAAACATAACATTTCCACATTTCAAACACAAGATATCAATAAAACACATTGATATAATAAAAACGCTTTCAAAACCATTTTCAATACAAAAATAAAAGAATGTTAAAACTTTGTATTTATTTTTCATTAAAAAAAATTATGGCTTGTAGAGGAAGCCGAAACTCAAATAATGGTCACGGCGGCGGAGAAGTCATTGTCGCCGCATATGTACGGAAAGAAAAACATTCCCTTTTGTCGTTTAGCAAAACACTTCGTATAAAAAAGATTCCTTTTGAATAAATGTAAAAGTCAAAGAGGTTTATACACCGTATAAAAGAAAGTTGTGTATAAAACCAAATATGCCTCAATGAAAGGGGATTGAGACGAAGTCCTTAAAAAGATCATTTTTTTTAAATAAAGTACATCTATAATGTGTATTCACTATAAGTACACATAAATAAAGTACAAATACAAGATATGACATAATAATATCATGACATAATTTGAAAGTAGGAGATTAACCCAAAGAATAGAAGTTGGGTTAAGAAGTTCCCTTACCTTGTGTCTGACTTGACTCAATCATTCTTTAACCTCCTGAATAATAAACTAGAGTTAATATATACCTTATTAAGAACCATTTTCAATTTCATTATCCTTTTTATATCACTTATTACAATGATATGAACATTATGTAATTATTTAAGTTAATAACGGTCGTTTTGTCGATCTTTGGTACTTGAGTCAACAATAAACTTCTTATAATTACATGTTGTTTATGTGGTAGAATATCCATTATCTCCAGAATTATATTCATGATTTATATGTCATATATATATTATATATCCAGTATATACATTCATTAATAATATTACATAACATTTAGAGGTAGGAAATGAAATGCACCGTTCATGGCGACGGTAAGCCGTACATACGCATGAACGCTACTTTCATTTCAATTTCATATTTAATGGAACGAAATCATAATGATATAAATGTATAATATAATTCCAGTATATTATACTGTATAATACCATTTAATCAATCCTTTATACATCCCACATATGGCATTAACGATTCAAATCACTTTGAGGGGGCGGTAGTCCGCACTTCCTAAAATGAAATTATCGCGTTTTACCCATAATGGAAATCATAAAGTATGCCATAAATGAGAAATAAAGAAGCATAAGTAAAACATAAACACATTATATATCATATATAAATATATTGACATCTTAATGTCCACCTTTGAAGGTGTTATATGAGTGTTGAACAATCATCGTTTCGTGAGGCAGAAATTCACCATCCGCAGAAACCGTATGTTCTTTAACCATTAGATGTAGGTGTGTGTAAGTGTAGCTCGAATACTTCTTATACCAACATCCTAGTATATTGAGGATACTGGTGTTGTTACAAAATAAATGAATAAAAAGATTTTAGGGGGTTGGAGATTAAAAATAAAACAAAACAACATTAGAGAAGACATTACTTCAAATTCGCGTAACTCTTTTTGATTTGAGCCAAAGGATTCCTTGAGAAGAGTTCTGACCAAAGTGAGTCTTCTAGGATTAATAGGGGGAAGTTGGGAGAGTATTTGGGCAGAGTTTGGCTGAGCCAAATGGCTTGAAAGTGTAAATGAGGTGGGAGAGGTGGGGGACTTTTATAAGTGGAGAGGAGGGGCTCTTTTGGAAAGATTGAAATGTTACATTATTATACAATGATTTTCGGATTCTAAAGGTCCCACACATATATAATTCGTGTATAAGGTGATAAGGGTTCGAAATATCCTCATCCAATAGGCTTTGGACAAGTGTAAGCCTTGGATTTTGCATTATCTTCTCATTTTATTTAAATCGTTAAATAATGAGGTCATCGATGCATCATAATGATGTCATAAATAATTTAATTTATTTAATTTATAAAAAATATAAAAAAATACTATGATGTAGGAAATCGTTTTAGCTTTCTAATGAATATTTATAGTCAATATTTGGATCTGTGTAACCCCACTTAAAAACTGTTTTAGTAAAACAACTCATGTTTGTGTCAATTTAATTTTAACATTAAATAAATATATATTAATGTCATTTTCCAACTAAAGTGGCTCCATGGGGTCCCCAAGTTGACCCATGGGTTGTCTTGGTCGGCCATGACTCATCCAATAGGAGTAGGACAAGTTTCAAGCTCATCTCATATTATTAAAACATTATTTTTACCTTAAACTACACTAATCACCTCTAATCGCGATTAAGAACATAAAAGTTACTATTCACCAAAAAATTATTTTAATCTCATTGAACCACATTTTACTTCTTAATGACAACCATGTATGTCGGATTTTTGAAAATCAAATCACAGAAGTGGTAATATTTCATTTTAACGAAAAATCAGTTTTTAACAACAACTTAGTTGTTTCACTATTCATCAAAAATTGAAGTTTTTCAGAATAAGTCCAAAATTTCACCGTAAGCTATAATTGATATTCCGAATTCAAAAATGATGTCTTTTTTACAAAATTCCAAACATATAAGTAGTATTATTTAATTTTATAATTAATTCCCGCTGTTACAACAAATAGCATGTTTTTAAGAAACAATTTATATCAAAAGATTGGCAATTGTTTATGTCCAATTTCAATGTTAAATTAATTCTAATGACCACCATTGGATAAAATGGTAAAAATATATTATAATTATACTTTAAAACCACTAAATATTTTAATTTATCACTATAAATTATTTTGATTAAAAAAGTTGTTTTTAAGTATTTTTCACTATTCATAAAAAATTAGAAGTTCTCAGAAAAATACCAAAAATTCAACATAGGCTAATTTCTATATTCCGAATCCAAAAATGAAGTCCATTTTGAAATATAAAATTTCTATAATTTTAAAAAGTGGTTATTACTATTCATAACGGCTACTTTGATTAGTTGCGGTGTTTTAGAACTCGAAGTTACGTACAATGCAAGCTATTGCATTATTGAATGAGAAGCGTATCGTGGAAGATCGGGGTGTTACAAAAGAACACGTCAAAACATACTCGACGAACTATGAAATTAACAGTCGAAATAAAAATAATAATAAAATGTTGGTAAATAAAGGATAATAAGATATTATAAGAAGTTAATATATGACATTATAAATATTAAAATAGTACATTTACAACTAAATAACATTCATAAAACCATTAATAAATAGGTTATAATATGTTCAACCAAAATGAAACTAAAGGAGAGGGATTTCTTATCAATTTACATTCCATAGGGAAGTAATTCTTGTTAGGCAGAAATCAACGTTAATGTGGTTCATATAATTCCAAATTTTCAATTAATATAATTATTATATCATAATTCTTGGTATTTTAAGATTCAATTTTAATTATCACACCCAAGGTGTTTAGAGTGATAAATTTCCATGTGTAAAAAGATATCTTTATAATATCAAATTATGTTTTGATTGTTTACATTCTCTGGAAAATATATATTATTTATAATCATTTTAATATCCACATTATTTGGTGAAGGATATTATAATTTCCTAAAAAATATTCCAATTTAACATATGGTATTCACTTAGATAGTTAGTTTAATATCTGTAGATTAATTGATAAATATTTATCTTCTATTCAATACAGATATTTGATGAGGAATATCATCTCTTAATTAAATATATTACTCGATATATGAGTAATTATTTTAATATAAAGTTAAGGGTGCACCCTATAATTTATATATCCCCTCAATCCATCGAGAGGTTCTCATGAGAAAATTAATATAAGCACCCGACCTTAAGCCTTACATAATATTGAATTAAATGAATAATTCACATTGAGGATCTTTTCGGGTTTAGAGTTTTAGAGAATTTGGACATAACTATTACATCTCAAAAGATTACAAAGTAGACCCTTCTACATAGTTTCCATTTTTTTACAAAACTTGAACTCTTAAAAAAAGAATCATGTCATGTTCCATGTTTAAGACATCATGACTTTTATTTGATCCCATCCTGGACCCTATTCCACATTATATCCTGTGAAAAACATTTTAAAAACTTGGGATGAGCATAGAAGGCTCCTTAAGGGATACACAAATAAGGAACACTATTAATTTTTTCAAAAAACAGGTAAACAATGAATACTTTATCATAAGTAATACTTTTCACTTTTATGAAGTAGTAAATACTCTTCACTGAATAAAAGATCATTACATTCCCTTTTGTAACAAAAATATTACCATAAAACCCATATAAAGAACACATAACATATAAAGGTAACTTGGGACATAAACATATTTAAATTGAATAACCATACGGTCAACTTCCACACATATTACTAAATGGAATAGCCATACGGCCGACTTCCATACCCAATGCATTGGAGGTTATAACGTAACCACCCATCCCGGTATTCACGGCACCACCCGTCATTTGGGTTATCACCTAACCACCTATCAAAAGTTCAAGTACCATTATTAAATCATAAGACATAAAACAAATATAATGATAATAAACTATTTCCACATTTCAATCACAATATATGAATTAAATATATTAACATAAAAAATCGGTTATCAAAACCATTTTCAATGACAAAATACAAAAAAGAGTATATGGAATTTATTTTCTTTTAAAAACATTATGTCTTATTGAGGAATCGAAAGATCAAATAATACTCGTGGCAGGGGAAAAGGTCATTTTCACCGCTTGTCTTAAAAGAAACATTCCTTTTTGCCATTTAGTAAAACGTTTCATAGAAAAAGATTCCCTTTTAAAATTAAAGGGTGTTTATACAGCATATAAAAGAAAGTCATGTATTAAAAAAAATTTCCTCAATGAAAGGAGACTGAGACGAAGACCCTTACGTCATGTCCGACTAGACTCGATCGTTCTTTAATCTCTGGAATAATAAACTAATGTTAATTTCTACTTCCATTTCTATTTCATATTTAATGGAATTAAAACATAATTATAAATAGTAGATTTATAATTCTAGTATTTTATCATATATAATATCATTAAATATATTCTTTATATGTACCACATATGGTACAAAAAAGTCATATCACTTTGAGGCGGCGATAGTCCGCACTTCCTCAAATGAAATTATCGTGTTTACCCATAATGGAAACTATAAAGGTATTCTATAAATGGAAATTACAGAAGCATAAAGAAAACATAAGAATAATATATATCATATATAAATACAGTTCCATCATAATGGCCACCATGAGAGGCGGTTGGAGATATTTGAACAATCATCATTTCGTGAGGCGTTAGTTTGCCATCCATAGAAACATTATGTTCTTCATCAATTAGATGGAGGTGCATGTAAGTGTGGTTCGAATACTTCTGATAAAAACATACTAGTATTTTGAGAATACTGGTTTTGTTACAAAAGAAAGGAATAAAAATAGTTTAGGGGTTGGAGAAGTAAAATATAAGAAAACAATTTAAGAGAAACTGTTACCTTTAATTTGGGTAACTCCCTTTGGTTTGAACCAAAAGGACTTCTTGAAGTGCCTTCTGCCTAAGGTAAGGCTTCTAGGAGGAGGATAGGGATGTATGGAGCTTAATTAGGTAGAGTTTGGACCAGAAAAAAAGACTTGAGAGGTGTGAGGAATTGGATAGAAGTGGTCTACTTTTATAAGGAGAAGGAGGGGCTCTTTTGGAAAGTGTGATAATATTATTTTATTACATATGATACTTAGTTTCTAAAGGACCAAAAATCATTCAAGTATAAGGTAAGATAACTTATATTATAAATAATATCATCCAATAGGAATTTGACAGGTTTTTGATGTTTTTTTAATATTGATAATCTTATTTATTTTAATCTTTTATTAATGAGGTAAATACTACATCATTATTATGTCATAAATAATTTAATTTATGTGATGTCTAAAAATTATAAAAAAAAATACCATGATGTATAATTTTTTTTTATATTTCCAATTAATATTTATGGTTGAAAATTTAATTTATATAAGATAGTATAAAAGTTATTTTACTAAATGATTTTTGTTTATTTCATTTTTTCCTTTACATTAAATTAATTAATCTAAAGTGTCATTATCTTTCATAAGTAGATCCATGGGATCCCAAAATAGACCCAAATATGCCCATGGTCGTACATTACTCATCTAATAAGGTTTGGACAAGTTTTAAGGTATATTTTGAATTATTATAATATTCTTTTAACCTTGAATTACTTTATTTACCTTTAACTGCGGTAAATAAAAGTCAAAAGTTACTATTCACTAAAAATTATTTTCATCTTATTGAACCAAATTTTTATTTTTGATAACAACAATGTATGTCGGATTTTCAATATTCAATTTACAGAAGCGGTAACATTTCATTTAAATGAAAAAGTCGGTTTTTTTAACTACTACTGAGTGGTTTCAGTATTCATCAAAAATTGGTGTTTTTCAGAAAAATACCAAAAATTCAGCCTAAGATTTATTTGATATTCCAAATTCAAAAATGTTGTTTATTTTTCCAAATTAAAAACATAGAAGTGGAATAAATAAATTTAAAATTATTTCCCATTGTTAAAACAAATATCAGGTTTGTAAGAAACAATAACTATCTAAACATTTACATTTGATTATGTCTAATTTCAAAATGAAATTAATTCCAATGACCAAAATTGGATAAAATGGTAAAAATACCTTCTAATTACACTATAAAACCAAATAAAAATATAATATAACCATATAAATAAATTATATTAAAAGGCACTTTTGAATTAAACTACAATATTTTCCACTATTTATTAAAAAATGAACTTTATCCAAAAGATGCCAAAAACTTAACAAAGTAAAATTTGATATCCCAAATTTAAATAAGAATTTTATTTGGTCAAATAGAACAAAAAAATGACCAAAACTAGATTTAAAGAGGGTTCTCCATTAAAAGGCGGTAAATCGACCTTTTAATGTAAATTATGCTTAAAATTAGATTCATTCACATTTTAAGCCTCTAACATTTAATGTATTAATATAAATACATTTAACAAACATGTATAATCATATTTTAGTTATTTTTTTCATTCCTTCCAATACAAAGGCTAACAGTTAAGTACCATTTAAAATAATAATATTTTATTATTAATGTGCAACGTAAGATTTCAATGAAACTCGTGATTGCTTATCGGTTACGCTATAGAACATAGAAACCCTTTTAATGTAAAATTAATATTTAATTCCCAAATATTAATAAATATGAAAATATATTATTCTCCATTTACCTGGGATGTTACATCCTTCCTCCCTTTTGAAAATTGCATCCTCTCAATTTTTATTCACTTATCAATTAGGTGGGGGTATTTTTCTCTCATATCATTTTCAGATTCCCACGTTGCCTCTACAACCATATAGTTTTTCCACAAAACCTATACCTTGTGAATTAAATTATTCCACAAAACTTGCTCTCTAAGGTCAAGAATTTGAACTAGTTGTTCTTCATAAGAGAGATACTCTTCCAACTGAACAACCTCTAGGCTCAAAACATGAGATGGATTTGGCATATACTTTCTCAACATCGAAACATGAAAAAAATTGTGTACCTGGGAAAATAATGGAAGAAAATCCACTCTGTAAGCAACTAATCCAACCATATCCAGGATTTCATAAGGTCCAATGAACCTCAGACTCAACTTCCCCTTTATACCAAAACGCAACACAATTTTCCATGGATAAATTTTGATAAAGACATGGTCACCTACCTCAAAAGAGAGATTACTTCCTCTAGTTATCCGCATAACTTTTCTACCTACTCTGAGCTGTTCTCATGTGCTTCTAAATCAACAAAACATTCTCTGCCATATCTTCTACCAATTATGGTCCCATCAAATTCCTTTCACCTACTTCATCCCAAAAATCTAGAGTTCGACAACACTTTCCATATAATGCCTCAAATAGAGCCATCTGTATATTGGATGAAAACTGTTACTATATGAACGTTAAACCAAACAATTATGTTGGTCCCAACTTCCTAGATAATCCATTTAGAAAGCACGTAACATATCCTCTAATGTATGAATTGTTCGTTCTGAATGCCCATCTGATTTCGTATGAAAATTTGTACTAAAATATAAATCAGTACCCACCGACTTCTGAAGGCCTTTCCTAAAGTTAGAAGTAAAACTGGGATCACAATCAGATACAATGGATAGGGGAACTCCATGAAACCTGACTATTTCTTTAACATACAACCGAGTAAGTTTATCTAGAGACAAAGTATCTCAAATAGTAATGAAATGAGCAGATTTAGTCAATCAATCAATAATAACCCAGACTGCATTATTACCTTGAGATGTCTTTAGTAATCCCACAATGAAGTCCATGGATATATTTTTTCATTTCCACTCTGGAACTGGTAAAGGATAAATCATTCCTTTTGGTAACTATCACTCTGCTTTAACCTGCTAAGAAATCAAACACTTCACAGTAAAATTAGCAATATCACTTTTCATTCCATCGCACCAACAATACTTCTGATGATCTATGTACATCTTAGTACTACCAGGATGAACTAAAAACAGGGAACTATGAGCTTCACATAACAACTCATTCTTCAACTGTGAATCACAAGGCACACATAATCTCTTTACAAACCTCAAAAAACAATCATTATCAACTTTAAAATCATACAACTTACCCTTCTAACCCAAATCTACTTTTTTCTAAAACTCACTGTCTTCCTTCTATGAAAGCTTAATTCTGTATGATAGAGATGATCTCACTGACACCTGATAAAAAATATAAGAATTTTCTTCACCAACAACTTCTATTGCAAAGTTTATCAAATCAAAAACTGAAGGATCTTGTTCCAAACATAACATGGTTAATGAAGTATTACTTTTTTGACTCAAAGAATCAACCACATTATTTGATTTTTCCCAGATGGTAATGGATAGTGCAATCACAATCCTTGATAAAATCCAGCCATCTCTTCTATCTCATGTTCAATTCTATTTGAGTGAATATATACTTTAAACTTTTGTGATCAGTATATATTTCACATTTTAATCAGTACAAATTATGCCTCCAAATTTTTAAAGCAAAAACAACATCATCAAATTCCAAATCATGTGTTGGGTAATTTAACTCATGTGGTTTCAACTAACGTAAAGAATAATCAATTTCCTGATCATTCTGCATTAGGAAATGACCAATTTCTTTCAATGAATCATCACTGTAGATAATAAACTTACTATTTCTGGATGGTAGTTCCAAAACTAGAGCATTCACCAATATTCTATTCAATTCCTGAAAAAAATCATCACATTCTTTTTTCCAAATGAACTTAACCCCTTTTCTAGTTAACATAGTCATTTTAATAGATAACCGTGCAAAATTTTTAACAAACCACCTATAATAACCTGTGAAACTAAGAAAACTAAATATCTCAATTATATTTGTTGGTCTTGGTCATTCTTCAACAACTTTTGTTTTAGCAGGATCAGCAATTTTTCCATTTTTGAAAACAATGTTACCAAGGAAAGAAATTTGTTGTAACCAAAACTCACACTTGCTGAATTTCCCAACCAATTTAATTTCTTTTAAGGATCGAAAGACAACCCATCAATGAATTTAATGCTCCTCGTTACTTTTTGAGTAAACCAAAATATCATCAATGAACACAACCACCATTTATCACCTGATTCAACTGATCCATCACTACAATAAACTTCTCAATTATAATTCTAAAAATCTAAGGATGCTGATTTGGAAGGTCATTTCCCTCTGTATGACATCCCATCACAACTTCCCTATTTCCTCTATGAAAACCCATTCTCAAAACAGAAATATCTAAGGTGAAGAAACATTGTAATCTGTAAATTCTATATCACATAAATCATACCATAAATTATTTTTTGGACATTAATTTAACAATATCATAACTCCTATAGTCGTCTAAACCGACCTATAATACAAACTATAAGGACTCGGCCTTAAACCATACATAATATTGAATTAAACTAATAATTCACATTGAAGATCTTTTTAGGTTTAGAGTTTTAGAGAATTAGGACATAACTATTACATCTCAAAAGATTACAAATTAGACACTTCTACACAGTTTCCATTTCTTTACAAAACATGATCTCTTAAAAAAGTGTCATGTCTAGTTCCATGTTTAAGACAACATGACTTTTCCTTGATCCAATCCTTGACCCTATTCCAGATTATTTCATGTGAAAAAAATTTCAAAAACTTGGGATGAGAATAAAAAGCATATTAAGGGATACAAAAAGAAGTAAATCTTTTAGTTTGTCAAAACAAAAGGTAAACCACAAATAATTTATCATAGGTAAAACTTTTCACCTTTACGAAGTATTAAATACACTTCAATGATTAAAATATCAATACTTACCCTTGTGTAACCAAAATATCACCATAAAACCCATATAAAGAACACAAAACATATAAAGGTAACATGGGACATAAACACACTTAAATGGAAAAACCATATGGTCGACTACAACACATATCAGTAAATGGAATTTCCATACGGCTGACTTCCATACCCAATGCATTGGTGGTTATAACGTAATGACCCATCCTTGTATTCACGACACCACATGTTGTTCGGTTTATCATGTAACCACCCGTCAAATGTCCAAGTACCATTATAAAATCAAAAGACATAAAACAAATATAATGAAAAGAAAACATTTCCACATTTCAATCAAAATATATCATTTAAATATATTAACATAAAAAATCTTTTTTCAAAACCATTTTCAATAAAAAAAATACATAAAAGAGTATATGGTATTTATTTTCATTTAAAAACATTAAGGCTTGTTGAGGAAGCCAAAGATCAAATAATACTCATGGCGACAGAAAAGGTCATTGTCACCGCTTATGTTAAAAGAAACATTCCTTTTTTTTATTTAGTAAAACTCTTTGTAGAAAAAGATTCCCTTTGAAACGTCAAGGGTGTTTATACAATGTATAAAAGAAAGTCATGTATTAAAACAAAATATGCCTCAATGAAAGGAGATTGAGACGAAGTCCCTTACCTTGTGTCCGACTTGACTCAGTCGTTCTTTATTCTCCTGAATAATAAACTAAAGTTTATTTATTCATGGTGAAGAACCTTATTCAAGTTTATTATTCCTTTTATATCACTTATTACCATGTAATAAACATTATGTAATCATTTAAGTTAATAATGTTCGTTTTGTCAATATTTGGTACTTGAGTCAAAAATGGACTTCTTATAATTACATGTTGTTCATGTGGTCAAAATTTCATTATATACAGAATGATATTGATGATTTGGATATCATATATATCATATATATCCAGAATATAAATTTATTTATAATATCACATAACATTTAGAGCTATGAAATGAAATTCACTGTTCATGGAGACGGTAAGCCGTACGTACGCATGAACTCTACTTCAATTTCTATTTCATATTAAATGGAATTAAAACATAATTATACATAGTAGAATTATAATTACAGTATTGTATCATGTATAATATCATTAAATCTATCATTTATATGTACCACATATTGTATGAACGAGTCATATCACTTTGATGGGGTGGTAGTCCGCACTTCCTCCAATGAAATTATTGTGTTTACCCATAATGGAAACCATAAAGGTATTCTATAAATGGAAATTACAGAAGGATAAAGAAAAAATAAAAATAATATATATCATATATAAATACCGTGCCATCATAATGGCCACCATGAAGGGTGGTTAGAGATATTTGAACAATCATCATTTCGTGAGGTGTTAGTTTTCCATCCATAAAAACATTATGTTCTTCATCCATTAGATGGATGTGTGTGTAAGTGTAGTTTGAATAATTCTTATAACAACATACTAGTATATTGAGGATATTGGTTTTGTTACAAAATAAATGAATAAATATAGTTTAGGTGTTGGAGAAGTAAAATAAAAGAAAACAATTTAAGAGAAACAATTACCTTTAATTTGGGTAACTCCCTTTGGTTTGAACCAAAGGACTTCTTGAAGTTCCTTATACCTAAGGTAAGGATTATAGGATGAGGAGAGGGATTTAGGGAGCCTAATTGGGATGATTTTTGACGAGAAAAAAGGCTTGAGAGGTTTGAGGAATTGGTCAGAAGTGGTCTCCTTTTACAAGGGGGAGGAGGGGCTCTATAGGAAAGTGTGATAATATTATTTTATTATATAATTATATTTGGTTTATAAAGGCCCAAAAATCATTATCATAGAATATAAGATGACTCATAGTCTAAATAATATCATCCAATAATAATTGGATAGGTTTTGGAGTTTATTTTAACATTTATAATCTTATTTATTTAAATCTTTTATTAATGAGGTAAATACTACATCATTATTCTGTCATATATAATTTAATTTATGTGATGTATAAAAATTAAAAAGAAACCATCATGTAGGAAATATTTTTAGAATTAAATGAATATATATGGTCAAAAATATAATTTATATAACACCATATAAAAATTAATTTACTAAAATATTTTTGTTTATGTCATTTTTGCCTTTACATTAAATTAATTAATCTAAAGTACCATTCACTTTCATAAGTGGATTCATGTGGTCCCAAAATAGACCCAAATATGCCCATGGTCGTCCATTACTCATCCAATAAGGTTATGAAAAGTGTTAATGTAAATTTTGAATTATTAAAATATTTTATTAACCTTGAATTACCCTATTTACCTCTAACCGTGGTAAATAAAAGTCAAAAGATACTATTCACCAAAAAGAATTCATCTTATTGAACCACATTTTAATTCTTGATAACAACCATGTATTTTGGATCTTTGAAATTCAATTAAAAGAAGAAGTAAAACGTCATTTAGATGAAAAAGTTAGTTTTTTTAACTACTACTAAGTGGTTTCACTATTCATCAAAAATAGAAGTTTTTCAGAAAAATACCAAAAATTCAGCAAAAGCATTATTTGATATTCTGAATTCAAAAATGATGTCTATTATTCCAAATTCAAAACATATAAGTGGCATTAATTAATTTAAAATTAATTCTCGTTGTTTAAACAAATAGCGTGTTTTTAAGAAACAATAACTATCAAAAAACTGACACGTGTTTATGTCCAATTTCAAAGTGAAATTAATTCTAATGACCAACATTTCATTAAATAATAAAAATATCTTCTAGTTTTACATTAAACCCAACTAAAAAGATAATATAACCATATAAATAAATAATATTAAAAGGCACTTTTGAATTAAAATACATTATTTTCCACTATTCATTAAAAACTGAACTTTATCTGAAAAATACCAAAAAAATAACCCAAAGTAAAATTTGATATCCTATATCTAAATAATAATTTTATTTGGTACAATAGAATGTATAAAAATGAACAAAACTATATTTAATGAGGGTTCTCCATTAAAAGGCGGTAAATTGGCCTTTTAATGTAAATTATGATTAAAATTAGATTCATTCACATTTTAAGCCTCTATATTTTATTGGATTAATGTAAATACATTTAACATACATGAATAATGATATTGTAGTTATTTTTGTTCATTTCCCACTAAAACAACGACTATGAGTTAACTACTATTTAAAATAATACTATTATATTATTAGTGTACAATGTAAGAATTCAGAGAAACCTGTTTTTGCATATCGGGTATGCTATAGAACATAGAAACCCTTTTAAAGTAAAATTAATTTTTAATTCAAAAATATTAATAAATATTAAAAGCTCTTATTATTCATTTACTGGGGATGTTATAATTAAGTTTACCAAATTAAACAAGTTTCTACCTGAGGTTTTAAATCATCTTGTAAAAGGTCTTAACAATATAGGTTTTCATGTTCCTTAGACGTGATTTCCAATAATTAAAAATTTCATTTATATAAATTTTATTTATTATTATTATTAACCATTATATTTTTATAAAATCAAATCAATGGATTCTCTTCATTCTAATTTTACTGATTAAATGGAATGTCTTTAATTTATTTATTGTTCTATATTGAATATTCCTTATCATTTTGTTTGAGAGTAATGTGTTATTCATTATTTTCTATGACATTTTTATTATTTCTTCCTTATTTCATTAATTATAGAATTCCTTACTAAGCATCTGAGATCACCCTTACTATGTTTCCTTTCCCAAGGTTATGAAGAAAATCCTTTTAATGAGATTCAAGGATGTTGATTCTAACTTATATAATTATTTATTATCTTTTCCCTATGTATTATGGGTACCATTTATGAAATCTATTTTTAGAGAATGATAAACTATCCGGTCCCTTATAATTTGATTCTAGTATCTATGAAAATGGAGTAAATTAATTCATTAGCTTGGGGCTACTAGGTTTGGGGTGTTACAGATTGTATCAGAGTATGTTTAGTGGAAATAAAGTTTTCTAGACCTAGAAGTCTTTGATTAGGGAACATAACACTATGATAGACATTGATTAAATTTATATAATCAAAATTAATATTTTTAGTATGGTATAGATTCTGTGAGTCTTCCTAGAAAAGCATCTATATTTGGATACTACAAGTAGATGTGTTTCTGGAACAGATGTACCTACGGTTAACAACTCTAAAATGGTTTTTTGGGCTTGATTCATGTGTAACATGGAACACGTTAACATGTCTTATTATGAAAATTGGTAAAACTCCACGGCGATACACTTAGTAAAATTCTAATTGTTTTGCAAACCCTTATGAATGATTTGAAAGTAATGATATCCTTAATGAATACAATGTTTATGATTCAATGATTTACGATGCCTAAATTTACGTTATGAGCTCTAAATTATGATTTTATGAGCTAATCAATTATATATAATTCATTAGAAATGCCTCGTATAGGTATGAATTGTTAAATAGTCACTGAAAATGTATATATTTCCCTATTGGGAAAACCAATATATCTGGTATTAGAATTGAAAATGTTATGGTAATATGAGACGAAAATAATTAGGTTATGAAAAATAATATTTCATGAATACATAATCATTCTAGAAAGAGAGATTATCCTATGATAGATTGATTTCAAGAAATAGACACTCATATCATTTTGTGGGACAACTAATCCAATTGTATCAGAGCAAAGAATTAAGTCTCTAGATAGTATATTTACGACCTTGGGGTGAATATAAAAGAAAAAGGAAAAAAATTTGGTCTATTTTCTCAAAGGTGATTCTGATCAATGTTAGTATCATATCCATAATACAATAGGTGAAGAAAAAATAGGCAACCTAGATTAGAGATAAATTAAGGCTACATTATTAGATAAATACTTCCCTCATGATAATCTATATTGAGATTAAGATAAGGTTCCTAAACATAATTATAAAGAAAAAATAGAGTGTTGAATATTATGAATCTATCATTTCATAAATATCCATTTATATAACATATTACATATATAATATAGAGTGAAATATTAATCTCATTTATTAGGGTCATATTCTATGTATCCAAAGGGCACTGGCATAAAAACATTCATCAAATGATCAAATAGTTTTATGTTCTATCAAGATAGAGAAGGAATTTTATTGAATAAATATATTCAAGAGAAACCAAGACAATAAGTGTCTATTAGAGCACAATGTAAAATGGAATGCATCAATGAATAGAAATTTTTTGAGTGATTTACATCTTGTGAAAACTATGGGAAAACTCCATAGGAAATGTATGATGGGACAGAGAGTTTATTATGATTATGGAGACTGTGGTCATTATGATCATTAATTCAAGTGGATGAAAAAATTAAATTATTTACATTAATACAATTTTAATGATATGGGACACTGGCATGTGAATTCCCTAAGGATCAAGGCAATCTACCAATGTATAGTTCAATGGTATATGGCCACTTTTACGCAATCACAATAGTCGAGGAAGTATTACCCAATGAACTAGTTGAAGATACATTAATCATATCTTTACATTTACACATGCCTTATTTTATTTTTGATCATCTCACTCATTTACGTCTACCATGTTTTCAAAGAAAATTAGGTTTTTTACTTTTTTAATAATGAAATATTTTTCAATAAAAACTATAATGGGATATCTCATTTACGCAAAGATGCACTGATAAATCACAATAATTATAAGTGAACATTCATCATTTTCTAACCATGTTATCATTCATATGGTTTAATTTAATATAATCCTCTGTAATGACTGGGTCTCAAAATATGGTAAAAAAATTTATTGTGTTAGGAAGGAAATTATGATTGTAATGGAAGATGTAGAATTCTTTCTATTTGGATAAGAACATCCCTCACCTGATTCTTATCTATATACAACCCCCATATCTATATTGAATTAAATTCATAGGGACGAATATAAATAATCATCCAGTAATGGAGATGGTAATATTAAACTTTGCGATGTACCTATTGTGCCAGAATAAATTGATTTATTTTCTTAGGAATTACATTGAATTCCCCTAGATCATGATGTTGAATTTTCTATTTATTTAATCCCTACTGAAATTAAAATACCACATACTCATAATATAATAAAAACTATTTAATTAGGGTTATTGAAGAAACACCTAGAGGATTTATGGAATATGGGACTCATTCTCCCTAATGTTTCACCATAGGGATCCCCTATTCACTTTGTTAAGAAGAAATATGGTTCCATGAGGTTTTTCATTGATTATAGGAAAGTAAATTCTATTAAAAAAAGATCATGTACCTTATTCCTCATATTTATTACTTGTGTTGGTCTGAGTAGAGTACTCAAGAGGGGGTTGAATTGAGTATCTACAAAAAAATTTGTTCAGATGTATTTTTAAAATCGTTGCCCAATAAAACTAACTACAACACATTCAATCAAGTTAATATGGTTATGAATGTTATTATATTAAATAACATCTTAGAATACCGATTAATTCTTAGTAATCTCAATATGATTTATTGATATTAAATTTAAAGCTATTCTAATAAGGAAAAACAATTATAACTTCTGTCAATGATTCACTATCAATGTAAATATAGTCATTTCTGCATTATAGAGTAAAATAGAGAAAACTAAATTGAACAATATAGTATATATAAAATAAGTGTTTCAATCTCAAGTAGAGATATAATTCAATCCACTTTGTGATCACCCACCACTAGGTAGTTTATATTAATAAACATGACCCATACCGTAGATCAGGTTAAACAAAAGTGAATAGGGTTGTTCATGTCACATGACCTCTTCCACAGTTCTTTGTGGGTAGAAACTATATGGTCACAAAAGGACCTCTTCCACAATTATCTATGGGTGTAAACAAGTGTAAAAATATATGATAAAAAGGATATATTGTATCTATCAGTTTAGTGTAGGAGGAAGGGTTTTTTAAATACAAAAACACACACACTTCTCGAATGATAAAAATAGTACATAACATAGAGAAGAAAATGGGATATGGTTAGAAGTGCTCTGAGTGTTATTCAGTGCATCTATGGACATCTAGGATAAAGAAAATGCAAGTATTCAGTCCTCTTGTGAGAAACAGAGTTTCACATGTCTGGTTCTCTAGTTTCCAGTTATATTTGGATCGTGTTCTTTGTGGAGTTTGTATTGTGAAGATGTTTTTGACTCTAATCTATGGTATCCTAACTATTGGATTTGTGAATGCTTTATTTGTTATTCAAATGTTTCTTTTTTTTACAGGTATCAGTTCTATTTTGAAATTGTTCTTACGTCATCTTCTCTACCACCCTCGTTTCATCAGAGGCACACTTTTTCTTTTTCTTCATGGAGTTATTTTGTTGGAACCGATATGATTCATGTATTCTGGACCTTGTACCTCATACTATCAGATGACATGTATACAAGGAAATAATAATTATGTCAGTGCATTTAAAAGAATCAAATATGACCGTTAGAAATTAAATTGAAAATGACAAAACAGATTAAAGAACGGTGTCACGATCTGCCTGGAAATAGTGTCACTTGGAAACGGTGTCACATCAAAAAAGTGTCTTCTTTTTTTCCTTTGAGGGGTGAGACAGTTATGATGGAATAGTTGTAGAGATATCAGAAACTCGTGTGAAATATGCGATGCTAGGATCACAGTGTCTGGTCATTTTCCAAACTTCGAACCATGTATTAGCAAGGAATTGATGCCACAGACATCAACAGATCTGAAACTAGTTACGGTGTCTGGTCCCAGTGTCTGGGTCACAGTACCTAGGTCAGGATGTCTGGTCATGGTGTTTGGGTCACAGTGTCTGGCCATGGTGTCTGGTCACGGTGTCTGGGTCACGGTGTCTGGGTCCTTTTCCTGAAAAACTGAACCGGTGACAGAGTCACAGTTTCTCAGACATAGCCAAAATCTGTATATATACATAAAAAGTTATACTCACAGAATGAATTAGACATAATAATTAATAATAAAAATCAAATTGAATATAATTTACAAATATCAATCATAATTTATAAGAATCATGATCTTGTGAAAATTTATTTAAAGCATCAAGAAACCAACCATCTTTATACATGACTTGAAAGAGATTAAACAGGAGTAACAAGATTTACAGTTGGTATAAGGTTTCTTATCATCAAAAAAAGTTTAAAACATGAGGAGTCCAATAATCTTCCTCCTTTTATTGACCCCAATTCAAATGAGTGAGATATTTGTTCTCAGTTATTTTTTCCTCCCTTAGTGTGTCTATCTCTCCCCCGTTTGGGATTTTAAAAAAGAGTACGAGGATATATAAGATAATGGACAATAATAGGTCATAGTACATTAAATGTATAAATATGATTCATTTAAAATAGTAGGAACCAAAAAGGAATACAAAATTATCCATATCAAAAGATAGTGTTCCCTATTTTTCAGTACTGGGTGTCTTCTCTTTGCCCATGGCAGCAACATCAGGAGATGCCATAGGACCAGAGGAAGAGGTTGAAGAAGGGAGTGAACCAAATGCCAGACAAGGAAGAGGGTGTCCTTAAAAAATATAAGTTTCCAAGGTATGTTTGGTAGAAGACTTAGGTAAATTTTTTCAAGGATAATAGGTCTGATATGACTCAGAGCTTGAGAGACAGACATAAAGGGAGAGGTAAATACAGTGGAGGAGGAAGGAGGAAAACCAAGATGCAAGGGTGCAGTTGCAGGAGCCAAAATAGCAGTGCTACACACATGAATATAAGGCCTCAATAACTTGATAAAGTCAGCAATAATCTCACCCCCATACTGCATCACTTTCTCAAATTCATATTTTTTCTCTATGATCTTGTCCAACAATGGAGTGAAGTATTTTTACATTTGAACTTGTGTTTTGAGAGATTGAATGATAAACAGGATTTTCAAATTCACTAAAAGGTACGTGAAATGAATTTTCATATCATTCATTGAGGTAAATCCTATTGGAGTAGAAATACACCTTGTTAGTAATTCCCTCCTAATCATCATTTGCAATCGTTGAATGAATTCTTACCAAATCAACAAATATGTCACTATTGTTGAGAACCATAGACAGAGACTCTTTTACAAAGCCACATAGAACTCATTGAAGTTCTTTATTAACAACCATTCTAAGAATATCACTATCAAATGAGGGTTGAGATGACTATCTAGAGGTAAAAGAAGCTATAACAGCTGATGTAAGGGAATTTAGTTGATTTGGAACCTTTTGTAGACATCCCTTATACACGTCAATCAATTTGTTGAGACCAATAACAATATCAAACATTTGTTGAACTATTTTCTTGTTTATTTCAGCCACTTTTTTAGTTAATGATGTTAGGTTAGGTTCAATTATATAAAAAATACCCTTATGAATCTGACCACTAACATCCTCAATAGGATGAGCAATAGGATATGGTCATGATTTTAACACTCTCTACATATCATCGACCATAGATCTGAGAGACTTCACTTCATCACTAAGCTGTATGTTCTCAATTATGAACTCTTTAATTTCATAAATTATTTTTGGATGAATCATCCCTATGATTATTTCAAATAGTATGGTGACATCTCTTTAACTCATTTTTGTTATAGGAGTGGGTTAGGTGTTCATGAGCTTTTCTACTCCAGCGAATAATTTAGCTCCAATGGTTTTCAAATCATCCTTAATCACAAAGGATGAAGGTTATTTTAAAGGTTCAGGAATATAAATTGAGATAGTATCATGTTACTTTACAGGGATAAATTCAAGAGAACTGATTGATTTCAATTGAAACACAGTAGAAAGATTGATACATTTAACCGATGATTCTTGGGAGTTATTAACATCAATGTAGCTAGTGAATTTATACCATGTATCTATAGTTCATTGACCAACTGGATTAGTAATATCAAAACTTTTTATATTAGGGTGCTTCTCCCCCTCAGCATGTGGATCTCTCACCGGACTAAGATATGTAGTTTTTTTATATGTTTCCAAAATTTCATCCCTAATAGATTCACCCATGTCTTTTCTATCTAATTGAAATTCGTGCTCTATTATTTCCTTAGTAGATATATAATTCTTATGAACATATTGTTCCTATAAGTTTTCCTCAAAAGTATCTTCTATATTAAGACAAATATCTTCTCCAATATGTTCTTCTACAATAACCATGTCCTTTACATAAACAACAGACTCTTCTCTACAAGCATGTTATTCTTCCAAAACATTGGTTTCTTTATGAAATAGTCCATTGTCTTCCTCATCCAAGAAAGTTTCCTTGGTAGGTTCAATAACATATTATTATTCTTCCTCCTCAACATAATAGTCCAAAATTTCATCTGGTTCCAGACCAGGATCGGAAATGTCCATAGTTCTTGAAGAATTCTCAACCGGGTTAAACAATTCCTAAACCCTGTCATTATCCCCCACCCAGGATTTTATCAAAAGATTACAAATAATATTTAGTATTTTTTTGTAACCTTTTAGATAGAAAATTCATTGTCATTAATGACATATTCATCCTTTCAAACAAACCCTTTAGCATAAATCATAGCATAGATTATCCTTGAGTGGAACAAGGAGGTTGACATTGTGTTTGCCTTTATCAGCTCACACATATGATGTATAACATATGTATATAGGTTAATCCTGTTTCTATTCATCATATGATGTATCAAAAATACATCCTGATACTTGATTGTACAAAAATATCCATTCATGGACTAATCAGATGCTGAAAAAACATAAAAAAAAAATTGGTTTCTCCATGTAGCTCAGCAAAAATAACACTTACATTTGTTTTATTGCTAGTCAAGCTTCCCAAGGATTCATCTAAAACAATTATATCACTAGGAGGAGAATGATTTCTCTTATTTTCCTAAAAAATACCCTCATGAAGGATCCTTTGGCATTCATCCCATAACCTTGAAGAAAAGGCGAATCTTTGTCCATTAATCCAACTTCTCACAAAACAACCATCTTCTATATCAAATGAGAATTGAATGAACTGATAAAACTAAGCAACTAGATTTGGTTATATTAGCCTAGTCTCCTTTGTGAAAAAATCAAGCCATACCCGCTCTTTTAGTACATTCAATAATAAAGACTTACTTGACAGCAGCCACTTTGGGTAGATTTTCTTTTTCCGGCACCACTATTATATCAACAATGTGCAGATTCAGAGGACCTTCAAATGCTATCTTCGGTTCTCTTTTTCATTTTCTTATGAGATAAGCTCTTCATAGGATTTTAAGAAGATGTTAGCTTCATCCTATTAATTCAACGTGAGGTTCGAGAGAGATATGAAAAATTGAAAGGGTCTTATGGTTTTATAGAGAAAGGTTTCGGGTTTGAGAGAAGAAGTATCGAGTGATGAAACGAGTGAAACTTCATTCGTTTTTAACATTTAGGTACATCAAGCGTCGCAAATTCAATAGCATGGGAAAGAAAAAGAATAAAATTGTCACAACCCGACCTCGGGGCCCGTGCCGTGACTACCCCAAGCCCGCCTTCCATAGGCCAGGGGCTGGCGACTAGCACCAAGGCGTAAATCCCGGTAAACAGGGAAGGCATTGCCTTTATAAGTAACAACCACCATAGAGTCAGCAAGCGGAAAGTAACTACAAAGTGCAGAAAAGTAAAGGGGGCCGGAATACAAGCCCAACTGAAAGTACAACTGAAAAGGAAAAGAACAGCAACTGAAGAAAAGACGGCGGCCTCGTGTCGTCCACTGGCAATCCCACCTGAAGGGTGGGTACAGATAGCCTCCAGGCTCCTCGGGTCCCATGTCCGCTCCGAGCACGTCCCACCCAGTGGTCCACCTCCAGGTACCGTCCTGCTCCACGCCCCAACCGTGATCAGCGCTGTCCGTCGTCTGCATCCAACACAACAAGATGCGGGCATAGCCCGTGCAGGGGTGAGTATAAGCTACTCACTAAGGACCCCGAGACCCCTGAAGGTCTCCCGAAATCCACAAAGGATATAGCACAAAAGGAAGGTGCAATCACGAAGTAACATCTGACTCGACTTAGGTATATGCCCATACATATACCTAAGTCCCCAATTCTAGCTCTGCTCACGAGCTCAAGAACAACTCAATCCACACAGGAAAGCAAGACTCAAATCCACAAAGGAGAGTAAACAGTAAATCCACATAGGATAGTTCAACACATTCCACAAAGGAGAGTAACATAAGATTCAGCTCAACCAGGTATACTTTTTCAGATGACGTCAAAGATGATCACTGATCCATCTAAGTCGTCGGACCCACGAAGGATCGATAGGTACTAACCCCCGCAAAAGACCCGCATAGGATCGGTCTCACACAGAACCTGTAGGCAGTGGCTCACACAGAACCGGTAGTAAGGACCCACACAGGATCGGGCCCACACAGGACCTGTAGCACTGATCCACGTAGGATCGTTGAGTGCAGTAGTCGACGCAGTCCACTGAGGATCTTCGTACAGTCGTCGCCGCAGTCCACGAAGGATCTCTGCTCTGTCGTCATCGCAGTCCACGGAGGATCTCTGCTCTGTCGTCGTCGCAGTCCACGGAGGATCTCTGCTCTGTCGTCGTCGCAGTCCATGGAGGATCTCTGCTCTGTCGTCGAAGTCACAGCCAGCACTAGGGTTCCTGCACACAGCAAGCTCGTTTAGGAGGGTCCGCTCCACGAGCCGAGAGGCTGATACATCAACTGACACGTAGTCCGAAGATGATGTATCCAAAAGTTCCGTATCGACAACAGGATCTCAACGCAACAGACGGCGCGTCAATCGGACGCCCGGTCTGAGAGTTATTGGCATTTTCGTCCCAGGGGCCCGATTGGTTTTTAGGGAAAAACCAACCCGACCGTACTCCGCCTGTGTCCGATCCTCTGGCGGAGTATGCCAAAAGTTCCGTCTCACTTAGAGGAAACTACCACAGCTGACGGTACGTCGATCGGACGTCCGTAGCTCAAGTTATGAGCGTTTCCGCTCCGAGGGCCAGGTTGGTTTCGTGTACGAACCAACCCGGCCGAACCCAAAGTCTTCCGAAACCTTGAGTGTAATATACCGAAACGACCGTATCGATCCAAGGATCGCGTAGCCGCTGACGGTTCGTCAATCGGAGGTCCTAGGCCCATGATATGGGCAAAAGACCGAAGAGGGCCCGAAAATGGGGGTTCTGGGCCCGGGGTGACCCGGCCCGAACCACCCCTGGGTCGGCCGAACCGGGTCGACCCGACCCGGACCGACCCGGCTAGGCCGGGTCCAGTCCGGCCTGGGCGCGGCCCGGCCGACCGGACCGGCCGGCTCGGCTTTGGCCGAGCGGCCGAAGAAAACCGCCGCGGGTTTGACCCGCGGCTTGGAGGAACGCGGCCCGCGCGGGCCGCGTGCTGGGTGGCCGGACCACGGACGCGGTCCGGCGGTTCGCCGCCGCCGCGGCCGAGCCACGGTAGATTCCTCCGGGGGCGCGCCGGGCGCCGCCGCCTCCGGTCGTCGGCGACCCGCGCCGCCGCCGCCGCCTTCCGCGGGCCGCCGGAGTTGCTCCGGTGGCCCGTTTTGCCTCCCATCTGCGCCATAGCTCTTCCCGGGGGCCGATCTTCACTGCGGGATCAACGGATCGCCCCTGCTGCACGGTTCGTCGTCGTCCGCCAAATCCGCACAACAAAAAGATCGGCGGAGGGTTGCTGGGTCTTGTTCGTTAGATCCGCACCCTCCGCGTTAGTCATAAAATCATCAGGAGGGATTAAGGCAGCCACAATTTTATCCAAAAATAAAATTGTTCAAGTTTGGTTCTTTAATAAAAAAGAATTAGATCACGGGAACGAATCACCAAGAAAAATATAAAATCCCTACCTCGAAGTCTCCGTCGGACGTGAGGTCGTCGCGGAATCGCTCGTCGCGGAAGGAGGGGATCGTCGCGTCGTCGCGGAAGAGACGTTCGTCGCACCGCGGGAAAAACGTCGCGCCGACGATCTCCGGATCTAGAACAAATGGATTTAATTAATTAAATCCATTGTCATTGAAATTAAAAGGGAGAATTAAACGATCTGTTTCTCACCTTAGTTGCCGAACGAGGATCGGCCGCGGAAGAAGAGGCGTCGCCGAAGAACGTCGCAGGTAGAGCTCTTCGACATCGCAGATCACGGTGTGCATCGTCGAATTCTGGTCGCCGGCGTTCTTCGCGTTCTTCGCGTTCTTCGCGAGGAGAGTGGAGGCTCAGAGAATTCGCACAACGATAGCAATCCTCCAAAATAGACAAGTTTGTCTATTTTATTAATTTGCCAACGAACGCAAACGCGTAAGTAACGACCCATTAAATTCGTTGAATTAATTCAATGAATGAAACAGCCCATTTAATTCACGAAATAAACCGCCCAATTAAATGGTCTGTTAAGAAATTAAAGAAAACGCGCCGGTTGACTTTTCAGTTACTTTGACGGGTTTTCGCGGGTGCGTTACTTAGAGAAAGAAACGACGGGGCTCGTGCGGGCCCCACCTCACAAATATCCTACCAAGAGGGTAGGATATTTCCGGATAGCACCCTATCCGCTTTAACTCAGCTCAAGTGTCTTTCAAGTGACTTCCAAGCGGCTTAAGTGAAATAAAATAAAGTTGTCGCACAACCTTTATTTTATTTCCGACTTAAAGCCCAAAATTTTAAAAACCACGGTTGAGCAAACGCAACTCCGGAAGAGGCGTTTCTAAGAAAATACCGGCGCTGCGATTTCATCGGTGCCCTCAGAATTCGATTCCGGGCACCGGTTCAAAAGATAGAAAAACCCGCTCGTCCGTTCACTGAACGTACCCGAGCCAAACTTCAGAAATTGATTCCGGGAACACCGGGCCTCAGAATCAGGTGCCGTCTGAAGCTGCGCTCTTGTAAAATTCCAAAGAAAATTAAGAAAAAAATTCCCTTGAAATTTTCGGGTCTTTAAATTACTCCCACCTCAGGGCTTTACGTCCCCGTAAAGATACATCAAAAACTAGGGGAACAAATGGGGGTACTGAGCACGCATATGAGCCTCCCGCTCCCAAGTGCTCTCCTGGAGGTTCCCGTGCTGCCATCTGACGCGCACAAGAGGAATCAACCACCCACGTAGGACCCACTCCTGTCGATCCTCGATCTCCACTGGGACCTCCGCAAAAGTCTCCCCATCGTCCACGTCCAGCTCCCCAAAGTCGATGATGTGCGTCGGGTCGTGCACGTATCTCCTCAGCTGAGACACGTAGAAGACGTCGTGCACCCGGTGCAACTGAGGTGGTAGAGCCAGGCGATAAGCCACCTCTCCTATCCTGCTGAGGACCTGGAAAGGCCCGATGAAGCATGGAGACAACTTGCCGCCTTGGCCAAATCTCTGTAAACCACGTCGAGGTGAGACACGCAAAAAGCCGTGGTCTCCATCCTCGAACTCTAGTGGCCTCCGCCTCCTGTCAGCATATGACTTCTGCCGGCTCTGAGCTGTCCTCATCCTCTCCTAGATGATCTGGACCTTCTCTGTCGTGGCTCGGACCATCTATGGTCCCACGAGTGATGACTCCCCAGGGTCTGTCCAGCACAACGGTGATCTGCAGGGTCTGCCGTACAACGCCTCGTATGGTGCCATCCCGATGGTGGAGTGGTAGCTGTTGTTGTACGAGAACTCCACCAAGGGTAGGTGGTCCTCCCAGCTGCGACCAAAGTCGAGAACACATGCACGGAGCATGTCCTCGAGTGTCTGTATGGTCCTCTCAGTCTGACCATCCGTCTGAGGGTGGAAGGCTGTGCTCATACGGAGCCGCGTCCCGAACGCCTCCTGCAACCCCTTCCAAATCCGGGAAGTGAAACGAGCATCTCGATCGGAGACGATAGAAGATGACACACCGTGAAGCCGTACAATCTCCTGGACGTAAAGACGTCCCAAGCTCTCCACTGAGCCCTGCTCTCTGATGGGTAAGAAGTGTGCCGACTTGGTGAGTCGGTCGACAATCACCCAAATGGAGTCGTGACCTCTGGAAGTGCGTGGAAGTCCAGTCACGAAGTCCATAGATATGCCATCCCACTTCCACTCCGGGACCTCCAAGGGCTGTACCAAGCCTGCTGGTACCTGATGCTCTGCCTTCACCTGCTGGCAGGTGAGGCATCGTGAAACGAACTCTGCCACAGCTTTCTTCATGCCCGGCCACCAGTGTTGTCGTCTGAGATCCTGGTACATCATCGCCACTCCGGGATGCACCGCCAAGGGAGAAGTGTGAAACTCTCTCAGCACCTCCTCTCGTAAAGCGACTGGTACGAAGGTACGTCCTCTGAAAAGGATGTCGTGCTCTACTCCAAGGGAGAAACCATCAGGCACCTGACCTGAGGATATCAGTGCACGCCGGGTCTCACAATCAGCGTCCCCACGCTGAGCCTCTCTGACCCGCTGTAGAAGTGGAGGAGAGACTGTGAGAGACTGAAGAAAGGCTGCCCCGTCTCTATCCACGAAGGATATCTGTAAGGAGGCTAGCTGCTCCGTCGCCTCCTCAAGTAGCTGAATGCCCGTCCTCCTGCTGAGGGCATCGGCTACCACGTTCCCCTTCCCAGGAGTATAGACTATCTCAAAGTCATAGTCCTGGAGGAACTCAAGCCATCTCCATTGTCTCAGGTTCAGGTCCTTCTGAGAGAAGATATACCTGAGACTCTGGTGGTCAGAAAAGACTGTGAAGCGCTCGCCCATCAGATAGTGCCGCCAAGTCTTCAGAGCGAAGACCACTGCTGCTAACTCCAGGTCATGAGTGGCGTAGTTCTGCTCATGCGGCCTCAACTGACGTGATCCGTAGGCGATCACGGCCCGCTCCTGCATCAGGACGCACCCGAGTCCAGTCCCTGATGCATCGCAGTAAACTACGTATCCAACTCCCTCCTCAGGAAACCTCAAGATAGGTGCGCTGGTCAATCTCAGTCTCAGCTCCTGGAAGCTCTGCTGACATCTGTCTGACCACACAAAGGGTTTCCCCTTCTTGGTCAAGGCTGAGAGTGGTGCCGCAACTCTGGAGAAGTCTGGCACAAATCTCCGATAGTATCCGGCTAGGCCCAAGAAGCTCCGCACCTCCGTCACGCTCCTGGGTGGCTCCCAAGCTAGCACTGCCTCGATCTTCGCGGGATCCACTGCAACTCCCGCCTCAGAGATGACGTGCCCCAAGAAGTGGACCTCACGTAACCAGAACTGGCACTTTGAGAGCTTGCCATAAAGCTGGTGCTCTCGGAGTGTGTCTAGCACAACTCGCAGGTGGTAGGCATGCTCCTCCTCAGTCGTCGAGTATACCAAAATGTCGTCAATGATGACCACGACAAATCGGTCGAGGTATGGCTGGAAGATCCTATTCATGAGGCTCATGAACACTGCTGGAGCATTGGTTACGCCGAACGGCATAACCAAGAACTCATAATGGCCATACCGACACCTGAAGGCCGTCTTCTGCACGTCCTCGTCTCGAACTCTGAGCGGATGATAGCCTGACCGGAGGTCTATCTTCGAGAACCACCGCGCTCCCTCGAGCTGATCGAAGAGGTCATCAATCCGTGCCAGCGGATACTTGTTCCTCACTGTCACCTGGTTCAGGCGACGATAGTCGACACACAGTCGCAAGCTCCCGTCCTCCTTCTTGGCGAACAAAATCGGGGAAGCCCAGGGTGAAACACTGGGTCGGATAAACCCCTTGCTCTGCAAGTCCTCCAACTGTACCCGCAGCTCTCGAAGCTCGGCGGGGGCCATCCGGTATGCTGGAGTAGATATCGGGGCTGTCCCGGGGTACAAGTCGATGTAAAAGTCTACCTCCCTACGAGGAGGTACCCCTGGAATGTCGTCGGGAAAGACGTCCACGTACTGGTCCACCACTGCAGGAAAAACTGGACTCTGCACGTCCACTGCTCCTAGGATGAGGCTAGCCAACTGATGAGAGATGGGCTGCACTCTCCTCCGCGGAAGTCCATCCTGTGCTGCAAAGGTTCCCTTCTCGCCGGTGAAGGTAAACCAGCTCCCGTCGGTGCGAACACATCGCACCTTGCGCCTAAAACAGTCGATCTGGGCATGAACCGTGGATAGCCAATCCATGCCCAAGATGACGTCGTAAGGCCTCGACGCCGCTACAAGGAGATCCCAGCCGAAGCTCTCGCCTCCTAGAGTAAGCTCACACTGCCGGCACCAGTGCGTAATCGTCGAGTCTGCTCCCGTAGGAGTCTCTAGCCGTACGGATCGAGCCAACGGCTCAGTCGGAATCTCCGAGCTCCGAACAAGGGCAGAGGCTATGAAAGAGTGACTCACTCCTGTGTCTATAAGTACTGCAGCAAGGGTGGAATAGACACAGATCGTACCTTGAATCATCTCTGGCATGTCGGGGTCGTAGGCCTCCACTGCCTGGAGCTGGGCCTGTCCCTGCCCGCCAGCTCCCTGTGGTCGAGGTGGCCCTCCTGGTGGTGGTGGGGGTAGAGCCTGGAAGCGTCTCCCACCACCCGTTTCTCGGCCAGCTCCTCTGCCTCGTCCGCCTCCTCCCTGCGGACCGCCACGGTCGACCCTCTGCCTCTGCCTGGGTGGCCCCTCCACCGTCTGCTGCTCCTCTGATCGGCGAGTCGGGCAGTCACGAGCCATGTGACCCTGCCCGCCGCAGGAGTAGCACAGCCTTCCTCTCGGGAGGCTGGCACTCCGCTGTGTGCCCCGCACTGCTGAGCCGGTGTCCTGAGGCCGTCTGCGTGGGGGTCTGGTCTGCCTGGACCCGAGAGTCATCCGTCGGCTACCTGCTGCCGAAGACTCAGCTACCTGCCGCCCTGCGCTAGGTCTCGCCGCTGAAGAAGGCTCTGCTAGGAAGCTCTCGATCAAGAGGTCTCGCTCCAGTACTCCCGCCTGGGTCGGAATGCTGAGGGAGATCAGCGACGCCCGAATCTCCTGCCGCAAGCACTGCTCAAAGGTCCGGGCCCGGAAGAAGGGGTCCCGTACCATGTCGGTCGAGTAGCGAGATAGGTCAGTGAACCTCGCCGCGTACTGAGCGACCGTCATGCTGCCCTGGCGCAGCTGGAGAAGCTCCTGGATGCGCACCGCTCGGAGGGTGGCCGGGACGAACTCAGAGCGGAAGAGGCTCTCGAAGTCTGTCCAGAGCAAGGATGCCTCATCGTGAACCTGGAGCATCAAGCTCCACCATCTCCTCGCCACCGCCTGCAGGAGGCTCGCCGCGAGAATCACCATGAGATCCGCTGGTGTCCTCACTAGCCTAAAGATCCGTACCACCGCCTCTAGCCAGTCCTCGACGGCCTGGGGGTCCGCCTCACCGCGAAACCTGGGTGGTCGCTGGCTCTGAAACTCATGCAGTTCCCTGAGGCGACGTGCATCGTCAGCGTCTGGTACTGGTAGCATCGGTGGCTCGGCGGGTAAAGCTACCGCCGGTGCCACTGCTGGCAAAGGGCCCTGCACCGAGGCCTCGTCACTCGGTGGGCTGCCGTCGCGCCCTACACTCGGAACCCTAGCTGGCTGTCGTCGCGGGGCCATCCTGAAAAGGAGAACAAGAGCACCACAGTCAGAACAGTATACCTGGTGAGATGGCACAAGTAATCACAAGGAAAACTTGAGACTTTCATGAAGCAGATCAGTATACCCGGTGAGCTGACACAAGTAATCACAAGGAAAACTTGAAACACACACGCAATCAATGTTTTCATGCATTAAGTCGGAAATCAGGAGTCAGGGTCCTGGTGTACGGATACGTCGGCCGCCGCACCAACACTGGGCTCCTTGAACTGATAACCACACTCAATACACTAAACACTATTGCTTCATATAGGAAGAAAAGACGATCAGAGTCTGCGGTAGAACCGACCGCCTCTGATACCAATTTGTCACGACCCGACCGCGGGGCCCGTGCCGTGACTACCCCAAGCCCGCCTTCCATAGGCCAGGGGCTGGCGACTAGCACCAAGGCGTAAATCCCGGTAAAAAGGGAAGGCATTGCCTTTATAAGTAACAACCACCACAGAGTCAGCAAGCGGAAAGTAACTACAAAGTGCAGAAAAGTAAAGGGGGCCGGAATACAAGCCCAACTGAAAGTACAACTGAAATGGAAAAGAACAGCAACTGAAGAAAAGACGGCGGCCTCGTGTCGTCCACTGGCAATCCCACCTGAAGGGTGGGTACAGATAGCCTCCAGGCTCCTCGGGTCCCACGTCCGCTCCGAGCACGTCCCGCCCAGTGGTCCACCTCTAGGTACCGTCCTGCTCCACGCCCCAACCGTGATCAGCGCTGTCCGTCGTCTGCATTCAACACAACAAGGTGCGGGCATAGCCCGTGCAGGGGTGAGTATAAGCTACTCAGTAAGGACCCCGAGACCCCCGAAGGTCTCCCGAAATCCACAAAGGATATAGCACAAAAGGAAGGTGCAATCACGAAGTAACATCTGACTCGACTTAGGTATATGACCATACATATACCTAAGTCCCCAATTCTAGCTCTGCTCACGAGCTCAAGAACAACTCAATCCACACAGGAAAGCAAGACTCAAATCCACAAAGGAGAGTAAACAGTAAATCCACATAGGATAGTTCAACACATTCCACAAAGGAGAGTAACATAAGATTCAGCTCAACCAGGTATACTTTTTCAGATGACGTCAAAGATGATCACTGATCCATCTAAGTCGTCGGACCCACGAAGGATCGATAGGTACTAACCCCCGCAAAAGACCTACATAGGATCGGGCTCACACAGAACCTGTAGGCAGTGGCTCACACAGAACCGGTAGTAAGGACCCACACAGGATCGGGCCCACACAGGACCTGTAGCACTGATCCACGTAGGATTGCTGAGTGCAGTAGTCGACGCAGTCCACTGAGGATCTCCGTACAGTCGTCGCCGCAGTCCACGAAGGATCTCTGCTCTGTCGTCGTCGCAGTCCACGGAGGATCACTGCTCTGTCGTCGTCGCAGTCCACGGAGGATCTCTGCTCTGTCGTCGTCGCAGTCCACGGAGGATCTCTGCTCTGTCGTCGAAGTCACAGCCAGCACTAGGGTTCCCGCACACAGTGAACTCGTTTAGGAGGGTCCGCTCCACGAGCCGAGAGGCTGATACATCAACTGACACATAGTCCGAAGTTGATGTATCCAAAAGTTTCGTATCGACAACAGGATCTCAACGCAACAGACGGCGCGTCAATCGGACGCCCGGTCTGAGAGTTCTTGGCATTTTCGTCCCAGGGGCCCGGTTGGTTTTTAGGGCAAAACCAACCCGACCGTACTCCGCCTGTGTCCGATCCTCAGGCGGAGTATGCCAAAAGTTCCGTCTCACTTAGAGGAAACTACCACAGCTGACGGTACGTCGATCGGACGTCCGTAGCTCAAGTTATGAGCGTTTCCGCTCCGAGGGCCCGGTTGGTTTCGTGTACGAACCAACCCGGCTGAACCCAAAGTCTTCCGAAACCTTGAGTGTAATATACCGAAACGACCGTATCGATCCAAGGATCGCGTAGCCGCTGACGGTTCATCAATAGGAGGTCCTAGGCCCAAGATATGGGCAAAAGACCGAAGAGGGCCCGAAAACGGGGGTTCTGGGCCCGGGGCGACCCGGCCCGACCCGGCTGGGCCGGGTCCGGTCCGGCCTGGGCGCGGCCCGGCCGACCGGACCGGCCGGCTCGGCTTAGGCCGAGCGGCCGAAGAAAACCGCCGCGGGTTTGACCCGCAGCTTGGAGGAACGCGGCCCGCGTGGGCCGCGTGCTGGATGGCCGGACCGCGGATGCGGTCCGGTGGTTCTCCGCCGCCGCGGCCGAGCCGCGGCGGATTCCTCCGGCGGCGCGCCGGGCGCCGCCGCCTCCGGTCGCCGGCGCCGCCTTCTGCGGGCCGCCGGAGTTTCTCCGGTGGCCCGTTTTGCCTCCCGTCTGCGCCATAGCTCTTCCCGGGGGCCGATCTTCACTGCGGGATCAACGGATCGCCCCTGCCGCATGGTTCGTCGTCGTCCGCCAAATCCGCACAACAAAAAGATCGGCAGAGGGTTGCCGGGTCTTGTTCGTTAGATCCGGACCCTCCGCGTTAGTCATAAAATCATCGGGAGGGATTAAGGCAGCCACAATTTTAACCAAAAATAAAATTGTTCAAGTTTGGTTCTTTAATTAAAAAGAATTAGATCACTGGAACGAATCACCAAGAATAATATAAAATCCCTACCTCGAAGTCGCCGTCGGACGTGAGGTCGTCGCGGAATCGCTCGTCGCGGAAGGAGGGGATCGTCGCGTCGTCGCGGAAGAGACATTCGTCGCACCTTAGTTGCCGAACGAGGATCGGCCGCGGAAGAAGAGGCGTCGCCGAAGAACGTTGCGGGTAGAGCTCGTCGACGTCGCAGATCACGGTGTGCATCGTCGAATTCCGGTCGCCGGCGTTCTTCGCGTTCTTCGCGTTCTTCGCGAGGAGAGTGGAGGCTCAGAGAATTCGCACAACGATAGCAATCCTCCAAAATAGACAAGTTTGTCGATTTTATTAATTTGCCAACGAACGCAAACGCGTAAGTAACGACCCATTAAATTCGTTGAATTAATTCAACGAATGAAATAGCCCATTTAATTCACGAAATAAACCGCCAAATTAAATGGTCTGTTAAGAAATTAAAGAAAACGTGTCGGTTGACTTTTCAGTTACTTTGGCGGGTTTTCGCGGGTGCGTTACTTAGCGAAAGAAACGGCGGGGCTCGTGCGGGCCCCACCTCACAAATATCCTACCAAGAGGGTAGGATATTTCCGGATAACACCCTATCCGCTTTAACTCAGCTCAAGTGGCTTTCAAGTGACTTCCAAGCGGCTTAAGTGAAATAAAATAAAGTTGTCGCACAACCTTTATTTTATTTCCGACTTAAAGCCCAAAATTTTAAAAACCACGGTTGAGCAAACGCAACTCCGGAAGAGGCGTTTCTAAGCAAATATCGGCGCTGCGATTTCATCGGTGCCCTCAGAATTCGATTCCGGGCACCGGTTCAAAAGATAGAAAAACCCGCTCGTCCGTTCACTGAACGTACCCGAGCCAAACTTTGGAAATTGATTCCGGGCACACCGGGCCTCGGAATCAGGTGCCGTCTGAAGCTGCGCTCTTGTAAAATTCCAAAGAAAATTAAGAAAAAAATTTCCTTGAAATTTGTGGGTCTTTACAAAAATTATCAATTATTGTGACACGATTCATAATATATAAATAAAACGATAATGTTTATTTACGGTGAAACCAGAATTGGCTTTCACGGTGAGACCGTAGCAGGCTGTCACTGTGAGACCATAATAAGTTTTCACGATGAGAATGTAACATGTGTTCACAGTGAGAATTTAATAGGTTTTTATGGTGAGACCATAACATGAGACAACGAATTTTTTCAATAGTAAACTATAGAACTGTAAGAGTTAGACAGTAATCATAAGATAGTGAATTGTGAAACCATAAACTGTGAAAGAATAATATGTGAAACGATTCACAAAATACTTAATATTCATTATTACAAATTCATGTATGATGTAATAAATTCTTTAGAATTTAATGGTTTGGTGAATAAATCAGCAAAATGATATTTAGTTCCGATGAATTCCAAAGTGATATCACCTTTTTGATAATAGTCTCTCAAAAAGTGATTCCTTACATCAATATGTTTTGTCTTAGAGTGTGAAATATGATTTTTTGAGAAGTTAATAGAAATTGTAATATCATAATTTAAAGGTAGGTGCTTGAATTGATATCCATAATATAGTAATGTGTGTTTCATCCAAAAAAAGGGCACAACAGCTATCGGCATCTATGTACTCAGGTTTGGTAGTAGATAATGCACACAAATTTTGTTTCATAATACACCATGATACTAGTGACTTGCCTAAAAAGTGAAATGTTCAAGATGTTTTCTTTTTATCTTACTTACAACCACCTAACTCAGCCTCAAGATAGTTAACAAACTCAAATAATTGTCCTTTGGGATTGAACAGTCCATGATTGGGTGTATGCTTGAGGTCTTTGAAAATTTTGTTAACATCATTTAAATGCCATTTCTTAGGGTTTTCTTGAAAATGAGAACACATATATAAAGTAAACATAATGTAAAGTCGGCTATCAGTTAAGTAGAGTAAGCTTCCAATCATTCCTTTGTAAGTGGTTTGAACAACAGATTTTCCATCATCATCAAGATCAAACTTACAAGTAGTACTCATTGGAGAGTCACTGCATTTAGTGATATCCAAGAAAAATAATTTTATAATATCTATAATATATTTTCATTGATTTAAAATAATACCACCATTATTTCAAATGATCTGAAATCCAAGAAATAATTTTAGTTCACCCATTAAAATAATTTCAAATTCGTTTTGCATCATTTTAGAAAATTCAATACATAAATAATTTTTTGAAGATCCAAATATAATATCATCTACATAAATTTTTACTACAAAAAAATCATTGGTAATTCATTTTATAAGAAGGGTAGAATCAGTTATCCCTGTTGTAAAACCTTTGAAAATAAGAAAATTACTTAATCTATCATAACAAGCTCTTCGAGCTTGTTTTGAACCTCATAAAGCTTTTGATAATTTAAAAACATTCTTTGGAAAGTGAGGATTTGTAAAACCATGGGGTTTTTCTACAAAGACATCCTCAATTATATTCTCATTTAGGAATTAACTCCGAACATTCATTTCATATAGTTTAAAATTCAGATGTGTTTCATAAGCATGCAGAATTATGATGGCTTCAAGTCTAGCTATTGGTGCAAAGGATTCCTCATAGTCAATTAATTCTTCTTAACTATAGCCAAGTAAAATCAGTATAGCATTACTTATAACTATATTACAAGATTTATCTACCTTATTTCTACACACCCACTTAGTTTCAATGGTAAATATGTCTTTGGGTCTATCAACAAGTTTCCAAACATTGTTCATTTCAAACTGAATATGTTTTTCTTGCATATCTATCACCCAAAAACTAATCATTGATAGATCAATTAACATTTTTAGGTTCAAGTTCTGACTAGAATACTTGATGCTCGACCTTATTTCAATAAGAATTTATAATTTGAGTTATTTTATCTTAATCTCTTACAACAGCATATAAAGGATGGTTCTTAAGGGTTTTAACATCTCTAGAATAATACAGACTAGTAATTTCAGGTTCTTCAACAGTTTCGGGTTCATTATGGCTTGAATCTAAAAAAATTCTAGAACTAGAAGTTTTCACAGATTCCTTGAAAGGATGATTATATGATATTGCATTAATGTCCAGATTTGACGTATCATCCTCTAGGTTTTGTAAAGTAGTATTATACTCATGTGGATCTATATCATAAAATTTGATAAGGACAAACTCTTCCACACATATAGCTCTTTTATTAAACACTCTATAGGCTTTACTGGACATGGAATATCTTAGAAATATTCCTTCATAACTCTTAGAGTAAAAACTATATAAATTATACATAGGGATAAGAATGTAAAATTAACATCCGAACACTTTGAAATAATTTACCTATGGTTACCAATTTTTCCATAATTAATATGGGGTTTCCATAAGGATAGGTCCTATCAAGACTCAGTTGATTATGTAACAAGCTGTATTAACATATTCACCCCAAAAATAAATTGTCAATTCATATTAATTGATCATTGTCCTAGTAATATATTACTAGGTTCTATTTCTTCATTCTACATCTTTATTCTATTGAGGTGTTCTAGGGGAAGAGAAATTGTGACTAAATCTATTTTGTGTGCAAAAGGATTCAAACTCTTTATTTTGAAACTCATGGGCATGATCACCTCTTATTGATTTAATTCTATGTTCACTGAGGATTTCAATAAATTTAGAATACTTAGTAATGTAATTACATTCTTCACTTTTGTGTTCTAGAAAATAGGACCAAGTGTACCGAGAGAAGTCATCTACAAGAACATAAACATAGTGATTCCCCTTTAGACTTGAGACTCTAGATGTCATAAATAATCCATGTGAACCGATTCAAGAGGTTGAGATGTTGACACTTATTTCTTTGGGTTGAAGGAAATTTTGTGTTTCTTTCACTTTTAACATGGATTGCACACTTTATCATTTGGAAACTAAATCTTGGGTTGATATTTGACTATGATTTTTCAAGTTAGATTTATAAGAGACTTAATAGTACAGTGTCTTAGTATCTTATGAGAAATCCAAGGATCTTTGTAAAATACACTTAATAAAGAGACATTTTGAGAAACTAAAGACTCTATGATAATAGAGTATACATTTTCATTTTACAAGAAAGAAAACAATAAGTCATTTTTGGAGTTAAATAAATTGAAAGAATAATTTTTAAATTTAACATGAAATCAATCATCAAATAGTTATGAAATACTAAGAAGATTATATTTAAATCCATCAACAAAAATAACTTTGGTGATTAAAACTAAGTTAGAGTTACCGATTTGGCCAATGCCAATAATTTTTCCTTTGGAAATGTCACCAAAGCTAACACTTCCACCATCCATTTTTATTAAGTTTTTGAACCATGAATAGTTCCCTGTGATGTGTCTTGAAAACCCATATTCCAATTACCATAAGTTTTTACAGAATATCTTTACGAAAATTTCTTAAAAAATAGTCAAATTAAAACATCTTTGGTACCCATATTTTTTTGGGTCCAGTAATATTAGTTACTACTACTTCAAGAAAACACATCTGCCTCATAGGTTTCTTATAAAAATTATGTAAAGTGCATGCAAAGTAAATACAAATTGGTCCAAAAAAGATTAAAACAGTAGATATTGTATCCTAATTTGAACTAGCTGAATGTTTTCCAGAACTAGGAGTAAAGATGTACGTCTTAGATTTAGAAAGAAAATTAGTTCTTCCAAAATTTATTTTCCCAGGTTGATAGTCAATACCAGTAGTATATTTAGGGGAAATATGTTAACCTACAATTTATAACCAAGTATCTTTATCATTAGTAAACCATTAAAGGTCCTTTTTCAATTACTCATTAGATAGATTTTGTGCATTGTTTTCTTTGAGTAATTTAAAATTTTTCTCTCTTGATACAGTAAGTTCAGATTTAACATCTGAGGTATGAGTGTGATGCTTCTTTAAAGACAATTACTTTTCTTTTAGTTCATTACATGTCTCTTCAAGCATATTACAGTACTCAAATATTTCTTCATTAGACATATTTTCCGAATCACTTTAATCTCTAGTGTAATTGGAGTATTTTGTAGGATATTCCAGTGTTACCACATATGTGTTTGTCATAAAACACATATTGGATTTGTTATCCTATTCATTATGTGATGATTCTTGAGTCACATGAACTTTCCTCAGAAGCACTCCAAGTTGCTTTGATTTCATTCTTATACTTTGTATATTTGTCCTCATATTTCAATTTATACATGATCATGGGATAGTCAGATATTATATATCCCTTTCTCTTACATTCAAATCATATTATTTCATCAAACAAGTAAATTATTTTCAAATATTTCTTCCAACTTCCTTATTGATCATATCCTCCGTTGAAGTTAGGATTTCTAAAAAATTTATTCTTCTTGTAAAATCTCTTAAAACTTTTGGTTAATTGATCCATCTCCTCATCATTGTCAGGTGATGATTGTTCACTATTGGAACATTCTATAGAGTATTCTAATCTCCCTTTTTCTTTTTGTTTAGTGGTGGTATTAAATACAATAGATTTTATTTTGGGACTATCCCCCTCTTCCTTATTGACAAGAAGCTCCTCTTCATACACCATTTGCTTCCCAATGAGTAATTTGGTAGGTAATTTTATAATGTCACGTGACTCTATTATAAAGACAAAGGTTACTCTCCATTTATAAAGTAAGCATTTGAGAATCCTCATGATTTATTCTTTGGCAGTAACTTCTCTTCCAAGAGAAATCACTTTGTTGAAAATCTCATTCAACTGGATATAAATGATCCAAATAGGCTCATCGATTTTAATTTTAATGTTATCATTTTTAAAAGTATATTAATTAAGCCTCGATTATTTCACACTAGAAGTTCCTTCATTTGAAACAGACAAGGTATACAACATTTTATGGGCATTTTTACATGCAGAAACTATGTTAAATTCTAAATCTCCTAAAGAACAGTATAAAGCATTCATGGAATTGTAGTTGTTATTGTATCCAGTCTTCATTAGGCCATCCCAAGTGATTATATCAGTATAAGTAATCTTATATTCATCTATAATTAAATACAAAATTTGAGAACACAAACTTTCTAAATCCATTTTCATTTTGATTTTCCATTGGGTATAATTGGTTCCATTAAAGAATTGTGGTCTATTTATTGCAGTAACTTCTAGTATATTATCCATAATAAAGAAATAAATTGGAAGAGATAGAAATTTTGAATTTCCAAAATTTAATGATCATTATATTACAACATAAATCACAATTGAATAGTTTTAAAAAAAGAGTCTTAACAGGAATAACAAAACTCCTTTGATACAAAATTTTGTTTGGAGAAGAGTACTCAAGAGGGGGGGTTAATTGAGTATCTATAAAAATCTCTGTTTAAAAGGTTTCTTAAAATGGTTCCACAATAAAAATAACTGCATCCCTATTAATCTAGGTAATATGGTTATGAATGTTATTTGTTTAGATAAATTCTCAAAAGATTGATTAATTCTCAGTAATATCCATATGATTTATTTATATTACTTTTAAAGCTATTATAAAAAGGAAAAAAATTATCTTGTTTCCATGATTAACTATCAAAGTAAATATAATGATTTCTAAATTATATAGTAAAACAAAGAAAACGATATTAAACAACATAGAGGATATAAAGTAAGTCGTTCAGTCTTAAGATGAGATCTAATATACTCCCCTTGGTGATCACCTGCCACCAAGAAGTTTGTATTAATAAACTTGATCCACACCTTGGATTGGGGTAAAAAATAGTGTATAGGAATGTCCAGGTCCCAAAACCTCTACTAAAATTCTTCATGGGTTGAAACTATTAGGTCACACAAAGACCTCTTCCACACTTATCTGTGGGAGTAAACTGGTGTGAAAAGATATGATAGAAAGGATATCGTGTATCATTCAGTTTAGTGTATGAGACAATGTTTGTTTATAATAAAGACACACAAACACTACTAGAGAGATAAAAAAAGTACACAAAAAATCAAAGATGATAAGATATGGTTAGAAGTGCTCGAGTGTTAGTACAGCTCTAGAATTTCAGAATAAAGCAGATGCATGTATCAATTCCTCTTGCGAGAAACAGATAATCACATGTCTGGTGATCTGCTTTCTATTTAAATATAGCTGATGTTCTTCAAGGCGTTTCTATTGTGGATATGTTATTGATTCTGATCTATGGTATCCCAACTATTTGATTGATGAATGCTTTGTGTGTTCTTAATATGTTTCTTGTTTGTAGGTATCAGTTCTCTTTTGAAATTTTTCATACGTCTGCTGCTCTACCACCCCCTTTTCTTTAGAGCCTTTCTTTTCTTTTTATTCTTGGAGTTCATGTGTTAGATCTGACAGGATGCATGTATTTGACCCATATTACCTCATAATTTCAGATGACATGTCTACAATGAAATATTAATTATCTCAGTGCACTCAAAAGACACAAATATGACCAATAGAAATTAAATTTAAAACTAATAAATAGATTAAGGAACGTTGACACAGTCTGGCTAGAAATTGTGTCACTTGTAAACAGTTTCACAGTGAAACAGTGTATTATTATTTTCCTTTTAGTGGTGAGATATTTATTATTTCATAGTTCTATAGAGATGAGGAACTAGTAGCACATATGAAATATTCGTATCAAGGTGTCTGGTCTTTTTCCAAACATCGAACGATGTCTTAGTAAGGAATCAGTGTCACAGACTTCAATATATGTGAAAATGGTTACAGTGTCTGGTCACAATGTCTGGGTCATGGTGTATGGGCCATTTTCCAAAAAACTATAACCAATGGTAGATTAATGGTTTCTTAGACTTAGCCAAATATCTATATATATACTTAAGCCATAATATTCACAAAATGAATTAGACTTAATCATTCATAAAAGAAAAAAAATTCCAAATAGTTTACTAAAATCAGTCATTATTTCTAGGAATCAAGATCCTGAGAAAATGTATTTAAATCATAAATAAATCCACGATATTTACACTAGACTTGAAATAGATTAAACATGGGTAACAAAATTTACAGGAGGTATATAATTTTTTATCATTAGTATTCCAATAACTTGTTTGATCAAAATCATGGAGCCCAATGATTTTCAAAAGTTGTTCCTCATTCTAGGTGTCCCAAATTATGAGTAAAGAGGGAATACATTCCATAGATAGATTTTCAAACGTGGTACATATATTACAAGTGTAATGTAATTCAACTTTTATTGACTAAATTACATTATGATTTTATGAACCTAATGATAATAGTATTCAAGGAATATCTTGTTGATTCTTTTGGTATAAATTGATGCTATTATAGTTTATTCTAAAATCAATGAGTACTCTGAGAAGCATTTTTAGATAATTCTTAGCACTCATAGATAAGAATTGTTATGTTGTAAGTTTAGTAATTTCTATTTATGGATTAAATAAGTTTTTTGAATTTCCATGTTGTGTTCATGGATAGAATATTAATTAAATTTGAAATGAATCATACTAATAACAAATATCCTACACCAACAAAAATAATTATGGTAGATAGATTCAATGGTTTGAAAGCTTAATTTCTGTTATTAATTCAAAATTGTTTTCATAATTGGTTAACCCATTAACCAATATTACATGTAAATTGGTTAGGTTTGTTTGGAAAATGTAATTTGATGAATTATTTGATGAACTATAGATAATGTTACTAATTTTCATGGTTTTGAATCTACAATTTGGAAGTGATGTGTTTGTCAAATTTTGTGATGCATCGTAGATGGAATTAGATTTTTCCCTATTGGAAAAAAGCTAATGTTATTTGATATGAATCATTTATATTTATGTCTCTAGAATAGAACAATCTATCCCATGATCTATATTGAGTGGCATTTATTTTCACTTTGAAAATATAGAGATATAATCTATATGGGGAATGATTTTATATATAAATGCATTGTAAAAGATTGAAATACATATTTCGAAATAAAGAGGCCAATATGAGAGAATATAAATGTCTCAATCTACTTAAGGATTATGATTTATCAATATACTACCACCTAGGTAAAAAAAATAAGAATTCAGATTCATTGAGTATAAAAGATCATTTAGTTATAACCCAAATGATGAAAAATAAGGATCATTTGTTCAGTAATCTTGTAAATATGGATATGATAATTTATATGGAATCGGGGATATAATTTATTTTTCAAATTATTGAATAACCATAATTATTAGGGAATAATAATATTTATAAATATGACGTTTTGAACTTTTAGAAGAAAATTTAATTTATTAATGATGGAAAACTAATAGAGTTTGTTTGGGAAGGTGGTATTCTAAAAATTGGAAAGATACTTTCTAGTCCATATATACTTGAGATGAAAAGTGATTTTTTTGAAGATACGTATAGATAAAATTTATCTATACTCCATGGTAAAATAATGATGTATAGGGATTTGATTGATTTTTTTGTTGGGAAGACATGAATTTGGAAATTTCTGATAATGTGTTATGATGTATCATTTTTCAATTTGTGATTATTCTGAGGAAGAACCATAATAGAGTCATGAAACCTCTTCATATTACATTTTTGAAATGGGATGAAATTTTTATGTACTTTTTCATAATACTGCCATAGTTTCCAATAAAAATGATGCAATATGGGTTATCATTGATTTCATAACCAAATATAAACATTTCATTGATATAAGAGAAGACATACATCTTTCAATCCCCACAAGGCTCTATACTAATAAAATTTTAAGACATAAAGGAGCACTACTATCAATTATTTATTATTGTAATCTCCTCTTTAAATTATAATTTTAGAAATCTAATCATAAATCTTTCAATACTATGTTTTATTTGATTGTTACCTACAATCATCATACTAATGGATATTCTGACAGAAAAAATAAAACATTAGAAGAAAAGTTGAGGTCATTTGCACATGAATTTAATGGTATATGGTATCAATACATACCTTCTATAGTGTTTAACTATAATAATATTTTTCATTCAATTATTTAAACTGGCACCATATGAAGACTTATATAGAAAGGGTTATCGTACTACAACATTTTTGGATGAAGTCATTGAAGGGAAACTCATATTACCAGGACATGTTGAAGAGATGATGATATAGGTAGATACTATTAAGGTTCATATTAAGGTATTTAAATCTAGAAAAATTATTTATTCTAATAATCAGAGGAACGATTTAAGGTTCCATGTGGGACATCGCATTCTCTTGAATATATCTCCATGGAAGTGTGGTATAATGTTCAGTAAGAATGGTAAACTAATTCTCAGATATATTAGAACCTATGAAATTCTTTAAAGTGACATATTTTTGGGTTATTAGTTGTAAATTATGCATAATTACTTAATGGTACTCGAGGTGTTCCATATAACTATGCTACAAAAGAACATGCCAGACCCAGCTCATGTTCTCATCACTGATAAAAAATAGATGGATCCCAAAATTTTATATTATGAATAACACATCCAGATTCATGATACTAGTAACACTGTTTTGAGTAATTGGATGACTCTTCTGCTAATGATAATTTGGAGAAATCAAAAAAAGTAAGAAGCAATGTGGGAACCATCCGATTCAATAATAGAGAAACTACCCACATTTTTTATAAGGTGATAACACTAATATTTAGAGGGAATTATTTTGGGTTGTAATAATGTATTAAAACAAGTCATTATCATATTTTCCTTTTATAATAAAATTATTTTTGTTTATTTATTGTAAAACAGGAAATACTTTGTTAGTTTACAATGAATGCTATACCTAGTTTAAACAAAACAAAATTTAGTCACTTTTTTCATGTTCAATTAAATTATAACACTTTTAGTGAATTTATATAGTAAATTTATTTGATATATATATAATTTTTTTTCAAAATCACACCATATATTTGATAATAAAATGGTCTGAACAAGCCCAGTTTTATGCATTAAAAACATATATTATTTTCAAATGATAGTTTGACCACATTTTATTGAGGAAACTATTTTAAATCGTTTTATTTTTGAACTTTTATATAGTTTATATTTCAAAATAATCATCTTTATTTTAATCATAACATCAAAATTAGTGTATGGGGAATTTTGGAACTTCTATGTGAGGTTTCATTTTTTTATGAATTTCGAATGATACTGAATTATAATTCAAAACTATTTTTTCATATAATTTATGTAAAAAGAAAAATTATTTATTTGATTATTTTTAAATATTATTTATATGAATAATACACCATTTAACACATTTTAGGTAATTGGAATCAATTTCACATAGAAAATTAATATTTAACCATTTAAAATATATCAAAAGTTTTAAATTAAAAAACCTCTTTCTCATCCCGCTTGTGAGATTAAATTTATATATATTTATCACACTTATTTTATTGGAATTAAGAATAATTAATTCCATATATTAAATTTTAATAATTTATAATTAATAAATAGTTTTATATATTTTTTTACCAAAAATTTTAGAAAATAAAGGTAAAATTATTTACAAAGTTATTGCAAAATTAAGCATAATAAGAGACAAAACATTAATTATATGGGCTAAAATGACATAGAAAATTTTCCAAAATAAATTTTATGGCTACATTTATACCTTATACTTTTATGGATAGAATTTGGACCATTATTGGGGCCAATATAATTTTGAAAACATTGGTGGTGTTTATTTTTGCAAAATATACAAGAATATCACTCCACTATAAAAGGTACTTACCCCTACCACTTATTCACACCTCTGAATACCATTATCTCACCCAAAATATAATAAAATACACTCAAACAATTCCTAAGCTCATCGAAGAATCCTCACTATCAGATCAAATTATATCAAGAATGAAATTTCCTATAAACCAGAAGGAGGTACCCAAATAAAAGCTAATTTTTTTCAACAATTAATTTTCCTTAATTTAAATTTTAAACCATTAATTATTTTTATATCAATATTTTATAATAACATAATGATATTTAATATACATAGATAATTTTATGTTAATATATTTTCTTATACTTTTAAAAACATTCATAAAAATGCGATAAAAATCATTATTCATGTGAACGATGGGCTACCTCCTCGTAAATAAATGTTGGTATTTCTTCCATTTACCACCATTATTGGTTCAAAATACTGATGGATTTATAGTTTATATATTATATATTTAGTATTTTTAATGAATTTCTAAATCTAAAATTTCTATATAACACAAACCAGTATACACTCCATTTATCGGAATATGATACCATCATTTGTGGTCGTGTGGACTAATTCTTAATCAATTCTATGTGATTAATTCACACTATAGAAGAAATATATTAATGGTTATTTTAATAAAAATATTTTAATTATATGAAATATTAATTATTCTATAATTTTTATATACATTTATATTATTTTAATACCATTCTTTAAATATAAAAATGAAATGGAAGTAGCATCCATGTGTACGTACGACCTACCATATCAATGAATGGTTAATTTAATTTATTATCTCCAATTAGTAATAATTATTATAAAAACAAATATACTTGATATATATTAAATTTAAATCATGTTTTATATTACATAGAATATGAAGTCATTAATGATTAATAATAACTTCCAATAACAAGCAAAAACATACTCGAAAAACTAGGAAATCAACACAAGAAATAGTAAAAATAATGAATGATTGTTAACAAATGGTAAATAAGATGTTATAAGAAGATAATATATAATTTTATAAAGATGATTATAATTCTTTTATAAGTTAATAACATGAATAGATCCATTATATATATTTTTAGAGTATATTCACCCAAAATGAAATACAAGGTAAGGTATTTCATCGGAATTTACATTACATTTATTCTTATTTGTTGTTATACACAAATTTATATTAATGTGTTATTTACACTACAAATTTTTATTTTATTATTATTAATACCCTATAATTAATTTTATTTGAAGTTTCTAATTTTATAACCTCACCAAATGTGTTTAGCTTGAAAATTTACCATGTGGTAAAAATTTTATTTGTATTCTAATTTTCATTTCTGACTATTAAAAATAACATTAAACAATCACATTTTTCTATTAATTTAAATATATAAATTTTTTCATGATGAATATTATTATTTCATAAACCATATACCATTTTTACATATGGTCTTCATATTGATATATATTTTATTAACTAGAGATTTATGGATAAAAATTATCTTTCATTCAAAAAATATATGTGGTAAGTCTTGTTATCAATTAATTAAATTGATTACTTGATATATGATATATTATTTGCATAGGTAGTGATGGGTGGGGAACTAACTTCATATATCCCCTAAATTAATTGTAATGTTCTTATGAAAAAAAATATTTTGGAAAAATTAAATGTTTTTCCACCTGTAATTATAAATAGTCTTGTGAAAGGACTTGACAGTATAAGTTTTCATGTGCCTGAAACATGACATCATATAATTAAGAATTTCCTCTCTCTATATATGATATTATAATTATTATTTTACCTGATATTTTCATCTGATAAAATCAACGGGTACATTTAATTATCCCTTTATTCATTAAATAGTATGTATTGAAATTATTTACCAAACATATTGATTATAACATATCTAGTTATTTGAGTTTCATATGTACTCAATTATTTTTCAAGGAAGTTATTCTCATTGATTCATTATTTATTCCTCTGTATATACACTTACTGAGAATTTCCTGTCACCCTTATTATTTTTTCATTACTCTGGTTATAAAGAAAAATAATTTTAATTAGTTTCATTGATGATTCTATTTTAAACATCTTATTCTTTATTTTATTCTCCCAATATAATACGGGTTTCATATATGTAATCTGGTTATCCAAAACTGCCAAATTGTTTAGTCCCATATCATTTTTTGTCTTTTATAAATTCTAATTTAATAAACTAATGAACTATCTTAATGATAATTATGTCTGGGTGTCAATATTAATTCAATTTATTTCATTATAATTAAATTCATGTTTATTTTTTACATAAAAACATCTTATAATTTTGAATTATTATTCATTGAAAACAATTTTTTTTACTTTTGCTATGGGTATAGATTTGTATTTAATTCGAACATATCTAAGAATTTATTTTAATAATATTATTTCATATTCTAAATAAGAAAAATTAATATAATATTATAACTAATAATTTTTTATTTTTCATAATAAAGTGAAAAAAATAAAAAATTATTTCTGTGATTTTGGATAAAATGTTTTTAAGAGGGGAAATACTAAAAATATAATCAGTAAAATTTCCATGAAACCTATATAATTTATATTTTCTTGACATATTTTAACCACATTTCTATTATGGTTAGATAATGTTCCATTTTTATCCTTTTTGTAATTTCTAAAAGGTAGGTTCATTTTATTATTTTATAAAATTAAAAGTTTGTTATCTACCAACATATAAATGTACAACCCCTATCCTCTCCAATTAATACATTTAAATAATATTAGTTCAGAAAATACCTAACCAACAGCTTTCCTATAACACATATAAATTTTAAATGAAGAAAATTTTATTTGATAGTGTACGAAATGCGCAACACCAATCTTAAAAGAAAATATAACACCCAGACACATTACAATATATATCATTTCAAATAAATTTAATTTCTTAAATAGGATATATTACATGATACATTTATTTTAACTTATGTCACATGAGACACTAATTTTATATTTCTCTACATGAAACCCTGAGTATAGATTGCATTAAATGCAACACCGATTTCAAACAAGAGGTGAAATATTAGAAAAATAATATTAGTTTTATAGAGTTGTTAATGACTATATATTACATTGGGGGTATGAATAGTACTATATAACTTATACATATATATAGTTTTGACCTCTTTAAAAGTTAAAAATTTATTATAAATAAAATTAGAATCATTTAGAAGAAAAAATAAATGTTTTCAGAAAAAATATTTTTTTTCTAAAAGTTAGAAAAATCTTGTGTGCCATCCATATTTTAAAATTAAATCTTACGAATTTTAGATATATTATATTAAAAAATAAAATTCATTTTTTAATGAAGAATATTATCTTATGTTATTTTTCATAGAAGAATCATTTTATGATGAATATAGAAATATAATTAATTTTATTTTAAAAATATTAATTCAATTAAATAATAGTGAGGTTAAATTATAATTTTTATTGGATTTAACGTAAAATTTGTTAAATTATACACTGATTAATCAAATTATTATTTTTTGGAATCACTTTCATATTTAATTTAGATATAAAATTAATTAAATCCTTTGATCACTTTCACATTAAAGGTATGATTTCTTGTTATGTCTGTGGGATTAATTTTATATTAAATTATATCATTGTTGTTGAGTTGATTTCGAAAAATAGATTCCATATTTTGAATAACAATAATTTCTAATTTATAATAAGGGAAATTTATTTTTTAACAATATTATTAGTGAAAATAGTTAAACATAACAACACTATTAAGGTAAAAACAAGTTTACCTAGTGGTTTATATTTGAATATAAGGTGTAAAATGAACTAAAAATGTATCAAAAATCCATTATATGGAATCTTTTAGACCCTTAAAACATTATTATGTATTCTTATGTCTTAATTGGATAATAATCCTTGAATGTTTCTAATATTACAAGCCATGTAATGAAAATAAAAAAAAGAAGCATTTCATGCCTTTATTAATTATAATACATTGTGATAGGGAATAAAACCACATTAGTTAAGATATAATTTACATTTAAAAAAATGATTTCTTTTATCATGATAATTGATCTTTAATTTTTAGGGATGAATTAGTTACATAAAATCCATAAAAAATGCCAAATTTGTAATTATTATTTTTAATTAACCAAAAGAAATGATAATATAAAAATTAAAATTGAAGTAAATTGAGTGTATTATTGATTTAAATTAATTTTTAAAATTTAAATATCATTTTATAGACATTTTATAATAATATATTGAAGTTATATTATTGTATTGATATTTACTAATGTTAATTAAATAAATAATGTAAAAAATTCATATTATTGTTATTTCAAAAAAAAAATGAAAAATAATTAATTGATTTAAAATTAATACAAATACTATAATCTACAATGATATTTTTTCATGATAATAAATATAAAATATTTTACATTTATATACCAATTTGTCTTTTATAAATAACATGTTTCTACACAAATAAGAAACCTTTTATTATATCGGTCAGTGTTAAAGGGGTTTTTCATTACTTGTGTTTGTGTTAGAATTTATTTCCAACAGACAATGGATTATTATTTTATAAAAAATATATAATATTTATATTTAGTGGATAAAAATATATAATATTTATCACTTTAATTTATTCTTTAAAAATTATGTAGTTTATAAATATATTTTCTATATTGAAAAAAAAACTGTAAATCAAAAAAATGTAAATGTTAAAGAATAACATTATAAAAATGAAATTATCATATTTGGAGGACTTTTTTATAGAACACACAAACCCTCACCTAAATTATTATATTATTTTTGAGCCACATGAGGTAAGGTAGACCTCACAATAGTCAATATCGTTCAGTATTTATAAGAATGTCACTCCTCCTCAACTATAAAAGGGAAATCATTCCCCACACTTCTTCACAGATGAAATCCATTTATATAGACCAATATATGACCAGGTATCTCCAAAATATCCCTAACCTAATCCTATAACCCATATTTTTGTAATAATTCTGACTAATTAAGGTTTTGGAAAAAAATAAGGAGGATACACGAAGATGGTGAAATGTTCTTCTAAAAGAATTTGTATTTAATTTTTGTATCCCCCTCATTGAATTCCATTTATACTATGATTATTGAATAAACTTAGTTTATTTAATATATTTTTATTTTTTTAATTTATGCATAAAATGTAAAATTTTACAATATTCCATCCAGTTGATTATGAAATCATCTTTCATGCATACAGTAGACTACCTCTTCACAAACCAATGCCATTCGTTCGTCCATTACCACCTATAATGGATTAGAATTAATGTTTATTAATATTTTATATGATATATATATATTTTTTCTATTTTCTATTTTTCATGCTTATATAATTATTATATTACATGTAACTTAATTATTGTCAATTTTTTGGAATACTATAATGTCACTCGTTTTTATGGAGGACTAGTTCCTTGTGATACGATGTGATTTGGTCATGCTTTACATTGAATATATTAAAGATGGGTTCAATAACCATATATGATAAATAAAAAAATAAAAATATACTATAATTATGATATTCATATATATATATATATATATCTCTTTCATTTTTTTCTTTCAATTCCACAAGAAAATGGAAATAATGTTCATGTGTACATAAGGACCACCATCTCCATTAATTTTTTATTTCATGTAAAATCAATAAAATTTATGGATTAATATAAATAAATATTTAAGATATATATCTACCTTATTTAAATAATTTTTTACAATCATTTTTTGATGAAATTTTAATTTAAGTACGAGAGATAAGAGAAATGTACAAAAACTCAAAAAACAAGGCAAGTGACACCTAGAAAAATGAAAATAATGAAATATTATTAATTAAATGGTGGTAAGATGTTATAAAAGGATAATATATTATAGAATAAATATTAATAATTATTATTAATGAGGTAATAACATACTTAAAACAATTTTATAGGAGGATAAATCAGGTTCAACTCATGGAAATCGTGAGGTAAGGGATTTCATCTCAATTTTCATTCCATTGAGGATTATTAGTTATTATACCCCCATTACCCTTTATGTGCTACATATACTACCAATTAAAATGTAATATCATTAATAATTCATTATTAATTAAATTTTACGATCCTACATGTATTATTTCATACGGAGTGACTTGAATTGAAAATGACTAAGAGATAAAGGTTAATGTTAAATATCACCTACATTGTGATTGTAAACCATATATTCAAACAATATAATTATTTTAATCACTTTTAATTGGAAATTAAATTTATCTTAAATATCCATCTTCTTTTGGGATGAGAATGATTATATAATAAATGTTTAAAAATTTTGCAAAAATTTTTTAATTTGAAATTTATTTCATTTTCTTGAGAAATATTAAAAAATACATATTTGTTACTCAATACTGATACTTGATAAAGAAAATATTTATAAGATATGTTAATTATTTGATATATGTTTAATTCTTAGGACAATTATTAAATGGGGTGGGGGAATTTTAATGTATTTTTCTTGGTGGATAAATTGTCTCATGGTATAGAATCAATTTGAAAATACCTGCACCTTTGTAACGAGTATGTTTTAAACTGTCTTTTAACTGGTCCTGATAGTAGTACATTCTAAATCTTATTATGAAGGGTCTTGATGTAAAAGTAATGATTATCATGGGAAGAATTAAATCTCAATATAATTTATTATCTTCATTCATAATTCTATTTTTATTATTATTATATATAGTTTCTCATTGACAAAGCCTATAGATGTGTTTCATTTTAAATTTATTGATAAAATGAAATTTTTTAGTCATTTACTGTTCCATATTGATTATCTTTTTTTTTCAATTAAATAAACTTAATGTGTTATTTTCTATTATCCTTTTATTATTGATTATTCCTTATCTAGCTATTTAAAAATAATATGTGCTTAGTTATTTTCCTTTTAATGTTGATTATTCTAAAATGATTCATTATTTCTTAATCTCAAATAAACCCTTTCTGATCATTTAGGATCGTCCTTATTTTTTTTATTTTTCCAAGATTCCTTGAAGTTTATTGTGACTAATATTTCGGTATATGTTTGGTGGAATAAATTTATTTCGAAAAAAAATTATGTTTATTTAAGAGTATTGAAATGTATTATCTAAATCATATACGTATCTAGTTTAACAAGACTAAAAAATTGACTAGTCCATCAAGATGAAATTTCCTGTATCTTTCAACAATGTAATGGAATTAGGCACTAGTTTCAGGCTTATAGGGTTGTGGATGCTATATTTGGGATCAGACTAAGTTTAATAGAAACCTATACGAACTAGATTTATGAAAACATAGATTTGGTATTATAAATCTAAGGTGGAATCTCTGGATGTGTATAGAAGAAAATCATAATATTTTGGTAAGTTATATAATATGTGTTTTTTCATTACAATAAATCCATTTCAAGATTCCACAAATATATGTGGTTATAGAATATATGTATTTGTGGGTAATATCTCTAAAAAGAGAGAATCATATTTGAATTGAGTGTAACTTTGTAAACAAAAGTATTATTTAATATGCACCTAGTATACATACAATTATCCACAATGTTTATTAAAAATAATTATGAAGGATCTAGAAGTAAATATTTCCCCAAAGATACCATATTTTTTATTCTATGATTAAAAAAATAGAAATGATTAATTTTGTAATGTTTTACACGATATTTTGGATTGTAAATTATTATATAAAATTACTAATTTTATGAGAATATATAGTATATGAAATAATTTTTAAATAGAACATGGAAGGAAGAGTAGTATGTAACAACTGCTTCTATGTGCCGCCCAAGGGTTCCATGTACCTGGCTGGTCACATGACCTCAAATGCATTCCCCCAATAGCCAGAGGCTTGAGAATACTAGCGAGGGACAATGTATGATATTGGGGAAACTATTCCCTCATTAGCAGATTATATACCACATAATAACAATTAGTCAACAATGGTAGAAGCAGTAATACCATACCATAAAAGTAAAACAATGGATGACTAATAGTAATATAAAAACCGGAGAATATATAAATAATGCATGTCACATGTGTCTAGGAAATCATCCAAATAAGTAACAATGCTAGAAATTCAATACTGAAACTAATGTAGAGAAAATAAGTAAACTCCAAAAGTATTACAATCCTCAACTTGGTCTTGTGCTCTCCTGCTCTAATATAAATCTAGTACATGATGAAGAATGAAACCTTCCCTTATCTATACCTCCAACCATATAATCAGTTTGGTTCCAAAAGTATAACCCAAACTGGGCGTGATATGAATCCTAGTAAGAAGCCACCTAAAGATCTACACCTAACTGTTAGTGAATATATATAGTAGGTAATATGCAGAAAAGAAGTAATAAACTAGGAAGTACTAAAATGAAAACAATCCTACAGTTTTGAATTACATTCATTTTCATTAAGCAATTATTAAAACCATTGATTAATGAATCCTAGTATCTAAACTAAGCTCTACGTCACTCTATGTAATTGTAACAAAATAGATGTATTAGAAGACAATCTCAATAAACAAGTAACACCGAGTCCAAACTTGTGGTTTTCCATGGAAGACTCGTCACAATCATTTAACCATTCAAAAGAAACTCATTGGGAATGTTCTTATAGTCTAACCCATCTAGTTTAACATATCACTAATTCAATAAATAATTACCATCTAGGAAATCTCACACAGTCTAGCACCTTCTTTCCAATATAGAGGTGATCATTTATAAATGACCACCTGGGTAGCTCTCATGAACAACACCCCCAGTGGTCAACATAGAAACAATAACTTATAATTTACACTTGGAGTCTCCCACAATATATTACATATGGTTCAACATTCATTTAATAATGACCCACCGGGTAGCTCTCACGGTCTAACCCGTCTGGTCTATGACTACCTGGAAACTCTCGTAGTCTACGCCCTCGGTCCAGCATAACAAAAATTCATACATAAATGACCCTACCTCGAGAAGCACACCAAGTCAATCCTGCATGGTCATACATCCATAATGTTATTCACATGCATCTAATATAATCAGTAACTCTATCCTAACAACACAATTCATGGAAAATAAAGAAATCCAAACTGGAATTCTTGACTCCAACGGCCATATACAATCAAATGGGAGAAACACACCCATAATCAAGGTATAAAACATAATGCATAAGTAATAACCCCTTTCTCAATAAAAAAACCATAGAAGGTATTAAACATGGTAAAATTACAAAACACCCAATACCCCAAAAATTGGTATTCAACACATTAAGAATATATAATTTAATTTAATCAAATCAAGGCACAAACCACCAACCTTTATGTTGTACAATGAACAGTATGGAACATCAGCCATTTAATTGGCCTAGAAAAATGTAGATCTACAAAAAGGATATAAATTGCTCTTGGATATTATCACGAGAAAAGAGGAATATTTGAGAAAGGATCTAAGGAAATAAAGAACTCACTAGTAGTAATCTAACACACTCAGCGACATCTCAATCAGAGCTCAGATAGAGAACCGAGAGGAGCTCAAATTTCATTGGATTTCCACCTCTCTCATGTATGAACCGATGGGAGAAGAAGTGTTTTCTAGAGATTAGATGTGACCCTGCTCAAACTCATCAATTAAAAATAGAATTACACAATGTGTTCATTGAAAATTAATGTCGTGTACTAGCCTTAACTGACCCCTGCTTTATGAAGTTTTCTTGGTGACCTACACAACCATGTACTTTGCCATTACACGGCTAGTACATGGCTACACGCGACAACCAGGTATATGATGTGTACTCAAAATTACACAACATGTACTTATAAAACATATCATTTTTTTCATTTTACTCAAAAACAACCAGAAATAAAGATCCATAACTAAAATGAAGATCATGGTTCTTATAAACTTTCCACTTTAAAGAATTTGATCCCCGAAGTTCCCTTCCATTGATGGAAAAGAAAAAACATCAAAAAGCACTAGCCACTGTGATTGTATATCGGCCTCCCTCTCACATTTCTTTTCCTATACTCACTTGTGCTACCATAGAACTTGTACAGGAGGAACATATTTCCCATGGAGAAACTTCATGCTATGATCCAAAATCTGAATAGGGTACTCATCTAAGGATAATTCCACCTCTAACACAACCTCGTCAGGTTAAAAAACATGAGATGGGTCTGAAAATTAACTTCGTAGGCGAAAAACATGATACATTTCATGCAGAGATGGGTACCTCTGATGTAACTACAACTGATAGAAAACTGGACTAATTATCCAAAAAACCACAAACGACCAGACGTATCTTGATGAAATAGTTCCTTATCTCCTAATCCTCTTATGTCCCAACCTTGGTGTGACACTTAAAAAAACCCAATCCCCAATCTAGAACTCCATTGGTCATCTCTTTTGATCAGCATAATATTTCTTCCCAGACTGTGTATTATACATCCTCTTCTAAATCAACTCCACCTGCTCAATAGTCTCTTAGACAAGATGAGGTCCTAGCATAGCTACCACTTCTACCTCTATCCAACATACAGGTTGTCATAATTTCATTCCGTACAAAGCCTCATAATGTTCCATTAGAATCATCACATGAAAAAATTTATTATAGACAAAATACACTAGGGGAATGTGTTTCTCCCAATAGGCCACAAAATCTAGGTCGCATGCTCAAATCATGTCCTCCAAACCCTAAATCACACACTCAAACTGGCCATCTGTCTAGGGATCGTAATATGTACCCAGATTTACCTATGTACCCAAATCCCTATATATTCCCTTCCAGACATGAGAAGTAAAATGAGCGACCCTAGCTAAAACGTTAGAGTGCATAACCCCATAAAGGAGTACAATCTATCAGATGGAAAAAATTCAATGCTCATCAACACTGAGGGTTTCCTTAATCGAAAAAAAATTCACCCTTTAGGATTCATTAAAAAACAACCCAAACTACATAATTCTCTTGAGGTGGCCTCAGTAAATCTATCACACAATCCACCGTGAAATAATTCCACATCCACTCAGGAATGCATAACTATTATAAAGGCCCTATCAGCCATTGATGCTCTACCATCACCAATGGATATGTAGAACAACTCATAATAAAACATGAAATATCCCTCTTCATTCTTGGACACCAATACATATGATGTGGACCTCGATAAATCTTGGTGACACCTGGATAAACTTCTCATTATAAGGTATGATAATATCACAAAAACTCCTCCTGTATGCTTGTTGAAACCCATACACACCCATAACAATGCAAGACCTAATCCTTTCATATGGTCCATCCAAGAGTAGGGTCACCGCTTGACACACTATCCCATAAGAATATGCCTAAATAATTTGATAGATGCGTCATTCACACTCGATCTAGTAGAGTAGAGATAATATATATTGAATAAAGAAACGTCTGCCCCTATCTTTTATGAACCTCCAAATTCATCTCAGAGAAAAGAGCCATAAGCTACCACTCACTTCTGGCCTCCTAAGATTCTTATATCTATGTCCTCCTTCTCAATTCATAAGCCACTATGTTGCCTTTCTCAGGCATGTAGGAAACCTCAATGTCAAAATACTGAAGGTACTCAACCCACCTTCACTATCTCAAATTCAGCTCTCACTGAATATAGATATATTTGAGATTTTTGTGTTCAATGAACACCACAAAATGCTCTCCCAAAAGATAATTTATCCAACCGTGCAAATCATGCACCACTACAGCTAACATGAGATCGTGCGTCAAGTAATTCTTCTCTTGTGGTAAGAACTGCTGAGACCCATATGCAACAACACCTTCCCCCTTTATATGCACTGCTCCATGACCGATACTTGATGCATCGTAGTAAATTATGTAACTCTTACCTAGATATGAAAAAAATCATTATTGGTGCTGAATTCAATCTCCCTTTTAACTCCTGAATGGCCAAATTGCAGGAATATGTCCCCATGTACTTAGTACGATTCTTTTTAATTCCCATCAGTGGTGCTTCTATGAATGAAAAGTCCTGTATACATTGCCTGTAGTAACCATCTAGCCCTAGAAAACTATGTACCTCAAAGATGTTCTTTGACTGCTCCTAGGAAAATACTAATTCCTCTTTCACTGGGTCTAATGATACTCCTGTCTCTAAGATGACATGACCCATCAAGTAAATCTTCTCCATCCAAAAGAGGAATTTTACGATCATAGCATAAAACTTACTCTATCTCGGTGTACACATTATGATCTCCAGATCGGTGGCATGGTCTTGTAGATTTTGAGAGTACACTATGATATCATCCACGATGAATACCACAAAATAATCCATGTAAGGTGGGAACACAAGGTTTATCATTTCCATGAACACAGTTGGAATATTCATGTGGTTAAAAGGAATAACCTAATACTCTTATAGACCATACCTACTCTGAAAGGCTCTAAGAGGAATATCTAATGGTCTAATGCACTGCTAATGATAACCGGGTCTCATGTCAATATTCAAAATCACTTGGGAACCTCTAAGATGATAAATGTGATACTAAATACTTGCAAAAGGATATCGCTTCATAACTGTCAACTAGATCAACTTCTGATAATCCACACAATTTCTAAGGTTACCATCTGCCTTCATTGAAAAAAGTATAGGCGAACACAATGAGAAGTATTGGGTCGGATGAAACACTTTTCTTGAAACTCCTCTAACTGCTTCTTGAGATCTTGTAAGTAATTTGTAGACATCCAATACGACGGAATGTCCATAAGTTCCACTCCTTTCACAAGATCAATAGAGAAATCTACCTCTCCCTCTTGAGGTAATCTTGAAAAGTATTCTAGAAATACATATATGAAACAATCCACCACTAGAGGAAATTCTATCTGTTCAGTCCCATGGTTATATAGTTATAAACTATAAATTTGGCCTATATCTACTCATATCCCATGATGCTTGGGACAATCTCTACTCACTTCGAAATCAGATTCATCCTTGTCTAGAAAAGTCCCACCCTTTAGTTATGTGAAAATCTCTCTACAGTGATAGCAGTCAACAAAGGACTGAAAGGAGACCAAACAGCCAATTCATAGAATGAAATTGTAATCTGTCATCTCTAAGACATAGAGGTCCCATAAGAAGTGACACCCAACAATCTCAAGTTGTAACTCCTTCTACTTATTTACACTAGCTATCATAATCCCTAACAGAATGTCTAGAATCATAAAATTAGAAGTAGTAGGGATACATAGCCCAATGCTCATCATAATGGAAATAGATATAAAACTATGGTAAATCCCAATATCAAAAATTATGGAAGCTAAAACATAGGAAACTAGAATTTTACATCTAATAGTATATGGTCCAGGATCCTGCTCATTCTATGTATACTCCACATCAAATGTTTGGCCTTTACTACAGCCCTACAACCCTACATAACTATCTTGAGATGATCCACCCAGTTGTCCCTTAAAACCCATCATCTATATTCCATGTTCATGACCTTATCCTTGGCCTATACGGCTGAAAAACTCTGGTTACCTAACCTTTGGGAATCTATTAGTCCTACTCTTGAAAGTGGAGTCCTAAAAGAACCCATGTAACTCACTGCTAGTGTGAACACCTGAAAAAAGCGCTGAAGGAGACACATCTATCTGCAAGAACGACATTCAACTAGGACATTCAGGGAAAGTGGTCTCGTATGTCCACTCTTCCTTCACCAGTATCATACCACCTTGATACCTGAAGATAAATCATGGGAATTATCCATATGGAACTTACTAAAATATAGTGAAGGTGTACCAGGCTTGGATGTTTAAACTCCCTCGCTCACAGATCCCATCTCCATCAGATTATGCTTAGTAATCAATGCCCGGATCACTATAATCGTCACTGATATCTTCCGGAAAACATTCACCTACGATCGAATGTCATTCCTAAGGCCAACCTCAAATCTCTTAGACAAAGTTAACTCGCCACCTCCTAAAATATGCGAAATTCACTAAATCCTTATAAAATGATAAGATTAGTCCATCACAAAAATAGAGCCCTACTCCAAATGCCTGAACTCTCGGGATCGAATAGCCCTCAAAGTCACGGGATATAAGTAATAAAATAAGGTCCATTGAAACTCTTCCTAATACATATCTGAATGATGTACCACCTGTGAGATAACATCCCACTATCTATTGGAGAAGCGACATAGAATATACATCTTGATATTGTCCCTACACTATAGAGGCATCTCCAGATACTAAAAGATATAAATCAAGGCCACCAACCAAAACTATTTCATCGGTGGTATTCCATCCGTTGAAAAAGTTAGCGGATGATGATACTGAAACACCTGCATTAACTATACCATTGATGGGGAAGGATGTGGGGCTCGCTGAAAGTCTGTAACATCTTCAAAAATCATTCAGGGAACTGTGAATTAGCACATATGTCCGGTATAATAGATTGTTCCAAGACAGGCACTATAGGAGGATCTTTTTCTATTCCATGATCTACCATTTCCATTTTTTGGTCATTTCCCTACACTAGCATACAACCAGAGGAAATCTTAGAGGAATTAATCTTCAAGTTCAAGCATAAACCTCATTTCAAAATTATCAAGGAAAAAAACGTTAAAGTACAAGAATGGAATACGAGATGAAAGAATTCATTTTTTTCAAACAAGTTCACACAATGTGTCCAAACTCTACTTGATATGTTCCCTATAGCTTTTTAAATGGTGTGTACTCTACTGAAACTAAACGTGTAACAACCCTACACATGGAATGTTCCTTCTAGGAATCGGCATGTACCTGAATTGTCCCTCTTTCCCAAGTACTTCTATATAGATAGAACTACATGGTTCTATCCTAGTGTAACACTACACAATGTGTTCCCTACTGACAAGACATGAACAACTTAGGTTTCATCCACCTGTGTCACTGGTCACACAAGAAAATACATGGTTGATAACTACATGACATGTAGAACCTATGTTTCATCCACTTGTGTTGTGGTTACACAGCTAGATACACGGTCTCTAAAACAATGTGTGTACCATCTAGAGACGACGTGTTTTATCAAAAAAAAATTCCCAACCCTGTTTCTCTACTCAAATAGTCAATCACACGGTCAAGCACTACATGACATGTACACCCGGTACATGGTGTGTTCTTAAGAAAAGTTGTTTCTTCCAGAACAGAAGCCCACATGGCTTGTGTTCATAACCTCACATGCTTTTTTTCTGGGTTTTTGGATAATAAGCCTTTGAAACTTCTTTTTGACCCTTATAAAGTTAAATTTATTCCAATAATAACAAATTCTAACCTATGAGAGACCATAATCCCCACAAATCAATGTTTGGCATCATTTTTCACAACATAACATGGAAAAAATAAACAAAAGTCCCAACATGATCCACCAAATTTTGATCTAAGAGGGCCCATATCACCTTATGGACCAAAATTTGGAATCTATCCAAATGAAACATTACATATTCCAATACCCTAAAAAATAGAAATTATTTCTATCATGGAATCTATCACAACAACATGCATATCAAGAAAAACATATATCACAACAACATGCAATCAGTAATTCATCCTGAATGGCATAACAAGAATGCATGACACGTTATATCTATAAATTCCATGTATGATTCATGAGATGAAATACCCTCATATCAATTGGTTTCAACAAAAATATATCCACAATGATATAAATCATAATAGCACAAAATATGTGTGCCATTAAACAGTTATCAAAATCAACACATCAATTGCAAAGACTAGAAAATTGAAATATCTAAGGTATCATAAATTTTACATGTACACTGGTTAAAAAATATGGTGAAAAACTTATTACCAACTACCTATTCATTCATATCCCTATCTATAGGGTCCAAAAACTATGACAAATCTAAAAAGAAGCTACTCTAATACAACATTGAAATGTCCTGGTTCTGGGTGTTGGCCAAGGGAGCCCCATACCCAGTTGGTCACCTGACCTAATTCACCTTTACCCAAATGAAAAAGGATGATGACTAGTGGTGAGGGGGAGGGTTAGATATTGGGGAAACTATACCCTCATTAATAGAGTATACACAAATAAACAATGAATATTTAACAATTACTAAAGCAGTAATACCATACAAAAAAAATTAAATAGTGGTAGAATGATAGTAATATAACAACTGGATCATATATAAATGATTCATGTCATATTTTTCCAGGAAGGTATCCAAACAAGTCACAATGCTATAAATACAATACAGAAACAAAAGTACATAAATGCAGTAAACTCCAACTGCATTGCAAGCCTCATCATAGTCATATTCTCTCCAGCACCAATAGTAGTCAAGTAAATGATGAATAAAGGTACTTTCCATTATAAATAATTGCTACCATATAATCTTGTTTGGTCTAAAATCATGACCTAAACAGGCTGTGAGATGAATACTAGTAGGAAACCACCAAATGATCTATGCCTAACTATCGTAAGAAACCATCCAGTAATGATCTCATAGTCTAAACTCTATAGTTTAACATATGATCAATTAAATAAATATTGACCCACTTGGAAAGCTCACAAATTCTAACCCCTTTGGTCCCCCATAGAACTAATCATTTATAAATATCCACCTGGGTAGCTCTAACAGTCATTACCCCCTTGGTTTGTATAGCAACAATAAACTATAATGACCCCTGGTATCTCTCATAGTCTATGCCCTATGGTCCAAAATTCATTTAATAATGACCCTATGGGTAACTCTCAGGGTGTAACCCCTTTGTCATATCATAACCTAGAAGCTCTCACATTTTATTCCCTAGGTCCAACGTAATAAAAATTCATACATAAATGACCCTACCTTAGGAAGATCTCATAGTCAATTCCCCATGATTATACTTCAATAATTCGAATAACATGCATCTAATATAATTATTAACTCCATTCTAAAAACACGAGTAATGGAAAAAAAATCCAGACTAAAAGGCATTCTAGGCCCAAAATGACCACATATGATCAAATGAGGAAAAATCAACAATAATCAAGGTATAAAACCTTATGCATATGAAATAACCCCTTTAAAAAACCATAGTAGGTATTAAACATAGTTTAATTTCAAAAAAAAAACAATACCCCAAACATGGGTATTTGGCACTATAAGCATATATAATCCAAAGAAAATTAAAGAAAGGCACAAACCACCTACATTGATATTTTATGATGAATACTCTTGAACATCGACCCTCGAATTTACCTAGAATGACGTAGATGTACATAAAGGGTATAAATGATGATCCTTGATATTCTCACAAGAAATGAGGAATCATGAAGAATGTCTCTAGGGAATGAATGAACTCACTATTGGGAATCCAATGCACCAAGCAACGTCTCAATCGGAGCTCAGACAGAGAACTGGGAGGAGCTCAAAGCTTTTCGTCCATTGGTCTCTCTCCTATATGAACCGAGGGGAGAAGAATTTTTTTCTAGAGATGAGACCCAACCCTGCTCCGGATCAACAATTAATAATAAATGTACATTGTCTATTCATTTAATGTAGACTCTGTGTACTATCCTCAAATGGCCCCCAATTTAAGGTGTTTTCTAGGTCACCTACATGGCCATGTACTTGGTCGTTACATGGGTAGTACATGGCTAAACGTTGAAATCGATTACATGAAATGTACCCAAAAGTACATGTTGTGTACGTAAAAAATTTCCAATTTCTTTATTTTTCCTAAAAAACAAACTGAAATAAAGATCCATACTTAAAATTAAAATCTATTTTCTTACATGTTATCAATACTCTTACCCATTATAAATATTTCCATAATGAGGAAGCTAATATAGTTGGTATTAGAACTATGAAAATTTTGAATATATTAGGGAATCCTAATCATGTTATGAAAACATCCTTTCCCTGATGGAGAGACCTGCTCTATAGTGCGATTCTCATATAATTGGTCACTTTATGTGACGTAAGCCTCCATCATTTAGTGGGACTAATAATCTAGTGGTCGCAAAGAAATATATTAATTCCCTGTAAGAAAAAATTTATGACATTGGTATATGGTTAAAATGAAAATGATACAGTAGTAGTGTAATTTCTCAGAAGAGATGTCGATCAATGGTTATCAATGATTAAGAATTCTATGGATGAAGAGGAAATAGAACTCATTGAATGTAATGATTTTAAGGATACATTCTTTTTCAAACATTTCCCTCGAGATAAAAAATCAATAAATATAACGTTTCATACATTGAAGATAGTGGATGAATAATGTTTTCTAGAGCATGAAGCTATCTTTCCAAGGAAATCTAGGTATAATATAGATTAAATGCACAACCTGGAGTGAGTAAATGAGCATTTCATTGAAGTGATTAATCCATAACATTGAAAAAAATTGGTTTCTCAAAATAACTCAGAATATCATGAAATAATTTTATGCGATATCAAGATTGATAAATAAATATATTTGTATTATACCCTTGATGGTAATCATAAGAAGAAAAGAACATCATATCAAAAATGTGCAATTGGAAGTAAAGAAATAATAATTTTCATGAATGTGTTAATTGTGGAATGAAACACCCAAGATCGTGTTTGAAGGGAGTGAGAGTTTTCTATATGTGTTGAGAAAACAACCACCAAGATCATTGTTACAATGGAAGGAAAGAAAAATTCAATGTGAAATTTATCCACTATAAGATTATGGGGTAATATGAAAATAATTTCCACAAAATTAAAAGGAATATAGCTCACAATATGCTAATGGATCATGGTTATCTTAATGAAAATTTTTATTCAAAGAAAAAATAGAAGAAGATACAAGGTATCCAAGGCCAAAAAATAAGTAGGCCAAAGAAAGAGAAGAGACTAAGGGGTATAAAATAGTGAAGACTGAGGGAATTACCTCTGATAATATTCACCCCTTCTACCTTTAAACATTGATGGTCATGGAAGACAAAGCATTCCGGTCCAAGAATATCCACCAAGGCTAAATTGTCCGCCACCTTGTTCCCCTCCTGCCAGGTATGAGAGACCTTGATATTATCCACCAGAAAGACACAACATCTTCTAATGGTATAAAGAATAGTCCAAGTAATCCTGCCTATACCGATAAGGGTGTTGTGTAGAAGAATAGAGTCTATTTCCTCTTCCCTGATGTCCAAGCCTCTCTCCCTGCAAATTTTTAGACCATTGAACCTGGCCATGGCTTCTGCCAGAAGGGCCGAACCCCGACCAAGATGAATGGAGAAGGCCAGAATGACTGATCCGCTAACATTACGTACAACCCCACCACCAACAATGCAGCCTGATACACAGGACCCGTTACTATTGAGCTTCAATCCCACTGAAGGGGGGTGCCAGCATACCCAGTTTCCCAGGCGGTGGATGTCCTCCTGAGGGGAGCGGCGAGGACCAGACTTGAAGACCTACAAGAATGGATCATGGTTATGCTTATCTAACGAACTTTGACAAATATGATAGATTAATGTTGTTGTTTTTGGATTCATGAGTTATATTATTTGTGTATTTTATCAATGATTTCATGTTTATATGAATGATGAAATATTTAATGATTGTGCTATAGTACATTTTCATTATGGATTTGATAGAATATGTTGAATAGTGTTGATGACCAAGAATAATGATTCATTTTAATTTTTAACTTCTTATAAAACACATGATTGAATAAATGTTAACACATAATATGATCCTAGTGTTGAGAAATTAATTTTGGGATAAAGAGATTGTTAATATTCATAAAGTAAGCTGGATATTAATAACTACTATGCATGGGATTAATGAGTTATTGGAAAAGTGGTTATACTATCATTGATGGAATCTACAAATGTTTTGGACTTCTATAATATATCATTTAACCTATGTTTTACATGTGGAAGAAATTATAATTCATGTATTAAATATTTTTTTATGTAAATTAAAATTACTACCTTGTTTTATGAGAATAAATTATTAATGTATTTACATGTTTGGTATGTGAAAACTAAATTCCATGTTATTTTTTCTAGGGAATATAATGTATTCTTAGTAACCTTCCTTCTAAAAGTAGTAAGACATAATTCAGACAAGAATTTAGGTAATCTATTTACGTAACAAATTTGGTTAAATGTCTGGTTTTATTGGGTAAAATTTTCCATGATTTTTGGTTTTATTAAAAAAAATGGAATACAATGTTACTCATTTATAGACTATATGACCTGTTAAATTCTAAATTTAGTAAATCATATATTAATGTTAATTTTTTGGATATTATTTTCTTATATAAATTGATAAACTAGATATTGATTGAAGGAAACCCATAGGATGAGTTTTTTATGAAATAGAAACATATCATGTATGTGTATTTCCTTATATTCCACGAGACTGAAAAAATTCATCAACTCTATGTAAAATTGTTTTAAAAAACAAATATTGTATTATTTTCATTTTCATTTAACTTTTTTCCTCTTAAATCATCACATATTATGGATTTGAACAAATAAAAAATCCACTGTTTAGTCACTTTCATAGTATCAATGAACTCAATGTATCCTATAAATATTTAGTTTTTAACTATATATATATATATATATCATGTTTCTACCAATTATATTCTACTAAGAATCCTAATTTTCCAATTACTGTAGATGAATTTTGTACTTCACTTTCACTCTTATTAGGAGGATGTTTTATTAACACATTTTATGATATGGATTTAAAAAAATATTTTTCTAATGGCGTACCCTTTATTTCTAAGATCTTATTTAAAATTTGACGTACTAATTTATTTAAGGTGGGTAAAATGAAAGACCCCTCAATTCAAAAAGATATATATTTTATTTGATATCATTTGGGTAACACCTTATGTTTTTATTAACCATTTTTTTTGAATAAAATAATTTTCATTTATGTATTTAATTTAACTAATTCAAATATTTATTTCACATTGAAATGACTTGGATTTCCCTACACGAAACACTAAAATGGAATATAATACATGAAAATCTGATTATCTATGAAACAAGTTTTTTTTATAATTATTTAGATGAGATAATTATGACATGTCCGTTAAAATGAAAAATTTAAATTCAAAACTACTTACTCATCAAATTAATTTATATGGATAAATTATATTTTAAATTGATATAACATTTTAATCAGATCATATTCATATATATTTTTCCAATTTAGGTCACTAAAATCAATTTTATTTTTATATTGGGTATAAAATCTTAGCAATCATTTGGATGCATTATTTTAAAAAACTCATAGTCATCCCATTAAGGGGATTAAATTTTAATAAATTATACCACTTATTTTATTGGAATTTAAAAAATGTATTTTATATTTAGAATCAAAAAAAGATATTGTATTTATTATGGTGAACATAGTTTTTGACCAAAAATATTACCAAATGTTGTTAAAATTAATTAGAGTGATTATTGTAAAATTAATATTCAGAAGGGAATAAACCATAAACATAAGATTCCAAATGTCCTATTAACTTTCTCTACACCCATTTTCTTGAAATAATTCACCCCTAAACCTTCCACTCATGAGTTTTTTTGATTTCATATTATATGATTAGGTAAAAATATGGGTATACTATACTTGTTTTCAAAAAACCAATTCTGGTGGTTTCCCTTCCCTGTAAAAGGCCGCCACTTCTCCCTCTTATTAAAACATATAAACCACATAACATTTGACAATATCTATACAATAAAATTCCTAAACACCCTAACGTACTCCTTGAGGTCTCCCTTTAGTTAGAAATCATTTTAAAGAATCCCTTTCATGAAAACCAATAGTATTTACCTGAGTGAGAGGTAACACCATCCCCAAAGCTCCATTCATTTATATTAATTCTCTACCCCTCCATTATCATTATTACATTATTACACAAAAACAAGAGTATAATAAACATACAATGTTTTTTCTGATAAGTTTTAGACCTAATGTTAAGAAAAATTCAATCGAATAGATAACATACACAATTTTTACATGTACGGTTAACTACCCATTTATTAAACAATGATTCTTAATTTTTTTCTTCACCACTTTATATGGTGAACATTGCAATGGAAAAATAATTATATATAATATATATCATATTTATAAGGTATTTAGAATTCTATAATTTTGTTACAATACATATCTTTATATATTCCACTTCACGTAAAATGATAATTTCATTTAAGTGTGGACTACCGCCCCTCACAGCGATATGATTTATTCACAAAATACATGTAATTTATTAGGTATGGGTTTAGTAAAACTTTATGATATATATGATTAAATTATTATACTATAATAAATATATATATATGCATATATTCTTTTTTGTAACAACCTATGTCTTTATAGAATAATACCTTTTCATTTCATTTAATATTTACGAATAAGATATTATTTTTAAATAAAAGGGGGTTATTTGTTTGATAGAATAATCAACATGCAACAATGGGTTTCGTTGAAATGTTATGTTGCGCACAACATTGAGTTATACCGAAAAATAATATAATAATATTATTATCTTAAATGGTAGTTAACACCTAGCCATTGTGATGGAGGAAATGAACATAACTAACTACAATATAATTATACATGTTTTTTAAATTTCATTACATTTATCTGATAAATTTTATAGGCTTAAAATAAGAATGAATATGATTTTAAGCATTAAATAATCCGATATTTTTAAAATGTCATTTAACCACCTTTTAATTGAGAATAATTTCTAAATATATTTTTGTCACTTTTATAAATTCTATTCATGAAAAAAAATAATTATATATATTTGATACATCCCAATTTTCTTAGGATAAATTTCTGGTAACATTCTAATAAAGTTCATTTTTTAATGAATAGTGAAAAATAATGCAATTTAAGTCAAAAAATCCTTTCATCTAATTTATTTATATAAGTATACTGTAATTTTAATAGGTTTTAATATATAATTGGATTTTATTTTTATTATTTAATAAAATTTAGGTCAATTGATGTAATTTCAATTTTAAATTGAATATAAACACATGTTAATGTTTATGTAGTTTTTACTTTTTAAAAACATGCTTTTAGGTTTTGACAATTGGAGTTAATATAAAATTAATTTCTACAACTTCTGTGTTGTTAATTTCTAAAAACTGATTCCATATATGGAATCAGGAGGTCCAATTTTTTTAAATTGATTCCTTTTATTTTTAGACATTATGAATAGTAATTTCGGTAATTATTTTAGTTACCATGGTTAAAAGGTAAATCTATTAAATAAGGTTAGAAACTATTATTATATTAATTTTAAAGTACACTAATATGAGTCATAATACTCTTTTATAATATATTTACGACTATGGGAATCCATGTGTTAATTTTGGGACCCCATGGAGCAACTTGGATGTCAAAATGTCTTTTTATAAGAATTTATTTAATGTAAATAAAAATATAACATACATATGTCTTTTTTAGTAGAAAATTTTTTATACGTGGTTATATAAGTTACATCTTCTATTATAATTAGTCATTTGGTAGCTAAAAAAATTACCTACATCATGTTATTTTATTTATAATTGTTATACATCAAATAAATAAATATATTTATGACATAATGTGATATAGTGATTACCTTATCAATGAATGATATAAATAAATGAGATTATATATATAAAAAACAACTATTTTAAAAACATTTTATTCTATAAAAAATATTTATGGATGATTATTCATTTTTATCTTTTAATTAATGATGTTTTTTTGAAATAATAAAGTTGTTATGGATTTTTAAAAAGTCATTATATGAATTGTATAAAAACTGACATAAAGGAGTTTTTAGAAAAAAATCCTATTTTATTAAATGATAAAATTGTAAAAAAAAACTCAAATATTCATGAAAATTACATATATAATTATTAAAATATCAATTATGAACCACATGAGGTTCTATTGGAATTTTACAGTAACTATATTAACCATATTGTATGAATACACAAGAAGATATGGTAAGAGTAAAATTATTTAACTAAGGTGTAAAGCTGAATTATAAGGTTAAATTTGTTACCTACACTCGTCTAAAACCTATTAGTTGAGAGTTTTTTGAATCAAACGAATCTTATATTTTAAATAAATTACTTTTGGGACCATTTGAAACTGAAAATTGTTTTATTATAAAATAATACTTTAAAACTCTCAAAACGTTTCCATCCTCCCTTTTATAAAAATGCATCACCCCTACCCATTTAGTAACACCTCTCAAGAAACTTGGATCATCCAAACTCTACCAAAATACTCTCCCTACATACCTCTATTCCTCCTATATTCCATACCTTGGGAAGATGTCAATTCAAGAAAGGCTCTTGGCTCCAATCAAAGGGAGTTACATGTTTTAAGAGGCATCACCTTTTCTAAAGTTCCTTTCTATTATTTTAAATCTTCACTACCTATTTTATTATTATTAATTGCATAAATAAAAAAAATGTATCATTAATATAATATGATGTTTTTATGAGAAGTATTATTTCTAAACATACACACAAACCTATATCTAATGGATATGAACATACTATTTCTATGGACTGCAAACTACTGCCACACGAAACAATGATTGTTCAATTTCCCCCTAACACATCTCATTGTAGCCATTATGATCACACTATATTTATATATTATATATATTATATTTATATTGTCTCTATTATTCATTTTTTATTTAAATAATTCATTTAATCTTTCCAAAATGTGTAAATACTACAATTTTAATTGAGGTAGGGCGGACTACCGCCCCTCAATGTGATATGACTCGTTAATGCCATACGTGGAACATATAAAAAATGGAATTAATAATATTTTTAAAGTATATAAAATAGGATATCATATTTAAATTATAGTATACATATTTACCATTTAGTTATCACTCCTTTAAATATGAAAAAGAAATAAAAGTACTTTTCATGCGTACATATGACTTACCATCTCTATAAACGGTACATTTCATTTCTTTTATCCAAATGTTAGTAAATATTATAAAATTCACACACAAATATATATATATAATAGATATATATTATATTTAAATAAATAATATCATTCTGGAGATGATGGACTTTTGACCACACATACAATTTGTAATTAAAACAATTCATTTTGGACTCAAGTACCGAATATTGACAACATGACTGATATTAACTTAAATAACTTTATAATTTTTTAACATGGTAATAAGTGATATAAAAAAATAATTAACTTGAAAATGGTTATGTAGTAAGTATAAATTAACTTATGTTTATTATTCAAGAAGAAAAAGGACTATACGTGACAAGTACGACTCAAGGTAAGGGACTTTGTCTCAATGTTCTTTCCATGTGGCCAATTTTCATTTAGACATGACTTTCTTTTATATGATGTATAAACACCTTTTAATATAAATTTCAGTAAAATAGAATCTTTTTTATATGAAGCGTTTTAGTAAACGACAAAAATAATATTTCTTTTTAATGTATATGACGACAATACCATTCCACTGCCGCGAGAATTATTGGATTTTTGTCTTCCTTAACAAGCCGTAACATTTTTAAAAGGAAAATAGATACCAAATACACTTTTTACAATTTTTTTTATAAAAAATTGTCTTTATAGTGAATTGATTATTTAAATATCTTAAATGATATATTGTGATTGCTATCTTGAAATGTTATCTTTCCTTTATGCATGTTTCATGTGTTATGAATATGTCAGGGTTTGTTGGGAATTGTTTACGTATAAAGGTGGTTTCTTGATAAAGCAAGGGGGTGATCCCAAGATAGCTCTCCAGTGTATTCTGTAATGTGACCGTGGTTGATTTTAATGTTTCTTTTATGATATTTAGTAAATATATTGTGATTGGTATTCCACACATAACTCCTTACGTAGCTGTGAAAGCTACAATATAAGTATGGTATGGATGCCACATGTTACCTTTATAATTTATGACTTCTATGATTTATTTATAAATATTATGGTTTCCTGAGGTATGTTAATGATATTTTGTTTTATTATTTAAAAGTATGATTTCATTTATTTATTATGTATTTATGGGATAATGTTTTCTTTCCATATTTTATAACCCTTACATGACTTTTTATGATCATCCCATGTTTTTTAAATATTTTCATAGGGTATAAGGAAGGGTAAGAGAAAGGAATAATTCAAGAATAAGTATATCAAGAAAAGAATTACTGTTTTATTTAAAGAGTTTTATTGTTGTGATAAAATTTGGTTAGAGTATTAGTGTATACTATGTAATATTTGAGATGTAATGTAATAGTTATGGCATAATTATCTAAAATACTAAATCTGAAAAGATACTTAATATAAATTATTGATTTAACTCAATATTTAGTAATTTTTTTGGGTTTTGGCCTTGTATTTGGTATTATAGGTTGGTTTGGTAAACATTAGGATTTAGGATTTTTTCAAACTAGTAAACATAAATTAAATTATGGTAAGATTGAAATTATATAGTATTTTAAGATTACCATGTTTCCTCACCTATGATATTTATCTATTCAGAATTGTTTTCCAAAGAGGAAATATGGCATCTATGATGGGACAACATCAAGAGGAAAACGACTTTCCAAATCAGAAACCTGAGATAGTTGAAATCAGAACTAAATAATTTTTTGTTGTGATGTCATAGTTAACTTAGGTTATAAATGGTGTTGTTATCCATCCACATGATTAGCCAGATCAACTATAAAAAACATGTTGGTAGTGGATAATTTAATGAGGAAATGTCCCCCGTCATTCAGATGATCATCTGGCCTTGTGTTAGCTGAAGTGTTGATTAATGCATTAGAATATATTTTTTATTTCATGGAGTGTTTATGACATCAAAATTTTATTCTTTCCATTTACCATTTTGAAGGTCAATATGATCAAGGGTGGTCGATGGTTAAAAATGTCCAGGATAGTGACGATATTGACGCTCTTGATTGGGAAAAATTCAAAGTTATGTTTAGTGAGAAATATTCTCCTAAGGTGGTCCAAAATTATATGGAAAAATAGTTCTTCGAATTGAGGTAAGAGGACGACTCATTGGCTGCATATAAAGAAAGATTCACTCAACTAGCAAGGTATACTCCAAATTTCATATGGGATCTTGATGGTAAAATAAATCATTGTTACTCATTATTAAATCCAATGTATTTAAGTGCTTTAGCTTCTCGTGAGTTCAAGAGTTATGAAAAACTTGTTTGATGTGAGGAGAACGTGAAAATGGAGTTTTCTGATGACCATGTGTTCATTGAAAAACAACAGAATAAGAGGTCATGGTGGTAGAATAAATGTTATTACTCTTCAAAAAAGTCATATGTTAAGAAACATATGTTTATAGTTTGTGAAAATTATGAAAAAAACACACCGTGGAAAGCCTTTTGAATTCTGTTAAGTGCTTCTGATGTGGTAAAATGGTACATAAGGCTCGTAATTGCACAAAAAATTAGGATAATGGTAAGAAAAAATATGATTTACCATCAGTAAAATGTTGTAAGTGAAATGAAATGGGTCCTTATGAAAATGAATGTCCAATGAAGAACTGAAATGATGTAAAGTAGCTGGAATGTAATAATAAAGGGGTGGTGAAATCCTTTTAACAAATTTTCCTGATATTGGGCCATCAAACAAAGTTGTATCAAGTACACTATTTTTTATTCATATTATGGCAATGTTTTGTTTGATTTAGGGTCGACTCATTCTTTTATTTCTAAGAACTTTTCTAGTAATTTGATAATTCCATATCAAGATATCAATCTTGAAATTAAGGTAAAAACACTAGGAGGAAATTGTGAGAAAAAAATAAATTATAAGAACCCTCATGTCATTCTATGATGAAATAATATACCTACAAACCATATTGTTTTTCCCCTACTATAGTTTGATGCGATTTTTGGTTTTGATTGGTCTTCCATTTATCATGCTATGATTGACTATAGGTCTAAAGAGGTTTCTTTTTAGAAAGAATTTCAGTTTGTGTACAAGAATGAACTCCGAAATTTGATAACATATCAAGAAGTTGAGAAACTAGTAAAGGGTGGAAATGAATGTTACCTTGCACATATTGTTGAAAACAAAGGATCTATGAAGATTAATGATGTGCCAGTGGTAAATGAGTATCTTGAATTTTTTCCTCATGAGTTTCCTGGTATAATACCTGATCGGGATGTTAAATTTACTGCTAACATAGTTATTGATGCTAAGCCCATTTCAAACCTCTTATCCCATGGCTGAAATTGAATATTTAGAGATAAAGAAGAAATTTTTATAGTTATTATATAAATTATTCATTCGACATAGCACATAACTATGGGGTGATACTATCTTTTTTGTTAAAATAAAATATGGTTCAATGGGAATTTTCATTGATTAGATATCCTTGAATAACATAACTGTTAAGAACAAGTTTACTTTGCCTCATATCGATTATTTGTTTGATCAGCTCCAATGATCTTAGTATTTTTCAAAGATTGACTTTGAGGTCGTGGTAGCATCAGTTGAAAGTAAATGAATGATACATTCTTAAGTCCATGTTTCATACTAGATATGGATATTATGAATTTTTTACTTATGCTTTTTGGGTTAACCAATTCACCTACTGTATTCATGGATCTTATGAATATAATTTATAGTGAGTTCTTAGATAAATTTTTAGTTGTTTTTATTGATGCTATTTTGGTATATTGTAAAAGTAATGAGTTGCATGAAATTCATTTACATGTTGTCTTACAAACATTAAAAGAAAATATAATTTTTGGAAAATTCAAAAAGTGTGAGTTCTGGTTAAAACAATTTTATTTCCTTGGTCAAACTATTTCTAAAGATGGAAGAATTGTTGATCATGCTAAAAAAGTCGTTAAATAATGGAAAATAACCTCAAATATAACCAAGATTCATATTTTTCTTGGTTTAGAAGGTTATTACCAGTGGTTTTTTGAAGAATTTTTAGGGTTATCTATCCCACTGACTATGTTAACTCAAAAAGTTTTTAAGTTTATATGATCAAAATAATGGGATCTATCATATAAGGAATTGAAAAAATGATTTGTTAATGCTCCACTTTTTTCCTTAGATTCCAAAAGTGTTGAATTGTTTGTCTATATTGATGCTTCATTGAAAAGACTTTGTTGTGTCCTTATTTAGAATGATCAGGTAATCTCTTCTACTTTACGTCACATGAAACATCGTGAGTTAAATTACCCTACACTTGATTTGGAATTAGATGTTGTTTTTTCTGCATTAAAAATGTTGAGGCATCATCTTAATGGAATAAAATGTGAAATATATACTGATCACAAAATTTTGAAGTATATATTCAATCAGAAAGAATTAAAAAGGAGAAAGATGTGATGAAAAGAATTAATCGAGGATTATGATTACACAATACATTACCTTTAAGAAAAGGCAACTAATTTGTGTGATGCTTTGAGTTGAAAAAGTAATTCCACATTAACAATGATCCATTTGGAAAGAGATCCTTTGGTTTTTTTTATTTGATGAATTTTTTATTGGAAGATGTTGGTTCTTATAATTCCTCTGTTCTATTTCAGGCAGTAGTTAACTCATCCCTATTTGACATAATTATATAAATGCAGAAAGAATACAATGAGTTGTAGATAAAGGTAGAATTGGTTCAAAAGTGTAAGTTATCTGAATTTTCCATTGTTAAAGATTGTGTTTTTTAGGTTTGGAAGGAGTTTATGTGTTCCTTGTGATTCACAGTTTGAAAAAGAGTTGTTATGTGAAGTTCGTAGTTCTCCATTTTCATTTCATCCTTGTGGTACTAAAATGTTCAGAGATCTTCAGGAGTATTACTAGTGGGATGGAATGTAAAGATATATAGATAACTTTATTGTGAAGTGATTAGCTTTTCAACAGTTTGAAGAGGAATGGGATTTACTGAAAGGGGTGCTTCATAATTTTCTAATGTTAGAGAAGAAATGGGAAAATGTTTCCATAGATGTCGTAGTTGGATTAATAAAGACTTCTCGAGGTAACAAGAAAATGTGTTTTACTGTTGTTCAATTGAATAAATCTTCTCATTTTATTCCTATGCGAGGTAATCTGTCTATTGATCAACATTCTCAGTTTTATATTAAAGAGATTGTCTGGTCACATAGAGATCCCCTATCCATTGAATATGATCATGATCCTAGGTTCACTTTTATCTTTTGGAAGGGCCTTTAAAATTCATTAGGAACTGAAGTAAATTTCAGTAAAAATTTTCATCCTTGATCAGATGGGCAGCCATAACGAAAAATTCAGACATTGGAAGATATGCTACATGCTTATTCAATGGATTACAATAGAATTTGGGACCAATATCTTTCTTTTGTTGAGTTTTCTTATAATAACAGTTTTCATTCCAATATACATATAGAACCATTTGAGTCATTATATGGAAATCGGTCTCAAACTCGAGCTTTTTGGGTTGAAGTATGTGAATGGAAGTTTCTAGGACCAAAATTTGTAGAAGAGATGGTAGAAAAAGTTATGTTGATTAAGAAGCACATGACATTAGCTCCTATAATATAGAAAATTTTTGCGGATAACTGGAAGAAGGATCTATCATTCGAGGTAGTTGATCATGACTTTTCTCAAAATTTATCCATTGAAAAGTGTGATGCATTTTGTTAAGAAGGGAAAGCTGAGTCCAAGGTACATTAGACCGTATGAAATCCTGGAGAATGTTGGATCAGTTTTCTACAGAGTGGATTTACCTACATGTTTTCCCAGGTACACACTTTTTTTAATGTTTCAATGTTGAAAAAATATATTCCAGATCCATCTCATGTTTTTGAGTCTATAGGTAGTTTAGTTGGAATAGAATCTTTTTTATGAGGAACAACCGGTCCAGATTGTAGACCGCAGAGGGAATGTGTTGCTGAATAAGGTATTTTATTAGGTAAAAGTTTTTTTAAAACCATATGGTGAATGATTAAACCTGGGAATCTGAAGATGGTATGAGGGATAAATACACCCTTATTTGATAAGTTAATATAATTGAGGGGACACAATTCCCAAAAGGGGGGAAGCATGTAACAAAATAAGTATTTATAGAATAATAATTTTTTATTTCTATTAATTTTTATGAATAATATATTATTTTTAAATTAATTGGGATTTTCTGTCTTATATAATACTCAACATGCAACAATTTGTTTACTTTAAATCATATGTTCCTCAGAACTATGAGTTATACAGAAAAATAATTTATTAATATAATTATTTTAAATGGTCGTTGACACCTTGTCATTGTATTAGTGGGGATGAAAAAAAATAACTGAAATATGATTATACATGTTTTTTTAAATTTCATTACATTTATCTAATAAATTTTAGTGGCTTAATATCAGAATGAATCTGATTTTAAGCATGAAATACTCTATCATTTTAAAAGGTCATTCTACAATATTTTAATAGAGAATCCTTTTTATATCTACTTGTTGTCACATTTATAGATTATATTTGAAAAAATAATCTTCTTCTATAGAATCAGGATATCAAAATTTAATTTGTATAAATTTATGGTAAATTTCTGAAAATGTTCATTTTTTACAAACAATGAAAAATACCACATTTTAAGTCAAAATTGCCTTTTTATATAACATATTTATATAGATAGATTGTAATTTTAATTGGTTTTAAAGTAGAATTGGATTATTATTTTATCATTTAAACCAATTTTTGTCATTGGATGTAATTTCGTTTTTATATTATCCATAACCACATGTCAATCTTTTCGTAGTTTTAATTCTTAAAAACACTTGTTTTGATTTTGAAAATGAGAATTAATTTTAAATTATTTTCTTGAACATCTTTTTTTGAATTTTAGAAATGGATTGCATATTTGCAATCTGGAGTTTGAAATTGAGGAAATATAAACCTTTTACTTTTAGACATTATGGATAGTAACTTCAGTAATTATTTTATTTACCATAGCTACAGGTTAAATCCGGTAAATATGGGTACAAATTTTGCTTATAATAATATTGAACTACCCTAATATTTGTTATAATACTATTGGATGAGATATTTCTGACTATGGTCATCCTTGGGTCGGTTTGGAGACCCCATGGAGTCACTTTTATGGGAAAATGACAATTTATAATAATTAATTTAATGTAATGTAAAATATAACATAAACATTGCGTTTTACTAAAAAAATTAATATGGGGTTATATAAGTGATATCTTGGGATATAAGTAGTAATTATAAATATAAAACTATTTACTACATCATTTTATTTTATTTATAATTTTTATACATCAAATAAATGAATATATTTATGACCCAATGATGAAGTAGTGATTGCCTTATTAATGAATGATATTAATAAATGAGATTATAAATATGAAACTAAATTTATTTTAAAACATTTTATTCCATACACAAATTTTATGGATGATAATGACTTCTAATATTTGAATTAATTATGTTTTCTCAGAAGAATCATGTTCTAATGGATGTTTAAAAAGTCATGATATTAATAGTATAAAAATTGACTTAAATGAGTTTTTAAAACATATACTATTTTGTTAAATGATATAATAGCCATAAATATATAATATTCATCTAAATGACTTATATAGTTTTTAACATATCATTAATGAACCACATGAAGTTATATTGGCATTTTATTGTAATTATATAAACCATATAGTATTTATATACAAGAAGACATCGTAAAAGTTAAATTATTTAACTAAGGGTTAATGATAAAGTATAAGGTTATATTTGTGACCTAGACTTTTCTAAATCCTATTATTTGATATATATTGACTATAAAACATCTTATCTTTGATATAAATTACTTTAGGACCATTTAAACTAGATATCACATTATAACAAAGTAATACTTCAAAATATTCCAAAAGTACCCCCCCCCTCTTATACAAGGGAATCACCCCTACCGATTTAATCACACCTCTCAAGCCCCTTGGATCATCCAACCTCTGACCAAATAACCTTTAAAAACCCCTCTCTTTCTCCTAGAATTTGTATCATGGGAATAAGGCAATTCAAGTAATCTATTCGGATCAAATCAAGTGGAGTTACACGTACTAAGAGGCGACATCGTCTCTAGAGTTCCTTTATATTATTTTCATTCTTCACTCCTTATTCTATTCATAATATATGATTAAATAAAAAAACGAATCCCAAATATACTAGGATTTTTTATGATAATTATTTCAACTACACTTATACATACACCTCCATCTAAATGATATGAACATATTGTTTCTATGGACGGTGAACTACTGCCTCACGAAACGATGATTGTTCAATTTTCCCCAACAACCTCTCATGGTGGCCATTATGATGTCACTAAATTTATATATCATATATATTATATTTATTGTTTCCCTATTCTAATTTTTTTTATTTAAATAATTTCATTATTCTTTTTATAATGTGTAAATACGATGATTTCATTTGAGGAAGTGCAGACTATCGCCCTCTCAAAGTTATATGACTCATTCATGCCGTACATGGAATGTATAAAGGATGGAAATAATAAACCTATGTAATGTAAATAAAATATGATATTATATTTTAATTATAATATTCCTTTTTATCATTTTGTTTTCATTCCTTTAAATATGAAAAAGATATAAAAGTAATGTTCAAACATACGTACGACTTACCATTTCCATGAATGATGAATTTCATTTATTATATCCAAATGTAATGTACAATTATAAATACATATATATACTGGATATATATGATATTTAAATCAGGAATATCATTATGGAGATAATGTACTTTTGAACACATTGACAATTTTTAATTATTTCAAGCTCATTTTTGACTCAAGTATTGAATATCGACAAAATGATAAATATTATCTTAAATAATTATGTAATGTTTATAACATTGGAATAAGTTATATAAAATGAATAATAAACTTGAAAAAGGTTATGAATCATGTATAAATTAACATAAGTTTATTATCCAATAAGAATAAGGAACACATGTAAGAAGTCAGACTCATGGTAAGGGACTTCATCTCAATCTTCTTTCATTTAGGCCAATTTTGATTTATACACATCTTTCTTTTATAGGGTGTATAAAACCCATTAATATTTAATTTCATTAAAAGGGAATATTTTTTCTATGAAATATATTACTAAATGAGAAAAATAATGTTTCTTTTTAACGTACACGACGACAACGAACTTTCCACCGTTGCAACCATTATTGGATATTTTGATTCTTTAACAAGTCTTAACATTTTTAAAAAGAAAATAAATACCATATACCCCTTTTAAATTTTTTTTATTGTAAATTATTTCTATAAAGAAATTATTGTTTCAATATCTAAAATGATATATTGTCATTACAATGTGGAAAGTTTATCTTTCCGTTATGATTGTTTTATGTGTTAAGAATATGTTAGGGCTTATTGGCATTGTTTAAGTGCATGGGTAGTTCCATGATAAACCGTGGGAGGGTGAGAACAAGATAAATATTCAATGAATTAGGTAATGTGATAGAGGTAAATGTTAATATTTCTCTTATTAGATTTAGGAAATATACTATAATGAGAATTCCAAATTTGACACCCTATATAGGTGTGAAAGAGACAATGTAAGTATGTTTTGGATGCCACAAGTTACCTTTTGGAATTATGATTTCAATTAGTAATTCATAAATATTATTGTTTCAAGAGGGATAATAAAGAACATCTATTTTATGACTGAAAAGTTTTATTTCATTTATTTTGTATGTACTAATGGGATAATGTTTTTTATCCTTATTTTATAAACCTTGCTGATATTTTTATGAATTTCCCTTATTTTGGAATTTTTTATTATTGTGCATAAGGATGGTTAAAATATTGGAAGAATTCAAAAATATTTATTTCAGGACAATAATTCTTGTTTTATTTAGGGTTTTTTATTTTTTTGAAAAGATTTTTTATAGTAGAAGTGTATACTTTGTACTATTTGAGATGTAATGTAATAGTTATGAACTAATTATCTAAAACTATAAACATAAAAAGACACTCAATGTGAATTATTTATTTAACTCAACAATAATTAATTTTTTATGGTTGTGCACTTATAATTTTATGCTATTTTTTCAATACATCAATTAAATGTAAATAGTTGTTAATGTGTATGTATGGCCTACCATCTCTATTAATGGAGTATTCCATTTTATACATTTATATAATATAGATTACTATAATACAAATTTAATGAATATAAATGATATTTATATCATTTATTAAATTATAAAACTAATTATATTGGTATAAGGACAAAATATATAACAAATTAGGACACATGCAAAGAACCAAGAAGATATTTACCAAAATGAACCTGTAAAATAGAATAGTTAATAAGAGGGTAATATATAGTAATAATAAAAACATATATGGAATTTTATAAAATAATAAGTCTATAAAATAGATTTATAATAAAAAAATTATTATAAATGATGTTTTTATGAGTATGATGAGAGTAATTACACAAGGTAAGGGGATTTCAGCTCACTATTTTTAACTGTGAGATACAAGCCAAGTTCCCCACCCTTTTATTTTGAATGGTGTATATAATTCTAATTCATATGTTATATTATTATTATTATTAAATTAATGGGGAGTTTCATATCTATCGTATTACCTTTCATTCATGGGGTTTATTTTTCAAACGATACCAAATTTGTAAGATTATTTTACTCAATTTTCTTTCTTTGAGATTCAGGTTTTTTACACACCTAAAAACTTTTCAAGGTGTATATATTTATCTTTGACATGTTACATAATGAATATAATTATTTTAATAATATATTATGTTTCATGTAATTTCATTTTCTTACATGGGTAGTATGATATAATGTTACAATGGGATAACAGTTTATTGAAACAATCTCTTCATTTATCCAGATTATTTTTTATTATGCCTCCATTAATGAAATATTATAATCTTTATCTCAAGAATAATGATTTGTTTCCTTCTCCTCGTTTTATTCAATATATCATCATGTATTCGTACAATTTTTCAACACTTTGGTACTTAGGATCATTAATAAAATGTTTTTTTAGAAATATATTACCATATTTCTCTATTTAGTCAGAATTATATTTTTTTATCAGAAATGTTATAAAAAATACTTTCAAACAAATAATGTAGAAAATTCACAAGGAAATATTATATTAACAATGTTTTATTGTTCTCTATGCTTCCTTAATAACATTTGGATATATTTTCAATGAAGATTATTTTAAAATGATTTATGTTATACAAATAAAATTTCAAGCGAAAAAGTATATTTTCCTCAGTGAATTTATTTAAATGATCATTAAAAAACATTTCCCATATAATATGATGTCCACTGGTGATACTCATGCCTTTTTGGGGAAATTATTCAATATTTCCATTCATACTATTTCTTTGAATGGATTATGTTTTTATGGATTAATGATTTTGACACCTATTTATCATTTGGGAGTTATATAATTTTAAAACCTACATCTTTTCATAGGCTATTATTTTTAAATTATTATGAAACTATTATATTTTTTCATTGGTTATGATATGATTATATTTTTATGATACACATTTCATTTCATGAGTTTTGATATGATTATTTATGATTTCATTTCACATGTATGTAAGATTTCATTATGAGATGGGTGGTACTTATATCTCCCTCCAATGCTTTGGGTAAAATTTATATCTCATGATATAGACTAATATGGTCTTGAGACAAAATCGTGACTACAAAATAGGCCATGTGAGTGTTCCATGATAACCAAGATTCTATGATGAGTGAACACATGCTACTAATATGGTCATGGAAGTGAACCATGAAAACCTATATGGTATGGGGAGTGAACACATTCTTCTAATATGTCCTTGGAATCAATTCCATGACTACTATGGAAATCATTTTATATTCAAATGTTTATACTATAAATATATATTTTCTTCCTCGGTTATGAATTTAGGGCATATGTTTCTCAATTATTAATGATTCACGTGTTTTGAGTTTCCATTTTTATACCATGATTCTAGTTTATGATTTCTTATTTGCTGGTTATGATATTCAATTTTCATGATCATTTTCTAATATGCCTATTCTTCTATGTATGCCTACATTACACCCTTGTTTACTCTTATTGAACATATGATCACACCCCTTTCTATGTTTCCATCTGCATTTTAGGAATATATATATTATGTTTGAGGTGTCTAAGAAGGGTTATAGTCATGAAGAACCTATTGGGATACATCATAGCTCACTTATGTACTATTATTTATATTCCATTATTCCAAAGTCACTAGACCAATAATGTCATTGGGTGTCTATTTGTATAATGTTGAAAGCATGTATCACGAGTTATGTAGTATTGATTTTTGAAATGTAGGAATCTATATAGGTCATATGAGAGAAAAGTTTCAGTTAAACTTTTGAATATAAGATTATAAATCATTAATGATAACCCTTATATCATGTCTAAGGATAAGTATAAGAATAAAGATGTATAGAGAAAAGTGTCCTAGAATTTTAGAAAAGGCTAGCGTAATTGGTATCCTATTAATACATTAATATCTAGATACTAAAGCTGGATTTTTATCATGAACATATGAAACATGGAGTAATAAACCTATTAATCTATTTCAGGCCTGACTCAGCGTAACCTAGTGTAGGAAAATGGTCCTTGCTTCACACAGAGTTTGACACTCCTAGGGGATATTCCTTTGGAATTCAAGAACTCTTTAGGTAGAATCATAAAAAATTTAAATAGAAGATAATTATTAATATCCCTGGATAAAACTATGGGGTCATAGATTAAGGAAGGTGTAATTATTTAGAAATAATATAAATGAACATTCATAATTATGTGGATCCTCAATAAGATACATGTTTCATACTCTATGCATTTGTATTTAGGCAATGGTTGGAACTATATGGAACTACATTAAATTTTATTGAAATAAAAAATGAATCAATTTAAATCCTGATAAATCTAATGTTATTGGAGTCGGAATGAAAAAATTCAATGATATGCTCACCAAAATATCTCAGGATATGAATCATTGTTGGGTTCCAAATGAAAAAACTAGAGAACCACATTCTGTTGAGACCTTCATGATGCAATGTCCACATTTTTTAGGTAATCCTTCTGATCCACTTGTTTCTGAACAATGGATCTATACAACTAAAAATATATTCTCTGTCCTCTAATGTTCTGAGCATGTAAAAGTAGTTCTAGTTGTGTATCATTTAGAAGGAAAAAGATTCCAGTGGTGGATACTAATTGTGAATAAGAGGCAACAATATGATATTGAATCCATGGAATGAATTTTTTTTAATAACATAGTTTTCTATATGAACATTCGTGGAACTATTATTACCAAGATGGAGGAAGATTTCATTGAGTTGAAGAAAATGATTGATGAATCTATTGACACATATGAGGATAATTTCACAAGACCTGTGATGCACTTTTTAGGAATTACCATCCAAGCATACAGAAAAAATGATAGGTTTTTAGTGGTTTAAATCCATATCTTAGAAGGAAATTCAACATAAGTGAATTAATTAGATATGAAGATATTTTGTGTTGTGTAGTCAAGGGTGAAATGGGGTTTGGAGTCATGTATCAATCTTGTGGTTTTGAAAAGAAAAGGGTGATGCAGTTTAATGGAAAATCAATAAAAAATAAAGATGAGAAAATGTGATTTAAATTATGCTATATGTGTGGGATGAAGAATTAATGAAATTTACTTAAAGGGTATAGTGAAATTTTTTCATTGTGGAAGAGAAGGCCATCCAACATTTGATTAGAAAATTGATGTGAACAAGCTATATCATGGTTTCAATAGTGAAAAATAGGAACCTATTTCACCTCCCATGATTCAGTTTTACAATTTGTAGAGGTTTATCTTTACAAATACCAATTACCAAACCCAAGGTATAGTTATTATTAATGATGTTATAATCCTATTATTATGTGTTACAAGGAAAAATATCATGCAATTTCTTTTTCAGATGAGGGGTGTGACAATGATGTGGTAAAATGAACACTAACCATCAACTCTAGAACTAATAATGTCTTGTTTGATTATATATACACAAATTATTTCTTATCTAATGATTTTTCTAAGGGTGTTTATATTCCACCAAAAAATGAATTTCAGTTATCAATAGTACTTATACATGGTATTACGCAAATTTTGAATACTCCCTATAGAATATCCTTGATTCAGTTTCATGAAGTGAATAAGAAACTCCAAGAAATCCTTGATAAAGGATTCATTCCACCAAGTGTGCAACATTTGAGTGTAAATATTATTTTTGTGAAAAATAATTATGCATCAGTGTGACTATACATTGATTATTGGGAGTTGAACAAGATTATAATTAAGAACATGTATCATCTTCCCAGTATTGATGATGTGTTGGATCAACTGGTTATAGGTCTATACATTTCCATGATTGAATTTCATTCTATATATCATCAATTGAGGGTCATGATGGAGGAGATACCCATGACGAAATTACTTACAATGTATAAAAACTACTAATATATAGTGATGGATTTTACTCTTAATAATTCCCCAACTATCTTCATAGCTTTAATTAATATAGTATTTATATATCACTAAGAATAGTTTTTGGTAGTCATTATAGATGATATTCTTGTCCATTAAAAGTGAAAGGGAGTCTGGAAAGATCATTAGAGAATTTTACTAACAACTCTAATGAAGTAGAATCTATATGAAAAATTTACAGTGTGAGATTATTTTATTTAAAAGGATTTATATTTGGGTAAAATAATCTTAGTAAATGTTATATTAGTAGATCTATCAAAGACATTGGCTATTGAATGATATCCTAGAACAGCCTTGGTGAATGATATCCATGTCATTCTTTCTTTAGATGGATATTATTAGTGGTTTGTGAAGAATATATCATAAATATCTAATCATATGACCAAATTAAATGTAACACCCTGAGCTTCCACGATACGCTTCTCATTGAATAATGCAATAGCTTGCATTGTACGCAACTTCGAGTTCTAAAACACCGCGACTAATCAAAGTAGCCGTTATGAATAGTAATAACCACTTTTTAAAATTATAGAAATTTTATATTTCAAAATGGACTTCATTTTTGGATTCGGAATATTGAAATTATCCTATGTTGAATTTTTGGTATTTTTCTGAGAACTTCTAATTTTTTATGAATAGTGAAAAATACTTAAATTTTTTTTTTATTCAAGATAATTTATTGTGATAAATTATACTATTTAGTGGTTTTAAGGTTTAATTAGAATATATTTTTACCATTTTATCCAATGGTGGTCATCAGAATTAATTTAACATTGAAATTGGACATAAACAATTGCCAATCTTTTGATATAAATTGTTTCTTAAAAACACGCTATTTGTCGTAACAGCGGGAATTAATTATAAAATTAATTAATGAAACTTATATGTTTGGAATTTTGTAAAATAGACATCATTTTTGAATTTTGAATATCAATTATAGCTTAGGGTGAAATTTTGGTCTTGTTCTGAAAAACTTCAATTTTTGATGAATAGTGAAACCACTAAGTGGTAGTTAAATCACTAATTTTTCGTTTAAATGAAATATTACCAATTATGTGATTTGATTTTCAAAAATCCAACATACATGGTTGTCATTAAGAAGTAAAATGTGGTTCAATGAGATTAAAATAATTTTTTGTTGAATAGTAACTTTTAAGTTCTTAATCGCGATTAGAGGTAATTAGTGTAGTTTAAGGTACAAATAATGTTTTAATAATATGAGATGAGCATGAAACTTGTCCTACTCTTATTGGATGAGTCATGGCCGACCAAGACAACCCATGGGTCAACTTGGGGACCCCATAGAGCCACTTTAGTTGGAAAATGACATTAATATATATTTATTTAATGTTAAAATTAAATTGACACAAACATGAGTTGTTTTACTAAAACAGTTTTTAAGTGGGGTTACACAAGTCCAAATTTTGACTATAAATATTCCTTAGAAAGCTAAAATGATTTCATACATCATAGTATTTTTTTTATAATTTTTATACGTTATATAAATTAAATTATTTATAACATAATTATGATGCAGCGATGACCTCATTATTTAACGATTTAAATAAAATGAGAAGATAATGCAAAATCCAAGGCATACACTTGTCCAAAGCCTATTGGATGAGGAGATTTTAAAAACTTATCACCTTAGCCTCGAATTATATAAGTGTGGGACCTTTAGAATCCGAAAAGCATTGTGAAATAATGTAACATTTCAATCTTTCCAAAAGTGCCCCTCCTCTCCACTTATAAAAGGCCCCCACCTCTCCCACCTCATTTACACTTTCAAGCCATTTGGATCGGCCAAACTCTGCCCAAATACTCTCCCAACTTCCCCCTATTACTCCTAGAAGCCTCACTTTGGGCAGAACTCTTCCCAAGGAAGCCTTTGGCTCAAATCAAAAAGAGTTACCCGATTTTGAGGTAATGTCTTCTCTAATGTTGTTTTGTTTTATTTTTCTTCTCCAACCCCCTAAACTCTTTTTATTCATTTATTTTGTAACAACACCAGTATCATAAATATACTAGGATTTTTTTTATAAGAAGGATTCGAGCTACACTTACACACACCTACATCTAATGGTTAAAGAACATACGGTTTCTGTGGATGGCGAATTTCTGCCTCACGAAATGATGATTGTTCAACACTCATATAACACCTTAAATGGTGGCCATTAAGATGTCACTATTTTTATATATGATATATAATATGTTTAGGTTTTACTTATGCTTCTGTATTTCTCATTTATGTCATACTTTATGATTTCCATTATGGGTAAAACGCGATAATTTCATTTTAGGAAGTGCGGACTACCGCCCCCTCAAAGTGATTTGAATCGTTAATGCCATATGTGGGATGTATAAAGGATGGAGTAAATGGTATTATACACTATATTATACTGGAATTATATTATACATTTATATCATTATGATGTAGTTCCATTAAATATGAAATTGAAATGAAAGTAGCATTCATGCGTACGTATGGCTTACCGTCTCCATGAACGGTGCATTTCATTTCTTACCTCTAAATGTTACGTAATATTATAAATGAATGTATATACTGGATATATAAGATATATATGACATATAAATAATGAATATAATTCTGGATATAATGGATATTCTACCACATGAACAACTTGTAATTATAAGAAGTTTATTGTTGACTCAAGTACCAAAGATCGACAAAACGACCGTTATTAACTTAAATAATTACATAATGTTCATAACATTGTAATAAGTGATATAAAAAGGATAATGAAATTGAAAATGGTTCTTAATATGGTAGATATTAACTCTAGTTTATTATTCATGAGGTTAAAGAATGGTTGAGTCAAGTCGGACACAATGTAAGGAAACTTCTTAACCCAATTTCCATTCTTTGGGTTAATCTCCTACTTTCAAATTATGTCGTGATATTATTATGTCTTATTTTGTATTTTTACTTTCTTTATGTGTACCTATAGTGAATACACATAATAGATCTAATTTATTTTAAAAATGATCTTTTTACGGACTTCGTCTCAATCTCCTTTCATTGAGGCATATTTGGTTTTAGACACAACTTTCTTTTATACGGTGTATAAACCCCTTTGACTTTTACGTTTATTCGAAAGGAATATTTTTTTATACAAAGCGTTTTACTAAACGACAAAAAGGGAATGTTTTTATTTCCGTACATATGCGGCGACAGCGACTTCTCCGCCGCCGTGACCATTATTTGAGTTTCGACTTCCTCTACAAGCCATCACTTTTTTAATGAAAAATAAATACAATGTTTTAACTTTATTTTATTTTGGTATTGAAAATGGTTTTGAAAGCATTTTTATTATATCAATGTGTTGTATTGTTATCTTGTGATTGAAATTTGGAAATGTTATGTTTACTTTATGCATGTTTTATGTGATACGATTATGTTATGGTTTATGATATGTTTAAACCTATTCATATGAGGAATTCATTGGACTTAATAAGTGATGGGTGGAGACCGCTATAGCTCCTCGATGCATCGGCAGGTCTCAGGAGACAAACTAGTGTCTTGGCACGAGGCCTTGACAAAATCTTATTTGTGGTCTTGGCACGAGGACTTGACTACGTGGTTATGATAGTCTGGCATTATGCATTCCATCATTATGAAAGTTGTTATTGATATTGCATGTGATCATTCGACCAGTAGAATATCCATGTGAATAAGTAAATGGAATTATCTCATTTTACTTTTGCCATATTATGTTGAAGTTCATGTTTAAAAGGATTTTGTTTTAGTTATACATTGCCTTAAATGTTAATGATTATTTATCAAAGCTTCCGCTATATTGTTATCCTTACTGAGCATCTGAGCTCACCCCTTTCAATGTTTTAATATTTTTCCAGGATGTGAAGAAGTATTTTATGAATGACCTGCAGGGGTAGTCAGAAAGGGATATGATTGTGGACTATGAAGACCATTTTATTTTAGTTTTTTTACTTTTTGATGTAATGAAATACTTATGAATGTATCTAGTGTTTCCAAGGCTACTAAACTAATCGGACTTTCGAGACTTGATCTTTTGTGATCATGCCAATGTTACAAAGTAATGCACCGACTCTGGGTAGCTGCGGTCGGGGCGTTACAGTTGGTATCAGAGGCAGTTTAGTACAAACCTTGGAAGCTAGATTTAGATAAACTCTGATTAGAGCACATATCCCGAAGATAGACTTTGAGGATTAGTATAGAAGAACTTCCAAGAATTTTGGTATTGTAGAGATATTGTGAGTTTTCCGAGCAATACATCCCTGTCTGGATACGAGCAGGTAGAGGCGGCTCTGGCACAGATGTACCTAGGGGTAAAACCCGAAAACACCGCTTTGAGCTAGACTCGAACGGGAACTGGTGCACGACAACGGGCCTTGCTGCACTCTTGGTTACGACACTCCCGGGGGATATGCTTAGGATAATTCTCATTTTATTTACAAACCACTATGATGGGTTATGAGTACATACTTCCTCAAAGAAAACATTTCTTTTTATGATTATGGATTATATCCATAAATAGTTCAATTTATGTAAAGTGTTTAACAAGTATGGAATTAAGTATTTTGATTCATAAACTAATCTAGTTTATGCCATTGTTTAGAAATGGCGCCTAGTGGAAGGAATGGAAACCGTATCAATGCACGCACTCCGTGTAGGGATTGCCCTCCTGCTCAAGATAATTATTGTGGAGCTAGTGATACAACTGGTGCTGATCAGCTTCTCATCGTACTGGGACAACTCACGCAGGTTAGGAATAACAACCCTACTCGTATGGAGCACCCGGATCCGCAACGTGGAGGATCAATGCTAGACCGTTTCATGAGGCAACAACCGCCAACCTTTAATGGGAGTACAAATCCTATAGTAGCTAAGCAATGGATAAATTCCTTAGAGAAAATATTCCATGCCTTGGGGAGTAGTGAAAGAGAGAATGTTGTCATGGCAGTTTACCGCCTCACTGGAGATGCCAATCAATGGTGGTCACTAATTCAAAACACAAAGGAAGATGATGAATTAACAAACATGGAATGGCAGGAGTTCAAAGAGATTTTCTTAGAAAAATACTTTCCTCGTGACTATAGAGCAGATATGGAAAGGCAATTTCTGAGTCTGAGACAAAAGGAGGATGAGAATGTCGCAAAGTATGAGGCCAACTTTACAAGGTTAGCAAGGTATGCTGCAGATTATATACGTAACCCAAGAGGTAAGATTGATCATTTCTTTGATGGGTTAAAACCATTTCTCCATAGAGCTTTAGTATCACAATCATTCTCAACATACGAAGATATTGTCTCATGTGCTATCAAGAAAGAAAAGGAATTCTCTAAGTCTTATGACAACAAAGTAAAGAAAGAGAAGAAGAGAACGGTGGAACAAGAGACAGATAAAGGTAAAAAGGGAAAGAAGGATTTTCTATTATGTGATAATTGTGGGAAGAATCACCCTGGTACTTGCCTAAAAGAATGGGAGTTTGTTATAAATGTGGAGAAAAGGGTCACCAGGCTCGTGATTGCAAGGGGAAGAAAGAGGCTATCAAAGTTGAATGCTACAATTGTAGGGAAATGGGTCATTATGAAAATGAATGTCCTAAGTGTCAAGGAAAATTATCTCAGAAAAGGCCAAGGGATCAAGGCCAATCTTATGCTGTGACTACAATTGAAGCGGAATAATTATTGTATTTGTGTTTTTGGACTCAAGAACTAGATTATGGTTATAAGAATAATGTGATATATAAGGATTGTACTGAAGTACATGTTGTTTTCATTAAGGATTTAATATGATGAAGGTAATCATATTTTTAGTATGTGACAAAAAGAGAAACTTTAATTTGTTTAGGGAATCTGATAAATTGATTTTGGAATTAAGAGACCTTTTAGAGAAAGTCTGGACAAAGGTATTTTGGATAACTATAAAGGTTGGAGTGGATTAAGTTGATCTTTGGATAGTATTGTTTAAGGTTAGAAAATTTATGAAGATTATTTTTGGAATATTATGATACTATAGTTTTAGGAAAAGGACAACCTGCAGGGTGGGGAATAACCCGTCACGTCGGACAAAGCTGCAGGAATCGAACCCACAACCGTAGTGAGACAAGCCTTTATTTCCTACCACTAGCCTACAGGAAGTCCCTGGTTATTACAAAATAGTTTTACTAATATAAATGGCATGTGTTAATATTTGGAACCTTATACAATTAGGATAAAAAGAATATTTTTGAGTTCCGTTACCATTTGGAGTAAAAGATGGGTTTGTGGTAAAACTTTATTAACAAATGAAAGTATACATAACAAGTATGTATATTCCCTTACGTTCTTAGTAAATCTCCTAAATTAATTCCTCAACATTATAAAAGGTAACTTAAAACAAAAATGTTGTCGGTTAACTTTTCCAACTGGGGATTCAATGACCGTTTAACCAGTCACAAGTTTGTGATTTTCTTGTAGTTAAACTTTCTCCTAATCCTGTTTTCTATAACTCTCCATCAGACCTTGATGGTTTGTTTCTCCTCCATATCCATATTTTCATAGAATCCTAGAATGGGATATATCGGGTGACCTTTGTACTTATCTTGCTTTCTTTTCATGTTATATATTTATTAACCTTATTTCCGATGTGGGCTTTCCTCAAAGGTATTTTCTCTTTTCAACATTTTATTTTCAAAGAAAAATTTCAAATTGCGAGGATGCAATTTATTGAAGGAGGGGAGAATGTAACACCCCGAGCTTCCACGATACGCTTCTCATTCAATAATGCAATAGCTTGCATTGTACGCAACTTCAAGTTCTAAAACACCGTGACTAATCAAAGTAGCCGTTATGAATAGTAATAACCACTTTTTAAAATTATAGAAATTTTATATTTCAAAATGGACTTCATTTTTGGATTCGGAATATTGAAATTAGCCTATGTTGAATTTTTGGTATTTTTCTAAGAACTTCTAATTTTTTATGAATAGTGAAAAATACTTAAAACAACTTTTTAATAAAAATAATTTATTGTGATAAATTATACTATTTAGTGGTTTTAAGGTATAATTAGAATATATTTTTACCATTTTATCCAATGGTGGTCATTAGAATTAATTTAACATTGAAATTGGACATAAACAATTGCCAATCTTTTGATATAAATTGTTTCTTAAAAACACGCTATTTGTCGTAACAGCGGGAATTAATTATAAAATTAATTAATGAAACTTATATGTTTGGAATTTTGTAAAATAGAAATCATTTTTGAATTTGTAATATCAATTATAGCTTAGGGTGAAATTTTGGTCTTGTTCTGAAAAACTTCAATTTTTGATGAATAGTGAAACCACTAAGTGGTAGTTAAATAACTGATTTTTTGTTTAAATGAAATATTACCACTTCTATGATTTGATTTTCAAAAATATGACATACATGGTTGTCATTACGAAGTAAAATGTGGTTCAATGAGATTAAAATAATTTTTTGTTGAATAGTAACTTTTAAGTTCTTAATCGCGATTAGAGGTAATTAGTGTAGTTTAAGGTACAAATAAAGTTCTAATAATATGAGATGAGCATTACACTTGTCCTACACCTATTGGATGAGTCATGGCCGACCAAGACAACCCATGGTTCAACTTGGGGACCCCATGGAGCCACTTTAGTTGGAAAATGACATTAATATATATTTATTTAATGTTAAAATTAAATTGACACAAACATGAGTTGTTTTACTAAAACAATTTTTAAGTGGGGTTACACAAGTCCAAATTTTGACTATAAATATTCATTAGAAATCTAAAAAGATTTCCTACATCATAGAATTTGTTTTATAATTTTTAGACATTATATAAATTAAATTATTTATGACATAATTATGATGCAGCGATGACCTCATTATTTAACGATTTAAATAAAATGAGAAGATAATGAAAAATCCAAGGCTTAAACTTGTCCAAAGCCTATTGGATGAGGATATTTAGAAACCTTATCACCTTATCCTAGAATTATATAATTGTGGGACCTTTAGAATCCGAAAATAATTGTTAAATAATGTAACATTTCAATCTTTCCAAAAGTGCCCCTCCTCTCCACTTATAAAAGGCCCCCACCTCTCCCACCTCATTTACACTTTCAAGCCATTTGGTTCGGCCAAACTCTTCCCAAATACTCTCCCAACTTACCCCTATTACTCCTAGAAGCCTCACTTTGGGCAGAACTCTTCCCAAGGAAGCCTATGGCTCAAATCAAAAAGAGTTACCCGATTTTGAGGTAATGTCTTCTCTAATGTTGTTTTGTTTTATTTTTCTTCTCCAACCCCCTAAACTCTTTTTATTCATTTATTTTGTAACAACACCAGTATCCTCAATATACTAGGATGTTGTTATAAGAAGGATTCGAGCTACACTTACACACACCTACATCTAATGGTTAAAGAACATACGGTTTCTGTGGATGGCGAATTTCTACCTCACGAAATGATGATTGTTCAACACTCATATAACACCTTCAATGGTGGCCATTAAGATGTCAATATTTTTATATATGATATATAATATGTTTAGGTTTTACTTATTCTTCTGTATTTCTCATTTATGGAATACTTTATGATTTCCATTATGGGTAAAACGCGATAATTTCATTTTAGGAAGTGCGGACTACCGCCCCCTCAAAGTGATTTGAATCGTTAATGCCATATGTGGGATGTATAAAGGATGGAGTAAATGGTATTATACAATATATTATACTGGAATTATATTATACATTTATATCATTATTATTTAGTTCCTTTAAATATGAAATTGAAATGAAAGTAGCATTCATGCGTACTTACGGCTTACCGTCTCCATGAACGGTGCATTTCATTTCTTACCTCTAGATGTTACGTAATATTATAAATGAATGTTTATACTGGATATATAAGATATATATGACATCTAAATAATGAATATAATTATTTATATAATGGATATTCTACCACATGAACAACTTGTAATTATAAGAAGTTTATTGTTGACTCAAGTACCAAAGATCGACAAAACGACCGTTATTAACTTAAAAAATTACATAATGTTCATAACATTGTAATAAGTGATATAAAAAGGATAATGAAATTGAAAATGGTTCTTAATATGGTAGATATTAACTCTAGTTTATTATTCAGGAGGTTAAAGAACGGTTGAGTCAAGTCAGACACAAGGTAAGGAAACTTCTTAACCCAATTTCCATTCTTTGGGTTAATCTCCTACTTTCAAATTATGTCGTGATATTATTATGTCTTATTTTGTATTTTTACTTTCTTTATGTGTACCTATAGTGAATACACATAATAGATCTACTTTATTTTAAAAATGACCTTTTTAAGGACTTCGTCTCAATCTCCTTTCATTGAGGCATATTTGGTTTTAGACACAACTTTCTTTTATACGGTGTATAAACCCCTTTGACTTTTACGTTTATTCGAAAGGAATCTTTTTTTATACAAAGCGTTTTACTAAACGACAAAAAGGGAATGTTTTTCTTTCCATACATATGCGGCGACAACGACTTCTCCGCCGCCGTGACCATTATTTGAGTTTCGGCTTCCTCTACAAGCCATCACTTTTTTTAATGAAAAATAAATACAATGTTTTAACTTTCTTTTATTTTGGTATTGAAAATGGTTTTGAAAGAGTTTTTATTATATCAATGTGTTGTATTGTTATCTTGTGATTGAAATTTGGAAATGTTATGTTTCCTTTATGCATGTTTTATGTGATACGATTATGTTATGGTTTGTGATATGTTTAAACCTATTCATATGAGGAATTCATTGGACTTAATAAGTGACGGGTGGAGCCCGCTATAGCTCCTCGATGCATCGGCAGGTCTCATGAGACAAACTAGTGTCTTGGCACGAGGCCTTGACAAAATCTTATTTGTGGTCTTGGCACGAGGCCTTGACTATGTGGTTATGATAGTCTGGCATTATGCATTCCATCATTATGAAAGTGGTTATTGATATTGCATGTGATCATTCGACCAGTAGAATATCCACGTGAATAAGTAAATGGCATTATCTCATTTTACTTTTGCCATATTATGTTGAAGTTCATGTTTAAAATGCTTTTGTTTTAGTTATACATTGCCTTAAATGTTAATGATTATTTATCAAAGCTTCCGCTATATTGTTATCCTTACTGAGCATCTGAGCTCACCCCTTTCAATGTTTTAATATTTTTCCAGGATGTGAAGAAGTATTTTATGAATGACCTGCAGGGGTAGTCAGAAAGGGATATGATTGTGGACTATGAAGACCATGTTATTTTAGTTTGTTTACTTTTTTATGTAATGAAAGACTTATGAATGTATCTAGTGTTTCCAAGGCTACTAAAATAATCGGTCTTTCGAGACTTGATCTTTTGTGATCATGCCAATGTTACGATGTAATGCACCGACTCTGGGTAGCTGGGGTCGGGGCGTTACATTAAATCAGAAGGGTGATACAATCCTTTGGACAGATGATCAGGACTAGAATTTCAATGAACTAAAAAAGAAGGCTAGAAAACACACCAATTCATAAATTACCATTTAGTGGATAAGGGTTTATAATCTATATTGAAGCATCCAAGAGGGAATTGGGATGTTTTCTTATGGAAAATAACACGGTTATCACTTATGCCTTATAGTATTTGATGGTTAATGAGAAAAAACACACAACTTGGGATTTAGAGTTAGTTGTTTTAATTTTTCCTTTAATGATATGGATACCTTATCATTATAGATAAATGTCTGTTATATATACCGATCATAGTATTATGAAATATATATTCACATAGAAGGAGTTAAGCCTGTACCAAATAAAGTGGTTAGAGATATTGCAAAGTATTATGAAATATTAGTACATTACCACCCTAGGAAAAGAAGACAAGTTGGTTGATGATTTTTTTTGAAAGGACCATTCTATATTATCCATGATGAGGATCTCAAAATATCCAATATTTATCAATTTTCAATGATGGAGATGGAAATCCAGATGTAAGGGTAAAATCATACCTTTCCACATGAATATTAAACCCATTATCCTAGTGATGATTAAGAAGATACATATTGAAGATGTATTGGTCCAAAAAAAATTATAAATCATCTCAGATTTAACCTCAATCAGGATAGAATGATAATTTTTAGGAACTGTGTTCCTTTTCCTTCCATACCATATTTGAATAATGATATATTGAAGGAAGATAATAGTTCTTCATTATTTATTCAACCTAAAAGTATAAAGATATATAGGGATTTGAAAGTATACTTCTGGTGTTATGGAATGAAGGCATATATTTTAGAGTTTCTATCTCGATTCGTGGTATACAAAAATTTAGGGAAAAAAGTCAAAATTCAATGGGGATGTTCCATCCATTATACATACTGAAATGAAAATGGTAGACCATCACTATGTTTTTTTATTAGACTAATAAAAACCTCTAAATGGTTTAATTCTATATGGGTGGTGGTTGATAACCTTACAAATTCATTACACTTAATTCTTATTAAAGAATACTTCTCTCTGGATCATCCTTTTGGGATACACATTCAAGAATACATATGGTTTTATAGAGTAGAAAATTTCATTATATAGGATTGGGATCCATGGTTTAACTATACGTTTTGATAATGTATTCAGTAAGAACATGATACAGAACTGGGTTCCATAATATATTATCATCCTCAGATATACAGTCAGTCCAAAAGAATAATTCAAACCCTAGAGGATATGTCTAGATCGGTTTCTCTTGATTTTAAAGGTATTTGGGATCAAAACCTTCCTCTATTTGAGTTTTGTTTAAATAAATTTCACTCAATAATTCAGATGGAATCTATTAAATCCCTTTATGGGATGAAATTCAATCTTCTAACATCCTGGGATGATGTTGGAAAATGATTGTTATTGGGACCTAATATCACCAAATAAATGGTAAATACTATTAGAACTATTAATAATTATATCCAAAAAGATCACAATTTTCATAAATGTTATGCTGATAACCAATGATATGATCTTTAATATTAATAACATGAAATGGTTTTTTTATGAATATATAAGTGTAATAAGGTTGAGAGGTTCAGAGATATAGGGAAAATAAGACATTGGTATATAATTCCATTTGAAATTATTGATCATATCGGGATAGTATCCTATCACAAGGAACATTCTCCAAATCTATATGAAGTCCATGATGTGATCTATATATCTCCCTCAATGAAGTATATACAAGAAATTTCATTGGTACTGAACGCAGAGGTCATCTGGTCGGAGAATGATCTTTCCTATGAGGAATAAAAATTTGATATTTTGGATCATAACGAGAATGTTATAAAAAACAAGACAACACACATGGCCAATGTTTTTTGGAGAAATCAAAAGCTTGAGAAAGATATGCGATATCAATAGAATATGATGAATAAATATTTTCCTCATTTGTTTTTATAGTAATGATAAATTTTGAGGGAATAATCATTCTAAGGGTTTGATTGAAAAAAACTGAGTTTTCATGGTCTATTTCATTCAAATAAGTTATTTTTTTATTTATTTCATGAATTTCACTAAGTAAAATACTACATTAAAATGTAAATTACTTGTATTGTGATACACGTAAAATTGACTTGGCATACGTTACACGCAACACTGAGTTTCTAGGAAATAGGTTTTTTTGTCATTATTTAAATGATATAATTTTAACATAGTAATTAAACCTATCTATATTAATATTAATAACTTAGTTTCAATAAAAAATAAACTTTTTATAATTAAATCATATTTATAATGAGTGAAATTATTTTTTTTAAAGTCATAATATGATTAAAAAATACTATTTCCACAAAGAAACTTCTTTTCATGTACTTTTGTGAAAAAAAATAATTTTTGATAAACATATAAAATTAATTTTATTAAATAATCTTCATTTATGAATTTATATTTTCATATTTATTTATGGTTATTTTTTTGGATTTTTATGAAAAAAATCATTTTTGGATGAATAATGGACGATTTCAAAAAAAATTTAAATACTGATTTTTCATATAATTTATTTACAAGGATAAATAATATTCTAAATTTATTTCAACGAAAATTAGAACATATTTTTTTCAATAAGTCTAACTTAGTTCATTAAAATCAATTTCACTTTGAAATACAGTATAAAAATTTAGCAAAATTTGGGATCTTTTTTACATTAAAAAGATTAAGTGTCGTCCCATTAGTGGGATTAATTTTAAATTATTTATGCCACTTACGATATTCAAATTTGAAAAAATTTAACAATGGAATAAAAATAAAAGGTAAGGTGCCAAATGACCTATCCACTTGGGAAACACCAATTTTCTGTCCATATTTCTTCCATAATCATTCCTATATTATATTGGCTATGTTTTTATGTATTTTCTTTTGGTAAAAACATCGATACACGTAACTTGTTTTCAAAATTTCCAAGCATGTACTTTAAATTCCCTATTAAAGGCCACCACATGTCCCCCTCACTAATAACTCTCAATACACATAGTTTCAGAAATAACATATCTAAATAACTTCCCAAAAAACCTCATTACAACCTTTAATATACACTTTATCTATAAATCCTTCTGATGAATCCCTTTTTTTCAAACCAAAAGGATTTACCCGATTAAGAGGTAACACCCTCCCTCAAGATCCATTTATTTTTTTATTCCTCCACCACTCCACTCTCCTTATTAAATTACTATAAAACCACACTATTAACCTAAATATACTGAGATATTTAAATTCTAATTTTTAATCTAACACTAACACACTCTTCAATTTAATATGTACGAACATACTATTTAGGTGTACGGTGGACCACCGCCTCACGAAATGATGATTATTCATTTTTCCATTACTGAATCTTAGGGGGACATTATTATGGACTATATATTTATATTTCATATATATAATATTTATAATTCCTTAAAAATTATTTAAATCCTTTACAACACATATCTTTATTCATTCGATTTAGTGTAAATAGGATAATTTCATTTGAGGAATTGTAGAATGTTGCCCCATCAATGTGATGTGATTCATTGACACATTACATTGAATCTATTAAGGATAGGTTTAATAAAAATCTATGACATATATGATACAATAATTCTATTTTAATATGTATATATATACACACATATATTTCATTTACTCTCTTCTTTCAATATGACAATAAAATGGAAGCATCGTTCATGCATACATAGGACCTACCGTCTCCATGAATGATGTATTCCATTTTATACATTTATATTCAATGGATTATGAAACTACACATATAATGAATATAATAGATATTGAAATAATTTTCCAAATTCTAGAAAAAGTGACATAAGTATAAGGACCTAATATATAACAAATTAAGAAACATATAAAGGACAAAGTGTATATTTCTTGAAGTGAAACCTTAACATAGAATTATTAACAACTGTGTAATATAAATTCATAATTATAGTATATATTTTATTCAATACAACAATACGGTTGTTAAATAGATTTATAATAAACTAATATTTAGTATACGTGTTGTTTTTATGAGTATGATGAGAGTCAAGAGACACGATAAGGGAATTTTATCTAGCTTTTTATATTTGTGGGTTACATTCCATGTTCACCACTCTTTTCCATTACATAGCATGTATAATGAAAATGAATTCGTTATGGGATTACTAATATTAAATTAATATTTATTTAAATACCCATTATATTATAACTCATTCATTGGTTTTATGATTCAAGAGTTATAATATTGTCCGATAGTTTGTCCCAATTTTCCTTCTTCGAGACTCATTTTTTTATGCTCCTAGTTTATTTTTTGATTTGTATATACTTCCATTTAAAATTTGACATCACTAATATAATTATTTTCATGATATTTTAAGTTTAAATTAATTTCAATTTTTTATATGAAGAGTGTGATCCAAAGTTACCATGTGGTAAGAGTTTATTAGCTGAATTTATAGTTTATCAAGATTGTTTATCACTATTCTTCCATTGATATAAATATTCTAATCCATAAATCAAAAAACTCACAATTTACCTTCACATATGATAATTAAATATATATATTGGTATTAATATCATATTTACACTATTTGGTTCTGAATTTAATTAGGAAACATTCTTTTGAAAAATCTGCTCGTATTTATGTCTTTAGAAGTAAATCAGCTTTATTTTGAAAATGTTTTTGAATGATACATGAAGATCATTTTCATTTAAAGAATTATTTAAAAATGTTTTATTATTTCAAAATATTCCATAATATGTAATCAAATATTTGTTCAAACAAATTTTATTTCAAAATGATTTAGGCTGTAAAAATTATTTATTAAGTAAGAAAGTAAATTTTCCTCAGGAAATGTTTTTAAAAGATCTCTAAAGATTATTTCAGATTTATGATAACATCCGTTTTTGGTCACTAATTACTTTCTATCTAAATTAATAAATGATTCTATTAATACCCTTTTTCTGAATGGGTTATTTTTTATGGCATGGTTTTTATGAAACATGTTTCTCATTCATTAGCTATATGTCTTTAAAACCAGCTTATTTTCATGCATTATTCTTTTGAAATGATTATTAAACCTATATATTTTACCATAATTTATGATATGATTACATTTTTAGGATACCCATTGCATTTCATGGGTTATGATATGATTATTTATGATTTTTTGGAAAATGTATTTATAATTTCATTTTAGATGGGCAAGACCTATATCTCCATCTAATTCATAGTGTAAATAGTCATATATCCTCATATATAATAAGATAGTCTTAGGAGTAAACCTTTTCTAATATGATGTCCATGTGAGATAACCATGACAAAAAATATGGTATGGGGAGTAAACTCATGCGACTAAGAATTCCATGGGATTAAACTATGAATAACAAGTTGGTATAGAGAGTGAACCCATGCTACTAAGATGTCCTCGGTAGAAATCCCTTGACTACAATGAAAATAATTTTATATGCTTATGTGTCTTCCACAATTATATGTTTTATTCCTATGTTATGTTTTCTAGGATTTTTCCCTTTATTTCATTATGATTCACGACTAAAAAACATCTAATATTTGTTACATGATTCTAGTTTATGATATTTGATATATGTTGTGTGATTTTATATTTTTATGATAATGTTATCATAACCCTAAATTTATTTTTATGTTTACATGTTTCCCTTATTTACCACTACTGATCAACTGATCTCACCCATTTCTATGTTTCCTTTCCCATATAATGAATTTACGTGTAATGTTTGATGTGTCTAAGAAGGGCTATAGTCATGATGAAACTCGTGGGAGATAATAAAGATAACTTATTTAATAATGTCAAGGTTTTCATGATTCCAAATAATCGAGAATAATATATTCAATGGGTGTCTATTGGTAACATGTATGTTTGAAAATATCTTGTGAATGGTCTTGATAATAGTTTTTTCTAAAAAATATTCTGAATTTTCTTGATGTTAATGGTGTCATTTTAATGGGAAACATGATGTACAATAATTATCTATTTCTTATAGATAGAATTCAGTTATTATTATCCATGAGATTTTTTACAATGATAAAATATAAAGAAGCATTTCATTTTCAGTTAATTAATTAATTGGAATGTGATTTTAGTTTCATACCTCTCCATATTGATTATCACATACCTAGTCATTTAAATGGTATGTGTTGTTAGTTATTTAGGTTTCAAATATGATTATTATTTATCTAGTAACTTTAATAGAATGTGTTCTTAGTTATATTCATTTTTATTTTTTTCTAATTGATTCATTTTTCCTTGTAATGTACTTAACCCTTACTGAGAATTTGAGCTCACGATAATTTTGTTTCATTTCACTATGATTACATGACATTAAATATGATTGATATGATGATAAAATATAGATTTAATAATTTTATTACCCAAAAAAATATGTTTTAATTTATGCATTCAAATTAAATACATGAATCCTGTGTGTAAATTGTTAACAAAAAACGACTAAACTGACCGCTCCATCAGGATTTCATTCCATATATCATATTCCATTATAAGGAACCACCTTTGCGATACTAGTTTTGGTTTCACTAATGTTTTATAAATCCCTCCCAATGACCTATTGTCCCTTTTTAAATATAAAACCATTTCATAAATGATTAAAATTTAAAGCTAATGAGATCCAAATAATAAGTATAGTTATTAGACCTCCATTTTCATTTTATTACTCCTATAACTAAATAAACTCTTTGTAATATTTGTATCAATAATTATAAATGTATTTCTAATATAATAATATTTCTTTATGTTAATATAATAACATACACTAATCTAAACTTCCATAAATTTTGATAGAAAACTTTTGATCGTGTGTACAGGGGACTATCACCTCACGAACTAATGTAAATCATTTTCCATCATCACATCTTATGAAAGGATATAATGATGGATTTAACAAAGATAGAGACACGCATAAAAACAATCAAACACACACACACTGACACAAACATATATATATGAAATTTATGAAATTAAAATAACTCTTAAATTATAATAACACATCTATCTTTATACCTTCCAATCCATTTGAAACTAAAAGAATTGCAGTGTTTTTGTATGAACTATCACCTCCATAGAGAAATGTGATTTGTTTTCTTTAGTTTCACATTTTTGTTAATATGGATATATTAGATAAAAACATATTATTTATATAATATAATAACTATTATATATATGATAATTATTACTTACTTTTTTTGGTTTCATCCATCAAAAAAATTGAAAGCATCGTTCCGGAGTATGTATGGCATACTATCTTCATGAATGGTGTAACTTATTTTTATATATATAAAATTTATGGACAATTTTAGACATTTCTATAATGAATATATTTTTTAACTAAATAATTTAATCATTCCAGGGAATATGGAACCCATATCAATTTAAAAGGACTGAAACTACCTAATTGATTAATACATGAATAATGTAGTAGTTATTATCTGAAATAGTGGTTTTAACAAAGAATTATTGATAAAGAAGTTATAAAATATTATAAGTCAATAATATAAGGTGTGATATATATGATTATAATTAATTGATATATTTATATGAAATTAATATTAGTTATATCATGGGTTCTGACACATAATATGGAAATCAAATGAGAGGTAACAGTTTCACATCTAACTTTCAATTACATGATTCATATGATATATTCATAACATATTAACATTATGCGATAGAAATATGAACCATATTTTAACAAATGTAAATAAAATATTTTCATTCATCATAATTAATTTATCTTATTATGTTATTTTATCATGTATTTAATGATTTTTATATTCTCAAAGTATTGAGGGTTTAGTTTTCAATCTCATCTTATTTTAGATTGTTAGGTTTATGTCTCTACTGATATTATTGTTTAATTTTTTGATCAAAAGAATAATAAATTATATTTTCCACTATATATTTATTAAATTCTCAAGTAATATTATGATTTACTCTCTTTTAGATTACAATTATTGAGGGGAAACTTATAAATAAAGAATACAATATTTATGTCATCAATCAAAAATAATTTTTCTTCTATATCCATGATTAAAAAAAATTAAAAAACATATCAATGACGTTACAAATAATTTTTTAATATTAATTTACCCATTTTTTACATTTTGAAAATGATTATAAGGTATTGTTATTATTATTTAATGAATGAAGTACTTTTATACTTTTAATAATATTCAGAATTATTTTTTTTAATAAAATATATCGAATTACCCTTCTTCATGAAGACTCATTTACAAGTGTCTATGATTACTTTGAATGATTTTTTATAAATATTATGGAAATTTAATGTTTTCAAATGATATTTTCAATGTTAAAACACTATTTCCCACAAGAATGTCTTAATATAATTTTTATGTTATCTCTGTTTATTGGTCATAATAACCCAATGTTATATATGGTTGAATGGGAATATGTTTTAAGGATAGCGTAATTATAATATCTCTATATTGTTGATGATCATTATACATAGGTTTGAAATTTTTTATACCATTATACATAATACAGTAGGTGGTTAATTTTATGTTTTTTTATTGGAAAATTTATTAAAATTTCATACACTACTTTTTAATGAAAACGATTATATTTCTTTTTTTATTATTTGGGGAAATTATTAAAAAAATTAATTCTAGTTTCCCAATATGTGTTTTTATGTGATTTTTTTCTCCCCTTTAATAGGATGAATTCATTCAACAAAGTATGTTATCTGTTGGGATATTTATATTCACCTCATGTATTGGTATGTCTAAAGATGCAAATAGAATTGGTTTTCTTGATGATTCCATACACATTTGTGTAACATTTATTGGCACATTCCCTTTATGTTATGTTTCATATTGCATGAATTATTCATTCCACCATTATGAAAAAATTTACTAATTTTCATGTGACAATTTGATTAGTTAGACAATACATTAATAATTTTAAAGAACATGGAATTATTTATATCTAATAATTTTGTTATAATTTATTCCTAACATTGTATTCATCATGTTCATGTTATTTATTAAATGGTATATTTTTTAGTGAAATACCATTCAATATTGGTTATGGGTTAATTATTCATGATTTCCTATACTATATTAATACATTAACTAAGATTTAGGGATCAACCATTTTAGATGTCTCCAATCCCTATATTTAGATAACGTTTATAATGATTTAAATGAAGTGATATGGTAAATAGAATATTGGGGGAATCAATGAAATTTCTATATTTTTTTATATTTCTATTTTTACTATAATATTCAAGTATTTTTATAGTCTTATAATAATATTAATTTATTCGGACATTTGGGATGTGATTCCATGATTAAATTACCAATGTAATAAAGTAGCCTTTGATTCTGGGATACTTGGATGTGGGTATTTATAGTTGGTATCAGATGATTTTAGTTGAAACCTTTAGAAATATATTTTATAAGATAGTGAATATAGATTGTAGACTCGTCACTTACTTTTTCAATAACTCCATGTGTTGGATGACATCATAATATTATTGTATGGTAGAGATTCTGTGGGTATCCTATAAATACATCCTTATCTTGATACTATAAGTGGATATGGATCTGGAGAAGTTCTACCTAGGGGTAAGATCTCTAAAATGTGTTCATTAGGATTTTACTTATCACGACTAGATGAAAAAATGATACATTTAGCTTAGCTATTATATAATTCCTAGTGAATATTTTCTAGAAAATTTAGAATCTCTTTACAAATCACAATGATTGATTTTAATTTTTTTACGAATTTGGAATATTACCATATATTCAAATTTTAATATATTGAAATTATTTAAGTATAAATATTCGTCTCACATTATCTATTTTACTATTATTTGGGATAATACATTATATTTCATGATATGGTGATCTAATATAGTGTATTCTGTTTTTTAGAAATGGTGCCTAGTGGAAGGAATGTAAATTTTTCCAATGCACATAATCTATATATGGATTCATCTAATGGGAAAGACAATGAAGTTAGATAAAGAGATAAATATATTATAACAATATTGGGAAATATAACATGGTATATGTACAATAACCATGATTGTATGGGTCATACAATATAATAACAATATAGTGTAAAATTATTTGAATGTGTCAAGCATCAGCAACGTTTAGCATTTTATGGACATTAAATGAATCTATAGATGATAAATGTATCAGTTTCTTTGAGAATATATTTCTTTATTTGTTATGTAATGTTAGTAAAATGGTTTTCTAGGTATTATAACAACTCTAGAGGTATGACGATCTATGGTATTAAATTATTCAAAATACTAATAATAATGAAAAAATACAATACATTGAGTGAAAATAGTTTAAAATAATCTACTTATAAATGTGTACATAAATTGCACCATGATCATGATTAAAATGGTGAGAAAGAAGATTATAATTTGAAAATATTAAACTATATGGATTTGGATCACAATGCAATTGATTTTCTAAGGTGTTGATGGGATTTTACCCAGAAAACACCTAGGGAGAATATCCAAGCTTATGAAATCAAAATAACTAAGTTTAAAGTCTCTAATAATATTTTTTGGTATATTAATCTTATAATCATATTTATCTAATAGACAATTTTATTTTGGATCTTCGTACTTTTTTTATCTACAATGTTTGGAAAAAAATTAGAAATTTTTCTAAAACCATAATAATGTTTTTATAAGTCAATATTTCTTATAAAATTTTCATTATGGAAAATATTTGTTAGTTTGTTTCCAAAATGACACATAGAATTTGACAATTTTATGACATCATTATAATGCATATTCTTTATTTTGATTCAATCATTGTAATTTATTGTATTTATAATTATAAATTATGTTCTAAGAGAAAGAAATTACAAGTCATGGTAAAGATGTTGAATTCATCATCCATATAGGGGAGAATTAATTTTCTGTGTCATGTTTAGATCGACCCCATTAGAGATTATAAATTAAATTATTGAGGTAGAAGTGAAAAAAAATCTATTGGTAGAAACAGTAATATTAAAAATTGGAATGTAACTGTTTTACTTGTATATAGTGATTTAATACCTATGTAATTAACATATGATCAACTAGAGCTTTTTGTTTAGTTTTCCATTTAAATATCAAAAATTGAAGAAAAATATGAATGAAACTATAGATAATGGAAAATGTGTAATAAGTCTAATTAAATAAAAAATTTCCGATATTTGTGATAAGGATTTTATTTTACCAAGTGTTTTCAAAAGGGATTTACAATTGTACTAATTAAAAATAAATATGGATCATTGATTATGTGCATTGAATATAGGGATTTAAAATCTAAGATGTTAAATAAAAAGTATCATTGTTATTTTATTGATGAATTATTCAATAAAATTCATAAATATAAATTTATTTGAAAGAATTTCCTTAGTTCTGGGTATCACCAATTCTAATTAAGGATGGAAGATATATTTTTGTACAAGGTATATAGATTATTAGTTTAGTTTAATTCCTTCTATATTGATAAATTCACCCTCTTCCATCATCGATCTAATTAAAATAGTAATCAAATACCATATTTGTAATTATTTTTTTCTATTTATTTATGATAAAATGGTATAATCCATGATCTATGAGGACCATGATAATATCTAGCAAATCAATTTTGTGTCTCTTAGAATAAAATGGTTTTATATAAATTTTATAACTTGTGTATTATAGATTCAGAATGTTTCTTATTAGGGCCATATTTTCTCCAAGTATGGGAAATCTGTTGATCATATATAGAAAATGTAAGTCCATGAATTTCCTATACTAATGAAAATAACTGAGATATATAGTTTATTCATCTTGGAGGATCTTATTAGTGATTTTTCTAATTAAAATCCCAATTGGATAACTTGTTAACCTATATTACTCCAAAATGGTTTATGTTCAAATAAGAAAAAACAACATGAAAAAAGTATTAGTGTATTCAATAAGAGATTTTTGATTGATAAAACATTGATACTACCATTATGAAATGATATATTTGTGATAAATATTAATGAATTGAAAAATGAATATGGTTGTGTCTTATTAAAGTATGATATTTTTATTTATTATGCATCATGATAATTAATGATTTATGAAAAAATATAATACCCATGATTATGTGTTTAGAACCATCATATTTTCCATGAATATATGGATACAATATCTCTACAAGGAATTATGTTACATATAAAAAAGTTATAATATCATGAAATAAAATATTTCATAGAAGGATCTTAACATGAGGAAAATATTATTGCATGATATAACCAAGGATTATGATTTTTCAATATACTACAATTTATGGAAGTTAAATAAGGTAGAATATTAGTTACATATAAAGGATCATCGATATCTCTTAAAAAATAATTATTGATATTGATCCATTGATTCTTGACAAATTAATTATTGATACCTGAATTATTGAGAAAGGGGCCACATTAATAATTTTTCAATTAATTAAGAGAAAATAGTTTTTAAATGAATTAAAATATATCAACCTGATGATGATAGTTTTTTAAAGATAATTTATGAGTTAAATAATAGAATTTTGGAAGACTACATTTGTGAAGATATTAATCTAATATTTTGTATGATAAAATGTGTACTATATATATCTGGGATAGAGGGGAAATTATTGGATGATTCTTATAGATTATTATTCTCTATCACCCTGGTAGACCCAATATGTAGAGATATTTGAAAGAATTTTTTTTGGATAATATGATGTGAGAAATTTCTGATTATCTGTAAATTTATTTTTTTAGTCATGAAGTGTAGTCTGAGATACAACATCATAGATTATTCATTCATCCGATTCTTTTTCAAACATAGAATGGGGATAACGATATGATGGGAATTATCACTATATTTCGAAATAATATTAAAAATAATGATCCATTATGGGTTATTATTGATTGTATTCCCAAATCTCAATATTTACTCACTGTAATATAATATTCACCTATTAAATGGATATATACCAATAGCCATATACCAAATTTTTCAATAAATTATTGGAATAGGTACCTCTATAAAAAATATTTAAAAAAATAATTTGTATATGATTTGTTATTGAAGGTTATACCATCTTTCTTATAAACAGTTTTTGAAGGTTGATATTCAAATGTACCTTTGTTAGAAGGTATTGGTATACCAATTGTTTTTTAATCCATTGATACAAATTTTCTATATCAATGATATCAATAAACCATTTTAATAGAAATCCCCCCCAAATTTTAGTAATGTCATACAAAAACATAGATCACAATCTCTCCAATAATGGTCAATATCATTACATTACAACTTATTTCCCATATATGGTGATCCACCCTCTATTTCTCTTTTCATTTGGTATTTATTCAATTTCAAATAGGAAAGTTCCATATTCTTCCTCATCCATGGTTATCCATAATCAATTTCTATTTTCATTTGTTTCTTCATTAATGTCAAATTGGTGGGTTCCAAAAAGGTCATTTCTTATACTAATAATCATTTCTATTTTTATATATGTATAAAAAATGTCCTATATTTTTTATAGAAATATTATTCTAGATTCATTGAATATAGGTTTTTATTGTTCCTGGTGTATCGTGTTTATTAATTTTTTTCTATGATTTTGTTCTATTTTTACAAACTATTATTATTGTTTAATAAGATATACATTACTTTTTTTAGCATTTTAATTATTTTTATTGGTGTGGTGGATGTGGTTTGAAATTATTAATGTATGAATGTTGTTGTGTGATCTATGTTAATGGGATGGGTCATGTATTCTTCAATTGTAAACATTTGTGATGTCATCTTCCCAACACATTAAAATCCATAATACCCTAGCAACGCTCGATAATCTATTTTCTTCTCCACACAAGGAGATCACTTCTCAGTTGGTATTTTAATTCCATTTTTCTTTAGTTTTTTATTAGTTACATTCAAATCATACGTATATTCAATCAACCATAAATTTCATTTTTATTCTAGAACATTAAACACCACTATATATTATTTTTTACATTTTTATTCTTCTTTTTCTCTAAATATTCTTGATTGATATTGAAACAAGGGTTGTCCATAAATATATTGATAGAGAATTCGGTAATTATATGGTTGATCATTATTTACATCTCATGCCTTGCATATAGACTACTATAATCATTATAATGTCTCTTTTTAATTGTATTATTTTCTTATACCCAATATGTCAAGGGAAATTCTTTTGCGATGGTTGTTGAGTCCAGTTATCACCCTATTTTGACATCTAGAACATATCTTTTCTATTTTAGGAGATATTTTCAGTCATAGTTTTATTATTTTCAGATTTTTATAGACTTGTTAAGGGTGATAAAATCAATATTTATAACAATCTAAATGATTTATTTTTTAGTAATAAATAAATAAATTCTCCTACATTGCACTAGTAAGTCAAATAACATTAATTCATGTGGAAGTATACAATTTTTTGGGCCCTTTCAATTAAATTAAATTCTTATTATAATTTTTTTTGGTTTTTTGAAATGATATTGGTTAGTAAGTGATTGGTGGAATAATAATTATGGAGATCCCAACCAATTTAATGGAGGATCATTTATCCTATAAGAAAAACAAGTATCTAAAGAACATTTCAATCAACCCAAGTCAAATACTCTCTCATCATAATAACTTATATGAGATCAATATTAGTGTTATTACTACTATAACTTCCTTACTATCTTAACACATTCAATAATTGTACACAAATTCCCATTTGGTATCATGTTTTTCATCACACACAATTTTTATTTAGTTTATATATATATTATTTTTAGGATCCTTTATATAATAATTATATATAGACAAGTGTGTCAGCTATAAATATATATAATATTAAAAATTCTCATTTCGTAAATATATTATTGATTTAACATCAATATTATTTCGTTTATTTAATGTAATTACAATAAAATATTTTTTTTCCAATTTATATAGAATTTGAATGTATACAACTGATGAGATATAAAAAGGTTCACAAAACAAGATGAAGGGAGTCTTACATTTTCCATTTAAAAATGATTCAAAGAGTGTCCATATAAAGTATCCAAGTTATAATTTTTTTTGATGATATGTAATTTATATGGTACCATAAATATAAATATATAATGTTACCAAAAAGAAAAATACTTTTTCTAGTATCACAATGGTGAGAAATTGATATTTCAAAATGTTCTTGATCTGAATGAGAGGACTAGATTTGAGTATTTATTAGATAATTGGTTTTTATTTACAAATCATCATGAGAAATAAAGGATGTTGACCTAACAAGTCCTTTAAAGGAGTGTTCATGATTCATGTAATGATAATTATAATTTTTATAATGTGATAGATTTGAATGTTGTTTCCATGACTCCAATACATCCAAAATGTTGTAAATCAAAAAATAAATAACTTTTAATCCAATTTTATTGGGAAACCATTTATTTGATTTTTATTACTTCCATAAATTATATTCCTACCATTATGAATGAAATAATTATTTATGATGATGATATAACCTCAAACTATTATATGGAATGGAATTTAGTTTACAAAATTTGATTTTCTAAAATATAAATCCATGCTTGGCCAAAATATTGCAGATGATTCTAGAAGGAAAATTATAAATTGGATTATTTTATAAAATGTGGAACATCCTAATGGAATTCATATGAAGATTTAAGAAAATATAGTGGAAAAAATAAAATAACTTGGAACATTAAATTCATTCCTTGAGTCCAGAATCATTTCATGTTTGATACACTATCAATAAAGATGTGATATCATGACACATAGATAAATAAGGATCCTGATTAGTTCATTCAACTGATAGATGGATTAGACTATGGGATATTTTATAATATATATCCAAATTTTATAATAGATGTGTAAAATGTGAGGTTGGTTCAATCAGAGACAATTTTAATTCATTTATTCATATTCTTACATTTCATATCACTTGGTTTGTTTCCATGCACAATTATTACCATCCTCTATGGATGTGTACGGGAAAATTTAACTTCCATGACTACACTCATATATAAACCCTCTTATCCAGAAAATGAAATACATGTTTATACTCACCCTTTTATAAAATATTTGAAACATATTTGGCACGTGGATGTGTTAACATATGATTCTTGTTCAAAATATATATTTTAATTATGTGTTTCACTTATGAGGATGTTAAATTTTATTTGTATATATGTGATGATGTCCAAATATAGTGTTAATGTAAAACATTGATGTATAATTTTTATGAATAATTAATAGTGTGGAATAATTAAATATCATCGTAGTTTTTTTGTGATAAATGGACGATTCTTTCGAATAGATCATTCATATCAGAGTATTTGTTGATAGATTAATGATACAATATAGACTGAAATTGTTATATAATTTATTTCTCAAACTGATGTGATTAGTAAATTAAAAGAGGTGATTTTCTTATTTGGGAATAATCAGGTTAAATATATAATGATAAAAAATATTTCAACAGAATCCAATTACAATCGGAGGATGAAAAGTATATTCTTTTAGTTTCATCATTGTTCAACAAATTTTTTATGTCATTTCAAAGACATAATGAATTTTAAAAAAATATATGTGAAATGTATCAAAAAAGTTTTCTCAACATCATATAAAATTGAAAATATAATTAATGGTCTATTAATTAGTTGGTATATTGCAATATTATAGTATGATTTTTTAATGTTTATATCAACGAAAAAAATAGAATGTTCCATGTGATTATTATGAGATTACACCTAGAGAAAAAACTATTTTAAATTACTAAGTATAATAATAATTTTTTATGTCTATTATTAAATTAATATATTATTTAGATATATATATGTTCTAATAGGTTTTCTATGTCTTTAATGAAAAAATTTTGTAAGAGGAACCATTAATTTTTCATGAGTTAATGAAAATGTTTCCTCTATAATTTTTCTGATGCATGTTGCACCTAGCTTCCCAACTTCCAAAAGAAATACTTCTTGGAGGACATGTTTTGTTTCATTAGATGTATCTAAATGAAATAAAAATATACACATTAAAGTCATATGTCTATACTAGGAATCATCCTAGAGGTTCTATCATGAATGACTGTGTGGCTCAAATTTTTTTGGGTGTCTATACAATTTAATTTTTTTGATTTAAATACACAATGAAATAGATCAATGAGAAATAATGAAGGTCATTATATGAATTTTTAAACAGGTTACCAAAAAATTAAAAAAATTTAAATTATTGAATAATATACATTGACTATAATACAGCTTTCATAGAGAGAGTTAAAACATCACTCCATTTTATTAGTAGTGATTTGTTCGATTTCTAAATCATGAGGTTAAATTGATCACATATATGATATAGCATCTCATGTAATTTTTCATATATATTAAAAATGATTATTTTTATATAAAGATCATAATAATATTATAAATAGAATCCATTGTTCATTATCATAGAGATTGAGTGAGAATCTTCATAGAAAATAGTGTTCTTTTTGGATGAAATTAAATGTAGAAGTATTGCTATAGTAAATTATTAAAATTAATTATTAGTTAATTTTAATATTCATTTATATTTTAGAAATTGATATTTCCTGATGATATTTCCTCTGATGGAATAAGATATGTTGATTTTGGTCCTAATTATGTGGATTGTGATTTTGAATCAATTACGATCAATGTCTAAAAATTTATTATCCCAAAAAAAGAAATGAACCAACTATCACAACATGATGGTGTTATAATAATGTCCACAATAGAATATTATTCTAGTCAATAATACACTAGACCTCAGTTTTAAAATTTATATTATTATTTATGTGTTGATATAATACCAATATTGTACTATTACTATCAGGATCATGTCACTATAATGAAATGAAACTAGTTTGATTCAATGAAGAGACATGGAACATTTATTGATTATTTTGGATTTCTAGTTATTAAAAAGTTTAATATATTTGTTGAAAATGATATATATATTAGAAAAATCAATGAAATATGTTTTTTATGTGAAATATCATCAACGGCCTAAATTTTGTGTCTTTGTTGAAGATATTTGAAGACATATTTTTTATGATGGTGGGGATGAATTTCACACCATCACTACCCCTATTTTCCCGCATATATTTTTTATTTATGATAACTCCAATAGTCCAATTATTAGAGTTGACTATGAACCTAATATTGAGGGGTTAAATATATAGAATCATCAAAATATGTTTGTATATCACTATGTTTTTCTCTACAAGGTTTATACAACTACGAAATAATCAAATTTCATTAATATTTTGTTCAAATATTTTGTATCCAACTTGAGAATCATGTGAATTTTCAAAAACTATTGGTTTAGTTTATCTCTAGTTTACATTTTTTTAAATTTAATTGTACAATATTAAAACCTATCAATCAAATAATTAAAAAAATTCAGTTAGAAAAAAAAAAGAATTTAAATTGAACAAATAAATTTTAAACTAATTTGAATGAAAATAAAAACCAATGAAATGAATAACCTACCAAAAAAAAATTAACTAACCCAAAAATAAAAACCAAATGAACTAACCGAAAAAACAAAAAAAAATGACTCAGTTATTTGTAGAAAATGAATAAAATGACTAAACCATAACTGAATTGGGCGAATTTTAAAATAGAAGATTAAAAATAAATGACTCTCATTATAAACATTCTAATTTGAATGTCATGATTTCGATATGATGTATAATTTATGTTTTTATATTCCCCACACTATATATAATATTAATTTTTATGTCACTACATAATATATATATATTTCTCACAATTGGTACTCCTTAATTAAGTCATTTCACATGTTCTCTCTTTTTTAGATTACTCATTAGTTATGAATTTATAATTAAATGCATAATTTTTCAAGTTTTTGAAATTAAAAACATTTAAGGGGTATTATAGAATAGGATTTTAAATAATAATAACTACAATATATATAAGTTATTTCTTGTTCTGGTTACTGTTTTGAGTATTTTATTTCAAATATATATGTGAGTTAAATTTAATCCCATGTGATTATTTCAGTTTTTAACATTTAATTATAGGTTATAAAACCTTGTATAAAATTTTTTTCCATTGAAACTTGTGGTAGTGGTTCTCATTCCAGAGATATGATTGTTTGGTACTAGATCTACTTTTACTACACATCATACACAATCACTCCATATCTATTCATCATATATACCATCACGCACATATTCTTATCTCGTTATGCCATTGGAGACAGTTGATATGTTTAGGTCACCTATATTTTTCCACCATATACATTTTATCATCCTATTATTTATTTCCCTTATCTTATGTGTGTTCATAGTCCCTGTCTATATTATACTTTTTCATATATGTCTAGCACATATAATTTTCCTTCATCTTACTTCTCCCTAAGATTATCCATTGATTATACATTTACTTCTACTCTACTGTATTCTAACCCTCATGAGAATACATTGGATCCCACTCCTTCCCAATAGTTTATAATCCTTTTGAGCCCAGGGATCCAGTGATACACACTGGTCATCTTGGATTTGGAGTATTTATAGAACCCATGGAATTTTTAGTGGCCATTATTTATTTTCATTGTAAAATATATTTATATAATATTTATTTTCTTATTTTATGATTGGACCATCCATAAGGAGTTATGGGAATACTAACACGAAATATGTGTGGAATCAACACACATATCTAATGGTTGATTATAATGAGGACAATCAAATTATTAAAGAATAGTGTGAGAATATAAGAAATATATGTAAATTCATTCCTAATATTCTTTCATCATTACTATGAATCCACTCCTTGGGAAAAACCTTCAAAATGAAGTGAATGAAAAATCATTGATGAAAATATAGATAATAAAATTTATAATATATATATTTTTAATTATCATTTTATTATATGAGTTATTATTTTGGTTAATTATTTTTTATAATTTTCCCAAGGGTGAGGCTGAAAGGACTGCATAGCACATGTTGATAAGTTATTTGTGGAGAGAATATAATAATTCTGTCTATATATGTTGAGATAATTTTTTTTTTATAGATTTAGATGCCATATATATAATGAAGGAGTGTCTAGTAGCACATTATCAAGAAATTATTTCTCATGGGAGGAGTACCAGTTTGAAGGTATTAATAGAATTTGAGAGTTTTAAATGAAAATTACAATGAATTTAATTAACACTCAGTTTATTATTTTTGAAAATTCTCTTTTTGGAAACATCATAAATAAATAAAATAAACAATGATGCCAGAAAATACAACCACCCTTTGGTGAGGACTATGTTGTCAGAACATTGGTTGATGCAAGTTAGACAATTAATTATATTTTATCTATTTATGTAATTTATATAAATAATATTTCATAATTTTTAAATTATATAGATTAATTAAATATTTTTTAATAAAACATTATTTTTTTACATGTGAGTTTATTAACATTACATTATATAGATGAAAAAAATATTACAGACACTTAAGCATTCACAATTACATCTCTTTGCTGAATGTAAACCTTATATCCCATACATTTTTATGTTATCATAATAACCTAGCTCTGATACTAGACCAAAGGAACCACCACTGAAAATCTACACCTATAGAATCTATATATCTAGTTACTATCTGGGATAGGCATCCACCCCCAAATTAATAATGATAATAGATCCAAACATAATTATTATTTTATCAACTCATACATCTCATTTTTATATTCTCAATAATCCTGGGAAATCACATTACATCCATGATAAATAATCTATTTAAATGCATCTTGTGAAATCACTATTCATCATGTATAAGCATAAATAAAAAATATTGAAACAAAATATGGTTAAAGAGTATTCACCGACCACTTTCATTGAATTACCATTGAGTATACACATTTCATTGGGTTAAAGGGTGACACCCTCAACCATTACCACCCAAACCCATACTATAAGGCCACAACCTTAAACCTTACTTAATCTTGAGTTATTACAAGATTACACATTGAGGATCTTTTCAGGTTTAGAGTTTTAGAGAATTAGATCATGAAACATGCATTACATTCCACATTTAAACAAAGTGGTTACAAAAAAGACAATATTCATTCTTCCCCATCAACGGAAACATATTTAAAATAAAACATGGATTCTTTCTTGACACATCCTTGACACTATCATCACATCACTTACCCTTCCCTTGACCTGTTAAAAACATTTCAAAAACTTGGGATGAGCATAAAAAGCTCAGTAAAGGATATACAAATATGGAAAGGAAACATGAGTACATGTATACATAAGAATGAAATCAAACTTTACCCATAAAACATAGGAACTTTAACATAACTCATCAAATCATGAATAAATCATAGTAATCATAGGACATAAAATGTAACTTGAGGCATTTATAACATTCTTACGTAGGGAGTAACCCTCTTGGTTACGTTTTGGAATACCCATCACAGTATATTCCCTAAATCTCTTCGGAGAAACCTTAACGTTTCACTCCTTCGCGTTACTCAATGCATTAGAGAGCTATATCGGGCTCACCTGCCCTTATTTTATCACGGAACCACCCATTCTTCATAACAATTCCCAAGAACCATAACATAATCGTATCACATAAAACATGCATAAAGGAAACATAACATTTCCACATTTCAATCACAAGATATCAATAAAACACATTGATATAAAAAACCTTATGAAAACCATTTTCAATTCCAGAATAAAATAAAGGTAAAACATGGTATTTATTTTTCTTTTAAAAAGAAGTTATGGCTTGTAGAGGAATCCGAAACTCAAATAATGGTCACGGTGGCGGAGAAGTCATTGTCGCCGCATACGTATGACAAAAACATTCCCTTTTGTCTTTTTTTAAAACGATTCATATAAAATGATTCCTTTTGGATTAACGTAAAATTCAAAATGGTTTATACACCGTATAAAAGAAAGTTGTCTATAAAACAAAATATGCCTCAATGAAAGGAGATTGAGACGAATTCCCTTACAAAGACGGTATCCTTGGTTTAAGGATAAATCAATTACATAATTATGTGTGACAAATGAATACACCAAATATAAGTGGATACTAAGTGTAAAACAATAAGATGATATTCACACATATTCATAGAACGACATATTCAATAACTACATGTTGAACCCAAAGAAATTGAAATTGGGTTAAGAAGTTCCCTTGACAGCCTGACGGCGTCACATAAAAGATAAAAAGTGTATATAATCACTTGGACATAAAATTTACATCAATAAGGATATATGAGAACATATCCCAACATAAAAATATGTAAATTAAAAGACCCAACAAAATAAGTCTTTTAAAAAGAGGAGGGTGAAAGGTTCCCTTACCGACTTGGGTATCTTTCAAAACATACACCCCATGAAAGAAGGACAATACATCATTGATGTAAATAATCATAAATGAATGTATATTACAAAAAGAGTAGAATAATTGGAAGTACATACACCACTCAAAAGAAATTGTGGCAAATGTAGCAAAAATCTCACGGGAATAAAAGTGAGATGAAAAATCCCTTACGAAAACTCGGCAGCCTAACAGCACCACATTAAACTTAAAAAAATGGATTGATGAGATCAAATAAGGTATCTCATCATATTAGCATTAAGTTTATAGAAAGAGGAATATAAAAGAACATCCCCCAACATAACAAAGAGGATCTTAAAAGAAGTGACATAAAGGAGAGTACTTAAAAAGAAAGAGAGAGGTTAGATCTCTTACGAAAATTCGGCAGCCTAACGGCGCCACTCAAAACTCCCAAAATGGATTGATGAGAGAGAATAGGGTCTCTCATAATATAAACATAAAAATTACAGTAAGATTAATATAAAAGAACATCCCAATAACAAGAAATATGATATTTAGAAGGAATGGCATAAAAGAGTGTAATTAAAAAGAAAGAGAGGAGTAAGATACCTTACCTCAAGTCCAACTTGTCTTGTTCGTTTCTTTATATTCATAAATAATAAACTTTGGTCAATTAATAACTTCCTTAGTACCTCCTTTAGAGATTGTTATTCATTTCATATCACATATTATAATTTTATAATAATTGTTTAATAATGTTAGTTCATATCAGACGTTTTTGCCGATGTTTGGTACATGAGTCAAAAATGAACTTGTTTGAAAAAAGATTATCCATGTAGTTATAAGTAAATAATTTCCAGAATATTATTAATGATTAAAATATCATATATATCCAGTAAATATTCATTTTATACTATTACATATCATTTGGATATAAAGAAACGAAAAGCACCGTTCATGGAGACGGTAGGCCGTACGTACGGATGAACACTACTTTCATTTTTTTGTCATATTAATGGAATTAAAACAAAATGAGAGAGATATGTATATGTTATAATTCCATAATGATATCCATAATTTAGATTTAATATATTACATATATATTTATTAAATATATGTACTTATAATATTACATAACATTTTGAGATAAGAAATGAAATGTACAGTTCATGGAGATGGTAAGCCGTACGTACGCATGAACGCTACTTCAATTTCTATTTCATATTTAATGGAATTAAAACATAATGATAGATAATATTATTTTAATTAATGTATGTTATCATATATAATATCATTAAATATATCCTTTATACGTACCACATATGTTATTAATGAATCAAATCACTTTGAGGGGGCGGTAGTCCGCACTTCCTTAAATGAAGATACCGTGTTTACCCCTAATGGGAACCATAAAGGTACTCCATAAATGAAAAATACATAAGCTTAAGTTAAACATAAACATATTAAATATCATATATAAATATAGTGTCATCTTAATGGCCACCTTTGAAGGTGTTAGAAGAATGTTGAACAATCATCGTTTCGGGAGGCAGAAATTCGCCATCCACGGAAACAGTATGTTCTTTAACCATTAGATGTAGGTGTGTGTAAGTGTAGATCGAATCCTTCTTATTACAACATATTAGTATATTTAATATACTGGATTTGTTACAAAATAAATGAATAAAAAGAGTTTAGGGGGTTGGAGAAGCAAAATAAAACAAAAGACACAAGTGAAGACATTACCTTAAAATCGGGTAACTCCCATTGGATTGAGCTCAAAGGCTTCCTTGGGAAGACTTCTGCCCAAAGTGAGGCTTCAAGGAGTAAGATAGGGAAGTGGAGAGACAAAATGGGCAGGGTTTGGCCGAGCCAAAGGCTTTGGGATTGTGGGTAAGGAGGTAGATGTGGGGGCCTTTTATAAGAGGAGAGGAGGGGCACTCTTGTAATGTCACAAAATGTTACTTAATTTTCAAAAGGTTTTCGGATTTTAAAGGACCCAAATTGATGTATTTCGAGGATAAGGTGATAAGGGTTTTAAATCAACTCATCAAATTTGTTTTTGACATGTGTAGGTCTTAGATATTACATTATCTTTCCATTTTATTTAAATATTTAAATAATGAGGTCATCGCTGCATCATCATGATGTCAGAAATAATTTAATTTATTTAATGTCTAAAAATTATAAAAAAAATAATATGATGTAGGAAATATTTTTATAATTACAATGACTATTTAAAGTCAAAAATATGACTTGTATAACCCCATGTAAAAATTGTTTCAGTAAAGCATCTCATGTTTGTGTCATTTTTACTTTAACATTAAATAAAAAGATATTTATGTCATTTCCCAACCAAAGTGGCTCAATGGGGTCCCCAAGTTGACCCATGGATTTTATTGGTCGTCCATGACACATACAATGAGGGTAGGACATGTGTCTAGGTCATTTCATTTTATTAAAACATTATTCTTACCATAAACTACACTAATTACCTCTAATCGCGATTAAATACTTAATAAGTTACTATTCACCAAAAAAATATTTTTATCCCATTGAACCAAATTTTAATTCTTAATGACAACCATGTATGTCGGATTTTTTGAAATTCAAAACACAAAGATGGAAAAATTTCATTTTAACAGAAAAATCAGTTTTTTAAGTACCACTTAGTGGTTTCACTATTCATCAAAAATTGATGTTTTCAGAAAAATCCCAAAAATTCACCCTAAGCTATATTTGGTATTCCAAATTCAAAAATGAAGTCTATTTTACAAAATTCAAAACATATAAGTCACATTAATTAATTTAATAATTAATTCCCACTGTCAGAGCAAATAGCGTGTTTTTTTGAAACAATAAGTATCAAAAGATTGACACTAGTTTAAGTCTAATTTCAAAGTGAAATTAATTCCAATGACCACTATTGGATTTGATGGTAAAAATATATTCTAATTTCACTTTAAAACCAATTCAAAAGATAATATAATCATATAAATAAATTAGATTAAAAAGAAGTTTTGAATTAAAATACAACATTTTACACTATTCATTAAAAAATGAACTTTATCGGAAAGATACCAAAAATTACACAAAGTAAATTTTGACTTCCCAATACATAAGAAGAGTTTTAGTTGGTCCAATATAATGTATAAGAGTGAACAAAACTATATGTAATGACGGTTCGCCGTCAAAAGGCGATAGGTGAACCTTTAGTGAAAACTAGGGCATATACGCCTAAAATTGAATTCTTTCAGTATTTTAAGCCTTTATATTTTATTGGATAAATGTAAAAACATTCAAAAACATATATAATCATATTTTAGTTATTTCTATCCATTCCTGCCAATACAACGGCTACGTGATAACTACCATTTAAAATAATATTATTTTATTATTAGAGTGCAACGTAAGATTCCCAAGAAACTCGTTGTTGCGTGTTGGGTACACCATCTAGCATAGAGTCCCCTTTAAAGTCATATTAATATTTTATTCACAAATATGGATAAATATGAAAATTTCATATTCTTTATTTACCTGGGGTGTTACATCCTTCCCCCCTTTTGGGAATTGCGTCCTCGCAATTTTTAAAATTGAGCTTGGAAACATCCTTGAAAGTCCCACATCGGAACAAGAGTCGGTAAAACAATCCCTTTAAAATAAAGGAAGATAAGTACAGAGGTCACCTGAGTTAACCCATACTAGGATTCCATGTAGAAAAACATGGACATGGAAGAAAAAGCAAAGGGTCATGTTCTTGAGAGACAGTGATAGTAAACATGTCTAGGAGAAAGTTAACCATAAGAAAATCACAAACTTATGATGGGTAAAACGGTATTCGATTCCCCGGTAGGAAAAGTTAATAGACATCATTTTTGTTTTAAGTTACTTTTTATTGAGGAATTTATTCATAAGGAAACATAATCACTTATCATGTTGAATTTCAACTTTTACTAGATTCCTTAATCAAACTCATATTTTTTCCAAAAGACGAGTATTTAGGGAGACTTGTTCGCATTAAGAGTACTATAATAGACTTCTAGAGAGTCACCTAATCCACAAAAGAGAACTATATACTTCCCATGTCTTTAGACTTTAACCAAAACCAAAACCAAAAATTTTAGTACAAGATCAGATAATCCAGAAAAGGATAACCCTTTATAAAAAGAAAATCTATTCTTAATCTCCAAAATTTGTCCAACAAAACCCAAAGTTCAACGAGGACCATTCTATAATCAATTTTTCCATAACATTCTTCAAAGTAAACCAAACTAAGATTGAAACACAATTATTTGAAGGATTTAGTCACATAGTCTTCCAAGTTAAATCGTAACATTTATCTCCAAACAACATCAGTTGCTCCTAAAGTCTCGTATTGAAAAGTAATTAACCTAATCACATATCCTCCATGATAGGTTAATTATTTTCATAAAAAACCCAAAATAAACTTACTATTAATTCATAAAATCATATAACTAAAAACAATATGTCAAACTAACCAGGGACTTCACGTAGTCCAGTGGTAGGAGATAAATACCAGTCGCACTTTGGTTGTGGGTTCGATTCCCGTAGCATTGTCCGACGCGACGGGTTGTCACACGGTCTGCATGTTGTCCTTTTTCCAAAACTATATAATTCTTAAAACATCCCCCAAAACGAGATAAAATCTTCAAAAATTATCATAACATATTTTAACCTCAAGTTTATCTCATTCCTTTCATTTTCCATCATATCATAGAGTAACCCATAATTACCTAAAAAGTAAGGATCATATAAACCCTAATGGTTACCTTAACAATTATTACCTGAATTTCCACATCGAGTTGGCCATCTCATACATGATGCATTAGAGAACTCACCAACGTTGAAGTGGTTGATCATGAATCCTTGATAGTTGGTTTAGAAAAACCATGAGATTACTCATTGACTCCCCCATCTCATCCAGTCTTTTAATAAGAGAACCACCACAGTTTCCTTCAAACCCATTGTCACTTTGGTGCATGATAGATCCAGCCATTTACTAAAACCAAAAAGGTCAGTGTGAGTATATCAACATAACCATCATGTACTAATGAGGAAGATAAACACTAAGATATACTTATCAATTCACTTTATCTAAAACTAGGACTCTTTCTGAAATCCTAACCATTATGGTAATGTCACTTGTGCTTAGAGAATACCCTAACCTCTAAAGTTATCTAAACCGACCTATAATACCAACTATAAGGCCCTAGCCTTAAACCTTACTTAATCTTGAGTTATTACAAGATTAAACATTGATGATCTTTTCAGGTTTAGAGTTTTATAGAATTAGATCATGAAACTTGCATTACATTCCACATTTAAAAAAAGTGGTTACATAAAAGACAGTATTCATTCTTCCCCATCAATGGAAACATATTTAAAATAAAACTTGTATTATTTCTTGACACATCCTTGACACTATCATCACATCATGTACCCTTCCCTTGACCTGTGAAAAACATTTCAAAAACTTGGGATGAGCATAAAAAGCTTAGTAAGGGATATAAAAATATGGAAAGGAAACATGAGTACATGTATACATAAGAATGAAATCATAATTCACCCATAAAATATAGGCACTTTAACATACCTCATCAAATCATGAATAAATCATAGTAATCATAGGACATAAAAGGTAACTTGAGGCATTCATAACATTCTTACGTAGGGAGTAACCCTCTTGGTTACATTTTGGAATACCCATCACAGTATACTCCCTAAATCTCTTCGGAGAAACCTTAACATTTCACTCCTTTTCATTACCCAATGCATTGGAGAGCTATATTGGGCTCACCCACCCATAGTCTATCACGGAACCACCCATTCTTCATAACAATGCCCAAGAACCATAACATAATCGTATCACATAAAACATGCATAAAGGAAACATAACATTTCCACATTTCAATCACAAGATATCAATAAAACACATTGATATAAAAAAACTTATGAAAACCATTTTCAATACCAAAATAAAGTAAAGGTAAAACATGGTATTTATTTTTCTTTTAAAAATAAGGTATGGCTTGTAGAGGAAGCCGAAACTCAAATAATGGCCATGGCGACAGAGAAGTCATTGTCGCCGCATACATATGACAAAAACATTCCCTTTTGTCATTTTGTAAAACGTTTCGTATAAAAATATTCCTTTTGGATAATCATAAAAGTCAAAGGGGTTTATACACCGTATAAAATAAAGTTGTGTATAAAACAAAATATGCCTCAATGAAAGGAGATTGATACGAATTCCCTTACAAAGACGGTATCCTTGGTTTAAGGATAAATCAATTACATAATTATGTGTGACAAACGAATACACCAAATATAAGTGGATATTAATTGTAAAACAATAAGAGGATATTCACACATATTCATAGAACGACATATTCAATAACTACATGTTGAACCCAAAGAAATTGAAATTGGGTTAAGAAGTTCCCTTGACAGCCTGATGACGTCACATAAAAGATAAAAAGTGTATATCATCACTTGGACATAAAATTTACATCAATAAGGATATATGAGAACATATCCCAACATAACAATATGTAAATTAAAAGACCCAACAAAATACGTCTTTTAAAAAGAGGAGGGTGAAAGGTTCCCTTACCGACTTGGGTATCTTTTAAAACATACACCCCATGAAAGAAGGACTATACATCATTGATGTAAATACTCATAAACGAATGTATATTACACAAAGAGTAGAATAATGGGAAGTACATACACCACTAAAAAGAAATTTTTGCAAATGTAGCATAAATCTCATGGGAATAAAAGTGAGATGAAAAATCCCTTACAAAAACTCGATAGCCTAACAGCGCCACATAAAACATACAAACATTGATTGATGAGAAAAAATAGGGTATCTCATCATATTAACATGAAGTTTATAGAAATAGGAATATAAAATAACATCCCCCAACATAACAAAGAGGAGATTAAAAGAAGTGACATAAAGGAGAGTACTTAAAAAGAAAGAGAGAGGTTAGATCTCTTACGAAAATTCGGCAGCCTAACGACGCCACTCCAAACTCCCAAAATGGATTGATGAGAGAGAATATGGTCTCTCATCACATGAACATAAAACTTACAGTAATATTAATATAAAATAACATCCCAATAACAAGACATATGAGCTTTAGAAGGAATGGCATAAAAGAGTGTACTTAAAAAGAAAGAGAGGAGTAAGATCCCTTACCTCAAGTCCAACTTGTCTTGTTCGTTTCATTATATTTCTGAATAATAAACTTTGATCAATTAATAATTGCCTAATTACCTCCTTTAGAGATTATTATTCAGTTCATATCACATATTATAATGTTATAATAATTGTTTAATAATGTTAGTTCATATCAGACGTTTTTGTCGATGTTTGGTACATGATTTAAAAATAAACTTGTTTGAAAAAAGATTTCCCATGTAGTTATAAGTAAATAATTTCCAGAATAGTATTAATGATTAAAATATCATATATATACAGTAAATATTCATTTTATACTATTACATGTCATTTGGAGATAAAAAAACGAAAAGCACCATTCATGGAGACGGTAGGCCGTACGTACGCATGAACGCTACTTTCATTTTTTTCCATATTAATGGAATTAAAACAAAATGAGATAAATATATATATATGTTATAATTATAGAATGATATCCATAATTTAGATGTAATATATTACATATATATTTATTATATATATGTACTTATAATATTACATAACATTTTGAGATAAGAAATGAAATGTACCGTTCATGGAGACGGTAAGCCGTACGTACGCATGAACGCTACTTCCATTTCTATTTCATATTTAATGTAATTAAAACATAATGATAGAAAATAGTATTTTAATTACAGTATGGTATCATATATAATATCATTAAATATATCCTTTATACGTACCACATATGGTATTAACGAATCAAATCACTTTGAGGGGGCGGTAGTCCGCACTTCCTTAAATGAAGATATCGCATTTACCCATAATGGAAACCATAAAGGTACGCCATAAATGAAAAATACAGAAGTTTAAGTAAAACATAAACATATTAAATATCATATATAAATATAGTTTCATCTTAATGGCCACCTTTGAAGGTGTTAGAATAATGTTGAACAATCATCATTTCGGGAGGCAGAAATTCTCCATCCACGGAAACAGTATGTTCTTTAACCATTAGATGTAGGTGTGTGTAATTGTAGCTAGAATACTTCTTATAAAAACATCCTAGTATATTGAAGATACTTTATTTGTTACAAAATAAATGAATAAAAAGAGTTTAGGTGGTTGGAGAAGCAAAATAAAACAAAAGGACACAAGTGAAGACATTACCTTAAAATCTGGTAACTCCCTTTGGTTTGAGCTCAAAAGCTTCCTTGGGAAGACTTATTCCCAAATTGAGGCTTCAAGGAGTAAGAGAGGGAAGTTTAGAGACAAAATGGGCAGGGTTTGGCCGATCCAATGGCTTTGGGAGTGTGGGTAAGGAGGTAGTGGTGTGGGGCCTTTTATAAGAGGAGAGGAGGGGCACTCTTGTAAAGTTACAAAATGTTACTTTATTTTCAAAAACATTTCGGATTTTAAAGGTCCCAAATTGATGTATTTCTAGGATAAGGTGATAAGGGTTTGCAATACACTCATCCAATAGGTTTAGGACATTTGTAGGTCTTAGATATTACATTATCTTTCCATTTTATTTAAATCGTTAAATAATGAGGTCATCGCTACATCATCATGATGTCATCAATAATTTAATTTATTTAAAGTCTAAAAATTATAAAACAAATAATATGATGTAGGAAATATTTTTAGCTTTCCAATGAATATTTATAGTTAAAAATATGACTTGTATAACCCCATGTAAAAATTGTTTCAGTAAAACATCTCATGTTTGTGTCATTTTTACTTTAACAATAAGTAAAAAGATATTTATGTCATTTCCCAACCAAAGTGACTCCATGGGGTCCCCAATTTGACCCATGGATTTTCTTGGTCTGACATGACACATAAAATGAGGTTATTACATGTGTCTAGGTAATTTAAGTTTATTAAAACATTATTCTTACCATAAACTACACTAATTACCTCTAATCGCGATTAAAAACTTAATAAGTTACTATTCACCAAAAAAATATTTTTATCCCATTGAACCACATTTTACTTCTTAACGACAACCATGTATGTCGGATTTTTTGAAATTAAAAACAAAAATATGGAAAAATTTCATTTTAATGGAAAAATCAGTTTTTATAAGTACCACATAGTGGTTTCACTATTCATCAAAAATTGAAGTTTTTCAGAAAAATCCCAAAAATTCACCCTAATCTATATTTGATATTCCTAATTCAAAAATGAAGTCTATTTTACAAAATTCAAAACATATAAGTCACATTAATTAATTTAATAATTAATTCCCGCTGTCAGAGCAAATAGCGTGTTTTTATGAAACAATAAGTATCAAAAGATTGACACTAGTTTAAGTCTAATTTCAAAGTGAAATTACTTCCAATGACCACTATTGGATTTAATGGGAAAAATATATTCTAATTTCACTTTAAAACCAATTAAAAAGATAATCTAATCATATAAATAAATTAGATTAAAAAGGGGTTTTGAATTAAAATACAACATTTTACACTATTCATTAAAAAAATGAACTTTATCGGAAAGATACCAAAAATTTACACAAAGTAAATTTTGACGTCCCAATTCTTTAGAAGAGTTTTATTTGGTCCAATATATTGTATAAGAGTGAACAAAACTATATTTAATGATGGTTCTCCATCAAAAGGTGATAAGTGAACCTTCAGTGAAAACTAGGGCATATACGCCTAAAATTTAATTCTTTCCGTATTTTAAGCCTTTATATTTTATTGGATAAATGTAAAAACATTTTAAAACATATATAATCATATTTTAGTTATTTCTATACATTCCCGCCAATAAAACGGCTACATGATAACTACCATTTAAAATAATATTATTTTATTATTAGAGTGCAGCGTAAGATTCCCAAGAAACTCGTTGTTGCGTGTTGGATACGTCATCGAGCATAGCGTCCCTTTTAAAGTCATATTAATATTTTATTCACAAATATGGATAAATATGAAAATGTCATATTCTTTATTTACCTGGGGTGTTACACATACACACCCACTTACGTCTAGTCTATAAACAGGACACAAAATCAGAATCATATGGTAACAGTGCATTATAATACCCCCCGTGTGATGTTCCTCGATCTTATCAAGGGCCTCGGACCATCCCAAGGCATTTTAAGGACATCATGTTCAATCACAACATCAATGGGGAATCATTTCATTGCATAATACATGGATTTTTTCATAAAGGAAACAGTTAAAAAGATGAACAATGACCTGTCTCTAACCTCAAGGTCACTCTATCCTATTTCACTAATATAACCTATAATCTATATCCTATGGTATATCCACATATACTAATAGCATATTATTTTTGGTCCATAGAAATCATAAACATATCTAAACCAACCAGTACCAAGTTCCATTGATCCTGGAAACATTATCCATCCTAATTAATAAATCATATTTTTAAATAAATAATTTTATTTAATGCATCAATTCCCTAATGAGAATGAAAAAATTCCCCATGTTTCATAATCAACGAACTAATTTAATAGGTGAAGTATACAGAATAATTAACAAAAGGAGGACATATCCCATTTTTAAGTTAATAACAAAAACTCTTTTTTGAGTATGTCTAAGTCCATCTTACCACCATACAACCATTAGATGCCCCATATCATAATATTAAATCATAATAAAATAACTATAAATTAATATAATTTTTTTGAAATATATTTATAATATTAATATATTACTAAAATATCACATTGTAATCCTATTTTGGTGAAAATGATAGAAACGAGGATTGGTCCACTCCTGATATGAACCCAGACCTAAGAAACATTATATCCCCAACTAACAACACCAATGCAATAACTACAATATTTATTTCGAGGAAAAACCATCCAAAATCCATATTATTACATACAAATCATAATGTTATGCATGGTGTCTTGTTAAGCTCCTATAAGGTTCTCCTCTAACAAGGAAAAGAGATAACCCCATTATAAAATGTATCTTCAACTATACTCTGGTAGAATCAACACAAATCTAAAAAATTGAAATTCCAAAAAATAAATAAAAATATAGTTCAGTAAATAAGTAATGATTGAGGTGGAGTATCATTACACAATACAACATAAAATCAAAACCAAAAACACCAAAACTAAATGAGAAATGAGTTAGGGGGAGTGATGAATGAAGCCTTTCTAAAGAACCCATATATTTGACCAATTAGGGGGCATTATAAACCCATTTTTAGTTATCAATGGATTTTCATGCTTAAAAGAATAATCATAGGGTTCAAACTAAAAAATTTCAAAAATAGACACTGAATACCACTTTCATGTCTTAAAATAAAATTTCACACCCGATGAACCATATTCACATCGCGAGTACCCTATTTATAATGTGAAGGTGTAGATGCTGCACTTTTTAACATGTCAACCCTATTTACAATCATTTAGTACACACAAAAACCCAGAAGACAGCCCTATAATCTTAAACCACATCCAATAATACTGTTTTAGTATAAGTAAACAAGTGTATTCTAATTATAATCCTAGATCAAAAAATTAATTTTTTGTTGATTTTAAAATTCAAATTCCTGATGAAATTCTCATATCATAATGTGAATGCATCACTAAAATTAACTAACAAAAACTCTATCATCCCTAATAAGTAAAATCATCAATTTTATTAATAACTCATCCTACTCAAGTCACCAATCCAAACATAGTTTTATATGTTTTATTCCTAAAAACATAATGAACATCCACTACAAAACTCAAAACATGAAGCACAATAATCATCAAATAATGATACATAACTAAAAATGATAACTGAATCATCGATATGGTGAACCACATAAACCATCCATATCAAGAAAGTATTTTTTTCATCAAATTAATAATCAGTTTTGTGTTGATTCCCATAATATTTATATGCTGATCATTTTTAATTGTAACCCACAATATTATCGACCATTGGAATCTCCTATAAAAACATTCCTAATTCTCCAACAGTGTGCTCATTTCCATTTCCATCAAACATGAATCAACCATGAAGGGATATATTTTCACATAGTTTATACTACCTCTCATTCAAAATTATATGTCAAATCATTTAAGTATCAACCAAATATTCACATGTTCCACATACTCTAGCCTTTCCTCGAATTGTCTCATCCAAACCTCAACATTTTCCACCCATCCAAAATAAGATGTACCTAAAACATATCCCCATATTTGATTCCTTTACAAATAATTTTAAAGTTATCATAAACATTAATGCATTAACAAAACTGATTCACTCCATAAATCAAATGATGAAAGTGGTTCACTCCCTAAAGTTTGTTAATAAAATCATTTCACCCACTAATACATGCCTATAATCACTGCCTGTCCCCCATGATAGGTGTCATAGAATATGGTCCACATTATAAACCCCCATTAGATAATACCTAAACTACCCAAAAATTGATTAAAGTTCATCATCTTATTAAATATCACATCAAACTCTCGTATCATGTATTTACACTAAAGAATAAAAAATGTGATCCATAGATCACTAACATCTATGTGCTACCTCAACCCTCAAATGTCCAGTCCATCAATACCATCACCCATTAATATATTAGGGTTATTACTACATGAATCATGTTATATTCATTACCACTATTAATGACTGGAATTTATTGTCTCAATAACACCTTAGAGTGAATATAATAAAACACTTATCACCCACTATTATCTCATTGAAACATCTTCTATAACATAATTTGGAATTCCAACCATAAATAGGTTCTCATGATCAAACAACTAATAGTGAACTCCCCATTATATGTATTACCTTACTCTTATCAAATTGTTCTGACTCAATATTTTCAGTTATTTTTTTGGTTTCACCCCTACCGATCCATCCTCGTTTAATTCCAAGAAACACATTCTCTGAAATACTCTTTGATCATATGTGTTACCAAACTCGATCCATTTCCATTGTCCCTTCTTTCATGGTGTTAAATTTTAAAGCTCAAACCCATATTCTGATCCATTAGTCAAATAATATTAAAATTAAAACACCTTAGTCCTTGGCTTGGAATTTTCCTTTCAATGATCAATGACATAATGAAACCATACATAACCAACATATGCCACATGTTCTCATCTATACGTAACATGTCTCCAATTCCATAGCACCTAGTTATGTAAATTGACTCAAGATATCATGAGTTTTATCTATTATAAAACTTTATTAGGAACATAAAATAACTGAACATGACTACATGTATTTTAACTTCTTGAATTTTAATAAATAAACACTATTTTTAATAGGAAACCCGATACACTACATCAATCTGAAACAAACAACTAAATTTTATTATTTAAATTTTAACATTATAACCTAGCTGTTGGAATAGAGGTAATGAATAGTATCAAATGTATTATGAAAATATCATTTTTTACATGTTTAAATAACAATTCATTGGTCACCACATTTATTATAATTGGAAAGAAAAAACCAATTGAATATAAATGACCACTTTTTTTTAAAACCTATTTTAAAATTGAATAACATTGTTTATAAAATCATATGACTCTTTATGGATTTTATTTAATAAAAAATATATTTTATATATTCAATATTATGTTTTACATTTATCTTATAAGTTTTATATATATGATATAATAACAAATTAAATTTTTCACAGAAAGGAAGTATTTTTCTAATAATGAAATTTTACAGCCTTTTGATAGTGAACACTTTGAAAATTTATTTTATAACACCTTTATATGTTCTATTTCAAAAAAATGAACTTATTTTTTATAATCGGGACATAAAAATTTACTTATGAAATTTTCTTTGATATTTTTTTAGTAACTGTCATGTTTTGATGAATAGTTAAAATAAACAAAATTTTAATTAAAAACAACTTTTTCCATTGAGGTAATTTATATGGTTAATGATATTATTTAATATTTTTAAATTATAAATGGAATATGTTTTTATCTTTTAATCCAATCATTATCATTATATGAAATTTTACACAAAAATTTGACATTAACACATGTCAATATTTTGGTAGTTTTTACTTCTTCAGAACTTGTGTTCCGGTTTTTACAATGGGAATTAATTGTAAATTAATTACTACAATTTTTTTGTTTTTAATATGGAAAAATGGATTCTATATTTTTATTCATAAGTTTAAAATTGTGAAAAAAATTCATTTTATATTTTTGGACATTATGAATTGTATCTTTAGTAATTATTTTTATTTATAGTGGTTAAATGGTAAATCTATTAAATAATGGTCGAAAATAATATATTGATAATATAAAACTACTATAAAACGTGTCCTAATCCAATTAAATGATTTATATGCGACCATGAACATCCTTAGGCCGAATCGTTGGCACTTGGGAGACACTTGGTGTTATAATGACATGTTATAATAATTAATTTAATTTTAAAAAATAAATTAAACATTATATTCTTACTAAGACAATTTTTATATGGGGTTATATAAGTGATATATTGAACTATATATTATAATCATAAACATAGAAGGGTTTCCTATATCATGATATTTTATTTATAATTTTTAGATATTAAATAAATATTTTTAATTATGACATAATGATGATGCAATGATTTCCTCGTTGATTAATGATTCAAATAAATGATATTATAAATATTAAAATAAATATTATTTCAATTAATTATGGTCATAAACAAATTATCAAGTTGAATATTACATGTTATGATTTATTAGATGTTCTTTTTTGAAGTAATTTAGTTGTTAGGAATTTGAAACAAATCAAATATGAAAAGTTTACAAAAATAACATAATTCATAACATATCATATAAAAAAGTTTATTAAATGATATTAAATTCCTAAAATTCTATTATTCTTCAAAATGGTAATATAAGTCCAAATATTTCATAAATTTCTTTTTTGGGTCGTTTTAAACGATATTTTAATTAAATTAACCCACAATGCGTAAATAACAAGATATCATTATAAGCTTAAATGGGTAAAATAAGGGTTAAACCAAAAGGATATGGATAAAAAACTATTCAAAACATGTCAAAAAATTATTTGATGATTGGTATTCGAATGAAAATATTCTTATATTTTAATTAAATAGGCTTTTGATCATTTTTATTTGAAATTAAATTTATAATAAGTTAATATTTCCAAACTTTCCCAAAGTGCCTCTTGCCCCTCTTATAAAAGTCCACCACCTCTACCCAAATACTCACACCTCTAAATCCCCATGACTCACCCAAATTCAGATAAAATAATCTCTTAATATTCCTCATTTACTACTTTAATCCATACCATGTTCATAAGGAAATTTCATAAAGTCTTCTAGCTCAATTAAAAATAAGTTACCCAATTTAGTGGTAACGTCTTCTCTCAAGTTCCATTCCATTATATTCCTTATTCACTCCCTATGATATTATTATTATTTGATTAAATAAAAAATTAGTATACTCAAAATAGTAGGATGTTTTTATGAGAATTATATGAACTAAACTTTCACACACCTCCATTTAATGGATACAAACATATTGCATCTGTGTACGGCGAACTACTATCTCATGAAACGATGATTGGTCAATTTTCATATACCACTTCTTATGGTGGAAATTATGATGCTACTGTATTTATATATGATATATATTATATTTATATTTTCTCTATGGTTCTTTAATATTAATTTACAGAATACCTTTACGCGTTCCATGATATGTAAGTATGATAATTTCATTTGAGGAAGTGTGGACTACCAGCCTCTCAAAGTGATATGAATCGTTCGAGATATATATGGAATGAATAAGGGATAATTTTATTAATACTATGATATATGTATAGAATAAATATAATATTGGTTATTTAATATAAAATTATTTCTTTTTATAATTCTTCTTTTAATATGACTATGAAATGAATGTAGCATTCATGCATACCTGCAGCCCACCGTCTCAATGAACGGTTCTTTTCATTTCATGTCTCCATGTATTATTGAATTTTTAAATACATATATACTAGGTATATATGACATTTTAATCATGAATAATATTATAGAGATTATATACTTTTTACCACATGGAAAATCTACATCAGAAAAGTTGATTTTCGACTCAAGTACTGAATATCGACAAAATGACCAATATGAACTTAATTAATTACATAATTTTTAAAACATGATGATGTGTAATATAAAATGAATAATAAGATTGAAAAAGGTTTTGAATCAAGTATTAATTAACCTAATTTTATTATTTAGGAATATAAATAATTAATGAAACCTGTCAGACACCAATGTAGGGGAACGTCTTATCCAAATTTACATTCTTTGGGTTAATATTCTACTTCTTGCATATGTTGTGCTATGACTATGTGAGAAATCAATTTTTGTTATCCTATCATGTATTAATACTTTATTTATGAATATTTATTGTGAATATACTTAATCACTACTTTATTAACAAAATGATCTTTGTAAGGGAATTTCTAAACAAAATTTAAACACAATGGGTTTTATACATACGTCGTTGATTATATTATGACATGATTAAGTGTAGAATCACTAATTATTTATTTTTGTATTATTTTCCACTTCCCTTTTCATAGATATACTATTTCTACACATAATCATTCAATTGATAGATTCTGATGTCATTCATATAATCATTGTAATGGAAATCATAGCTCAATCTCCTTTTATTGAGGAATATTTTAGGATTGTACACCTTTATTATCCTCTATGGTGTATATATAACCCTTTTGACATTTTATATCATAAATTTATATATTATCATGATATTTATTGTTTCATTTTATTTTTCTTTTTAATTATTTGTATTCAAGTGTTTCTCAAGTGTTATGGGTCTCTTTATGTAAAACATAGTTTTAAATGTTTTAAATATTTGTTATTATAAATATTTATCATTAATTTCCATGTTTTAAAAATGGTTTTAAGGATTTATTTATATTTAAATGAGCGTTATAATGTGTAAATTCCTTTCAAAATATCCAATGTGGTATAGGACACATTGATTAAAAACTCATATTATTTGAATGTTTTAAATGAATTGATTATATCAATATATTGAAATGATATCTTCTTATTTCAATTTGGAAATAATATTTTTCCTTAATTATTGTTCATGTGTTGTGACTATGTTATGGTTCATGGTCATTACATAATTATATGGGTGGTTTTGTGATAAAATAAGGGTGGTTGAGCTCATGATAGTTGTTCTATGCATTTGGTAACATGATGGAGGTAAATGTTAAGGTTTCCCCTAAGAGATTTTGGGAATATATTGTGATGGAAATTCCAAATGTAACCATGAAGGTTAATCTATGTATATCTATGAATGACACAATGTATTATGACATGGATTCCATAACTATCCTTTAAGTTTTATGATTTATATGATGTTTTTTATGAATCTTATGATTACATGATGTAAGATAAGTGCTTTATGTATTATGGGTGAAAAGGTATGATTTTGTGAAAAACTTTCATGGAATTTAAATATTACTAGAAAAACAATTTTAATCCTTATTTTATATTCCTTACTTATCTTTTTATGCTCATCGAATGTTTTTGAATTTTTTTCACACTCTATAAAGAAGGATAATAGAACGGAAGAATTCATGAATATTATTATCAAGAATATAATTCCAGTTTTTGTAATGTCCTGAGTCTTGGTACCGCCCAAAGGTTCCCCATTCAGAGTTGTTCACATCACCTCAAGTGAATTTACACAAATTCCATAGCCTTCCGACTACCAGTGAGGTCTATAGTGTGATATTGGGGAAACTATGCCCACATTATATGAGTATACACAGCAGAATACAAATTTTTAACAATAATAGAAGTAGTAATAACATAAAACTAATGTAAACTATGGAAGTATGATATTAAATCAAAAATAAGCCACAATATATTTAATTAAATATATATATATATATATATATAATTAATGTCACATATGTCTAATAAATAATCCCAAAATGTCACAATGTTGTGAATACAATATATAAATAAATATACTGAAAAAAATGTAAAATCCAATAGCATCGCAAGCCTAATCTTGGACCCATACTCTCCAGATCTGACAAAAATCATGTACCTAATGAGGAGGGGAACATTCCCTTATCTATACCTGCAGCTATATAATCTATTTGATCCAAAACATGACCCAAATACGATGTGATATGACTCCTAATAAGAAACCACCAAAATATATATGCCTAACTATAAGTGAATATATATAACCAGAAATATGTAGAAATGAAGCAATAAACTAGGAATTAGTCAAAATTAATGAGTCCTAGAGTTTTAAATTACACTCATTTACATTTATTATTCAATCCATTAAAACTTTTAAACCTTGGGATCTACCCTAATCTATGTATCCCCTGTGTCAGTAAAAAATAGATCACCTAGGAGACCATTTAATTAATTCAAGTAAGACAAATTAAAAGAAAGAGCATTGTCTTGCTAGAATTGTCACAATCATTCAATTATTCAATAATAACCCTTTTGGAACGTTCTCACAGTCTATTCCATGTAGACTAACATAACAACAATTCAACTAATAACAACCCTCGGGGATTCTCTAACGGTCTAACCTCATTGGTCTAACTTAGTACTAATCATTTAAAAATTACCACCTAGGAATCACTCATGATCAGTATGCCATGGTCCTCATAGCATCAATAAATAATAAATGACCACATGGGAATCTCTCACTGTCTAAACCCTCGGGCTGATGACTACATGGAATCTATCACAATTAATACACCTTGGTCCACATAATTGTAAAACATACATAAATGACCCTACATTGGGAAGCTCTCACAATCAAATTCCCCTCATTAAAATTTTGAAATGCATGTCACATGCACCTCACATAATCAGTAACTCCATACTAATAACGAAATGAAAGGAAAAAAAGGAAATCCTACCAGGAATCCTTGACCAAATGGCCATAAACATTCAATCAAGGGAAAGACACCCACAGGGTGTCCCATTAACAAGGTATCTGACCTTATCCAAGAGAAAAAACTCTTTATCAATAAATCAACCCATATCAGGTAATAGAAAGGGTTAAATTTCAAATCAAGCAACACCCCAATCATGGGTATGTGGAAATTTAATAATGTATAATCCAATACAACATAACAAAAGGCACAAACCACCTAACTCTATGTCTCATGATCTATATACATGAATGTCAGAACTTGAATCAGCTTAGATTGACATATATATTAAAAAGGTGAATAAAATCCCAAACACGAATAACTCGCGAGAGAGTGATAATCAATAATAAAGTCTCTATGGGTTTTTAGAACTCACCAATTAGATTCCAATGAACCTGAAGATGTCTCAGTCATATCTTAGAAAAATAATTATGAGGGGTCCAGAGTTTGTCGATCATTCTATCAGTCTCCTATATGAACCAAGGGGAGAAGAATATGTATTCAGAAATTATACACAACCTTGAACTGATATGTCTTATAAATAGGAAAATACATAGCATGTTCATTAAATGTACACAATGTATATTATCCTCAACAATCCCGCGATGTAAGCAGGTCAGTCGGGTCATCACACAGTCACGTAGTTTACAAGTACATAGCCACTACATGATTTTACGTGACAACAAGGTATAGGGTGTGTGCTAAGAAGTACATGGTGTGTACTTTGAGAAACCCAATTTCATTATTTTTCCTCCAAAAAAACCCAAAATCAAGATCCATAAATAAAATGAATATACAGGTTCTTTCCAAACATCCCCCCTTAAAGCAATTCATCCCATAATTTCTCTTCAAAGGGGGGTGAAGAATAAACTGTGAAAAAATCCCGCCAATGTGATTGTATGTTGGCCTCCCTCTCCCAAGTCTCGTCATGTACTTGCCAATGCTTCCATATCACCCGTACAAGAGGAGTATATCATCCCAGGAGAACCTTTATTCTACGATCCACAATTTGAATAGATTTCTCCTTGAAGGATGCATCCACCTCTAACTCAACCTCCTCATGTTAAAAAACATGATACATGAATGAAATGTAACGTCATAGATGAAAAACATGAAAGCCATTGTGCATAGCTCGGTACCACCGAGGTAACTACAACTGATAGGAAACTATCCGGACTCTCTCCAAAACCTCATACGGCCCAACATATCTAGGTGAAATCTTCTAGTGTCTCATAATCCTCTTTTTACCCAACCTCTGTGTGAAACACAGGAAAACCTGATCTCCGACGTTGAACTCTATATTTATTCTCTATTGATTAGTATAAGATTTTTGGCAATACTATGTAGTATCCATCCTCCTCCTAATCAACTCCCTTTGATCTATGGTCTCCTGGACAAGATGACGTCCCAATACAACTAACTCTCATACCTCCATCCAACATAGTGGTGATAGGCATGACCTATCATACTAAGCCTCATATTTTTCTATCTGAATCACTTCCTGAAAACTATTCCTATAGAAAAACTCCACCATGGGTATGTGTCTATCCCTAGAGCCTCTGAAATCCAGGATCCTTTATGGAGGTACGTCCTCCGAAACATGAATTGTGCACTTGGACTTTCCATCTATGTGGGGATGGTATGTTCTACTCAGAAGTACCTCTATAACCAAATCATAGTGTACTACATTACAGAAAAGATATGTAAACTGGGCATCCCTGTCTAAAATGATAGAGTGTAGAACCCAAAGAAAATGTAAAGTCTCTTGGATGTACAGCATTCCAATATCATAATCACTGATACTTTCCTTGATCAGAAATAAATGTTCAGCCTTAATGAGTTTATCAACAACAACCCATAAAACATAATTTCCATTGGGTTACCTTGGTAATATCATAATGAAATCCATCATGACAGCATTTCACCTCCACTTAAGGATGGGTAACTGCTGTAATAGACACCTCAGTCATTGATGCTCCACCTTCACCTACTGACATGTGGAACATCTCACAAAAAATCCAGCTACAACCCTATTCATTCCTATCCACCAATACTGATGATGTAGGTATTGATATATCTTACTGACAACAAGATGAAATGCCCATATAGACATATGAAAATCTCCCCAAATCTCCCCGTCTATGTCTTATAATACCCATATGTGTCTATGAAAACGTAAAACCTAAACCTTTCATATAGTCCACCCCGGAGTTGGTTCCTCTCCTGACACACTCCCCCAAAGGACGAGGACTTTGGAATATTATAGCATCCTCATTTTCACCCGATCTAGTAGAGTAGATGTAAGAGATATAGAAGAAATAAACATATGCCCCTATTTGTTGTGAACCTACAAATGAATCATAGAGAACATAGCCATAATCCTCCAGTCACTATTATCCTCTTAAGCATCCTATATCTGAGTCCTCCCACTAAACACATCCACCACTTATTTTTCTTTCCTAGGATTTTAGGAAATCTCAATGTCAAAAGACTGAATGTACTCAAAAGTCCTTCGGTGTATCAAATTCCGATCACGCTGATTAAAAATATACTTGTGGATTTTTATTGTAATGGTATACCACAAAATGATATAAAAAATATATCTATGCAATATTTCCAAGCATGCACAACTACATCCAACTTGAGATGTTGTATTGGGTAATTCCTCTCATGTGGCTTCAACTGCCGAGACCCGTACACAATGACTAATTTCACTTTCATAAAAAATGCTCTCAGTCTGAAACCTAATGCATCGTAGTAAATGGTGTAACTCTTTCCTGCCACAAAAAAAAATCATTATTGGTTCTGATTTCCATATCCCTTTCAGCTCATAGAAGGATGAATCATAGGAATCTAACCACAAGTAAATTTCACCATTCTTAGTTAGGCCCGTCACTGGCACTGAGAAGCATGAGAAGTCCTGAATAAAGTACCAGTAGTAACCAGCCAGCCCCAGAAAACTCTGTACGTCAAATAAATCCTTCAGATGCTCCCAATAAACTGTTTATCTCAATTTATATAGGTGTACTAATACTCTTATCTCTGAGATTACATGACCAAATAATTGAATCTGGTCTATCCAAAAGTGGCATTTTGAGAGCATAGAATATAACTGATGATCTGTCAGTGTACTCAATATTATCTCATGTTGGGTGGGATGGTTGTGTGGAGTGTGATAGTACAGCAAGATATCTCCCCCAAGGACTACCAGAAAATAATCCAAGTAAGGATGGAACACCTTTTTCATCAGTGGCATGAAAATTTTAGGCATGATTATGAGACCGAACGAGATAACCAAGTTCACATATAAAACATACCTGCTCTAAAAGGCTATAAAAAGATTATATGATGGTCTAACACAAAACTGATCATAACTGGATCTCATGTAAATATTCTAGAACACATGTACTCCTCAAAGATGATCAAATAGATCATTAATCCTTGTTAATGGATATCAAATCATGACAGTCAACTAGTTCAACTTCTAATAATCCACACAATGTTTGAGTGTATCTTCTTCCTTCTTCTCAAAAATGGGCCGTAGAACCCCATGGAGAAGTACTGGTACAGATTAAACTATTTGACAACAACTCCATTAAATTTATCTTAAGTTCTCATGAATCTGGTGTAGTCGTCCTATATGGAGTAATGGACACAGGTAATTCTCCTGGAATAAGATCAATAGAGAAATATACCTCTATCTCTTGAGGTAAACCAAGAAAATTGTATGGGAAGAAATATCTAAAACATTCCACCACTGGTGGAATGTCCATTTATGAATCCCCTAGTCTTTTTTATATAAACTAGTAACCTGGGTAGTAACTCCACCAAAACCATGTTTCCCAGGTCTCTGTATACTCCCCTAGACCTCCCATTCACCATTCTATAGAAAACGATGAGCCCTCTGGTGATGTGAAACTCACCCTGCAGTGATAGCAGTCAAAAAAGGACTCAAAGGAGAACAACTAGTCCATTCGGAGAATGACATCAAATCATGTCATCTCTAAGACATAGAGGTCCCATATGATGTGACACCTAACATCCTCAAGATGGAACTCCATGTACTAATGTACTCTAGATTTACTAATCCCCAAAAGTGTGTCTAGTTTCATAAAATCATCAAAAATAAGGTACAGAGCCTAATGCTCTCCACAAGTGAAACAGGTAAAAAAACATGGGAAACCCTTTTATGAAAAAGGGAAGATGCTAAAACCAAGGCAACTATAATTGTACCTCTAACCGTAGAGGGTCTTGAATCCAAATTCTACTGGGTCTATTCTGTCACAAAAATCTGACATGTACCACGACCCTGTATCCCTGCATGGATATGCTGAGATAGTGCACCTTGTTATCACTGAGAACATGGAATATAGATACCACATCCATGATCATATCCTTGTCATGAATGAAATTTACGAACTATAGTTCCCTGACTAATGAGAAGCTGGTGGTCCGGCCCCTTAATGTGGAGTCATACCAGATCCCCACTCACTTGAAACTATTTAGATCTTCCTGAAAAATGGATTATGTGGCCTAACTTGCTACATAATCATCATCCAACTAGGTCCTTATGTAAATGTGGCCTTTAATTACCACTCTTCCCACATTGACACCACACCACTTGGCTACCTGAAGGAACATTCATTAAAATCTCCCCACGACACTTCCAGTTATCTATCGAAAGAGTACCAATCCTAGACACTGTACCACCCAATGTCATCGCACCTTACTACATCATTTTTCTCTATAATCATCACCTGATTTACTATAGGAATCATTGATGTCGGCCACCAAACATTCACCTATGATCTGATGTTACACCTGAGACCATCCTCAAACAGGCTAGCTCGTGATAACTCATCACCACACAAAACAAGTGTAATTCACTAATGCTCTGAAAAACAAGATGCGTAATCCATCATTTAAAGAGTTCCTTGCTCCAAATTAAATAACTCCTAGGCTTGATTGGATCTCAACGTATCAGGGTAGAAGTAATCATATAAGGTCCTCTAAAAATCTTCCCTAGACATATCCTGATGACGTCCCACCTGTGAGATAACATCCCATCTTCTATTGGGGTAATCATGTAGAACATACGTTGCGAGATTCACCCTACTCTCAAGAGGCATCTCTAGATTCTTGATGATAGGAAACATGGCCTCCAACCATGACTCTGTAGCTGATGGTCCTCCATCGCATAAAAAAGTGGTGGATGCTGCTAGTGGAACACCCCTGTCAACTCTTCTATAGTTAGGGAAAGATGTATTGCACCCTAAAAAGATTGAATAATCCTCATAAATCCTTCCCAAAACTATGAATCATCACATGTGTCTGGTATTAGATCTAGTTCCAAAACGTGATAGAAGGGAGGATCTACTAGTAGTCTCAGATCTTCCATTTCTAATGTCTATTCACTACCCTGTAGTTGGCGTTCAATGAGAGGATGTCTTGGGGGAATGACTCTGCAAGGTCAAGTGCATACCTCAATTCTAGATTTTCAAATATAGAACCATAGAAGTGAATGTATGGTATTGTTAATGAAATAATTAAATTTTATCAAAAATATGGTTACACGACATGTGGAATCACTACATGGCATGTTCCCCTAAGTCATAACATGGGAATGTACCTATAGAAACCTAGTCATGTAACACCTCATACTCATGGCATGTTCCTCATGAGACTAGTGTGTAATTGAATATCACCTCCTTCCTAGGTACTTCTACAAGACTATAACTACATCGTTCTAATAGTGGAACACTACAAGGCATGTTCACATGAGAAACAACATGTATCATGTACGTTCCATCCACCGATGTCATTAGTCATAGGGCCAGATAAAAAATCATTTACTAAAATGTGTGTATAAAAAATAAATGGAGGGTACAACCTATGTTTCATCCACCTATGTCATTAGTCGCGTGGCCGGACACATGGTCTTTTGCAGTACAATGTGTACTCCTAGAACACGACGTGTTATACCAGACGTTTATCAACCCCATGACTCTACTCACACTGTAAGTCACAACGTCAATAACTATACGGTTTGTATATATTGTATACGGAGTGTACTTGAGAAAATTTATTTCTTCCATAACATTAGAACATATGGTGTGTGTTCATAACATCACACACCATGTAGTCTGGGTTTCCAAATTATAAGCCTAAAAACTAATATAGAACACATAAAGTCTTAAAATATTCATAATGAATTACATGTTCTAATCCATGAAACCCTATACTTTTGGAGAATCAATGTTTGGAATCCATATTCATATCATTACATAACAAAATTCAATAAAATATCAAATACGATCCACCAAATTCTGATCCAAGAGGGTCAATAAAACCTCAGGGATGAAAGCATGGTGTCCATCCAAAAGAAACATTAAATATATGTATCTATATATATATATATATATCAATAACCTATCAAAATATATAGTTTTTCAATCATAAATTCTTTCTTAACAGCATGCATATCCAGCACATCATCAATCCCAATAACAAGCAATCATTAATGCACCCTAAATACCATTATAAGAATGCATGACATGTGATATTCAAGAAGTGCATATATGATGCATGTGCTGGTATACCCTCCTCTCATTGGGTTTTAATTGATATACAACCACAATGATATCAATAATAATAGAAAAAACAATTGTGTCACCAAATATTTAAAGAAAATCAACAGTAACATTTGAAAACCCAAAAAAAATGCAATTTTCAAAGTAATTTGGCTTTTCCATGTTCACGGGTTAGCTACACCAGAGAAAAACAAATTACCAACTACCTATTCATTATTATCCTAGTCTATTGGCTCCAAATAGTAACGAAAAGATGAAAAAAACTCATCTGAGACCACGTTGTAACATCCCAGGTCTGGGTGCCACCCAATGTTTCCCCATACTGGGTTGGTCACATCTGCTCAAGAACATTTTCTCAAATGACAGAGGTTATCGACTAGTAGAGAATTCCATGTTGTGATGTTGGGGAAACTATTCACTCATTACTATAGTATACAAAGAATAAAACAAATAGTAAAATATAGCAGAAGTAAAAAACCATACAATTAATGTAAATAGTGAAAGTCTAATAGTAAATCCAACAGAGGCCAATATATATATATATATATATATATATATATATATATGTTTGTCACATGTGTCTTGGAAATAAGCCAAACAAGTCAAGATTCTGAGAATATAATACAGAAAAAAAGTACTAAAAAGTATGTAAACTCCAATAGCATCGCAACCCTTAGCTTGGTCCCATGATTTCCAGCTCCAACAACAATCACATATCTAATGTGGAAGGTTTCTTGTCCTTATCTATAACTAGAACCATATAAACTTGTTGGGTCCAAAACATGACCCAAATAGGGTGTGATATTAATTCTCATAGGCAACCACCACAAGATTTGTGCATAACAGTCGTTGAATATATATATCAGGCAATATGCATAAATGAAGCATTAAACTCAGAAGTACTCAAAAGTAACCAATCATACAGTTTTAAATTAATTTCACTTACATTTATTATTAAATCCATTGAAACATGTAAACATTGGGATCTGGTCTAGTATCTATATCCCCTTTTTACATAATAAAACAGATGCCTCATAACCCCATCTAAACAAAGAAAGTAGGGTTGAGTCCACGCTTGTGCTTAGTCGTGGAAGACCCATCACAATCTTTCAATTATTCAATAAAGACCCTCTACGAATGTTCTCACAATCTAATCCCTCTGGTCTAACATAAAAACAATTCATTTAATAATGACCCTGTTTGTATCTATCACAGTTTAACCCGATTGGTCTTACATATCAATAATCATTTACAAACTACCACATGGAAAGCTCCCAAGATCAATACCCTTTGGTCAACATAGAATCAATAAATTATAAATGACTACATAGGAAGCTATCATGGTCTAAACCCCCAGGTTTATGAATTTATGGATGATCTCAGAGTCAATACCCTTGGGTCCACATTACAAAAAAACATACATAAATGACCCTACCTCAGGAAGCTCTCATAGAAAAATTCCCCCTGGTCAACTTTCACAATGCATATCACAGGCATCACAAAATACTCACTAACTCTATCGTAAGAATAAAAAGTCTGGAAAACATGGAAATAGTAACAGGAAACCTATACCAAATTGTTATAAATATTCAATCATAGTAAATGCATCCATGGGGTGTCCCCTTACCAAGGTATCTAACATTATGCATAAGAAACAACACTTTATCAATCATCAACCCATAGCAAGTAATAAACATGGTTAAATTCAAAATCAAGAAGTACCCCAATCATGTGTATGCATCTCTTTTAGAATATATAATACAATGTAACAACTACTAAAGGCACAAACCACCTACCTCGATGTATCACGATTTATATAATTGAACTTTATCCCTTGAATTATCCTAGATTGACATAGATCTACAAAGAGGTAAAAAACCATAAATACCTTATGATAGGGGAAGAACTATGAATAAAGCCTCTACGGGTTTTGATAACACACTGGATGGATTCCAATGCACCTGAAGAAGTCTCAATCTGACCTCTGATAGAGAATTTGGAGGGTTTCAGTGTTTTTCATCCATTCTATCAATATCCTATATGAATCAAGGTGGAGGATGATGTATCCAGACATTAGAAACAACCGCACACCAAAATATCAAATAAAAATATAAAATACATGGAATTTTCATTAAATATGAATGCCTTGTATTATCCTCAACCCACCCCCGACTTATGTTGGTTAGCCAGGTCATCACAAGACCATGTACTCAGCAGTTACACGGTCATTACATAGATGTACGCGACAACTGGGTACATGTCATGTACTCAGAAGTCAACAAAGTGTACATAGAAAACCCCATTTCGTCCATTTTCCATAAAAAACCCAAAATCATGATCCATACATGAAATGAATATCTGGGTTCTTGCAGATTTATTTAAATATTTTTATTGTTTTGAAAAAATTTGGATGGAGTAGAAGTGTCTCCTTTGTAATTTTTGTGATGTAGTGTAATAGTTATGACATAATTCTCAAAAACTCTGAAATTGAAGAGATCTATAATGTTAATTAAAGTCAAATTATTGACTAATTTCAAGATTATGTAATGTTATAAAGAGGGAGACTTATAGTTAGTATTAGAGGAAAGTTTTAGAGACCTTTAGGGATTTAGAGTTTTGAATAACCACGTGGTGATTCTATATGTATATTATTTTAGTTAAATCCTTTTTTAAAACTTATTTAGATCAAGGAATGTTTGTTACAAATGGATGGATTAGGATCTAAAAAAATTCTTATCTCTTCCTAATAACTTGATTGCAATTTTTATTGAAAATTCACGTTCGGATGATTGTGAATTTTTTTCAAGCATAAAACTCACTTGCAAGCAATTGTTTGAGATAACAATCATATACACTATACCTTGAGACTATCATGGATCATTGGTTGTATTAAATAAAATACTATTATCTCAATATTCTTATATTTTTAAGAAAGGTATATATTATCAAGTCATTTTCAAATATTTTACCATATCACAATATTTTGAACCATATTATGACTTTGAAAATGGTGTTGAAGAATGATACCATTAGACAACCTATTTATATTTGAATTTAAAATAATTTATATCAACACATAATTATGGTACTTTAGAAGGACCATTTATTGAATGTTTCAACTCAAACATGGTCTGAGAGTTTTATATAAATCATGTTTTATTAGATGTTTTGAAATTTTATGTCATCCATGCTAATTTTTCAAAAAAAACTTATGAACACCCATATCACCCAATTTGTAAAAGGTGTATTTGGATAAAGGAAGAAAATGACTTTGAAGGATCTCAAAATCATTATTACAATACATGGACCTTCTATTTACATGAATAAGATGATGATAAAACTAGGTGGACAACATGATCAAGGAATGATGTCCTTTCTATTGGGAATAGTTTTATTTTATCATATGAAGTTGGAATAAAAAATTAAATATTTATAAGACTTCATGAATTATGATTTTGAGGTCATTATGAGTTGGGATAAAAATAAGAATTATAAGACAATAATTGGAGTAATATCATGTTAGGGTTATTTTTGAGTTCTATAAATTGGACAAATAGTAAGATGGGAAACAACTTGGTGCATTTGCAAAGGCTACAAGAATCGATGTATGACTAATTATTTTTAATTAAATGAATTTATGGATCAAGAATAAGTTGATTTTGGGAACTTATATTTTATCAAATGGATATCCTTAGCATGGGAAGATGATTCTATGATTATGTGATAAATTTTATTTTGGAAGTTGTTCACAAATTTGGAAACACAATATTTCTAAGGAAAATATAATAATATAGGATTTCATTTGACGATTAATGGTTGAATTTTAATTTGGAAGAATATATATATTTTATTATGGATATTTGTAAATTTGTGTCATTTATGTAAATGATTAACCAATCTTGGAGAATATGTGATTAGGTTAATTACTTTTCAGTAAGAATGTTAGAGTAGTCAATGTTTTTTGGAGATAAATGTTTAGATTTATCATGGAAGAATACGTGATCAAATCCCTCTGAATTTTGGGTTTCAATTTGAGTTTCAATTATTTTAAAAAAAATAAAGGAAAAATATTTATAGAATGGTATTTTTAGAACTCTTGGTATTGTGTGTTAGATTTCAGAGATTAAGAGTAGTATTTATTTTGATAAAGGAATATATTTTTTGGGGATTATATGATCTTGTAATAAACATTTTGGTATTTTTTAATGTCTAATTGTTTGGGAAATATATTTTTCATCTTTTGTGGATTATGAGATTCTCTAGAAGTTGATTCTAGCACTTCAGGTTTGACCATGTTAGCATGAATGTAAGACCCAAAGATTTTATGAAAAATATTCTTTTAAATTTCATTAATGTCTTGTGTTGTAAGCTACACCAAAATGAGCTTTCACAACATGAAACCCTCACTTGGCTTGCATTACACACAATCGCGACCTTCCTCGATAGCGTGTGTTGTACGCAATACCGGGTGTTACTAACAACGATATATTATTATAATATTATTATAAACTAGCCGTTATGAATAGTATTTACTAAATTTTTAATTTTATAACATTATTATTCATCTTACACATTTTCTAGAACATGGTATAAGAACAAAATAAAATTTTCGGGTAAAATAAGTATTTTAAAAAAAATGCAGTTTTGCCACCTTTTGATGGCGCACCAACATTAAATCTAGTTTTTGACATGTTTATAAGTTAAATTTTACAAAATAAAATTATTATTTGGAATCAGGATATAAAATTTTACCTTGGATAAATTATTCATATTATTATGATAACTTTCATATTTTAATGAATAGTAAAAACACGCTATATTTTAATTTAAAACAAATTTTTTCATCGTAATAACTTATATGAATTAATTATGATATTGAATGGTTTTAAAGTATAAATAGAATATATTTTTACCATTTAATATAATGTATGTCACTATCATTGATTTTACCTTGAATTCGTAGGTTAAATCAATTCAATCTTTTACAATGTTTTAAACAAAAACCCGTTTTCTTTCGACAATGGGACTAATTTTAATTTAATTTCTGCAAATTTTGTTTATTGAATTTGGAAAAATGGATTCCATATTTGGAATCAGTATGTCCAAATTATGTTACTAAGCTACTTTTTATTTTTGGGCTTTATGAATAGTAACTACGGTAAATTTTATTTATCATAGTTAAAGGTAAATTGGGTAATTAAGGGTAAATATAAGATTATAAAATTAACCTAACACCTGCCAAAATCCAATTTGATGACTAAAAGTCGACCCATATCACCTAAGGGTCAGATTAGAATCATTTAATGGACTTTTGTCAATGAAAATAACTTAATTGTTATTAAAACCAAAGAAAGTGACAACATGTCACTCTCTTAAATCTTATAAGTATATTAATTTTACATTAGTGATAAACATAATGAAACTTAGAAGATGAATAGTCTCTAGAAATCTAATGAAATTATCTACGTCATATAAATTTATTTAAAATTTTTAGGTATTAAATAATTATCATTAATTTTAACACAACAGAAATGCAGAAATTATTTATTTAGTGAAAAATCAATAATATAGTTTTCATTGAAATATTAATATATATAAAAAGGCCCAAAAATATGCACAAAACTTATTATTAGTGTATATATAAACCCTAATCGTCTATTGGCCGAAGTTTTTACCATTTGGATCCTTATTAAGATGATTATGACACTTATATTATTTTATTTTAAATGATGTCAAAGTTCTCACCTTCATAATTTAATAAATATAACAATTTAAACATTGTGATTTTAAGATGATAAATTCAATTAAACGCATTATTTTGAAAGTTAATATATTTATCTTCATCATGGGATTTTATTTTTAATTTTTATGCAACAAATAAGTATATTAAGTAATTATACAAAAAATGATGTAGTAATTATTTTATTAAGAGATAAACCAAATAAATGGTTTTAAAAATAATAAAATAAATATTATATGAACTATTTAATGTGATCCATTATTTTTCTAGATACATATTACCTTTTATGAATCTATTAAAGCTTTTATTTCGGACATATATTCTGTATATATTTTATTAAAATTCAAATAAATCAATAGTGTCAAAATTGACACTATTGTTATTTTATAAAAATAATATATTATAAAATTGTTTAAAAATAACAAAAATATTTACAAATTATAAATTTAAATTTAAATGGTAGAAACTGTTATAAAGTATACAATTATGGATAATTCATAACAAATAAGTAATTATTTTTATCATTTAAAATTTAGAATGTTATTACCACAAATAAAATTAAATTGATTAAATAAGGATAAATCAAGTTGATAATGTTTAAAATAAATTCCTAACATGTCTAAATTTGATTGGTTGATGAGATTACAACCATATATAATATAATATTCGGATATGAGTCATTTTTGGAGGTTTTTATGTGGGGTTAGATTTATTATAAATTAATATTTTTAAGAATTCTAAAGGTTCCCCTCTCCTCCCTTATAAAAGGGAACCTCCTCCCACTCTTCTCACACAACATTGAGCCTTCAAGCTCAGCCAAACGCTACCAAATTCTCTTCTTCACTTCCCTAGAAACATCCTAGAGGTCCTGGTCTTCTTCAAAGACCAATTTTAGTGCCCTAGGAGGAGGTCTCAAAGAGGCGCTTCAAAGAAGATGAGGTTCGGATACGTACGAAGCATATCAGACCTAAGGATAAAAAGAAAGGGTTTAGGTAAGGAAAAAAAAGTGGAAGATCTTTATGGGAGATGTTGAGGATTTTTCACCACGATTAGAAGATTATGTTCCATGTTTCCAAAGACACTAAACTATTACGGTCCTTGTGTGTCTTTTTTTGTTATGTATTAAGTATTCCTCAAAAGTAATGTAATGTCCATGTACGTCAAGCTTCGGGTCTCTACAATTGGTATCAGAGGAAAGGTTTAGTTAACCTTTGGAAACTAGGATGCGAAAACATTATTGAGATCCCTAGAGATATTTCTAAGGTATATATAGGGATGTCCCTAAGGATAAGTATATGTATAGGATATAGTCCTATAACTACGGTAACGATCTTAGAATTTAACCTAAGATGTTTGATATTGAGGGTACTCCCCCTTTAATATGTTGTTTCCCCTAGCACGATTTTTTCCTCTCACACTATTCTTTTTGGGTTTTAGAAAATGGCTGGAAACAGGAAGATTCATGATAATGGAGGATATGACGGGCAATTGAATGATATTCTTCATGAGAAACCAAATGAAACGGGATTTGGAAGTCCAAACACAGTTATTATGCCTAATCAGCAATCTCATAATATGATCAATAATCTCAACTATGGTAAGTTTCTCGACTCAGATAATAAGAGAAATATGGAGTTTCATTATCATCATAGAGGAAATAAAGTTCAATTTCCCTCATGTAAATCATGTGGGAAGAGTCATCGGGAAGATTGTTTCAAAGGAACGGGAATATGCTTTGGGTGTCGAAAAGAAGGACACAAAGCCAGTAAGTGCAAATGAAAATGTTCAATTAACACCATGGATGAGGATAATGGTATTGCTATGACATCAAAAATGGTTAAATGTTTTAAATTTGGAATTTACGGGCATTATGCAAACCAATGCCCTAAGGGAATGTCTCATGAAGAGAATCAGTACGGTCATATGGGTAGTATTTGTGTTGATGATGATGAAGAGACTACAAATGATATGTGAGATGAAAGAATTTTTGAAGCTCGGTCAATGGTTTAAGAAGGTAGTGGAATGATTACATGTTTATCAAGTGTAATGTTGTATAAGTAATCTCATGGTACTATGGAATAAAGATACATCTAAGGATTGTTACACTATTGTATTTCCTAAGTTTCGAAAGTGTATGATTAATGGTACTAGTAACCATGAAAGCTTATTCAGATATTTTTGTAAAGTAGATGATATGATCATAATGAAGGGATAAGGAGAAAATTAAATGTTTAATAGTATTCATGATCTCATGACTGATATAAGGAGAAGGTTATATCATGGTTTGAGTATATATAATTTTTGGATTTTGGTATGTGGAAAGAGTTAACTTTTTACAGCATTCAAGTTTTCACTACGATTCAATGGGTATTAATTTTTCAAGAGAATACATGATTAAGGCCTTTGAATGTTTGGAATGTGACCAACAAGACATATCATATGATATATGGGTATCAACGATGGAATAAACATTCTTGTTATATGAAATCTCTCGTAATCGTTTTCACTATAATATGAGAGTGGACTTCAGTATTATAGATAAGCCTAAACATTGGAATGGATTATGTTGGACATAAGTCAGTATTGTTTAAGGATAGATGTTTTGTTTGATATTATTTATGGATGTTATAGTAATGTATTTTTAGAATAATGACAACCTGTACGACGGGTGACAGCACATCGCGTCGGACAAGGCTGTTGGAATCGAACCCACAACCGAAGTGTGACTGACCTTTATTGCCTACCACTGGCCTACAAGAAATCCCTGTTTAGTAGAAACTAGTTTTATTATATTATGAAATATGATATATGAATTATAAGTCCATTTTAGGAACCATATTTGATTAATCTCACTATAGATGGACTTATGTATTTTTGATAACTTTTATAACCTTTTGTTTGAGACAGATGGAATGACCCATCGTTCTATCACATGATCTGCTAAAACTTCAATAATGACAAATTCAACTTCATTTCTTTATGTGATGAAGTGGAAATTGTCCAAAGAACGAAAAACGGTGAGACTTTACCAAAATCACGAAAGTATTTCTTCTAATTCCAATTTCATCAACTTTAGGCAAATGATATTGAAAACCAAAAATGTTGCCCTAGTTCCCTTATATCCGATGAATCAGATGGTACCTTAGATCATCATAAATCTATGGCTTTGTGATTGATGGCTTTTTCAAAGCCATGTTCTCTACCACTCTCCATCAGAACATGATGGTCAGATTTCTCCTCCATATCCATATTTTCACCTATGTTCTCCTATGTGGAAACCCAGTGATGAGTTATTTGGGTTTCTGTTATGTTTCTAACATTCTTCTTTTAAATTAAGTTATAGTATTCATTTTTACGATGTGGGTTTCTATTAAAGAAACTTTCGAGTAGTAAACCATTTATAACCCCAACGAATTTCAAGGGCGAAATTCATTTTAAGGGGGGTAGAATGTAACACCCCTAGATTTTATGAAAAATATTCATTTTAATTTAATTAATGTTTTTTGTTGTACGCTACAACAAAAGGATATTGCACGACATGCAACCCTGACTTGGCTTGCATTACACGCAATCGCGACCTTCCTCGATAGCGTGTGTTGTACGCAATACCGGGTGTTATTAAGAACGATATATTATTATAATATTATTATGAACTATCCTTTATGAATAGTATTAACTAAATTTTGAATTTTATAACATTATTATTCATCTTACACATTTTCTAGAACATGTTATAAGAACAAAATAAATTTTGCGGGTAAAATAAGTATTTTTCAAGAAATGCAGTTTTGCCGCATTTTGATGGCGCACCAACATTAAATATAGTTTTTGAAATGTTTATAAGTTCAATTTTACAAAATAAAATTTTTATTTGGAATCAGGATATAAAATTTTACCTTGGATAAATTTTTCATATTATTCTGATAACATTCATATTTTAATGAATAGTAAAAACACGCTATATTTTAATTAAAAACAACTTTTTTCATCATAATAAATTATGTGATTAAATTATTATATTTAATGGTCCTAAAGTATAAATAGAATATTTTTTTACCATTTAATATAATTTATTTCATTATCATTGATTTTACCTTGAATTCGTAGGTTAAATCAATTCAATCTTTTGCAATGTTTTAAACAAAAACCCGTTTTCCTTCGACAACTGGATTAATTTTAATTTAATTTCTGCAACATTTGTGTATTGAATTTGGAAAAATAGATTCCATTTTTGGAATCAGTATGTCCAAATTATTTTAATAAGCTACTTTTTATTTTTTGACTTTATGAATAGTAACTACGGTAAATTTTATTTACCATAGTTAAAGATAAATCAGGTAATTAAGGGTAAATATAAGATTATAAAGTTAACCTAACACCTGCCAAAATCTTATTGGATGACTAAAAGTCGAACCATATCACCTAAGGGACGTATTAGAGTCATTTAATGGACTTTTGTCCATGAAAATAACTTAATTATTATTAAAACCAAAGAAAGTGACAACATGTCACTCTCTTAAATCTTATAAGTATATTAATATTAATTTAGTGATAAATTTCATGAAACTTAGAACATGAATAGTCTCCAGAAATATAATTAAATTATCTACATTATATAAATTTATTTATAATTTTTAGGTATTAAATAATTATCATTAATTTTGACACAATAGGGATGCAGAAATTATTTATTTAGTGAAAAATCAATAATATAGTTTTTATTGAAATATTAATACATTTCAAAAGGCCAAAAAATCTTCACAGAACTTATTATTAGTGTATATATAAACCCTAATCATCCATTGGCCGAATTGTTGACCATTTGGATATTTATTAAGATGATTATGACACTTATATTATTTTATTTTAAATGATTCCAAAGTTGTCACCTTCATAATTTAATAAATATATCAATTTAAAAATTGTGATTTTAAAATGATAAATTATATTAAAGGTATTATTGTTAAAGGTAATATATTTATCTTCATCATAGGATTTTATTTTTAATTTTTATGCAACAAATAAGTATATTAAATAATTATACAAAAAATGATGTAGTAATTATTTTATTAAGAGATAAACCAAATAAATGGTTTTAAAAATAATAAAATGAATATTATATGAACTATTTAACGAGCTATACTAATTTTCTAGATACATATGACATTTTTTGAATCTATTAAAGCTTTTATTTCGGACATATATTCTGTATATATTTTATTTAAATTCAAATAAATGAATAGTGTCAAAATTGACACTATTGTTATTATATAAAAATAATATATTATAAAATTCTTTAAAAATCACAAAAATATTTACAAATTATAAATTTAAATTTATATGGTAGAAAATTTTATAAAGTACCCAATTATAGAAAATTCACAACAAATAAGTAATTATTTTTTATAATTTAAAATTTAGAATGTTATTACCAAAAATAAAATTAAATTGATTAAATAAGGATAAATCAAGTAGATAATGTTTAAAATAAATTCCTAACATGTATAAATTTTATTGGTTGATGAGATTACAACCCTATATAATCTAATCTTTGGATATGAGTCATTTTTGGAGGTTTTTAAGTGGGGTTATATTTATTATAAATTAATATTTTTAGGAATTCCAAAGGTGCCCCTCTCCTCCCTTATAAAAGGGCACCTCATCCCTCTCTTCCTCACACAACATTGAGCCTTCAAGCTCGGCCAAACCCTGACAAATTCTCTTCTCCACTTCCCTAGAAATATCCTAGAGGTCCTGGTCTTCTTCAAAGACCAATATTAGTGCCCTAATAGGAGGTCTCAAGGAGGCGCTTCAAAAAATAGGAGGTTCAGATACGTACGAAGCATATCAGACCTAAGGATCAAAAGATAGGTTTTAGGTAAGGAAACAAAAATTGGAAGATCTTTATGGGAGATGTTGAAGATCATTCACCATGATTAGAATATTACGTTACAATTTTCCTAAGACACTAAACTATTATGATCCTTATGTGTCTGTTTTTGTTATATATTAAGTATTCCGGAAAAGTAATGTAATTTCCATGTACGTCAAGCTTCGGGTCTCTACAATGAATACTAATAATTTGGAGAAAAGATGAGTTTGTGATATATATTTTTTAAACGATGAAAATATACCTGAAAAATTAAGTATGTTTTGTTATATACTTATTCTATGTCGTAAAATAATTCCCCAACATTACGAAATGGATATTAAAACAAACACGTTTTCCTTTTACTTTCCCTACTAGGGAATCAGAGACCATTTGACCCATCAAAAGTTTTTGGTTTCAGATTGTTAACATCTTCCTGGTTGTGTTTTCTATCACTCTCCATCATAACAGGATGGTTATATTTTCTTCCACATTCAAATTGTCATATACTGAATCCTAGAATGTGTTATCTTTGGTGACCATTGAACTTATCTTTCTTTATTTTAAGTGATAGATTTATTAAAACATTTTATGATGTCAGATTTTTAATGAAGTTATCGATCCAAATTTTAAAATTTTGAGGATGTTATTTCCAAAAGGGGGAATGATGTAACATCTCGAGTTTGAAGAAAGAAGCATTATATTCACATGCATACATTATACACTACATCGAGCTTAAACAAACAACTAAATATTATTTTTTAAATATTACCATTTATCTTATCCATTGGAATGGTGGGAAAAAGAGTATCAATTGATTTATGAAAGTATGGGTTACCCATTTTTATATAATGATTCATTGGAAACAAATTTTTTGCAAATGGAAATAAAAACCAATTAAATATAATGGATGTGTTTTTATGAAAACCTAATTAAAAATAGAATAGTTGTGTTTATTAAATAATATATCTCCTTAAGGATTTTTATTTAATGGAAAATATATTTTATATATTCAGTTTAGTGTTTTAAATTTTTCTAATATGTTTTCTTTATATGATATAATAACAAATTCAATTTTTCGGATAAAAGAAGTATTTTTCTCAAAATGAATTTTTACAGCCTTTTGATAGAGGATCCTTTTTAAATTTAGGTTTTGAAAACATTATATATTATATTTAAAAAACTAAACTTATTATCTTGAAGTTGGAGATAAACATAAATTTTGTAGGTATTTTTTATTTTTTTCAGATAACTATCATGTTTTGATGAATTGTAAAAATACACTAAATTTTAATTAATTTTTTTTCATCAAGATAATTTATATTGTTAAATCATTTTATTTAATGGTTTTAAAGTATAAATGGAATATATTTTTACAATTTAGTACAATTTTGTTCTTTAGGATAATTTTGACTTTGATATTGGATATAAACACATGCCAATCATTTCATAGTCTTTATTTCATAAAAACACTCTTTCTGGTTTTGACAATAATAATTAATTTTAAATTAATTACTAAAATTTTGATGTTTTAAATTTGGGAAATTGGATTACATATTTGGAATCATAGGGTCAAATTTTTTTAAATAGGAAACTTTTATTTTTGGATATTATGAATAGTAACTTCAGTAATTATTTTTATTTACCATGGTTAAAGGGTTAATCTAATAAATAAATGTAAAACATATATTAATAATATAAAACTACCCAAAATAATTTCATAATTCTATTGGATGAGTTATGTATTATATCAAGCATAATTAGGACTAACCTTTGGAATTTGGGATCCACTTTGGAGGGATAATGACATGACATAATAATTGATTTAAAGTAATGTAAAAAATAAAATAAACATGTATCTTCTTACAAAAATAGTTTTTATATGGGGTTATATAAGTTATCTGTTAAACAATAAAATATTACTTAAAAATATAAAAATATTATATACATCATTATATTTCTTTTATAATTTTTAGACATTATATAAATAAATTTATTTACGACACATTGAGGATGCAGTGATTGCTTCATTAATAATGGATTCAAATAAATTATATTATAAATATTAAAATAAATATTATTTGACATAATTAATGTTATCCAAGAATTATTTTGGTGAATATGACATGTTTTTATTGATTCAAAATTTTTTCAAAGGAATCATGTTTTTATAATTTAGAAAAAAACCAAGTATGAATAGTGTTCAAAATTTACATAATTCATAACATTAAATATAAAATAATTAATTAAATGATATTAAATTTCTCAATATCTATGATTAATCCAAATGGTTAATATAAGCCTAAATATTTCAGAAATGTCTTTTTCATGGGTCGTTTGAAATGATATGGTAATTACATTAACCCACAATGTGTAAATAACATGATATCACTAGAATATTAAAAAGGGTAAAATAAGGATTAAACAAAAAGTATAAGTATAAAAAATATGTAAACATGCCTAAAAATTATGGGATGATAGTTATTAGAACCAAAATAATCTTATATTATAATTCAATGGGTTTTGACCTTTTTTAATCGAAATTGAAATTATAATAAATTAGAATTTCAAGACATTCCAAAAGTGCCCCACCTCCCTCATATAAAAGGCCACCACCTCTACCCACATAGTGACACCTCTCAAGCCCATAGCCTCATATAAAATATGATAAAATAAGCTACCAACACCCCCCTTTCTCTTAGAAGCCTTAACATCAGAAGAAAAAAATTTAATAAAGCCTTTTGTCTCAAATCCGAAGAAGTTACTCAATTTAGAGGTAATGTCTTCTCAAAATTTCCATTCCTTTATTTTCAATATCCACTCCCTATAATCTTCTTATTAATTGTTTACATAAAAACACCAATATCATAAATATATGAGTATGTTTTTATAATAAGGATACAAACTACACTTATACAGACCTCCATCTAATGGATACGGTCATATTGTTAATGTGCATGATAAAATACTGATTGAAGAAACATTGATTGTTCATTTTCCCCCTACCACCTATCATGGCGGCCATTATAATGGCACTATATTTATATATGATATATATTATATTTATATTGTCACTATGATTCTGTAAGTTTTTATTTACAACATACCTTTATTCATTCCATGATGCATAAATATGATAATTTATTTTGAGGAATTGTGGACTACCACCCCCTAAAAGTTATATAAATTGTTCATGATATACATGTAACATATAAAAGATGCTTTTATTAACCCAATTTTTATTATTTGGGTTAATCTTATAATTCTTGATTATGTTGTTCTATGAATATGTGAGAAATTAATTTTTGATATCCTATCTAGTATTTATACATGATTTATGTTTATTGATAGTGAATATATATAACCAATCTATTTTATTGAAAAAATGGGCTTTTTAAGTGAATTTCTAAACTCATTTTCCACTCAATGGGTTTTACGTGTACTTTGTTGGTTATATTATCCGAGAATTATGTGTGGAATCACTAAATATTTATTTATATTGTTTTTTCAACTTCCCTTTGTGTAGATATATTGTTTCTAAATATAATAACCACATTGATAAATTATTATGTGATTTATATGAACATTTTAGGGGAAATCAGAGATCAATATCCTTTTATTTAGGCATATCATAATATTTTGCACCATTATTTTAATATAATGTGTTTATAAAACCCTTTTGAAATTTTATATCATGAATTTCTATATTCTAATTATATTTAATATTTTATTTTATTCTTGAAGGATTTTTATCCATGTGTTTCTCAAGTGTTACAGAACTCTTTAACTAAAACATCATTTAAAATGTTTTAAAGATTTGTTATTATAAATATTTCTTATTAATTTAAATGTTTTAAAAATTGTTTTAATTTTTTATTTATATGGATATGGGTGTTTTTATGTGTAAATTCATTTCAAAAGTTTCAAAGTGGTATGGGAAAAATGATTCAAATCTATTCTTTTTAAATGTTTTAATTGAATTGTTATATCAATATATTGAAAAGTTATCTTGTTAATGAGATGTGGAAATGTTATTTTTATTTTATGTTTGTTCATTTGTAATGATTATGTAATGGTTCTTGGGAATTTCTTAATTATATGGGTGTTTCTATGACAAACCAAGGCTGGGTGAGCCTATAATAGCTCTCCAATGCATTGGGAAATGCAAGAGAGGTAAACGTTATGGGTTCTCTAATTTATGGAATATACTATGATGGGTATTCCAAACATAACCATGAAGGATACTACATATGTATCTAGGAAATATACAATCTAAGTATGATATTGATTCCACAAGTAACATTTATGTTTTATGATTTCGATGATGTTTTTTTATGAATAATATTATTACCTGGTGTAATCTAAGTGGTTTGTGTTTTATGGGTGAAAATTATAATTTCATGAAAATAGTTCCATAGGTTTAAAACATTCATTGAATAATGGTTTTATTATTTATTTTATAATAATTAGGGATATTTTTATGCTCATACAAGGTTATTGAAATGGTTTTCAGAAGGTATAAGGACGAATAAGAGAAATGCTGAATTATATAATATTTTTATCATGAAAATAATTATTATTTTATTTATGGAGTTTTATTATTTGGAAAAACATAGGATATATTAGAGGTGTCTACTTTGTAATTTTTGAAATTTAATGTAAAAGTTATGGAATAATTCTCTAGAACTCTAAACTTAAGAAGATCCTCAATGTTAATTCGAGAAAAAATTGTTGACTGATCTCAATATTAAGTAATGTTTTAAAGATGGGGCCTTATATTTATATTATTCTCACAAAAAAATTAAGAATTGTGATTAGGTCATATAACAGGACATCCAGTAAATATTAAGGGAGAAAAACATTATCACCAACAAATTAGTGTCCTTACCAAAATCCAAGATGTACATACGGGCTTTATCATAATGGAACTCTAAAACACATCCAAAACACACGGGTTCTAAAAAGATACTCATCATACCCTCAAAACCAATGATCTATACCGAAAAAAAAAGAAATCATGGGGGATTCCTCATAAAAATTTCCAAGGAATCTCAATTGCTTCATGTCATACCAAGTATAAAATCCTATGTACTAACCTCAACGATATCAAAAACCCAGGAATCCAACATTAAAGTGATTCTAAACCCATAAAATGGACTCTAATGGGTTTCCCTAGATTTTAATAATTTTCTGATCCATTGGAAACTTATTTACATAATATTGAATCTAAATCTACCACCAAGAAAAACTGGTTACGTATAACCTTCATCAAGTCATGGGTAACATCTTATTTTCTCGGTAAAACAAATTCAAATTCTTGTTTATCATAAATTCATACCAAGGAATTGATTATCACTGAGTAACCATACATAGGACTATACTATCAAGAGTCACAACTCATATAGTTTCATACACATCATAACGTTTCCATATATGTTATTTTAAAAAGAACCAAACCCTTGGTTTTATTTTATATAGTGGCATTCCAATGTATAATTGAAAGAATATATAGTTTGTTACTAGAACATTAAATAACCTAACCTATATGGCACATTCAATATGAAAATATCTATGGATATACATCAAAAGATAAATGAAAACAATTAGATTAGTTTTGTAGAATGACATTCCAAGCAATGTGGGTAAGAACTATATAGGTTATTCATAGATTATTAAATATCCAATTTTATATGGGAGATTAAACTAGATTCACCCTATGGTGAAAAATAGAAAGGGAAACCACCACCATTGGAATGGTTTCATAAAATACCATTCATATCCATATATTAAAACACTGAATTTTATTTTAGTATCAATTTAAATTAACATTCATTAGTCATTCATCATCTCAGATCATCTTTACAATAGATGTCTCCATTGAAGATCTGGTTTGAACACACAAATATAGCCCCACTGCTTAATAACGTGTTATATATATATCCTAGAAACCATTTTCAAATGAATCTATTAAGTAGGTATCCAATACAATATATTCCAGAAAACACCATTTATGTTTTTATGGGAATATTAAATAGCTACATGCACACAATACTCACCCCATGGGATTCATGTCTAATGCTATATATTCAATTTTTAAAGGCATTATGTCATTATAAGTTCCTTAGATCATCACACCATGTAATCGAAATGATCTCTCAACTAAATAAATATATATATATAATTCTTATAAAATTATTTCAATGTATCCATAAATTTATACTGCAAAACTACATAAGATCAGTTACAGACTCATTAAATACTTGATCATTTTTCTTCAAGTAAAACAAAAAAACTAGTTGGTTGATTTATATAATATGATTAATATATGCCTGATATGATGCATGAGATTTCTCTTTACTCTATAAGAAAATATATAAATGAAAAATATCTCTATTGATAATGGTCCATTATCCAGAAATATAATAACTCATCAAAACCTAAATTTAAATCCTCATGTGCGTCACACTAGGTGAAAATCACAATAACCATAACCCTGTAAGCTAATAACATCCATCAAATAACCTTGGAAACTTGTAATTATATCAGGAAAAGTGTTTTTAATGAACATGTCTGGGTTCCATCAAAATCATTGAAAAATTTCTAGATCTCTACCCTAGAAATCCCCCCAAAAAATAATACATGACTTTGTAATTTTTTTACCTGACTAAAAATATGTTTTGAAACTGAAACGGTTCACTAAATGACATCATAATCCCATCAATGAAAGAAAGAGGCTACCAAATAGCTAATTGGTTATGTGGCTATATCTTCGGGTGTCTATACACCATGTATCAAAGTGAACAATGATAAATAAATAGACAAAACACAATCATATTTTGTAATAATCAATGTATGTAGGAATAAATACAAATCCAATAGAAGTAAATAAAATTTATTTAAGGATTTAACAACCATGTATTATATAAAAATGACTTCCACCTTTGATGATTGTCATATAAAAAATGATTATAAGAATAATATAAATATATTAGAGGATCTACTACACTCTAATACATACTACATAGAAATAACTTATCATTATTTATGTTTTCCTCTTGACCATGAAATCATGGTTCAAATCTCATCATGTGCCGACAATGACCATGTGAGATCTACTCAGGTACTAATGTAAAATAGTTTCCTAAAGAAGGTGTGGTTAATAGATTCATTAGGAAACAAAAAATGTGGTCCTTTACTAACTAGAAAGTGATTTGATATGTGTAAGTGACATGTTAAGATGAGATAAATAAACCATTTCCTTACAAAAACAGGTAAATAAATAATCCACATAAATAAATTCTTTATAATTATGTCTTAGTGTCTTTTAGAATATCACAATTATGGTTAAACCATATTATCATTGTAACCACATGTTTATAGAAAACAATTTAGGGCTATTCTCAATAACAATCATCTATCCTTTGGTCCACAACCCCAATAAATCATAAATAACTTGGAAAATTGAAATTTGTCGCTAGGAATAAGAATCACAACAATGGATATCTATCCCCACTCAGGGAATCACACACTCACACTATAAGTGATGAGTATCAATCCTTAGGGCCTCACCAAGGATCCCTTAGCCTTAATACCTTACCTCAAACCCCAAAATAATACATGGTCATCATCAATGTTATAAAAAGGACTAATTACTATGAGGGGTAGGCCCATGGAAATCATATAAGTATAGGTGTGACTAATTCCTTGATAAACCATGAAGTCAATGACAACAAACCCTGTGAATCAATCAATCGATGTCCTTGGAATCAAGTTAATCTTAGATCCTCAACCAAACTATAACTAGTAAGTACTCATGATCCTATTGTTGTATCATAGGCATAGATTGAGGGGATAAAATAGTCACCCATAGAAATTTCGAAATCCATTCTCAATGATTCAAAACAACTCGACAAAACACACCTCTATTAAAATAATAAGGATTTCATGAATATAAAATGGTTTACTAATATCTAAATTTGAATCTTAATATCCATGATTTCTCAGTTATATCAGTATTTGAAAAGAATACCTAACATATAGGTAATTCTATTATACATGAAATAAGATGTTTAAAATTTTTGTTCATTGGTAAAAATTATATAAATCAACATATAAATCAACAAAATATATATATAATATCTGAGTTAAGAATAGGACCCCAATATTTTGAGGAAACAAATCCCAACCTAACTTGAATCTAATGGTTTCAACCATTTCATCATGTGATTCATGGTAATCTCATGTAATCAAAATAAATGAAATATAAATAGTAGATTCATATAAATAAATTTAAATTACGATCCATCGTGAAAAATATTAAATAAATAAATATACAATATGTTCTAACCAAAGAACCAAAAAAATCACTTCTATCATAGTCCCATCTACCTTAAATGTGAGACCAAGTTTTAGGGTTATAATTATAAAGATCCATACAAAAATCCACAAGCACCCACTCAGAACCAATCTATCAAAAAGTAACCCACTTCCCCCCCCCCCTTAGTCATAGTACATAAAATGTTCCCCTTATGTGTTTTTTGAATCTCATAATGTGCCTCTATTCAATACATGGTTCTCCAAAAACATCATTTTCTATGACGTGACCATTGTTGTAGCATAGAATTTTCAACAATATAGAGTTTTCCAAAAATAAAAAATTTCAGAATGATATCCCATGACCCAAATAAGTACACGGGGTCACTCTAGTATGGTCAACCTACCTATATTTTCATCCAAATTCTATGGTATATCCACCTAGGAAAATAACATCTCATGTTAATTCCTTTCCCATATTTGGTTGAGGCATCCCATCAAGTGTAATAGTCCATCCCATCCATATCACAATATTCATCATAATCTTGGCATAATGTTTTTAATTATTAAATTCATAGATTCCATAACTAAAATCACCATATATCCCTTTATTCACAAATAATGTATAAACTATATTGGTTATATAGTTAAACAACCTATTAAAAACTAGTCATTTCCCCAATTTATGACCAGCCAAGAAACAATTTCCCATGATCATCCAAGTACATCTAGACTTCGTGCTTCCATCATGGGCCATATCCCATACCAATACCTCATCACAACTAATTATAGAAAATTATAACTAATCATCTAAATTCATAAAAATATGTATAAATGCCTAAAATATCTCTAGGTCTTCTCACCCCACTAAAAACCTTAGAAACATTGTACAGTCCACTGTTTGGCCACACCCAAACCAAACCCATGAAAAATATCCAATAAAAATTTCAAATTAAATAACACCCATCATTTATTTTATGGATTATATAACTGAAAATCCATATGATGATGCATATTTAATGAAACGGTAGATAACAACATGCACATAAATATTTTGGTTCATTTCTAGTTATGATGATAAAATCTCACATAATATATAGTATATTTCACCATACACAAGTGGAATTAATGAAAGACCTTGAAATGTAAACAATCAACGTCAATAAAAATAGTGTGATTCCATTGAAGAGGATTGGATGAGGAAGAACATCACATTTGTGGCCGTGGTATAACCCCATGAACCAAAAATACTAGAGAGGAAATGGAGGGTGTAGTTCATCATATGATTATCTATGAGTCCCATTAAATCAAATAAAAAAAATAGGTTTCAATCACCTATTACAGCATATAATCTGGATATAAATGTTTAATGAGGTGGACATACTCCTCACACCATTAATATTATAGTAGTTTCCAATAAACTAATTTACATGTGTTGAATTCTCTCTGAACACCCAATTAATAGTATTAACATTGTGAATTACCTATTCAAGATGTGAAAGGAATACTTCAATACTCTTCAGCTACTCAGACCCTTGACAACTTCTATAATAATCACCCAAACCTTGGAACATCTTATGTACCTTAAACCATGTCCAAAAAAATAATTTATGAACATTCAGTCCTTTAGAATCCCATTTTTATAACTCATTTTAAAATTTAATTACATTTTAATTTTTTATTCAAATTTTCTCTAGAATTATCAAATTCTAGTGGACATGGGACATTGAATTTTAATATTTATTTTATTTTTTTATTTTTCACAATGTGATTTTGTATTTTCAATTTTTACTCTATTAGGATCTATTATTAGATGAGTTATATGAGAAATGGATATTTCATTTCATGAGTGTTCTATACATAGGTTTATTTATTAATTTGATTTATTAAATGAATGAAAATCAATATTAAGTAAATTCCCATGCAAGGATGGTGTAATCCCAACATGTAGTCGAGTTTTGAAATTATCAATTTCTTTTTTTTTTCAAATTACAGAATATATTTATAATATGAATTTATATTGTACTATGTATTTTTATTTTCAACAATAAAATTTGGTTATATTAGAATTAGTTTTTTTCAATCTGAATTTATTTTGTGTATTTATACATTTGGTTTTATTCTATAATTTACATTAAGGCTATGTTATTTTAATTCGGAATTAGGAATTAATGTATTCATGTTTTATATTATTTTTGGAAACCCCCTAGAAATTCATAATGAAATATAGGGTGTCATTATCTAGTTGTATTTTTATGTATTCAATATGTGTAATGGGTTTGTATAAATTTTGTAGAATTGTTCAATATCATTTTTAGGCTAATTATTAAATATTAGTGATTTATGATTGTTGAGTACATTAAATGTCAATTTCATTGATGAAATTAAAGAATTAATGGATTTTTATATATCTCAATGGATATTCATGGTGGAATGGTTAGTATTTTTGTGATTACCAGATGACAAATTTCTTTACCTCTATTAAAAATGATAATATACATATAGTGAGTGTAGTATTTTGATATGATGTACATGGGAGATCATGGGACTGTGTTGGGTTACTATGGTGATGGATACTCCTAGATTACATTTTTCTCAATATGTTGGTTTATTGTTCATTAAAGATCTCTAAAAGTTTTTTCAATGTAGGGAGGTCCTAAGTCACAGAAGCATTACACAGTTATTGATTTCTTGATGGTCATGTCGAGCTATGTTTTGGATCAGGTAATTTTATGAAAAGTATTAACTTTTTCTTTCTATTCTATCATAAATGGTATTTTGAGGGAGTATCACTTTAAATTTTTTATTTGATGAATTTTTTTAAGAATATATAGAGTTTTAATTTAATAATATATAATTTAGTCTTTTTAGATTCTATTTTTGGATGGTTTATGTATATAATAATACTCTCCCAAGTATTACCAGATCCTAGTTATGGACTTAGTTTTACTATTTCATCTATTTCATAGATTACACTATGTATATAATTTTTTTTCTTATTTTCATGGTACTATTAGTTTTCTTTAGAATATTTGTCCATTAGTAGAACTATTTATTTTTTAGTGTAGTAACAGATGTTTTATCATTTCTTGTTGAATTATTAACAATCATTTAATGGTAGTGTTATATGACCTTGTTGTGATATGTTTGATATTCACGACTTGACCTGACCCATTTTATTTTTTTCTATCTCTTTTACAATTTTCTTTATTATGTTTCATTTTATAAATTCATTTATATTTTCCTTGTATAAATAATATTGGGTTATTTTTGTACATCCAATATTCTTGATGGAGGTGATATCATTTTTATATTTAAAAAATTTCCATTTGGTTTATTTGGGAGTTGAAACCTAATTTTTTTTTTGTTTAATTAGTATCTCTTGGTTCTGTTGGTCTAGTTCTAGTTTAGGGAATTGTTCCCAATTTTTTTTTTCAGATGCAATAAAAGAAAAAAGAAAAAAATCCCAGATTTATCAATTGAACTTTCTAAATTGGAGGTTTCTGATGGCTTATTTTTTTATTATGGGAATATTAATCACATCGTATCATACATTTTATATTGTTTTTTATTGTGGTTATTTAATTTTTTTTAATTTTTTTCTCATTTATTTGAGTTGATTTTCGTTCAATTTTTTGTGATGTTGAAGTTTGGTGAATACCATATGGTGTGCACATAAAAAGTGAAAAAATTGATTTACCCATTAAAATACTATAGTTAGTTGTATAGGTTCTTGTTTATATGGTGAATGGATGTGGAAACAATGGACCCAAACACTAATTGGTGTTATCGGGTTTTAAGGGAGGAATACGTGTTTGGTAAAATGTTTTCTAAACCATGGGGATATAACCTATGGTCTAATCTTGATTAATAAAATTTTTAATTATTACTTTTATTAAATATAATATTTAACATATTTTACACTTACTTTATATACACTTAATTTACCAAATCCCCAAGAACCTCTCGATCACATTTCCAAATTCACCATGGTTATCCTGAATATTTTTCATTTTTTGGCATTGATTTCATCATGTAAACTCATTTGTACTACTTACTCTATTCTCATTCCCTTTATCTTTAAATTTTCCTTATCCTATAATGTCATCAATTATCTCTATATTTCCTTTTGATGTATTATATTTTTTTGTTTTATGGTTTGAGGATTTATTATGTCCTTATAAAGGTTTATTAACTTATTAAAGTGTATTGAAAATGAAAATAGTGAAATAAAAATAGATTATGTATGTTTCTCTCTGATTAAACCTTTAAATATAGGTCCCCAATTTATTTTTGTTTTCATCATCCAATTTAAATTCATTTAAATTTACAAAAAGTGTATTTAACGATCATTATTTTAGAACGTAGGTTTCCCTTGATTTTTTATTATAATGATGGGTATTTCTCATGTTTTTATGTGCATAACCAGTTCGCACATAAAATTTCCCATATAAATAATTTTAAAAACAATCAAGATGATATTTAAAAAAATATTAATTTAATATGATTTTCATAATTTTAATTATATTTTAAATAATGTTTCCCACATTTAATGGATTTTGTAGACCATAGGAGTGATAGGTTCTTCCCATTAATGTGTGTTTCTTTGATTATATGAGTTTATTGATAAGCATTAAGAGATTTTGTTTTCATAGGGGTTTTATGAATTGGTTTCTAAAATCATATGAAAACTATTTTATTTTATCTTAAAAAAATGAGTTTCACTGATATTGAAGAACCAATATTGTAGACCCTTATATTATATTATTCATTATTAATGATTATGATGTAAAATAGGGTATATTTATTAATTGGGTATAATATGTGAGAAGTAGTTTGTTACATATGTTTTATTTTTTATTAGGGGATAACCTTTTGTACTACTTTTTTGTTTCTCACATTAATTGATTTAGATGAAGTGAATACCAGTTAACTAGATTGTAGAAAAGGAATATGTTTATACTATTATATATTACATTATTAATAGTGACTTAGGTAAAATTTTATTCTATTAGGTGTTTTCCCTAAAATTATAAAAAGGGAATTAAGGGATTACCTTACACTATGATCCTACTGATTTTGATTATTCAGTATTTTTTTGTTCAATATATGACATCATATATAATTTCCAATTAGATCCCAGTGAGTTTCCCATGACTCCACGTTATTGTATTTGGTTTAATTAGGGAATATGACCTTTATACTATGATTTTATCATTTTATTAAACAATTTTAGTGGAACAATTTATAAATTATAGTTTATATTATAATTCATTTACATTATGGATCCAAATTTCAATAAACCTAATTTATATTATTAAATGATTATATTTTTAAAAATATTTTAAAATGTGGTATTTGAGAAAAGTTTTAAAATATGTAAACATGTGTTGGTTTTATTTTCAAACATTTCTAACCACCACATTATCAGTTTTTGTTAGGTTTCCTTTTTTATAGGTGGAATCCTCCATAATTTTTTATAATTCGATTTGAAAAAATTGGTCTCTCATTTTTTAAATGAAGTAGATTATATTTTTATAAGAAAACTATTGGGTTTGATTAATGTGAAATAAATACATATATATATGTATTATTAACTAGTATATTATGGATTTTTTTAATGGTTATGCATGGGTGCAAGGGGATACCTTTAAGTAAATTATGATCTTATCTATAATATTATAGGTTCAGTGGGTTATTAATGGATATATATTCTGGTAATTTTATATTAGTTCAGGTATGTTAGTGGTGGTATATGAGGATGCATCACGGAAAACATGAATAATGGTTGTGATAGTGTGTTTTATATTTTATTTCATTTACTTTCTAGATTTAGCACTCAACGTTAACAACTATACTAGGGATTTTTTTCCTGGATTTTATTAGTAATGTATATAATGTTTGTCTTATTTTATGCATAGATGTATTGTATATGATTATTTTCCTTTTTTATCATACATGTGTAATTTTATATATCAATGATTTATTATATTTGTTTAAATATTAAATAACCATATTTATAATAATTTTCCTTCAAATATATAGAATTTTCATGTCGAAATTACATAAGTAAATAAATCCTTAAGATTTGATTTTATCAACTAAATGTTTTCCAATAAATTTATATTGGATATCTCAACACTATTTTCTTGTACATGATAATGTAGGACTCACTTATTTCCTCGTATAATATTGGGTTTCATACTAGTAAGGTTGTAGCCATGGTTTATTTTTTATAATTTTTATCTCATTTTATACAATAAACTCATGATGATTGTTTATAATTAAATTTAAAAATTTATTGTTTGAAATGAGTAAAGGAATGATTGATATATATTTTATATAAAAAATCATCAACTAAAGTAAAACCATGAGGTATATAAATAATAACCCAATATACAATAAATTTAAAAATATATAAGGTAATACCTGAAGTGGTGTATATTATAACTTCTAGGTAAATAAAATAACAGATATAATATTTCATTGGAATATAATTATAAGGAATTATTTTTATTAAATGTATCATATATAAGATTATAACGTTATCCCTATTAGAAAAAATATTGGATATCATTATCTCAACCACTAATTATCCTAAAATATAAACCAAATTAAGAAGATCTTAATATAACCTCATGAACCCACTGTTATTTATTTTTTAGTGAGTGAAAAATCATGATTATGGGTATGGTGTAGAGGAAAATAATATATCATATAAAAATTATCCATGTATTCCCACATAATACATACATCAACCATGTAAACAAGAAATCTCAAACTACATCCACAGTATTAATCTACAAACTAATAATTAGTATATCATTATACAGTGAAATATTCCAAAAAGACATTGACATATAAATTAATGTGTCTCAAAAAAAATGTTAAAAATTATAATCATGAAATTATTGGTCATAAAAAAGAAAAACAAATATATAAATATGCTTGATAAAACAAAATGTGTCTCAAATGACACAAAAAAATCATTTAAAACAATTATAATTTTAGGGGAATTTCATCTCAAAATTTATAATCATTAAAATTGAAACATTTGAAATCAATTTTGTGAGTTATATTGAAACACATATAATATAATATAATTTCATAGAAAACAGAATATATATATATATATATATATAATTCATTTCAATTATTATATGTTTCTATGGTGTGTTTTAAATATCTTTATAATAATAGATTACAATTCCTGAACTAAAATGTATAAAAACCATGGAATATTCATTTCATTCAATCCAAAAATATGATTAGTTGAAAAAAAGAATATTCTTATCAATTTTATAGTAAGTAGGCACATAATTACAAGTCTTAGTGAATCCAATCACAATAAACATGATAAATAAAATTTTTACATTTATACACCTACTAAAAAACCATCATAATGGATATTCCTTCACCAAATTTTGATTAATTAGGGACACTACCACAAGAACAACTTTACATAATGGCACCCTCTAAGAGAAATAAAAATCAAATAAATAGGGGGTACCTTTAGCAGTGATAAAAAATTAATAAAGGGTGCTTTTAACATCCCTAAAATAGCACTATTAAACATGTACCATTATGATATATTTTTTAGCACTAATAAAGATATCGAATCTATTAGTGATATTTATAGTGCTATTAATGGTACTCCCTTTATATTCAATTTATTAGAAGTTCTGGTAAAGACACCCTTTATAATCACTTTTTATTAGCGCAGAAAACGGTTATATTAAAGTATATATATATATATATATCATTAAAAATAATATATAAATATCAATATATATTTATATTTATATTTATATAAATATAATAAGTATTTTTGTAAATATGTTTTTGATATGGTATATAGAAATTTACACTTGATATATATGATATTTAGTGAAAATAGATTATAAATTATTTTAAATAATACTATTAATTAATAATTTATTAATTAATTTTGAATAATAGTCATTTATTAGAAATCTGAATATAAAAAATCAATAAATTAATAAATGATCTAAAATAAGATTAAAATGTATCTCTAACTTAAAACGACCACAACTTATTACACGAGGGTCTATTTGGTCGCTACCATACATCAAATGGATACGAGTGGTGAGATCTACACAATAACTGTTAAATTGATCTCTATAAGTCGTATCTTATTTTTTGACTTCCAAAACTCCTTGATGGCCCCTAAAATTGAGTTTTAATTCAGTGTACCAATTTTTTTTACATTATATGGATTTCTATCCTCTATTAAGGGGCTCTTTTTGACCTATTTCAGTCAGGAATAAATTTATTTCTATGGAATACATTATTATTGATATTATGGACTAGAAATGTTATTGTTTTTCACTATGTGCTACTATTTATAATTAAATATAAAACAATATATACAAATTGTAAATATATTAAACCATAAATCATAAATTTTTTTAATTAATAAATAAACATATTTACTATTAAAATATATTTATAAATATATAAAATATATCTTAAAAAGAAAATAATATCTATTTTATTTAAAATAAATATATATTAATATTTATGTATGTATATAATGTGTCTGTTTATCTATGTTTTTCTGTATTAACAAATTGATGTATATTATCAATATATTCTAATATATTTATATAAATATTAATATATAATATATGTTAACAAATAAAAATATGTATAATTTTATTTTTAGATTCATAAATATATAATATATATGTATATATATTTTATATATGTATATATATATATTTATTAATAAAAATACACAAACACAAAATATAGTATTTAATTTATTTAAAAATATTCATAAAAATATTAATTAATAAACTGGTTAATATATGGATAAAAACTACATATATATATTAATATATAAATATATGAAGTAAACTATATAAATGTTAATTTATATTTTAATAAATGAATATATATATATATATATATTAATATATGAATAAATATAACTAAATAAGGAAATATAAATATGTATATATATATACGTATTAAAACATGATTTTTCCAGAACTTGTTATCAAACAAAATATATATTTTAAAAATGGATATTATGTCAAATATGAAAAATGGTCATGTAACATATAATTATTGTCAATGATTAAAAATAACCATTTACATATATAATTATATAATTACTAAATTATATGTTACATGGTTTTTTAGTAAACATTATTTAGGTTAATAATTTATGGTTTGGAAGAGTTCACACATTATCTTTGTTTTTACAATTTTTTTTATAATTTTTTTTTGGATTTATATTAATTAGAAAACTTCAAATAAATTTGTTAAATTATAAAAAATTCCCCCAAAAAATTAATCATATTAAAAATATTTAATATTATTAGTTTTATTAAAAAAAACCTAATTTTATATGGATGAAACAAATATTTAATGTTTTTTAACACATATAAATTAATATTTTAAATATAAAAAATTAATCCATATGTAGAAATTGTTTTTCCATAAATAAACATTATAAAATAGTTTGTATTTTTGAGTGATTTATAACTCAATATATATTTCCTCAATGATTCCATTTATAGTAATTATTCTCAACATATGGTATATATTATTGGTAAATATGGGAAAAATTTTCTGAAATGATATATATATATATAAGACTTTCAACCACAAAGACCTATTTTTAGTGACCATGATCTAATATTGATCAAATATTATGAGAGGTCAAATCATTATTTTCTATATTTTTAAATTTATTCAATCATATTTTCATTACATATTTCAGTAATAAAAATGTTGATTTAAAACATAATCACCCCTCACACATACTTTTAAAATAATGATATAATTTTAAAACAATATATTTAAAATGATTCTCCTTATTGTGGGTTACTATTTCTATGTTATGATAAGTATTAACATGTCTACAATTAAAAAACGTAAGTAAAAAATTGAAATTAAATGAACTATAAACAAGGTTTATTATTGATATATAATAATGGAATTCCAAATTTCATTAATAAATACCTCACATATTCCATAAAATATCAAAAACATGGTCAATAATTCAAATTTATAATTAAAGATTAAAACTAATGCAATTTAATAAAATATTGTGTGGTTTTATTGGATTTATTAGAATCTCTCTAAGAGTTTAGTAATACCCTTGATTAAAAAAATTTATAGTTATTCTATTTCTCAATATCTTTCGTTCTATATTGAAATGATGAAAAAAAATTTAAAAATATATTGACATCACAGTCAGCATATATTTTTCATTATTATTTATTATCTTCATAAATCTTTATCGTATAATTAAATTATTCTATTTAATTAAATATCTTTATATTTATTTCATCGATATTTAATATAATTTTATTCTAAAATTATTTCAGAAACATGGGGTTTCTTATTTATTAATTATATTCTTAAATTAATTGATGAATATATTTTATATTTCATTATTATAAATAAATTTTTTAAAATTTCTATGTCAGGACCCTTTATTATTGAATAAAAATAATGAATAATGAAATAAGAATTGGATATATGAGAATTAAAGTATCATCATTCAAGAATAAAAAATTCAAGGGTATATTATTTATCATAATATATACTATTAGAATAATCCTAGCACCTCTTAGAGACTGAATAGCCTTCTAAAGACATGTATTTTGCACCGTTCTCTAATTAGAATGACGTGTCAAACTAATTCCCATAGTGGTATTAGGATGACTGTAATCTCTCCATGGCCATGAATTAATTATAGGAACTAAAAAAATAGATCTATTCTCTTTCTTAATTCAATTTTAAACTGAATTCCATTAAGATATATTTACTGATTGTGCATCATCATCCATATATACAAATTTTCCCACAATAATATTTAATTTCTATTATTTTTCAACTCCTATATAATTTTAGTTCCTCTATATGTGAGGTCACAATATAGAATTTGTTTTTGACTTCCAACACTCACCTATCTATGATTCCCTTCTAATAATGATTCCATATGATCATACCCTTTATGGGATTGCACATATGACACCACTTTTCAATTATTATTTATAAAACTATCCACTAAGGTATCCTCTTATTGATACAAACCACTTGTTCTCAAAAGAGCACTATCATTATAAGTTGATGTTAAATTCCTTTCATTTTAGATACCCAGTTCTTACACATTCTCATTTCACCCGACAACCAAGATTCCTTAATAAGATATCTAGAACCCCTGTGATGGTACTAACTCTAAATTGCATTACCCATACACCATTACATGATAAGCATCATTCCCATTTAATGAAAAATCAAGCACATCAAAAACTCCCATTGATAGTAGAAGAATTTAAATAATTTTTTATATCACTCAATGGGAATGACATTGAAATCCAAAATATAGGATATCATATATTTCATAGTGATATCTTAATATTAAATCCTCATGTAAATATTTTATATCTTAGAAAAAAAAATTTCATAATACTCAACTAGAAATTCCCATGTCAAAATTTTTAAATTTCAACCTTATGTTTCAATTAAATATAATGTTATAATGAAATAATGAAAAATTATATCATCATATAATCATTTATATAATTTCATATTACATTATAAGGAAAATTTTACAATATAAAAAATTAAATATTATATTTTGTTTCTATGTATTACCCTTATTGATATACACGAAAAACCATACCCTTTAAATTATCATCTGGATCCATTCACAATATCCTATTATACTAACCAAATTTAAGCTTAACCACTTCATAGAATATTCCTCAATTTTTGTATAATAAAACATAGAGCTTCTTTGAATCCCTTATATTCATTAACACATTCTACAATTAATTTTATGAATTTAATAATATTTAATGTATTTCTAAATTAATATCAATGACCCAAATAACCTCTTTAGCACATTCAAAATAATTTACCATAATAATAACAAAAAAATATTTTAAAAAGGGAATACATATTTCATTTTGAAAACCTAATAATGTTTAGAATATAAGAAATTAAATAATTTTTCATATTCTTTCATATATTCAAATTATGATGAGAGAATAGACTATTATTTAAATTATTTATTTACTAAATATTTTTTTTAATGATTTACTGCAGATTCTTTTCATTGAAAATAAATACAATAATCTTCAGGATTGATGATATTTCCCACATAATATATAATCATAATTAAGATTTCTCCTGACTATTTATGTTCTATATATAGTTATTGATGGTAAAAATGAAAATATAATATCAATCAACTATTAACATATTAATTTTGGATTTATTTTTTTATTTTTCTACTAAAATATCTCTAAGATAATACATACATTTTTAAAATTTTAATGAAAAAATTAATATAAAATATCAACATTGCATATAATTATTTAACAGATCATAATGAACTAGGTAATGTATCACTAGTACATATTAATATATAAAGTTTTATTTCAAGTACATTAATCAAACCTCTATTACATAAAATATTTATTTCATTAATAGGACATTTATTATAATTAATTTCAATTTATTTTTGAATCAATATGTGTCAAATATTAAATTATTTATTCTATATTTTCTTTACTGTTTAAAATAGATATTAATATTATTTAAAAATAAATTCATATTGGGTTTATTATATTAAGAATATTCCTTAATAATGATTTTATTGTAATTAAAAAAATAATATCTAATTACAATTAAAACATATAATTTCTTTCATATAATTTCATCTCAATTAATTTTAAATCATAGTAAAAATATATGAGTAGTATTAAACAACATCATATATATAATTTTTTTTAAAAAAATTGACATTCAATTAACTCACTTGTATTGGTTGTTTTTAGGTTGAAAATTCATTAACCTTAATTTTAAACATATTTTGAAATAAATTTCTATTTTTTAAATTTATTTTATAGTTTTATAACATATCATAAATTATATTTTTCTTATATAAGAATAAATACTAAATAAACCTATATGTAAATTTTAATCAATTTAATATACTTCATTGAAAATATATAAATATAATCCTCCAATTCTAATAAATTTCACAACAACTTACCTTTTTATTTTTAATTTTGATCATTTACTAAGATTAAAACATATAAAAATATATAATTTAATATTGTTAGAAAATTTATGGGGATGTACATTGAAAAAAAATATTTCATTCATATATAAATATAAATAATATTATTTGGAAAAAAAATAATACTTTTATGTAAAGTAATATAGGATAATTCTTTCAAAACAAATTATTAAAAATATTATGATAGAAATACATATAAATTGTTTAATCATATTGTTATGATACATCATATTAAACTAGGGAATGAATTTTATTTCATAGAAATCATGATGAAATATTTATGTTTAATGGTGACTATAAAACATAACAAAAAATGTGTATAGGTAAAAATATTTAAGCTAATAGTAGAAGATCATAAGAATGTTTGAATAAAAAGTAACACATCTGGGGGATTTTTTCAGATTTAAATGTAATATATACATTATTAATAAAAATTATACTACTGATTAAATATTTTACATTATAATATAAATTATTAGGGTTATGACCCATGATATCAATTATAAAAGAAAAAATATTTTTATTCATTAAGGAAAAATATTGGAATTATTTATGAAATTAATCAAATTGAATATAGTGTAACATAGGGGAAATATCTAAACATAATTTTTCATATTAATCAATATGAAATGCATGTAAATTATTTTTCTATTTCAAAAATATGTTAAAGATAAATAATATTTGTGAAGATAAAAAAGGATTCACCTTAGTTCCGTACTTTTTATAATGTAAAAAATAGTTAATTAGATGTTTTCAAAATGACATAAAATAAAACATAGGAGAGAGAAAATGTGGAACATGATTCATATTTTTTGAGTTTATTTGAGATGATGAAAAAATATTGGATCCCAATATACCTTCTGATGATGTTCAATCATTTAATAACCTATAAAAGGAAAATTTATGGGACTTTATTTTCATTATATAATTTAGGTTTAATTTTTTCAAATAAAATAAAAAATTATATTTTATAAGATAATAAATATTTATATATGGTTATTCAATATAGAATTTGAAACCATTTTCTATGATAAACGAAAAATATCCCAATGGTGGTCATCCAAGGTTTCATTATTTTTGAAAATGACGTTGATCAAGAATTTTGACCAATAAATTATAGTTGTGGGTCAATATATTCTTTCATGGGAAAGTAGAATTCCAAATATAGTTTGTAGTTCTCTTTTATTAAGTGAATGAAAAATTAATTTTGTTATAAAATGTATAAAAATTTTTCAGAACTTTTTAAATATTTTATTGGTGATTCCTATTTGGTATTATAGGATTAGTAGATTTTCCTCCCTCTTCATTATAACATTTGAATTTTTCCATCATTCCTCACGTCAAGGATCTCAGAGTAGTAACAAGATTATGTGGATTATACAGACATAGTTATGGTAGTTAATAACTATTCCATATAATTTTTTTTTCATATAGTCTTAGTATGAATGGTTTTTAGTGATTCAACTAGGCTTATTAGAATTTTTCTAACTAGTAAGATTATTCCTCAAATCTATATAAATTGTTATATGTTGTACAAAATATTTGTTTTACCATAACCATGAATAATACTTGTTATTATATATGTATATATAAATAATGTAGATGTGTGGAGGGAAACCATGTATTCAACCATTATGCTACAAGGCCGTCATTTCACGTATATTTTAAGGCCTATATGCCTCTAGACATTCGTTCCATAAATTGAAAAAAATATTTCTACTTTTTTCTTTTCAATCCCAATAGAGAGGGATACAAATTAATACACTACAGTTTATGGGTTTTTAGATACATTGCCTACTTATAATCCCCTCAGTCATAAATAATAATTAAATGATATGTGTATAATATAGTGTTTATACAAGCCAGAGTATAATTTTTGGAACCCCTAATAGTTGAATAAAATTGGACGAAGTGCACATCTATTTGAAATGATTCATATAAGGATTGGTGATTTTGAAATAGAAGTTCTAATATTGTTCCATATATATTAAATAAGATAAAATGGAATATATTGAACATGTTATATTAAAATTATTCATATTAAAAAATTTCATTGTTAATATTTTGGGAAAATATTTATAAATTTAGGTAAATGAAAATAGGTAATATTATTTTTTGGGTGGAAAAATTTATTAGTTTCCTCATGTAGAAGGAACTATTATTATGAATATGAATTATTTGAATGTTTTGATAAATGGGTTTTAGTAAATTATTATTAAAACTAAAAAATTTATTACTATTCACTATTAAATCAACAATGTTCAGTGCGTAACAATTTTTGAGAAAATTAAAAAAAAACTGTTCATTATAAAGAATTATTTAAATTTATCACAAATAGAAGGTTTGTGTAATTATATAATAAATTATATTTTTAATATACTAAATAAATTCATTTCATAGTAGTGATTTTAATATTGTAAATGAATAAGAATAATGATATGAAATTGATCTAAATTCTATTTGACTAATCCCTAGTGTGTTTTAAATTTTTAAGTGAAAATAGAATAAGTGATAGGAATTAGAAAATTATATAACATTAAAATAAAATAAATAGTAGTAATTATTTTTTATTATTGATCCAAATTCAATATATAATAAGTTATATGTAATTAACATAACATTCATTGACAGTTTTTCCTGTTGAATTATATATTAGATAAATTTATGTATGGGGGAAGTGAATTGAGCTTGAATATTTTTTATTTTATGTAAATCATATGGGATTATTTGTGATATTTTTATATTTGAACATGTTATTATATTTATATTTCAATAAAGCAGACATAAAAATGGAGGTTATTTTTAATAGGATATAAATATAAATTTCTACCTTTGAATGAGTTGAAAGTGAAGATTAATTGATATTGATATTTTATCATCCTATAATGGAATAATAGATCCACTATGCTCAGATTGATCAAAATCATAAGAACATATCCTATTATAAAATTATTTTATTGGTTACACAAAATAAAATTTTCATGAGAGATAAATTAATGTGTCATAAATATATTTAAAATAAAAAAACATCTATGTTAAAAAATGAAGTGATGTGTTTTCTGAAAACAGGTCTGAAAATATCCTCAACCATAGATCTTTATATTAATATAAAACTATATTATTTCACTTATATAAAATATCTATATAATTATTAAATACATCATGATGAATAAAAACTATATATACATGAGAGTGTTATATATAGGTCTGAGCATAACAAAGTTGGATAGAACCAACTCTACCCAAAGATATCTCATAAACTATTTTTTTGATTTGTAATAATAAAATTTTATTTATATTTGATTTCAATAATTATAATTAAACAATAAAATATTATGATTTATCATATTCTTACTAATTATTTCCTTCTTTTGGGTACCCCTAGGAGTTTTCCCACATTAAATATCTCATTCAGTGGCTAGTGTTTCCCTTTATTACAATAAGACCTAGGGCCCATTCACATGAAAATAGACAATGGATGTAATCAATTAACCCTATGTATTATATTTAATCCTATAACCGCTAAAATTTTAACTGGTTCTTATATTTGGATATTAATGTTTATACATTGTTGATTTTTATTTACTCATCAACTTATCCATTAGATTAAATGAGCATGTGACTATTTGTCGTATTGGTTCTCAATACATTATGGTTTTACTAATTGATAAATACACCTATATATTCATCTATTCAAAATACCTAAATATAGTCAATTTCATCTATTTATCACTTTTATTGGTTTAAATGTTTTTAAAATTCTATTTAGAATCCATTTGTGGAGTGAAAATATATTTTTATTGATTAAGAATACATTTTCGTTTATATAGTATAATTTGAATTTTAGTGAAATTATGATTAAACATGATTTATGTTTATCCATATATAATTTTATTTTCATCAAGTTCTTCAGAGGTTCTAGGAATACACCCCTTTTGACATTTATTTTGTTACTGATAAGAACAATTATGGTTTTAGAAACATTAATGTTACTCAAACAGGGTTATTTACATCTCACCAAGTTGTTAGAGTGAATCCATAATGATGGGATGCTTTCTCTCCCCTGAGGGGAGGGATATTGGTGGTTGTGTTTGGGGTAATTAATTAAGTGTGTTTTCCCAAACATATGTAAATACTAGGGATAAAGGATCTATTCTAGCATATTTTTTTTAGATATTATTGGTCTTTCCCTATTCAGGAATCATGTGATGATAAGTGGGATTGTTGCCCCAAATTTTAAAATTCACCTAGGAAATGGGGACCAAAAACATTATAATAACTAAATGGATTATGTTATAATGGATTTTATTAAGTAGGGGAGTTTGTTCCATAGCATTCATTAAATATTTCTTGGTAATTTATTTTTAAAGGAATTTATATCTCATTCTATATAAATTAAACCATAATAAACATCAACTTGTACATAGATATTATAAAACTATAAAAACATGTGTGATACTATAGTGGTGTTTATGGTAAATTAGTTTCTGAATTTTTTTTGAATGTAAGAGGGATATTATCCCATGAAAATATAGTGATCATTTTTTATACCCCAATATTCAAAAGAACATAGAATCTATTTTAAAGTATTGAAGGAAAACCACATAGGAAAAGACAACATGTGTCCCTTGAAGAAAAATACCTTCAACAAATATATTATTGTTTTGATATAACCCATCCATAAAAACTAAATTTTGATGGAGATTTTAAAATTTGGATTGAAATTATATTATTTTTTACATAATGAAAAGTAGATTTTATGTGGAGGACAATGATCAATTGATTAAAAAGGAATTAATATAGTGTATTGTTATAAATACATTACCACTTTTCATGGGATGAATATTATATAATGGAGGTACTACTTTTTTGGATCCATAGTGATGAAAATTATCACTAGAATGGGGTTGAATAGTCATTTTTAAAATTATAAGACAAAACAATCAGAGATTATAAAATAAATAATTATAGAGAGTGTAGTGTTTTAATATGAGGTGTAGAGTAAATAAAAATTAATAAACACCATGATTTATACTATATTGGATCATAGATATCCTAGTCCAATACCTATCCTTATATACTCTTTAGGATGATTGGTACCTACTGATAACCTCACTATTAAATGTGTGAGAAACATGTCATGAGGACATATTATACAGACCCATCCTTAACCATTACATAATATTGAGTGAAGTAAATAATTTTACATTCATTCACATTGAGGATACTTTCATGTTTAGAGATTTATAAAATTAGTCCATAACTCTTATATAAAAACCATAACAGTAGAAAGTGTACACTTCTAAATATTATCCATTTTTCATAATTTAAATTATTTACATTAATGTACTATCACATATATGAATAATATTCATGAAATTCAGTAATAAATAACAATATACTAACACATAGATAAGTCTTATGAACAATATAATGAAATTTATGATGAAAAATAAAAATATCATCTAGTGATATTAAAATAAACATACCATTTTTCCATTGATAAACATTAAAACCCATGAAACTTTTTCATTAAGTAATTCATTTTATGATTAATAAGTACTAAAACTTTCATTCGCAAATAAAATCATTTAATAAAATTTACGTAATCAAAATATTAATATAAAACCAGTAGAAAACATTGAATATACATACAGGTAACTTGGTATATAATTATATTTAAATGTAATAAACATGTAGTTAACTTTAATACATATAACTCTTACAAATGAAAGATTAATTCATTCATATTCCATACCCAATAAATTAGAGGTTACAACATAACAACCCTAACATTTTTATCATCGAACCACCCATCATTGGATTATCATGTAACCAAATGTAATATTTCAATATAATATTATATAATAATAACAACACATAAATGATTATAATTATCATAATTTCACTCATAAAATTTGGTTTTAAATCACTAGTTATCATTTCAAGAAATTAAAATAACTAATATATTTTAAAAATCATTTTCAAACAAAATACCCATAAAAAATAATGCGGGATTTTATAATACATTAAGACCTGTATAAGAATCCAAATACCAAATAATGGTGATGGCGGCAGAAAAGTTATTATCACAAAAAGTGTTATAAATAATATTCCATTAGTCATTAGTCAAAAATTTTTGTATAAAAAATAAAAAAAAAATATTTTTAAAACAATTGAATGAAATTAAAAATAGAGATATAATTTCCTTTAGAATAATTTTATAACCATTTAATACTTATTTGAATTAATATCATGAATATTGACAGGGAGAAAAATATTTGATAGTTAAATATTTAAACAATAATGGTGTCTCTTACCACATTAAACATAAAAATCATAATATACATTAAAGATTAAATTTAACAAAACATTAAGAATTAAGATTATAGATAAAATATTGATATAAAATATAATATTATCTTTATATAAATATTATAAGATAAAAAATGTTCATATGATAAATAAATACCTCAATAAAACGAGATTGAGATGAAATACCTTAAATTAAGTCTAATTTTCACATATGTTTGTTATCCTGTGGAATGAAAAACATTAATTATTTATTTAATTTCCGTATAACATTTTTAATTTTTATTATTCCATTTATATAACTTATTATTATGTTATAAATATTTCTTAATTAATTATGTTCATTTTGGACGTTTTGTCAATAATATGTACATGAGTCAACAATGACATTGGAAAGATGACCTTATCCAAATAGATAAATATTACATCAAAAGAGTAATTATATCCAGGACCTAATACAAATATATATGAATCAATTATAAATTTACATAAAATCATTTATGTATGGTTTTGAAAAATAAAAAATGTTATAATCATGCAAAAAGTATGTCATACATACATTTAAAAAATGTTTCCATTTTTAAATTATCATTATGGAACAAAAAAATGTATTAATTCATATTTCCATATTTTTCATAAAATATCTAATATAATAATAATAATCTAGATTTATATATATATATATTAATCATTTTATGTGGTGACTAAAAATGTATCACATTGCATCGTGGATGTGATAGTTCACACGTCCACATCAACGGTGTTACCATTTTTATGTTCGCAGAATGAAAGAATTTAATTGATATATAAATATATTGTAATGATAAATATTACATTAATATAATATATAAACATTAATTACATAATTATTTCCAATCAAGAGGGATGATGATGGTAAAAAATTAATATCGGTTTATGGAGGTGGTAGTTCAAACGTACGAATGAATGATTAATTATTTACCCATTTGAGAGAAGTGGAGAATAATTTATGTGATTATATTTACAAAATAAAATTTAAATATAATTATGATATTGTACTTGTTATTTTGTCATGGTTAAGAAATATTATAATGTACCAGAAGAGGAGATAAAATAGTAACACTTAATCAAAAATGATATATCTTCAAGGGATGATTTTTATTTTATATCACTTGAATACCTCTTTAGAGGGTGTTAAACAAAAAATAAGGACTATAGAATTTTCGTAGGGATTATATATTGTGATTTCAGAATATCATGGGAAAAACCAATTGGTTTTTAAGTGTGAAAATGATAATATGTCGTTCCCTTTTATAAGAGTGGGGAGGGGCACTCTTAGAATTCTATAAAGTACTAAATTAATATAAATTAATTTTTTATTCAAAATGACTCCAAATCTAGTTATTTAGAGTATAAGATGAGTATTTGTATAAAACCATTTATAAAGATAAAATTATATAGGTTTTTATAATTTTTATTAATCCTTAATTTTTCGCTTTAAAACATATTTTACCCTTTTAACACCTATCATGTTATCATGTTAGTTACACATTGAGGGTTAATATAGTTATTATAACATTCTACAATACAAATAAAGGATTAATTTATAAATTTATACAATTTATCAAAATTATTTTTCATAATATTAGATATTTTTAATATTTTATATCATTTAACAAGAAATTTTATATTTTATAAGTCCATTAGTGTTAATTGTGACACTATTCATCTATTATGTTTTAAAACATATCATATTGACATGATATCTTAAAAAAAATATTATATTAAATCATACATAAAATTCCATTTAAATCCATAATTTTTTTTATGCCCCAAATTATTTCAAATTATTTTCCTTTTAATATTATTAATATCATTTGTTGGATTCTCCCATTAATTAAACAATCAGGACATCATAATTATTTCAACATTACATTTAATTATTTCATTCCTAAATATTACAAATAACATTCTATGATTTAGCTTAATATTATATCATAGAAAATATTATTTATAGTTTAATATATCCCCTATATATCACCATACTAAAAATATTTCTCTTATTATGATCAAAATAATGAAAAAATATACTTTCTATATTATAAATGTCTTAAAGTCATCCACATGGATCCAATTGCTAAAAAAATCAGCCCAATTATGATTTTCAGCATAATAAATGTCTTAATGAAATATGGACAAGTGTTATATTAATTTTTTAATATTTTATAATACTCATTTTACCCTTAATTACCCAATTTACCCTTATCTGTTGAAATGAAAAATATTTACTAATGTTACTATTAAAATTCTATAAATATTATAGGAACCTATTTACAATATTATGAAACTATGATTCAAAATATGGAATATATTTTTTAATTTAAAATATATAAGTGCCAAAAATTCTATTAAAATAAATAATTTTGATTGATAGAGATAAAGTGTTTTTAAAGTCACAACATAAAAATATTCACAATGTTTATATATACAATTTCCAAGTGAAATTTATTCAAACGAAATAAATTGGATTAAATGATTAAAACATGATCTAATTTTTCTTTAAAACATTTATAAAATATAATATAACAATATTAATAAATAATAATAATAAATATTCATTAATTTAAATGAAGTATTTTTTCACTCTTTATCAAAATATTAATCTTATCAAAAATATTTAAAAAACTAAAAAAGTAAATATTGATACTCTTATTTCAAGGAAGAATTTTATTTTTTCAAATTATATTTATAAAATTGGATAAATATATATATATATATATAATATGTTCTCTATCTAAGGGCAGAATATATTCCTTTTATAAAAATAAAACTCTTTTATGTTAAATTGTTGTTTTTATTATTTCATGTACCAAAAAATAAAAAGAATAACTTTAAAAAATAAATTTATTATATTATATATTTTTTTTGTGCTAAAATAATCCAACACTCGTGATTTTATAATTTTATAAACACACTTAATTTCATTCAAAATATTTTTCAGAAAAACATTTCCATTTATTTTACAAATGATTTTATTTTCATTTTAAGTTAGTTAGTAAACCAAGAATTTATATATATATATATATATATATATATATATATGTTTAAACAAAATTATCATAATTCAATTTACACTATTGATTCACTAAATTCTAATGGAAGGGTTTAAACAGTAACATTTAAATAATATTTACTGGATCTATTAAGCTCAAAGTGGCATATCATGTACAATATCAAACATATTGTTCCCTTTAAAAAATTGTATTTTTCATTCTTTCCCATTTAATAATTTGTTCCATTATAATTTAAACAAGGGATAAAAATCATGGTGTTTGAATTTTCAAAATTATATAATTGAAATACCACATCAAGAAACGATAAATGAATCTTCTAGATTAAACTATATAAAGGGAGGTATAAATCTCACATGAGAGAACATATAATAGGGTTACAGGTAGAAAAACATGAGTATAGAAGAGAAAACTAACCATAAAGTCCAATTGAGAGTGATATAAAACATTTTTTGGGAAAGTAAACAATAATAAAACCATAAATATAGGATAGGTTAAAAGGACATTTATTTCTATGTAATAAAAGTAAATGTATAACATTTTTTATTCAAACTAATTTTTCTGGAGTTGAGGAATTACTTTAAAATCTATGAACATAAATAAAAATAATTAGATTATATAATTCTATCATATAAAAACAATATTATCCAAATAAAATACCAAGATTTATTATGTGGATCCAAAATATAACCTTAATCATCAAAGATAACAAAAACTCCAAATTTTATCAATATCTTAAAGGTCATGTCTTAATTAAAATTCACATGTATCATTAATCTAAATACATACATCAACATAGAACATGAAAAACATCTCCCAAAAATGTCATTAATCACTCATTATCACATCACAAAAAACCATATAAGGATTTTCTAAAACCTTAAACAAAGGGATAATTATAAAAAAAATTGAGCTCCATGGAAATTACATCAATTCCCTAGATATTTCAACATTGAATACAATAGTAGTAAATTATTTAACTACTCCATTTTGTTTCTGGTTATGATGATTTCCACCATGAGTAAGTAATTTTATAGATATGATAGAATAGTGTACTAACTCATTATAGCTAAAACATATTACTAGTGGATTCTCTTTTATTTACTAATCCTCTCCCACAGAGTCACGATCCATATGAACAATAATAAAACATCTTAAGAAATTACCCTTCTTTGAAATATATTATCCATATTTTTTTTCACCACACTTCTCATAATATTAGATTTTTGTTTTCATAGATTCATAATTCTTTGATGAATCCATTGGCATTACTGGGAAACATGGAGTCTTATTTTTCATGTCTTCAAGGGATACATCATCATTAAAAATCCATGTTTCTTCCTTCTTAGAACATAAAACACATTTCATTCATATTTTTAACACATGATAAGATAACTCCCTTCAAAAAAAATTATTTAATCATGAGTAAAAATGATATATCTTACTATTATGATATTGGATAAAATCTGAGAAAGGCATTCCCAAATGGTTGAATGTTTCTTAATATGTTTCCACCAAATCATCCACTAATATTCCAATTACAATAATTTTCTCACAAACTATGTTTAAGAAAAATATAAAAATATTTATGAATAAATATATTATTAAATTCAACTATTTCCAAGACATCAATCTCTTCAATATAACTAAAGTTAATAATTATTTACCACCGCTCTTCAGCTTCGCCTTCAAACTGATAAATTGGAAGAGTTAAAAAAAATTTATCAAAACAATCCATGTTATCATATTTATTTTTTTGGTATTTAATCCAAATTTCATCTAGCACATGGTTAAATGATCATATGAATAATGGGGGTTGTTTTATCATGTAGTGTTCCACTATAGACGTGTTCTTTCATGGTACACCGGGTTCCTGTCTAGACTATATACAACCTCCATTTATAGATTCTTTCAACTGATTCATCACTACAAAAAACAAACATTTTATGATTAGAACAATCTCAATAAGCTTATATGGAAGGATTTTTTCCTCTAGATTTCATACCACCATAGCTTCCATGTTTCCTCTACAGAAAACCATTCTGAATAGACATATCATAGACAATTCATAAAGGTATTATTAAAATTCTACATCTTTTAAATTTACTATAAAATAAGGATTTCTAATCGAATGATATTAACATGATCCTAACCAATAAATTTTTCAAAACTATTATTTTGATACCAACGACATAGACATGACCATAATCATTATAATATATTGAATTAATTTAATAATTTTAATTTCTTTTATGTGATGGATATTTTCTAGTATATATCATTACAGAAATAGGACATAAATAAAACATTTCAAAACAATAAAAATACAATGATGACACATACAAATATTATTAATTTTTTCCATAATCTAAATCATTTAAAACAAATAATCATCACTTATATGAAAACAATTCATGACATTCACCTTGAAATTTCAAAATCCTTACTCAACATTATGTAATGTGAACAATATAAATACACGGTATGGGAATAGAAATATATGTAAGGTATAAAAAATGTGGTAAAATTTAGTCAATTTATAAACAATGAAACCCATGCTAATGAGCTTTCACCCTAGTGGTACAGTCTCCCGCTTGGCATCCAAAATATCGAGGATCAAATCTTGGTAGGGGTGAATTTCTAGGTACTGCAGCAGTACTGTATCAGGAACTGTAGCAGTTCTGTAGAAACGGAAGAACTATAGCTACGGTGAAATGGTAGTGGCAGAGGGACTATAGCAAGAACTGTAGCGATGGTGGTACTGTAGCAGCGTGGGTATTGTAGAAGTATTTTTCATCGAGGGGTCCTTTGGGCCAAAAAATGTGCTTTCAAGCCTTATATTCAGGTCACTTGGACATGGGCATTCAAGATATATAATGGGTCACCCTCTAACCAATCTAAAGAGTTATTTTCTTTAATAATAAATTGAGGCTTCAGCCCCAACCATTAAAAAAATAAACATTGAAACCCAAGAAAACATTATGATAATGTTATACTTTTCACCATTAATAAGTAGTAAATAGTTTCATTGGAATACAATATATTTTAATAATTTTTTTAATCCCAATATCACTATAAACCCATATAAATCAGTTTAAATACATAATTGTAACTTGTTACAAAATTATACATAAATTAAATAACAATGTAGTCTACTTCAGTACATGTCACTCTTATAAATGTAATTTCCTTATAGCCAGCATCAATACCCAATGTATTAGAGGTTATAATGTAACCACCCATCCATGGTTTATCATGGAACCAACCATACAAGGTTTATCACATAACCAACCATTAAATTCCCAAAAACCAGTGTATAATCATAAAAAATAAAAGATTTACATTTTCAATTTTTCACTCAAAAAAGTTAATTTGAAATGAAAATAACAAATACCAATATATTGAAATAACCAATCCTTTATAAAAAAATTCAATATAAAAATACCCATAAAAGGTAATAGAAAATTTCTTTTTATTTAAAAAAAATTAATTCTTGTAGAAAAATCCAATTATAAAATAACAGACCTGGAATCAGAGATGTTGTTGTATCCATAAGTGTTAAAAATAACACCACTTTATCATTTATGAAAATGATAAATATAAAACACATAAAAATATTCCTTTTTAAAACAATTGAATGAAATATAAAATATTGATAAATTTGAGTTAAAATCATTTTAAATATATATAACAAATATGAAAAATAATATCAATAATATTAATATGGAAAAAGTATTTGATAATTAAATAATTAAACATTCAACATGTCCAATACACACATTAAACATTTAAATATTAAAATATATTGAAATAATAAATTAACCAAATCATTAAATAACTTGATTACATATACTAAAAATACATTAAATGTAATTGTATCTATATATAGTCCTTATAAAAGTGTAATGGTGTATATCATCAAGAAATACCCCAATTAAAGGATATTGAGATAGAATCTATTACCATGGTTCTGATTCATCCTGTTTTCTCTTTATCATACCCAATAATAAACTTATGTTAATTATTTAATTTATTGATAAACTTTTTAAGGATTATTATTAATTTTTTATATCTTATTATCATGTTATAAATATAACTTCACTATTTAAGTTCATGTCGGTTGTTTTGTTAACATTTGATAAATGAGTTCAAAATGACTTTGGTTTGATATAAATAGTCATAGTGGTGATTATTTCATCATATCAAAAAAATAATGAATGATAATAACTTTTATAAATAAATTATTCCATTATATGAAACCATTTATGTATGTTATGAAAAATGATCAACTTTATTATAATAGAGACAGTAGGCTATACGTATACATGAGTAGTGTTTCAATTTTAAATAATCATTCTGGAATGAGGGGATGTATTATTTTAACATTATAAAATGATCATAATATCATTAATATCATATTAATCAATTATATATACATATTTATTTAATTCATCTAAAGCAGTGATTAAAAATGAATCACATTGATTTGTGGAGGTGATTGTCCGCGTGTTTTCACGAACGACGTTATAATTTTTATATTCTATGAATGTAAGAACATAATTGAAATATTACACAATTATAATGAAAAATATTTCATTAATTTAACATATAAACATTAATTTAATCATTATAAATAGTATTAATAAATGATGAGGGAAAACAAATTATATCGATTCATGGAGATGACAGTTCACATGTATGTATGAACGATTATTTATTTTCCAATTTTATATATTTGGATATAGATTTAGGTGTAGATATTAACATAATAACATCTGAGTATATTTATTATACATTAACAATAATTTAATCATTGTTGAATAATATTTCTAGGTAGTGTAAAAAGAAATAAAATAGAAACACTTAAACAAAAACGATACATCTTCTTTGGGTCATTTCATTTTTTTATCTCCTTAACACCTCTAAGGAGGATTTTATTACCAAAAATAAGGCCTTTATAATGTGGGAGAGATATTATATGAATGTATATACTCATATATTATTCGATACAAATTGATTTTTATGTGTGAATAAATGATAATAATTAGTTCCAATTTTTAAGAGTGGGGAGGGGAACTTTTGGAATTCTTTAAAATAATAAATTATTATAAAACAATTTTATACTAAAAACGGATCCAAATTGAGTTATGTATAATATATGATTATTATGGTTCGAAATAAATTCATATAAATAATATTAGACTAGATTTTATTATTTTTTTAATCTATATCGTTTTATTTTAACCAATATTTTAACCTTTTTACTCTAATTTTGTTATCATGTAATTTACATATTGTGGGTTAATATAATTAAAATAAAATTAAAAATGACCACTAAATGAGTAATTAATAAAATTTTAGGATTTTTTCACATTATTATGCTAAATCATGGAATTTTATAATTTTTATATCATTTAAGAAAATATTGTATCCATTAAAATACCTTTAGTGTCAATTTTGACATTATTCATTTAATGTATTTTGAAACATATGATAACTACTCAATATCATAAGAAACTATATTAATAGTACCATATCATGTTATATTAATTCAATAAATTCATTAATCACATAAATTATTTGAAATTATATTTATTTTAATATTATTAATATAATTTATTTGGCCATTTCATTAACTAAGAAATCAATGCATCGTCATTGTATCACCATTTAATTTAATTATTTATTTCCTAAAACTTATAAATAAATTACTATGAATTATATTAAATATTTATATTTCAAAATATTATTTAGAGTAAAAAATATCCCTTATATTACCCTATATTAATAAATATATCTCTTGTTAAAAACAAAAGATTAAAAAAATTGACTTCCCTTTGAATATAATATTATAAATTTATTAATGTTTTATAAGTGGCTCCAGGAGCTCCAAAAATAGAAAATAATATTATTTTGAGTAAAAATAAATCTTTAATTGAATTTTTACATGTTTAAGGATACTTTTATAATATCATATAATATTATTTGTAACATTAATTACCAAATTTACACTTAACCATGGCAATAAAAATAATTACATAAGATATTATTCATATCCCCATAAATTAAAGGGAAATGTTTTATAAATTTGAAACTTATGAAACTAAACATGTAATAAATTTTTTATAGAAAAGAAGTGGAAAAAATTAATTTATAGTTATGCATACAGACATATCTAGGAAATGAGTTTTTTATGTCAAACTGTTCAAAAGATCACAAATGTTTACATAAAATTTCAATGTGACATTTATTTCCATGAAATAAATCAGATTAAATAATAGAAAATCATATAATTCTACTTTAAAAGAATATATATATATATATATATTACCATTATAACTAAATTTGATGACATAATGGTTTTCAAGGAAAATGCATTATATTTTCATTGTTCATCAAAACATGAATCATATCAGAAATAATATCCAAAATTAATAAAAATATAATTTATATACTACACTTTTTAAGAATAAAATAATTTTCTCAAATAGATTTAATAAAATATCCAACAACTAGATTTAAAATATGTGCTCCATCAAAAGGTGCTAAATATTACTATTTAGAAAAATAATTCTTTTATCAATATTTTTTTTCTAATATAATGTCTAAACAACATATAAGATAAATTTTGAAAAATAAATTTATTATATAATATATATATCTTTAATATAATCTAGTAAGAATGATTTTATTATTTTATAAATTAACTTAATATATTTTTTATAGTTTAAAACAAACATAAACTTTTATTTTAAAAATGGTTTATTTTTATTTAGTTTTAAATGGTCACAAGAGAATACATTATATATATATAAACCATATTTTCAAAATTCAGTTAAGACTATTCATTCCCTCCATTTTAACAACTAATTTTTAATGGTATCATTGAAATAATATTTAGTTGTTCCCTTAGGCTCGATATAGAGTGTCATGTATATAATCAAACATAGTATTCCTTTTAAAAACCTGAGATGTTACCCATATGTTTATATGAACCTAGAGGAACAACCCAATCTTTTAAAGGAGACCCAACCTAGTTGGTTTACCTATCATTTGTTCTGGAGTCACAAACCTGAATTCCTTTTTGATCATAGAATAACCAAAAGTTACAAGACATGCATTTGACAGGGAAAGGCATAAACTGGACTCAAAGAAATAAAAATAGAAGACTAAATATTACATGAATTAAAAAAAGTATATACAAATTAAAAGATGATAAAATATTGTCAAATATATTGAAGTTGGACCATCATTGATCACAGTAGTGTAATAATTTGGAAATGTAATTTTTATATTTGATCGCAACTAGAGTACATATGTCCCAAAATATTATTGAAAAAATATTAGATGTAGTATTTTTTTTTGATGTTTTATCATAAAACATATATCACATTATGTACACTTTTACTTTTTTTATTCATTGATGGCGTATCTAAAATAATTAGTAAAAAATATCATTATGGAAAGTGTCAATTTACTATAACTGTAGAAAACCTTCTAGTGTATGAAAATAAAATAATTTCTTGACTACCCACTTGAAATAACACATAACATATGCACATTTTATTTATTCATCAAATATTAATATAAAATAATAATTATGTAAATTTTAAAAACTCTAAACAATTGATAATTACACGATAATTAAAAATAGAATTTTTTAAATTCCAGTATATTAATACAATACATTTTTTTAAAAAAAATCTTCTCTTGAATTTTAAATTGCATGTATATGTGTTCAGAAAACAATTCTTATAATTATTTTTACACCGCATATAATTATATTTCAACAAAAAATATACTAAAACATTGGAAATATAATTTATATTGATAAAGTAAATTAAACTAATAATTTTCATTTTAGAAATAATCATTGAAAATATAGATGATTAAAAATCTCTATAATTTATTGGTCTAATGGTGGTGTAGACCCACCATTGAAATTTATAGTGGTAACTTAATTTTGATACTGATTAAATTGAGAGTTTTTATGGATTATACTACTAGTGGAAAAATTATCTACCATTGGATACCTAATGGTTGAAAAACAAAGAGATATATTATTTTACATAGAGACATGAAAAAATAACATCCATTGAAGACATTCTATAACAAATCCACTATGAAACCGGGATATTTTTGAGATGAAATAAGAAAACTCTACAATTAGTGAAATTATATAAAAGTGATGATATATGATGGGGGAATATGATCTATTGGTGGATGTGTAATTGTTCTTGATGTTATATGACTAAATTTTCAAAAATGATTCTATTATGAGAACTATAGCATCCCATCTCTGATGCAACTAAACCAGTTCCTTGAGATAGTTCACAAAATGACCAACAATGTTCCTCCTTGTATTCCAAAGACTCCAACTAGTAGTAGATGTAAAAATGGAACTGCGAGGAGGCTATACCCCCATATTAAATTGAAAAACCAGAAGTAAATAAAAAAATATAAGTAACAACATGCTAATTTGGATAATTGAAAAACATAACATGATTTTATTAAATTAAATACAATAATTTATTGAACTGTCATGTTATAAATATAACCAACCACCATGTGGTCCATTTACAGAAAATACCACAAGTAAAATAAACTATAAAGGGATCCACAACATCACCAATAAATTTCCCTTTTGTCACATGATACTGCTAGAGAAATAGTTCTCTTTCAAACTATTCTCAATGTGGTCCACTAGCCAAAAATCTACATATAAGAACCATGTGAAAACTACCCGATTAACCAAGTTCAATGGAGGCCGGAGTGGGCTAAAACTAAAACCTTATAGGCTACCACGAATATTTTCTAAAAAAAATAAGTTTCAAATAAAAATTATATGAAGATTAATACAGTAATTAATAAAAAATACATAAAAGTGATGCAATCCGAGGAACACAATAGATCAACTAGTATAAAATGATTTGTTGGATCCATGATTACACCTAGGCCCATAATTAATATAACTTCATTAACTAGTCTTATAAATAACAACATATGGGTAAACTGTATCTAAACAAAAAGGGAATTTTTTCCTATTAATTAAACCTAGGAAGGAATAAATCGTTGGTTTATAGTAACTAAATCATGTACATATTCCATTAGATCCAAAAATATAGATCTATAATGTAATTCAAAAATCAACATCAATATGAAATGTGACTTGAAAATGTTTTCAACAACTAACCATATACTATCCAATAGGTACCAATAATTAACATCATTTCTTATTAAACACATAAAGAAACATAATAAATGTGTTGAGAGCCTTATTCCGTCATATATCCATACATGACCTCAGTGTTCCTAATAGAATCATTCTAGCCAAGCCATGGAGGATAGTCATCATTATAGCCACCTATTCCACATGGTATACTTTCTTATTCCTAAGCCTCTTCCGAGATCTTAATCCATGACGTATACATTCACTGTACATATCCTCATTCTGAATCCATATTCCTAGAATAATTCTTGTGCTTGGATCTCTAGTCCAGCACCCATTCCATCATATTTTTTCTTACATGTAAAAAAGCATCGTCCAGGCTCTTGAATCATTCTATCATTTCATAAACACCTATTGTTAGTATCATGATCATAGAAAACATTCATGAAAAACAATTTTTAAACAATTTAAACATGCTATGTCCCCTACATAACTCCAAAAAACAAAACATTTATATGAAAATTCCATCCGTTTTTCACAATCCAAAAAAAATTCTAAAAAACACCCTCACTAAAAATTTCAAAATCAACCTTCTAAAATATTGTTATTTTTTCTTGAAAATAAATCAATGATCAAGGCATACATTTCCATTAAAACCATCACAATATCCATTAATTCATTTTTCACAAAATATTTCACCACATTTCCATTTAAAATAAAAAATTTAAATCCATTTAAATCCCATTTAAAAAATCACCAGGATTTCAAAATCTATTTTAAAAAAAATCATTTAAAACCCTAGTTTTTCCACATTTGACACTCAAAACCATGACACAACCAAATATAAAGTTATTGAACAATTTAAAATCCTCAATTTAATATACATAAAATTTTAACACATAATATATTACACTTACAAAGGGTTTCACACCCCATAAGTTACCCTAGGTAAAGTCTCACATCTCCAAGGGTCCAACGAGATCTAGTGATAGTCTATTCTGTAATTATAATGGAAAAAATAATTTCAAATGTTAAGTAGATAATCATAACACACATGGTATCTACGGGATACACTGAACTACAAATTTAACAAAATCCATAAGACTGTGGATAAACCTCTAAGGCCACCAATGTAATCAATGAAGCTTTCTAAAACATTTTCAAAGCATAGAGACCTTGACAAGGTTCACCCAATCCTCATCCAAACCACTCATCATCCCACAAAACTCATTATGATCACCCATTCTCTAGTATAACACAAAAAGAAAATAATTAAATAACTATAAGAGTTATTAATTAATTAATTAGAAAAAACACTACTTGGGATAATACTATAAATCTCACTAGGCCAACGTGATATACTGAAATCAAAGCAACCCACACACTGAAGACCCATGGCATAACCCAAACACACTCCATGCACAATACCTAGGATGAAACAAAAAATTAGAAATTAATTTAATTAATCTATATATAAAATAATTTGTATAATTCACAAAAAAATATACATCATTGAAGCGTCACACTATGTTGTGTAGAATTCATCATAGAATCTTCTGCAGCAAACCTAACCAAAATCCCATGAGAAAAAAAATATTCCACTATTCTTTGGTTGAAACATAAAAAACATTCAATCCCGAGAACCCAATATTATAGAGAATAAAAATTTTAATGATGTTGACCAGATTTGTAGGATAACAGACATTGAATACCATGAATTAACCCATAAAACACTACCACAATTGTTGGATAGAAGAGGTGGAATAGGTCTAGAAGCCCCTTGGTTCATGCACCCAGAATGGGAGAGAAGGGGGTAGGATATGTTGAATAAATTGTGGGGTTATTTTGGTAAATTCCCTATTTTTGGAAACTCTAGGAATCCACATGGTTTCTCCATATAGTTTCAACACCATTGCCCAACAATGTTGATGGCACTATTCATGGAAAACCACCCTCATACAATTTGATCACACAGTTATCACAACTAATAACTAGCCATATTCCCCCCACTATCCATACTTACACCTAGCATGGTTAGGCTACATGGTTTGAAAAATCATTCACCATCTATGTTGTCAGACATTATACAATAGACCATGATCTATCCCTGACAATCAACCATGATTAGTTCAAGGGGAATGAAAAAACTCCACTGTAAAAAAGTGTTGCATAGTTTCTCTTAAATCATGTCCACCAGACCATGTAACCAAGGAAAAAATCATCAAAATGCCCAAAAAATAACCGCAATACACAAAATCTCAATAAAACTCCAAGGCTATGTACCAATACTCATTCCTTCTATAAAAACATTCTTTTGAGATGTTCCAACTATCATATCACCATTCAGAGTCTTAAATAATTATTTGACACTTCTGGAATAAAAAACACATATTCCCTTTGAATATGTTGATCCATATAGACATGAGATATTATGACCTCCCATAGAGAAAACATATATTCCTTGAGAAACCACTATATTCATAAATCAACTCCACCCACCATTTTTAATTGACAAATTTTTTTAATAGAAACACATCTCTCAACTTCTGATAGCTTAAAACACTACCATACTAGAAAACCACCAACTTATGGCCCTTAACTGACCAAAATCTAAGATAAAACCAATTTCCAAGTCAGAACACCATGATGGATCATACCCCATCCCATAAAATGGAAATATTTTTTACCATAGTAATTGATAATTCATCATGTTATGGTACTCCCAACTATATTATCCATCATATAACCACCAATATAAGATACATGAAACTATTTCCATCAGGAATGCCTAATCGAACCTGACCACATTCTACCACCAAGAACCTGGCGTAACTATCAAAAATCATTCCTCAATCCCCATGACAATTCAAATAATTATCATCTTCTATCCCTATAAATTAAAAACAATCAAAGAAAACACATAATAATCATCTATTCCTGATTTAATTTACTAGAGCACCTTGAGTCCCATGTCAATGCTTGGCATGGTCATCCCCCATAATAGATTCCTTGTTATCATTTCATATGTAATCTAAGAATTTACCTCAATGATTCTTCTATGGAATAGAATTTCCACCACAATTAATCAATGAAAATCAACAGACACATATGACCCATCCAATATGAGTGTCTCACTTCTGCAACTAATACAACACCTCGCACTATAAGATTGTTTTCATCACTCGGTCTCTCAGAAAAAATCAACCACAACACCCCACTCTCCAACAATTTATAACCAAATCTTTGTATATGTATACATCACCCCCACCTGGGAGACTAAACGAAACATCATCTATCACATCTTCCTAATATATGAGAATTGAAACCATTGTTTGCATTGATATCTAGTCAATCACGAGGATCTAATCCAAAAATAATGAGTGGTCTTATTCCCACAGTATTACTAAAAATATACCACCCCATGAGTGAAACATCCTACAGATACAATATCCAATCAATAAAAATTAGTGAATATAGAAATGTAGTCATTTCCATCTCAGCATTCCCCTTGATAATGTTATGATATGGGGAATGATCCTCACTGAACAATATCATACTATGATGTTTTCGAAGAATACCTATTCAACCCATCTGTCTTCAATGACACTTATGCTTTTAGGGAAAATTCAAACCTATATAAATATCATAGGCCTCCCTTCCTAGCATAATCTCATCACATCCACATCATCCCTCACTATAACTATCTATAGCCACTCAAAACAGCATGCTAGGCATCAACTCCTATAATATATGATACAAAAAAAAGATAGAGTGTCACCGCACATTCACGCATTCATGTTACCATTAACTCTGAATCATAACTTAGCCTCTTGTGAAACCACACCATAGAACCTACTTCCAAATCCAAAAATTCAGTTTTTATGAACCCTAAAATTAGAAGCACTGCACGGTGGTCATTCCTACCCCACACTCCTATTTCAACCATCATCGAGAACACATGGTGAATTCAAAAAATGGATGAAAACAACTAGACCAATAAAACATACTGGACTACCAAATTAAGATCATTATTTAGAGATCGATCCAAAATCATCTAAGCCCCCATCCCATTCTAGAAGACACATCCAGCTAAAAATATGTGAATCCCCAAAACATTCATGTCCCTAAAAAATGACTTACTAAGGCATCGATATTTCATGAACATTCCATCATAAGGAACTAAACATATTTGAGTATCAATTGCAGTAACATTTTCACATATATCTCACATTTTTCATTATCACCCAAATAATACTTTTACATCTTGTTGTGGTCAAATCCACTATGCACATCAAACCTTCAAAACCACTTCCAATTCTAGGAACCCAAATAAACCTTCCCCTATTGAATAAATCCTTAAGGATAAAACACTAGAACTTATGTTCTCTTAATAAAATCCATATTCATATTATGTGACGAAACCCTATACAAAGACACGCTCCTCAGGCACTAGGATTAAAACTACACAATAGCCATTTGGTCCCCCTCACCTAAGGAACAGATAACCTGACCACCCACTCTCACATGTTGCCGTCAAAATCCATTGGATCCACCCTCATGACATGAGTCGTGTCCAAATTCTGTAAAGTCCAAACACCCATGGCCTATTCCATCTCTCAATAGAACACAACTCGCAAGATGTAAAATATCCCCACTTCCCATCATGACACTACCTCAAAATGTTTAAAAAACATTATATATATTCTCATAACTTAATGAAATCATATAAACTACCCATAATCAGGGTTCCCATCCTCTCAAATAATCATCATAATAGACTTATTCCTAGAGGAACCAAACATTCTACCAACCTCAAACAAAACCACCATCAATGGTCCAATTGTCATATACTTAAATCATACTAACCCATAAGGGTTAATGCACCCCCTATGCATGAGTTCTCAACTAATGTATTAGTTGATGATTATGTCATAGTATATCCACATAACCTACCATTAGAAAGAAACCGAAAAAATGACACACTATATGGACTATAACATGTGGATCTTATATACATAGAATGATGCATAAGCTACCTCCTAACTTTAAATTATACAAGTCAAAACCTTGTAACATGTCCCTTGACAAGATGAAAAGATCCTAAATCCATTATAAATCATAAAATATAAACAAACATGTTCGTCACATGAAGGTAAAAATATTTTCAACCATAACATCACTATTCAACAATATAAATCCCATCCCTAGTAACCCGGAAACCCAACTGGAATATGTGTTTTTGACACTCCAAATCAGCAAATATCACATGATTTGACACATACCTATATCGATAGTCTACAAAGCCCATGTAGTAAAATAATTGGAAAGTGAACTTCTATGATTCAACTTTGTAATGTCTTATTCCCATAATTCGCTTCCCTGAGCAGGTTCACCATGTGATCTTAGGTGAGTCACCTCATATGCCAAAAGTATAACACTAGAAGAAAGGGTAAAAATTGATCTATGAGGAGAATATACCCCCATACCAGAGTGCATAACCATATGTGAATAAAAAATATAATATAGAATAGGGTAAGTTTCATGATAAATAAACATAAAATTCTATAATAAAATTACATATAAATAGACTCACAAGTGGTCATTCCATACATACAGAAAAATTCACTCTAGACTAGTTACATAACATAAAAAAATAAAATAATATATAAAGGGCTCCATAGAATCACTAAGCCAAGTATCTATTGGAACTTGATACAACTCGAACAATATTTCTCTTCCAAATAGTACTTAATGTAAGACTTAACCCAAACACATGTCTGGAATAACCATGGTAGCACTTTTTGGGTACCCAAGTGCAATGGTTTCCCGGTAAGGGAGTTTGAAAAATATATCAAGCCACCACCAATGGTTTTTAATGAAAATACTTGTTAGAGAAACAATGTATATAGATATAAAGATAAATAAATAAATATAACAGAAAAGAGATATAAGCCAATGAACAGAATAGCTCAACTAGTATCCAATGGACCATTGGTTCCACGATGGCACCACAACCAAAAAATAATGTAACAAATTTAACAAGTATCATAAACTAGAACATAGATATTCTCCATATCAAAATAAAAAAGGGGGTTTTCCCATTCATTTAACACATTGAAGCATAAAACATACATCCAAAGTACCTTACTCATGTATCTATTTCACTAGATCTTTGAACATCATACTAGAATCTAAATAAAATATTACCATCAATATCAAAAGTGGATGGAACCTATCAAGAGAACATAATGGTATAGAAAAATATCACCAATGATAATGAAAATCATGTCTATTCATTCACATAAGGAAAAATAATAGTATTTCTTAGAGCCTTAGTCTAATATCCCACTATACATTATATCATCGGATCCTAGAGTATTAATCTCGACTACAAAAGGGGGGGAGCATTAGTTCAACAAAATATTTCACATGGTATATCATATTCACCAAGAGACTCAGTCTAGTGCTAAAACCACAAAGTATACTATCCATTTATAGAGCCACATTTATACACCATATCCATAGTATACTTCCTATGTCTAGAGCATCCATGCAACACCCAAGTCATTGCACCATCCCTTAATCACCTATTCTTTGATAATTGGTATATAACCTAAACTATTCCATCAATTAACGAAAAACTATTTCAACATCATCACTATCAAAACATTAAATGAAAAAAAATTAAACCATTAACACTAACTAAATCGACAAAGGAACTTCAAAAATCTTGCTTTAAAAAAGTCCAAAACATTTTTCGCAACAAAAATTAAATAAATCCAAATAACATCATTAAACATTTAAAAATAAACCTTCACTAAAATATGTCTTTATCCATGAAATATAAACAAGGAACAATACCAAAATTTCCATTAACAACATCACATTATCCATTATTTAATTTTCACCAAATAAATCACCACATTCCCATTTTAAACACATTTAAAAATAACTATGAGTTCAACACCTCATTTCAAAACATGAATCTTTTCAAAACAAATTCTTCCCCCATTAAAAATGAAAACATAAACACTACCCACTATACACCAATATATTCATTTCAAATCCTGGAAGTCATTTTCAATAACACATAAAACAAAATAAATTCCACAAATAAAGGATGGAACACACAATTGGTGGCAATATGCCTAGTACAAATATCTGAGGGTCCAATGAGATCCATGTATTGTAAAAGGTTTAATTATAAGGACAAAACCATTTCCCTAAGAAAAGTAACCAAGAATAACTAAAATGGGATCTATGTTATATAGTACACCAAAAATATAAAACGGGTAATAAAGACTATGGGTAAATGTCGTAGATCACATATACCATCAAAGGATCTTTATAAAACATTTCACTAAACTGGAAACCTTATAGTGGTCTTCCAAACAGTTTTCTAATTCCGTAAGCACCTAACCTAGATCATCGAGACAACCTAATCTCTTGTATTACATCAAAAAAAATAATTAAATAAATAATTTATAAATAATTAATTAACTAATACCCAATTTTGTAAAATACCTGAAAATGTATAGGTTCATTGGATTATAGCGAAACTAAATTCAACCACTCATCGAATACACATATAATTACCCTAACCACAAACTAGGTAAAATACCTAATAGGTGATACAAAATCAAAAAATAATTAATTAATCTTCTTGAAAAAATATAAAAAATACACCGCAAACACATACTTCAATGAAACAACATGACACTGTGTGAGAAATTCTTCTCATAATCTCCACTACAAAATCTTACAGAAATCCCCATAAGAAACTAATGATTCAACAATTATCTTCTTGGATCAAAAAAAAACTAAAACAGAGAACCCCAAATTAGGGAGAATTAAAAGATAAAGAATGGTAACCACTATAGGAGTATAAGTCACCTTAAATCCCATAAAATTCCTACAAACACCGACAAAAAAGTATGAGAGAATGGGAAGAAGGGGTTTTAAAACCCCCGGGTTCAATTTTCAAGAATTGGGGAGATAGGGGGTGGGGAGTTTGAAATCAGAAAAGGTTATATTGGTAAAATCAATCTCTTAATGAAATTTTGTGTAGCTACATATTTTTTATTTATAGTTTTCCCAATCATGGACAAATTGTGAGGGTGGATTATTTCCAAGGAAAACCCCCTATTCTGGTCTGGTCACACAATTATTAAAACCAAATACAGTTGTGTACCACCCCCCCCCCCACAGACACACTTTCTACACATTAACACCACATGGTTAGGATGTACGATTTAACATTCCATGTTCCAACCGTGCTACCAACACTATCTCTAACCTGTAGTAAGGAAGATGGATTGTCTGATTTTGTGCATAGACCATACACTAAGCCTCATACATTCCACATCCTCCCGCATTTTCTCCTTTTTCATCACATTGATTACCTAAAAACATTCTATAATAATGAAACTCACCCATGATAATAATAAAATGAACTGAAACCCTGCTAAGCATCAAGATATCACATAGTTTATACAAAACTATGAACACCAGACCGTGCGACCTAGGAAACAATATCCAGAACTACTGAAACATAACCTGAATCCTTCAAATATCAACAAAATATATGCTCTAATTTATGATAAAAAATCTTCATCTAAAAACATATGTTTCATATTATACAAATAGAGGATCTCTATTTAGAGTCATAATTTAAAATTTTACCCAATCTTTTATAAAAATTAAAATTCTTGAGAAATTTTTCATCCATACAATCATGGGATCTTACAAAAACAATCAGTGTATATAATGTGGACACATAAATTGTAGTCTTAACAAATGTTAAAGGAATTTTCTACTACACTATAGTGAACAAAAGACCAAGTTGTCATGCAAGGAGACCCACTGATGATACAATTTATCTTATTGCTAATAGAAGAAAGAAAAACATGGAAAGATATGTCATACAAATGATTTTATGGATATGTAAGGGAGATTAATTTAGTTAATGGATATTATGGTTTGGAGGATCTACCACTAAAAATCCATAAATGGAATAATAGAAAATGTCATGTTTTTCTTTTCAAAAGGGGAAATTTTATCAACATTTTATTTCCAATGGAATAAAACCCAAGAGTGATGGATAGAAAATGATAGTTGTGAAAAAAAGAACCACCATTAAGAAATGGTGTTACTATCATGTGTTAGAATGATTTTTTTGAATTGTAACCCACTATTGAGGAGTAATCTATTGTCGAAATAAATATCATTGGATCATAATCCACCACTGAAAAATGGTGCTTCTATCTCATGCTTTGAAAACTAAAGAAGTTAACTACTATCGTGGATGCCTATAGGGGAGGATTCTAACTAGTATTTCATCCCAATTAGAGTCATAATGTGGAAATATAGATATATTTTGAAATATTCAGACATATAGGTTTGAGTGAATCTATAGGATGAGGAATTAATAACGAATATGACATGATAAAATGTTAACATGAGATATTCTAGAGTTATAATAATTTTATTGGATAATGAATGTTATCTGAAAAGTAAAACTGAACTAAAACATATCAAAAAAGTTCAATCCATTTTTTTCACTCTGATGAACAGTGTATTGTTGATCAATGTTATGAGAATCTGTGATCGAGAAATATATTAATTGCATACTTCCTTTCCCCACTCAATGTTTCAGTGGGGGATAATTACCCTAAACCCAATAATCACAAATGTGGGACACAACCATGTGGGTCTACACAGCCCAACCCATGTTCTTATCGATTTCACTATACATTCCTAATAAATGGGTCATCTCATAGTTAGTTTTCAATATGCATGACTATTATAGCCTCTTATTGGCCTACATATGGTCAGCCTTCCCACAGTATTGACCCCTTGGACCCCCTTAGTGATGTTTTAGGAAAACCTGGTAGCTCGGAATGAAGGTCCAAATATTTAGTTATCAATATAATACTAAAAAATAAATTAAATTAAACAAACAATTAATTATTATTTATTATTCGTAAAATATTTATGAAAATTTTATTAATTATTTAAAACAATTTTTAATTTTATAAAATTTTGAGAGGGAATAATTTATAAAAACAAATAATTAAATTAAATTATTTGTACCACATTCAAATAATAAAAAAGTGTACCTTTTTAAAATTTAGAACATAAAATTTATCAAATTATCCCAAAAATTTACCCTTTTTATAAACATATCAAAAATTATTTTATAATGTATACTATAAAAGTTTCTGTATTTTATACAAAATCAACTGCATTAAAAGTAAAAGTGTATAATATTTCCATAATAGAAATCATACTGTTATAAAATTCAATGAAAGTAGAATCAATATTGTATAATAGATTAAAAATTAAATTTAATAAGCATGATCTAATTAGGCATCGAAAATACGAAATTGAAATATTATATTCTCATATGCTATAGTATATATGGGTTTTGGAAATTGTTTACTAATAATTTCTCAATATGATCAAATTCTGAAGATACATCACCTTTATTTACATAATCCCTATGAAAATAAATATAAAATTAATGTTCATAGTTATTGTGTGTTGAAGATGGATTCTACAAATTCAAATTTATTTTGAATGATCAAAATATATATTAGTTATTTAAAAAGTGATACTAAAATCCTAAAATATTTGTTTTGTCCAAATACTCTACGAACAACAACTAAAAGTAAAAAAATATTCAACCCCATATATAAATAATTATTATGATAGTTTTTTGTCATAAATCCAAGATATTATACATTTTCTTAAAAATTAACACATACCTATAGTTATTTCTTAATCAATTCAATGACTTCAATTTTTATAGTTATAGTAAGATGAAAAATAAAATAAGATGACTTTATAATTGATAAATCATGAAAATTTTATAAAATATTATATATATATATATACTCTTTTAAAAAAATATATGGCGACTTTAATTTGGGTGTTATTGAAACCTAGCACACAAGAATATTGAGAACCTGATGTATGGTCAATATGTAGTGAAATACAATAGACTTCCTATCAAGCTTCAATAATGTAAAATATCAGTAGACTTACCAGATTCAGCCATGTACACATTGAAATGATTACTCATTGGTGCTTTCATAGTCTTACTAGAATCAATTCCATACCGCTTTACATGTAATTTAGAATCCTTGTGCTGATTTTAAAAATAACCATCATTGTTTTTATTAAATTGAAGTCTATGGATAAATTTTTTGTCCACTTTTAAGCTCATGTCAAAATAACTTGTAATTAATTTTAAATAAATAAATACAAATATAATAATTTCTTAAAATAAATATTATATCATCAACACAGTCATTTATAATTAAAATATCATTTGAAAATATTTTTATAAATAAGGATGGATCGACCTTAGCTTTATAAAAATGATTTTCTAATAAAAATTATTTATTCACTCATAACAACATATTTGAATTTTTTTAAGACAATATAATTTTTTTATATGTTAAAAAATGACTTAGAAACAAATCATTTTAAAATACAAGGTGCTGTCTTACATAGACTCACACTAAAATAATTCCACGTAAAAATTAACTTTCCAAATCCATATGAAGTAATTTGATACTTTTTAATATATAAATGTAAAATTGTACTCTAATTAATTCTATCATAAAAACAAGAGAAGATTAATCACAGATTTCTATTCCCTCTTCCTATGAATAACCTTCATCTACAAGTCCTACTTAAATTTTTACTATGATTCCAACTTCAACAATTTTATTGTTAAAAAAACCATTTATTTCATATAACAGGTTTATTTTTTAAAAATAAATAAAATCCCACATTTTATTCAATTAAAAATTATATAATTCATTGGGTATAAAATTAATCATATTTGAAACAGCTACTTAATATTCAATATTGAATGGAAAAAATTAATTAATAATAGTTGAGTTTTCATTATAATGAAGAATATATTATTTGATTTCAACTAGAAATTCTATATTACTAATTACTTTTATAGTACTATTATCCTAAATTGTTTCCCATTCCCTTGGATCCTTTTAGGACAGTATATTATTTCCCTAAAATGATGAATTCTCCGTATATTGTTCAATATCTTATCCAAAAGTAAATTCTCTAAATTCATCATTTTATTTTTTATTCAAAATACATCAAATTAGAAAAGTTTTAATTAAATATAACATGAAAATATTCTTTGAAAAATAATGTCTTTATATTGAAAACTCTATAAGATTTTCTAGAATTTGAATGTCTAAAATATATATTTTTATCTGATTTAGAATTAAAATATTCTAAATTGCCTTTTTTGTTAAAAATATAAATATTACAAAAATACCCTTAAATAACCAAAGACTCGATTATACACTTTTAAAATTTGATAAGCGTTCTTGAACATTTATGTTATTTATATGTACCACACCTTTCTTTTATGGTGTCCTAGGGGATGGAAAATATTTTTTATATCCATTTGTTTTACAAAGTATTTAAAATTTCGAATTTATAAATTCACCACCCATATCAATATTGATATAGGTGATTCGTACATATTTCAAAATTTTAATAATCATATGGGAAGAGAATTCCGTGTTAATGGTTTATTTTTATGGCATAAAAAATAATTCCATATGAATGTACTATAATAATTTACAATTAAAGATACATACATTAATAAAACAAAACTAACTTATTGTATTGGTAAAAAATGTGATCATATAATAATTATATACATCTAGAAGTTCTAACATAATTTATATATATAAATATTTCTCTCTATTTATTACCATATAAATTGAAATATCTGATGAAATAATACCATTAAGTAACATTCTTAGTTGGATAACATGTTCATGCTTTGACATTTTTTGTAAAAATATGAAATATTAATATCCAAACCTCTTATCCCACATAATATCATTTGCTTCCACAACATTCAAACCCTTAAATATTCTTTTGGCTACATTTAAAAAATCAATAGTACATACATTTTGTTTTCAATTTTTATAAAAAAATATTATTACATTTTTAGAATATTAAAATCATTATTTTGAATTATAATATTTATTGAATCATCATAAAAAAATTGTGTACTTTTAAAATTATGTTCTAATCCTAGAACAAATAATATTTTATAAATAACAACTATTTTATGAGAAAAAACATCAACAATACAATTAATATGACATTTACAGTTGTCCCAAATTTAGAAAAGGCCACCATAATTTGAATTAAATGATATAAAATTTTAAATACCACATCCCATGTTCCAGGAATATCCAAAATTTATGTATAATAATCCATTGTAACTACTAAGGTATCATTCCATAAATTAAATAGTCAGATGGACTATTTTGGTACCCATTCTAACTTGGTTCCAAATTTATTAGAAGTAGAAATCATTGAAACCCGAATTGAAATAAAGAATTTATTATTGTGATGATAAGAAAATCAATCACTTTAAATTAATGTTTTAGTATTAAAAATTGATTATGTAAATATTTATGAACACTATTTAGCATAACTCACTTTCATTAAATATTTTAAACAAGTTACACCAAAAACACATCATTTAAATCTTTTAAAAAAGTATGTTTTAATTAAACTTTTTGAAAAACTATTATATCAAGAAATATTTTTATTTGTGTTTTATTTTATTAAAGTAAATTTTTTATTATTATTTTTATTATCTTTTAATAATGTAGAAAAATCCTCTTTAATAATAACAAATATATTTTTAAATTCCACATTTACCTTTTCAATAGTTTCTAATAGTCGATACATATATTCGTTGGATCTAGAGCATGTGTTTCATAATTTTTATATTTCACATTTAATTTATTAAATAAATAGTCTAAATTAGTTAGATTTCACAAAACTAAATTAAAAATTCAATCATAATCATTATCAAATATAGATTGATATTTTTAAAATATTCATTTTTCTATAAATGTTTTCTCATCTCAAAATAATAATCACCATTAGATTTATCATTTTGGAAAACATATATTTTGATATAATCACATTCCATTTTTATTTATTAATTTTCATTAGTCTACCTATTAACTATAATTTCTTGTTCAATGTATATTTGAATTATCTGGACTCCATCATTCATTAATTCTTCATTTCCATTAATTTGTCACTTAAAATTGGAATTTTTAAAATTTAAAGGAGAACGTCAATTAGAAACAATTTCATTTTAATTTCAGGATAAATTTTTATAATAAATATTTAAATAATTTCATTATTGATAAAATAGTGATTCATTTACCTCAAATTTAATACCCATTATGGATGTATTCCAGTTCTCTTATTCATTTCTATGATCACCACATGATTCATAACTATTTGAACAGTTCCCACCTTCAAACCATTTCCTTTCCATTTCTGCATTTTGGTTTGTGTTTATTTAGATGGTTTAGTTTAGGAAAGTCATTCATTATGTGGATTTATTGTTTTTCACATTCATATAACTCATATTCAGATACATTTTACTTATAAATAAAATTAGATTTAAATTTAAAACCATATCTTTTAGTAAACTTACCAAAAAAATTATTTTCATCTCTATGTTATATTATAGTAATGAGTCTATTAGTTCGTCTAAATTAAACTCAATAATGTTCAGATTTTATTTTATGGCCTCCTTAGTTTCAGTATATATTTTTAGAAGGACATTCGATATTGTTTTCTCATGATATGTGTTTTTTATAACATCTTGAAGAGAAATCAAACAATTAGTAACACTAGTAAATTGATGGAACATATGGTTTATAGACTGTTTATCTCCAATCTTAAATTCCATTTATTCTTCTAAAAGAATTTCAAGATTTGTTCTCATGATGTTGTTAGTCCCATAATGACTCACTTGAAATATCTCCCAAATATGATGGGCTATCACAGAAGATGAAACGTGGATATAGAGACTTATACTAATAAAATAGTAACAATTTTTTAATCATTATAAGAAAATTATATTTTATCATGTTATTACCAAAAAATATATCATGATCAACTCTGGGTAGCTAATATGAATTATTCATGATATTTTAATTATCCATATATAAAATGTTTACGTAGATTTCCATTCTTTTTAGCTAATAGTTATAGTCAATTCTGTAGAAGAATCTCAGTTTTCTGTGAAAAACATCCATCATTCGTATAAACACCTACTATATCAAAAGAAATGTTGTGATTAAATCCTTATACTATTATGAATATAATATCATTTTATAATAGAGGTAAAATTATGAAATAAGAAAATCAGAGAGGCTAGCTAAACATTAAAGAAGGTCCTAAATTCTGGAAAAGTCTATTGGCTCAACAGTGATGGAAATTATGTCTAGAGGGGGTTAATAGTTGTTTTAGAAGTATAAATAAAAACCAATCATTGATTATAATATAATGTATTGTAGTGAGTGTAGTGTACATGATATGGGGTGCAGTAGAAATAAAAACTGAATGGACAGCAAGGTTTATAGTGGTTTCAATCACAATTCTCCCAGCAAACTACATAATAAACGTATTGGTACCCACTAAGATACAAAATATTAATTTGGTGAGATACTTTTTACCAAAAATGATTTTATAGGAACCTAGAAACACATCCTATCTTTTTATAGGAGACTCGACTATGTTTTTTTAAATATCTTTTGATCATAAGTCACAACCCCATCATCCTTTTATTTTTTTATATAAACATAATTTTCATGAATTTAATTTTATTAGAAAAAGAATAAATGAAACTCAAATAGATAAATAAAAAATAATAAGTATTATATGAATAAAAAACAATATAGAAAAAATATATTATGATAAAAATTGTCATAGATTTTAACGGTTGATTATCATTTATCACATGAGATAAACAATGTCAATATTTTATGTTCTTCAATATTCAAAACCAGAGTATAGAAGTCACAGATGATTATTTTAAAAATGACGTCATAAAAAAAATAAATTTTGTATCAGCAAAAATATTGTAATTCATGTAAATTTTTTTGTTCTGTGAAGATATATCTCATTCCATTAAAATAATTATCTTACATGAGAATTCTTATGTCCAATCACTTCATGAAAATTACTAATTTATGAAAAATAAATAATGTTATTATTAACATTAATTTTCAATGTCACACTGAATAACTCAAAAAAAATTCAATTTTTAGTCATTAAAGATATTTTTTATATAAAACAAAAAATATGTTAAAAATCACAATTGTAAACAATTTATATTTCCACAACAGTTAAAAAAGGATTAAATTCCTATTTAGTATGTGAGTAAAAAAACATAAAACTCATCATAATAATATCAATCTATATGTATATGTGTACATAAAATAATTCTTATAATTATTATTCACACAAATTATAATTTTATTTGATCAAAAATGTACTACAATTATTGAACAAGAATTTATTTTAATAAAATTAATTAAAAAATTTATTTTAATTAACAATTAAATTTTTAACTAACAGTGGATTAAAAATTATAGTAGATGATTGACCTAATTGTTGTGAATATCCACCATTTAAATGTAGAGTAGTAGCTTCATTCTTATATCAGTGATGTAGATAGGGTACCTAGAATATTCTACAAGTGAATAAATGATATATCATTGGAAGTCCAATGCTAGAAAAATAGGGAGGTATTCCACTTCACATATAACCATGAAATAGAAATATCTAATGAATACATGCATTATCAAAGAAGTTATTAAAACAAGTGCTTTTAGATAAGTCAAAAAACCTGCTAAGTTTCTTAAAATGATCTTCTAATAATGATACCAAATGGTGGAAGATGATCTTCTGGTGGATGTCTAATAGTGCTAAATTACCAACCATTGTATGTCCATAAACTAATCAATTAATAATATTCAATTGTGCTTGAATAAGGTGGTTCAAATAAGTTCTTTCACAACAATCATGGAGTTGCTTCCATGGTATAGTGAAGTCGATATCAATTGTTAATGCAAAGAGATATACTAGTGATGAAATCACTATACTGACTAATACAAGGATGAAAAATGTGTAATGATATGTTGTGTGGATTCATCGCTAGCTATGCAAGGGAGATCCAATTACTTGAAGTATCTTTCTTTGAAGATGATCTATTGGTGAAAATATTAAGGTGGAAAATGGATAACAGTATATGATCTTTCTATTGAAGTATATTTTATCTATCATTTGATTTGTAATGGTATAAAAATAGGTATAAGTGGATAGAGATGTTATCGATGAAAAAATGATACACTGTTGAGAAACAATTCTACTATCATGTGGTAACAGGATCAACTACCATTGAATAGTGATCCAACATTGAAGAATAAGTTATTGGTGTAAGACATAAATGTGGATCGTGATCCAACATTGATCAATGGTGCTTCTATTTCATGCGCTGGAAACTGAATAAGTGAACATATATATTTGAATCCACCATTAGAGTCTTTGAAATAGTATTCAATGCTGAGTAAAATCATGAAATGTAAGATCTAGGTATAGTTTCAATGATTCGTGCCTTCCAAGTCCAATGAATATGGATAGTGAATACCATATAAAGAAGAATATGAAATTAAATTCAAGAAAAATATACCTAGGAGTTAAAATAATGGTGCATGATAACATAATATATTGGACTGTTCAACTTGAAATGATCCAACAGATTAAGATCTAACTGATTTTTTAACCCGGATGAACAGTGTAGTACAGATCGAGTGACACATCGATTATAAGAAGCAGTGATTGCGCATATGGCAATTAAGTGATTCCTTTCCTAGTATTAGATTTCAGTAGTGGATTACAACCCACAATCCACTACTCCTAAACATATTCCACGGTCCCTATGGCCAGCCAAGATTAACTTATTCACTATTTTGGTGATCTATGTAGATCGTATATGTGGAACTGATTACATTATTCATTCAATATACATGATCTCACATTGCCTCCATGTGAGATTCCTATGGTTATAATTCCTACGGGGTTGACCCCATGGTCCCTTGGTGAAGTTGAGGGCACCACTAGGTGGATCAAAATGACTGGAAAAAAATTAGAAAATAATAAATAATCCATTACAAATAAATAAATTTAGAAATATTATAATTAATTAATAATTAAAAATTTTAATATCTAAAACAAAATTTATAAATTATTTAAAACATATTTTAATTTAATATGCTTTGAATAGTGAGTAATTTATGAAAACAAAGATTATGTTTGAATTATTAAAATAAAATAATATAATACTATTTATTTCCAAATATTATACTAATGAATTCAACTAAAATGGATTAATTCAAAAATCATAGTACTCTTTATCCTTTCAATATGTGTACTAGGGTTGGGAGCCCACTAGTCACTATAAATAATACATGTCATCGAGAAGGGTAAGATTCCATAGTGCATCTCGATAAGGAACAACCTTTACAATTAATGATTATGGATTTAGACCCTAGAGATTTATATTTATATATATATAAACTCACTTACATAAAATTGGACAATATATAACTAATATACCTCTTAGATGTGTGATCATACCACGATTAACTATTTTGTTTCACCCTTATACCAATTTCATAAATTGGTTTTCTAATTGAAAATTGAAAGTATAATAAAAATTTAAACAACATGATGGATTTAATTATTTTTTAAAACATTTATAAAGGGATATTTTACATTTATTGATAATTAAATTTTAGGTGGCAGTGATTTGCAGGTCTCCTGATGATGTCCATGAAAAATAGGGCAATCTAGATAGGATCCAATCACAATAGTGGATTAAAACTCATACTTCTACAAACTCGTGAAACCAAATGTGCTGAAATTTTGTTGTATAGTCCAAAAATTTAATCGGATTCATGTAATATTAAAGAATTCATGCCACATTTGGCCTTTAATATTCCCACCAAAATTGATCTATCCAGGGAATCAATTCTGCACAACATCAAAAATGGTGTAATGTATTTTATCAATATCTCTAGTTGTAGTTGTCAAAATAGTTCCAAACGTTTTGTGGAGATATTCAAGAGGTGGAACTAAAACATTTTATTTTTCTACAATGGGAGATAAGACTATCTATAGGTCGAAAACAATGGGGTATGTGGTTTTACACAATATTTTTACTCAAAACCACCATCTAATTTTATTATAAAAAGAATCATTGGGAACCCCACATAGGGGTTTTCCCAGAAAAAATGGTTATGCCATTTTAGAGTCCCCAAGTATTCTTCTAATAATACCTAGATGATATATAGGATACGGAAAGTTCTACAATAAAATATTCTTCTTCCTCCCCTTCCATGGATTTCTATACTTCATGTGATCACCTAATGAGGAACGTGATGTAAATCCCAAGATTCATGATTGAAATATCTTAATGATATTTTTCATTCTAGGTTTTTATGTTTTTTTAATCATCATATATTCTTAATTTATTGAGTTATATACTGGTATGTCATGGTAAACTCATATGATCATGTTTTGGGGTAAGAATTCATGTGATTTTTCACACAACAGTCACCACTTCTTCTTCCCCTTTTCAATTGTATTTTTTGGGTGGTTTGTATTGTTTAACTGAACTCACATAAAAAATATCATGGACATGTACATTAAAGTCATGGGTACACATTAAAATAAATACAAACATATAAATAAAATAAAATTATTATTGTGGTTCCTTAGTGGGCTTCAGTTATGAAGTCGAACACAAATTACCCAATCATCGGTGGTATCTGGTGAATCATTTTGTGTTTTCGAATGAACTATAGGAGGTATACTAGTATAAAAATATTACCATTATGATTCTACATGTAACAAACTAGGGAATAAATATTCATAACCATATCTCTTGAAGTGATGAAGGATGACCATCAAAGGATTTCCCGGGGTGAATCACATTAAATTACTTTTGTAAACTTCCACTGTTTTTTACCACTTTCCTCTTTCTTTTGGAATATTAATTCATAAAACCCCATTTTCTCCAAAATACCACCCCCTCCTATTTTTATAATCACAACCATATTTTTAATTAATTATCTAAGACTCTATTAAGATATGACCTAGGTGTCCTGTCATACTTCAAAAATCCTAGTAAAAAAACCATACAAATAATTTTGCGCGCTCAGCAATGCGATCATTGTGATGAAATCATATTTGAATTATTTTAGAAAGGAAATATGAAATTAACTATAAAATCATAAAAAATACTTTATTAAACTATGAATAGAGTAAAAAATGAAATAAATATAACCATTGGTCTTCAATTTGGAACAAATGAAGTGGTTAAACACTAGAAATGAGGATTCAATAACCAAATTTATATCAAATTATTTCACTAATACTTAATTCCCCTTGGACATGGAATTTATTTCCACATTAATTGATGAAATACTCCGAGTCAATTTGGAACATGATATTTTAAATTTATCCTAAAATTAGTGGTCTATTACACCCATGTTGAATACAATGATATATGACAACTGGTTATTTTTACCAGTTGATGTGTTTTTAATGTTTTTTAATTTTTTCAATGTCAGGATCCCACTATACCCCTTAAATTTAATTTTTCAAAAATATATAAAATGGAATCGATAATTTTCCCACCCGGATAAAAGGATTGTTATAGTTACCTTCCTTTAAATTTTATAGAACATATGAATTACTTAGAGTATCTTATACGTAGATATTTTTGATGAAATATCCTCAGTAATGGAAATACATTTTCTTGAGCATAAAATAGATCTTATAATTCCATCAAAAATATTAAATTGAAAATTTTGTGGAAATACCCACATCCATGTCATAACAATATTTATTAAAATCTAATATACATCCATGGAGTAATATATCATATTGAGATAATAATTTTCCATTATCACATATGCATTAGATGAATAAAAAATATTTACAATAAGGAATTATTTATATTTAATAAAAATATAACTCAAACCAAACTATGTAGAAATAATAATAAAGGTCATTAATCTTAAATTCATTAATTATATCACCTCAATATTGATTGCATATATATCATTTAAAAAACTAATTAACTAAATTAATAAAAATACTACAATTTAAATAAATTATTATTTATCAATCACATATATATACTCTACGATTTATTTATTTATAGTTACAATTTACAAGAATATTTTACTATCAAAGACGTAAAAAATAATGTCAATATTTTTTTAGAATTAAACAGTAATAAATAATCATTTATGTTTTTATGTAATATTAAAATACCTGAAAAAAATAATTAAAAATATACTTTTAACTAGATTTTATATGTTGTTTGATTTCACATAAAACCTTATCAACTCATTTAACCAAAAATAATTTCTAATTTTTTATGTATTATTCAAAAATCACCAAATTTAAGTATTAAATGAAAACATTGATTTTTTATCGAAACATTATGGAAAGAAAGATCCAATTTTTTTAAAATATAATTATAGTAATTGAATTAATCTATGGACTCTAACATAGTAAATATATGATAAATAAATCAATGAATTAATAATCTATATAATATTTATTGTGAAATCAATAATTAGCGATGTTTTCCTTTATTATTCATCCATTGTATATTGTAATGAAAAAGATATTTTTATCAAAATATTGAAAAAATAAAAACGAAATTCCATTAAATTTAAAAGCAGATTCATAATCTTCTATATAATAATTAGTATCACACAAACCACACATTGGTCAATATAGAGTCTTCCGTTTCCTTTTTTATGATTAATTAACACTGAACATAATCCTATTAGGTACCCAAAGGTATCTATTATTTTATTGTATAGAGTATACAAATATTTATCTTTAGAATATCTTTTTATTCTTTTATAAAATGATTTACACTCAATAAATGTGTATTTTTATGAAAACATTAAATAATTATTCTAAAACACAAAAAAACTAATAATAATTAATAACTCTCATGCATAATGTTTATTTTTCTAGGAGGTTTCACAAACATTATATAATAAAACAAAATAGACTACTATTACCTATAGGATAGTTCTTAACCCCTAATATCCTATAGAACCCATAAATGATTACATAACACACTAATTAGGGATATAGTATTCCTCTCTATATATTCCTCACTCTCGTCATTAATATATGTAAATCATTCAATAAACGAGTAACTTGTTTAAATATAATTATGATCACAATAGGGGATATGGGAGGGATATATTTTTTATATATATAACTATGATTCATCAATACTATCTTGAATATTTTTGGAATAAGGTTTATTACTAACATATAACACTACTCTTTAATATGGTCTAGAGTAATAAATTTTTATATACGTTGAGGAACTAATAATTTGACATCTATATTATCTGATTTCCCAATAAAAGTAACACACACACACAAACATATATATATATATATACATATTAAGATACTCAATCAAAGCAATAATGGATTTAATCACCAATATATAAAAGAAATTTTATTTTATTAAAGAAAATTTTTATATATTTTCAGTCACATGAACCATACAATTTGACTTCATTACATAACCCAATCAAAGAAATATTAATTAATATAATTTCTCTATATATAATGGAAACCAACATGTTAATTTATAAAATACTTCAAATTAAATCATTTTAATATATAAAGTATCGATATTTTATTATTAAAATTAAACTGAAACTATATCATATTTCATTGTGGAACAAAATTTAGGAATTATTAGATATAATATTATTGATACCACATGATATGTGTTTCCAACCTAAGAGGTGAGGTGAATAATAATGAATTCATTTTAAAAATTAAATCCAAATTTATTTTTAAGTATACACCTATTAAGGTGAATGGATAACACAGCATCAAATAATACTCATCATAATTTCATGATAGGAAGAAAAAGGCCTCAAATAAGGACCACATATTTTTATGTGGATCAATCATAATCTGTTTGTACATACCTTGTGTATGGTATATTTTCTACCCCCCCCCCATTTTTGTTAGGATAAGGAACATCCCTGAGTAAGGGGTTTCATGGACCCCTTTATATCTTCCACTAACAAGATTATGTGCATGACACAAACCATCTTTTATAGGAACCCATATGCTTCTCCTCAGACATAGGCACTTGCCAAGTAAATATCCAATAATAAGAATAGGATAATTTTCATTAATTTGACATAAATATTATTAAAAAGGCTGTTATAAATTTAATATATTTTATCTTCTTATCCAGTTTCATAATTAATTAATCGATATTACAATCTCTTACATGATCATCTTTATCTTCAGAACTTACATAATTCTTCTTCATACACAAATAAGCCTAATATCATTAATGGATGTTTCATCATATACATATTTATTATATACATATTTTTATACAAAATACATAATATATTTGAATATATGAAAACATGAATAGGTAAATATATCTAAAATAAACATTAATAGATAAAATTATAAAGAAAAAAACATGAAATATTTTTTAAAATAATTTTCTTTAAAAAATATATAAGTAAATAAGAAATTATCTCTTATATTTATTTGAAAAATCAATGAATTTCATTAAAAAGTTTTTTTTTATTTTTAGTGTAGTCTAAATAATATTTCCAAAAATTCTATAATCTATCAAGTAAATATATTAAATGTCATCAATTTTACTATAACAAATCTTCATTTAAAGATGAAATTAAATATAGCCATTTAGTTTTCCAAAATATAGAAAAGAATTCCATTGAAATTATATAATAGTCACAAGATATTATTTTCATATATATTCACACATTAAAATTTATATTTTGGTGTGAATATTCTTCTCACATATTAAAGTTTTTCACAATATCCCAAGAAAAATCATGGGATGAATTAAGGATTTATCAAAAAATTCATAATGATATATTTAAGAATTAAAAATTATCATAAAATTAAAATATTTTATTTCATATAAAAACATATTTTTAATATCATAAAATAAATTTATGTATCTTATATGTAATTTTAAAAAAAATCTCTTATATAGAACAATATTTAACCATTCATGTACATTATTTACTCTTACGAGTCATATGGAATATTTGATCATTTATTTCACTATAATATATTAATACCAAATAACTCCTAGTAAATCATATATAAAATGTTTAAAAATTAGGTTTCTATTAAAAAACTTCAGGTGTCACTTCCATACTCTTCACAAATCCGATGTTACACTTATAGAACGCCAATTTACTCTTTTTCAGCACTGTGTTATTAAGAACAATCACATATTTATATCTATATTGGTTTAAATTATTCATATGTAGAATATTTCTCTTCCCTAATAAATATTATTAATCTCTATTAAATTATAACAAACTTATATTTGATCCAATATAGATTAATTTTACAACTATTCATTGAAACTTTATACTTACACAATTCTAGGTTGTTATCATAATGCAAATACATAGTTTAGTCATCCAAAAATATACATTACAATTTTTACTTCACCCTCAAAATCACACCTAGAATCCTTATTCATAATTACATAACTCAATCTACATAAAATAACATCATAAAATTATATTACCTCTTTGAAATAACTCTTTATATTATCAAAATATTTTAAAACATAAATGAACCCTAACATTATGAACTAAAATCAGTGATTTTTTAAAACATATTATAAAATTATAATTATCAAAATCTACTTTAAGATATATATAAATGATATTCATAAATATTAGAATTTTTTTAAATCATTTGGGTCATTTCAAATTATTTTTCAATATATAAATTCACTAAAAACAATTACATCAATAAATATTCAATTGTATCAAATTCATATAAAATTCATAAATTTTCATATAACATTCATAATAATCTAATTATTCGTTATAAATTCAATAATATATCTCTAACAACAATAAAAACAATTAACTCAAATATCATCATCATTGTTTTGATTCCATGTGTTTTTGGAATCATAAATCATAAAATAATACGCACAGATTTCTATAAAAATCCAGACAGCTACTATATTTTCAAAATAGAGCAAGCTATACAACATCATCCTCATGGTATATTATTAATAAATCACTATACACCATGGAAATAATTTAATTTTAATTTCATATTTTAGTATTATATTAATTCATATCATCATCACAACATCTTCATTAAATTTCTATACAAATTCATTAAATAAAATATTAACTAATATCATATCATTCACACATTCCAATATTCATCATATACATATTTTATATAAATAATTATTATTTTATGTATTTTATAATCATTAGTAATTATCAATTTATTTATTAACATTACATAATTCAAGTTGACATCATATCAAATGATACACCAATTATCCCATTATTTGAGGCAATATTCTTCACTCTTATTCATCACCTTGCCTATATTGGAATCACTTCTAGGAGTATTCAATATTATTATATAAATTTATCCATAATCAATTATGATATATTTTTTACTGAAAAAAATTACAATACAACATCATAAATGGGTCCAATAAACCTTTCATCCTATATCATGATAACATTATGAGAATGACCATTATTCATCACTAAGTATGAGTTTCTCAGATAAAGAAAAATATTTAATTCCCTATAAATTTCCAACCAAGAATGATATATTTATCTTAAATATATTTGAAATTTATTAATCATTGTAACTCAATTTAATTTCTCCATTTCATATATATAAATCATACATATTAGTTTTAGTTACTTTATCTATCATATCAATAATAAATGGGAGACATTCCCCATCCATTCCAAAATAACCCATATTGTAAGAATGCCCACATGTGATCATGGGGAATATAATATGGATTTTATAATAAACACATCCAATTATAAAATTGAAATAAAATGATTTAGATATATTTTATCATGTTGTATTTGTGATATCATTACATTATTGTATATAAAACATCATGAAATGGACCCTAAAATATCATTCAGTTTTAACAAAAATAATTAAAAAAATATAAATTTCATTCCTTGGTAATATAGAATAAAATATCCTCATAAAATAATTAGAGTCACATATAACATAATTTCACACGTTATAAAGTTGTCATATTCCTCAACATATATATTAGTATAATACCAATTCATTGTTTTCTTATATGTGGTGAAATCTATTATGTAATTAATATATAATCTGATTTTTGAAAAATGTATCATGGTTATACATTACATTAGCCACCTATTAAGAAATAATAATAAATGATATTAAAATCCCATGACTATCCTCTTGAACTACATACAAAGAAAAATCTATATAGATATACATAATTTTTCACTCATCCATTGATTCATACGCCACCTATAATGATGTCTAATTTTTAAAAAGATTAATATATATATCCAGATTCCATATAATATATACCATCTAGATATCATAATATTTTTTAATGTTAAAAATAAATATTATTCTATGATATAGATCATCCTTAGATAATATATATATATAATGAATTTATGATTACTATATACCTTAAGTAACATTGAAAAAATTTAGTGATGAAAACATATAAAAAAACACTACTACCACTGACCAAATATCATGAGATAATAATTTAATCACATATGGTATAATATTCAATAAACCATAAAGTAAAATATTATCATCTTTCATCATCGCACATCATATTGTCATTCATGATTCATCACAATTCACAAAACATTTCAAACTTGTATTATGTAGGATAACGATAAGTGTTTCTTTATGTATCTCATTATATATATAATATAATTCATTAAATATATCATCAAATGAATATTTTACTCAGTACATTGTATGATATTTCATTATATTAACCTCTCTTGATATTCTATAAACTAAGTATTGGTAATATCATACAAATTAAAGGATACATTAAATAATGATCACAATCATTAATGCACTCTAAATCCTTAAAAAATATTATTTTAATATCCATAATTTTTTTATAATACCTAATGGAAAAAATATTTGGTTTTTTTATTAAAAATAGAATTTTTGATAAATTAGACTACAAATGAATCTCTCATAGTGTTGTTTATAAAATCATCATATATTATTCATGTTCTTATTTTGATTTGGGGTATAGAATAATATTATAATAATTCACCAAAATGGATTTAGTGAAAGGTTAAATAATAATATTTATAAAGAGAAAAATAACACATAAACATTAGAAAACAAAATGAAAAATAAATTATTAAAAAATATTCTAGATAGGGATGTGGATAAATATATTATTCATTATATGATTTGACATTGAATAATAAAAAAAATAACCCAAACATTCATATTTATAATTAGAAAATAACATAAATGATATATAAAAATGATATGGAATTTTGAATGTATCCCCTCACTGCCATGTTCTATAATTAAAAAATTAATTTATTGGTTGGGAAATTTATATAGTAAGAAAATGAAATTATATTATTCATGATAAAATTAGAAAATAAGTAGTGGTTTTAATTTTATATTATAGAGAAGAATCTAGGAATTTATCAAAAAACATGTCATAGAATCATGAAAAAATAATTAAAAATAATATATTTTACACTTAATCCATGAATAATATCCAACATATATGACGTACTAGAAACTATTTTCAATTATGAAGGATGACATGACATGATAATAAATTTAATTCATTTGTAAAATTTTAATTTTTGAAAAAAAATGAAAGAAAAATAATAATCCTTTCAAAAATTATAATAATTATATTATAATATGTAATTAATCATATATATTCAAATAATCATCATTTAATGATAAAATATAAATATTCTGAAATATTACTGATTTCAATAACTACTGCTAATTATAGTAGATGTTATACATTTCAGGACATTATTATGCTTCCCAACAAACAATAATTATTCAATTATCTAGTAAAAAAATTATATCCAAATATAAATTTCATACCAAACTATAAAATCAAAAAGGGTTCACATAACTCACATTCATGTATTAGTCTATAATATTTATACTTAATTGATATTTTAATTTATATCAATGATGTCCCTAGACCACCTTTTTTAATCATTTATTTTATGGCCTAGTGATTTGATAAATATTTCCTTATGAAGAAGAGAATAATCTATAATAAAAGACTAAATATAATTTTCAATTTTAGGTAGTTAATGAAAACATTATCAACCACATGGACTTATCTTATTGATGAGATTCAACTTCCTCTCTATATTACCCTAGATTATTTTACATAAAAAAATTATTACATTCAAACATGTGTAGAAGTGTTTGAGGAACCATGATCATTCTAAATTATCATTTGAAATTTATATTTGGTGAGTAGTTAGAATTGATGTGAAATTTTGGTGAGTAGTTTCATCAAAAATATTTCGTATAGTTTGGTATGTCTTTGATGGGTAGTAAAATGGTGAAATGATTTTTGAGTGGGAATTTTGTGAATTAAAAAACCTATATATGATGATTTTTTTTAGGATTGTAGTGAAATTATCTAAGGGTGTTCATGATTTGGGTTGTGTTAATTCTCTTGTGTGTAATGTGTTCCTTATATAGGTTAGTCAAGGGGTTGATTCTGCAGTTGAATAGGGAGTCATGTTGAGACTCCAGTCCTTGTGCTTAGTGGTTTTATAGTGCATGGATATTAATGAATCCTGATTGGGAGGTGATCTCTCATTTTTAGGTGATGACAACCACTCTCATAATTATGTTTCAAAAAAAGTCTAACTAGTGTTTTTTCATAGAAATGGATGAAGTAAAATATGGAAACCACATCAAGAAACTAATTATAAAATTTTTTTAAATGGTTATAGGAATGAAGATTGTTTTTTAGAAAATCCTATTTAATGGGATCTGTGTTTAGGTTTAAAAATGGGCTTCATGTTGTGGGTATGGATGCAAAATACAGGTTTTATCTAATCATGTATGGTAGATTGTCATGGTGTGAGGTGGTTCAAAAAAAATAAAAATATGAACGGTGGTGGTGGAAGCAACCTAAGGATATATGGAGACCGTATTGAATAAAAATTTTGTATTTGTTGTTTAAGTAAATGAGTATGTAGGTATTGTTGGTTTGGCGATCCATGTGGTGGTGGATAGTGAGTCTGAAAAGAAGTGGATTTTTTGAAATCCATAGTGGAGTTGTTATCATAGTGTGATATATGGAATGGGTGAAAACCATGAGATGAATCCATTTAAATTATGGTATGTGATAATGTGTTTGAATCATTAAGTGGGAACATAGTTTTCCATGTTAAGATGTTGTCGTGGTAATCTATGTTAGTACGGTGGTGGTGATAGTGAATCTTGGTGCACATTGGGATCTTTGTATGTGTTAACCAGGATGATGCACAAATAAGGGTTTTTTTTGATATTTTTATATTAATTTTTGAGATAAGTCAATATATAATATATTAAAAGGTGAAGGAATTGGTATTTGAGGAAATTTACTAACTACTATGATGGGTTTTAGATAGAGACATAGACCATTTGACATCGTCAATGATTAAAGTTAGTAATGCAGTTGAGGACTGTGGATATGAGTGTGACCTTTGTGTGGGGTCACTGTAATAATGATGGTTTTGTGTAGTGAATGTTTTATAAGGAGTTTTAAACTTATTCAGTGGGATAGAAATCCAGAATGTGGTTTGATGAAAGGTAGAACCCATATTTTTTTATCACATTGAAGTCTCTAGAAAGAAGGCTTGTCATGGGAATAAGATATCAATCTGATATGTTTATTTGATCTGGAGAGGCTTCTAGAGATTCTTCCCAAGGATGTTATTCCATTAGGGGTGAATTTTTAATGATCCTTGTCAATATATTATGGAAAAAAGTTTATGTAATTTGATCATATATTAGGTTGACAAACCCATTTTAGGATAATAGATTAGACTGGGGGTTTACCATTTATATGACCAAAAGATGAGTTTTGTATGAAACTAAAGGCCCATGTTATGACATATAGAATCAATAAATCCAATGGATTTATTATATTGTACATTACTAACCACAATATAGGAATTATCCCTATAGGATTTCAAGACTCTCCAATAAGATGATGACCCATTACCGCCAAGCCAATGATCCACCTACTCATTGATAGCGAGCCACCAGTGAGCATATGGGAATATTGGGTTAATTTAGTTGGGTGAATAAATTTATATTAAAAAAATGGAAATCATAATTTCTTTAATATAGTCTACTTCAACTACATTCAATCTTTTTGATAAAGGTGACTTCCATCAAAAAAATTAGTTCTCCAGAACACTTATTGCATGGGTGTCTCAATTTCTTATTGTCTTTAAAGATTCATATGTTTATGAATAAACTAAAATTTTCATTAAAACCAAATTTATTCAGGATTATTTTTTTAATGACCATATTCCAAAAAATTTGGTCTTCCACCATGGATCCAATTCTTATAGATCTATTCAAGTGATGTTTCATTGGAAGTGGGCTCTATCATGCTTAAGTTAGGATGTCTGTACCATTTTATGACATTCATATAAAATTACATTCCTTGAATTTCAATTTCATGTGTTCTCCCCTATGAGGAAATTCATATTTATTTAAGAGTGACTAGGTAAGTATATTGCTGATATGGTGGGATACATAGTGGGGGTATGGGTTGTTCACCATTGAAATGTTGAAAATGATCCTTATTCCAATAATGTGTATAAGGTTTTATGCATTGATGTATGGGCCTACAAGAATCCATTTCCTCTATTTTTAGTGTATTATAGAATAAATTGATAACATAAGGATTAAGGTGGTGAATTATCATAGAAATAAGGATTAAACTCATGATTTGGTTGTTTGTGATGGGTTATATTAATGGTGCTTTTCATTTATATGAACAATTTTAGAATTTTCTAAAGTCATTTAAGATGAGTTTGAATGACATTAGTATCTAACATGAGGGGTTGTGTACTGTTTTTTATTTCTAGATATGTGATATGATGAGGGCCATTGGTGAGTCAGTTCAGTATGATAATGATTATATCCTTCACAAGAGTGATAGTAGTTCAAGTTTATAACGGGGTATTTTCAAATTTTTGGCTTTTATTAACTCTCTTGTTTGTATAGGTGTGACGATTAAAATGATTATTGGGGGATTGGTTTTTTGTATATTGTGCTTCCAAATACCCCTATATCTTATCAAGTGTTATGATGGGTATTATATATAATGTCTCTAATTTTTATGTATATTATTTTAAAATTATATGGGAATTATTTCGAGACCAGGCTCTGAGATGGCGTGCAGTTCCGAGGCTCGGCCAGCCCGGAACAAATGTTTCCAATAAATTAAATAATTAAATAACACGAGCATGTGTTTTTCCTAAAAAAGTTGAATAAATCATGAACAGGTGCTCAGATAAAATCTCTAAGGGCACCGTTGTGTTCAAAGCAGCGAGTTTTCCTTAGGCGAGACCTAACATCGGTTGGCGCAGGTTGGTGGTGAGATCTAGTTTTTTGGACATAACCATAATAAAATTTTTAATAAAAATATGTTATTAATTCTTTCTGCAGTGAAATCTCTTAATTATATTAAATTAAATATTTCACAGGGGATCAGGGTTACAGATCTCATAACCTTGAATTTCCCCTAGAGCCACTGAGAATCTCTGGAGAAAACCTCCCAACGCGGCGATGATGCTCTTGATGAGTTTCACTGAAAACGATGACTTGGAGACCAAATATTCTCCAACGAATGACATTGATCCATGTAGGACATTTGATTTTGATTTTCCTTTTCCAGTTCATGATTCCTACGATGAACGCAGAATTATCCACAAACTGATTAGCCCACGCATCGATCGTATTTGCAGGAGGCCCTTTTGTGGGGATTTTGAGGAAAATCTAAATCCTTGTTATTTAAATCTATTAATTTGTTTTGGTTTTATCTAATGGAGATGAACTCAGATTGTCACGAACAATAATCGATGTTCTTCCCTCTTCTTTTTTGGATGATATTTGTCCCCTGTTCTTCATGGAGACTTCCCGTTCTTTCACGTGCTTGACGTTCTTGGATGAAATCAATCGTTGCGCATTCATTTGTTGGAGAGATGATTTGAGATTGTAGATCCAACCTCGGGATGATGCTATAGAGTTGCGACGACGATGGCGACAGATGATTCGGGACAGATCGGAAGTTATAGATTATCATGTTTTTTCCATGGAATGAATCAAAACTTGTTTTATGAGATGATTGAAGGGTCAAAACAACCGGATTCGGTGTTAGTATGATTAAACAAACAAGGATATTGAGATTCACGGAAAACGGACAAGAGAAATGAGATTCAGAAGATTGGCCAAGGTGAGCCGATGAAGAGAAGCGTTCTGGAGAAATCCCGACAACACGACGTGTAGTATGGGCTACACAGCATGTGTTTATCGGCGGACCACCTGGCGTGTACTCTGGGAGTACATGGACACAGGTTGGGTACACGGCCAAGGACATGGTGTATATAACCTTCCCTAGTCAGATACACGGGATACCCCATGTACTGGTACATGGGAAAGGCGACACGGGTTGAGGTCGTGTACAGGAACATGGCTAGCGTACACGGAGTGAACCCCGGACACTCGGACATGACGTGTAATCCTTCTACACACCATGTAGTTACTTTTTATACGACAAGATTAGGGACACAAGGAATTTACATGGGATGTACCCAATGTCAAGGAACACGACATGTGATCCTTCTACATGTCGTGTAGTCTAATTTTACACACCTAGAATGGAGACACGTACCGTTTACAAGGGAAGTACCCAAAGTCAAGGAACACAACGTGTGATCCTACTAAACACCATGTAACCTGTTTTACATGGATTGAGCCAGTTTCCTTCTGTGACTTGGACTAGTTTCATTAGGGTTCGTCCCCTTGGTCTTTCCCTTGAAGGTTTCCTATATCATTTCCTACATACAAGAGTATGATCTCTTCAGCAGGACTTCGTAAATAGAGTTTTTGGAATCCCATATTTGAGACTTAGTGCCAGATCCTCTATTCCTTCATGGTACCCTAGGTAGAGTTTCTCGGTATCGATGTGACCTACTTTACCCTGGCACCGATCCTATACTTAGCAGGTTAGTTCAGATTGAGATTTTGGAATCTCCCCATAGCTACTGGTTGTGATCCTCATCTGACGAATCAAGTATCTTTCTTTAGTACTCATGGAGTGATTTCTCCTGGAACGATTTCATCATATCTTTCTTCAGACTTAGAAGTATGTTCTCCCAGTTATGTTCTTAGTGGGATCTTCGAGCTGGATCTTAGTGGTGGTTTTGCAATAGTTGATCGTGTATGAGTATATCTAGATACTCTTGTTATATGTTCTGTAGACATATACTGTGTAGAGATGACTGTATATTTCCTTTGTGTAATTTTTACCTTGTTGTATTCCTTTTTTGTTTTGGGGTGTCCTACTAGTTATTGTTATACTCACCCCTGCACGGGCTTTGCCTGCACATGTCGTGTCTTGTACATACAAGCAAGCCTTTGACAATATTCTAGGTAGACTAGGACAGGACGGTGCGCAGTGAGATCAGGTAGGCCGAGGTGTGTTCCTACGGCTATGGATTGTAGTCCCATTACATTTCTTTACAGGTTGGAAATTGTTACAGAATTTCTTTTGGTGGTCTTGTACTTTTGGCCCAGGGTTTTAGATTACTGTACTTTACTTTCATTTCATACTCTGTTGGTTGGGATTTTAGTATATGCATGCATTTCTATTTTCATTAGTTTTTACTTATCAGATTTGTGGGCATGGAGATGTGTGTGTGTGTGTGTACAGGTTTATTGGAAATTCCTCCCATGTTAGTGACATGCCTACTCAGTGCTATTCTCTAGCCCCTGGCCTACTGGAGGCAGGCTTGGGGAGTTGCGGCATGGGCCCCACTGGGACGGGTCATGACAGAGTGGTATCAAAGGTGTTCGGTTCTACCTTATGACCGAGAGTCCGTGAGTTGGTTTGGGGAAAAAGTGTTAAGTGTTTCGAGTTCGGCTTTTAGGCCTGGGACCTTAGTGTTGGTACAGGCATCCAACGTATCCATACACTAGGACTCTGATAACTTTCTTTTTGGCTCAGAACAGGAGAACACTAGTTTTAGGGGAAAATAATGGTATGTGCATCATATATGAATGGGTTGTGGTTTTCATGTCCTTCTTGAGTCATCTCTCCATATATACTCACTGACTTTGATACATTTTTTTCATTACATGATTCTTCTGCAACATGAACCCACTAGGATCTAGCAGCTCGATCACGTGGATGACCCCCTTAGTGATGAAGCTTCAACATAGGGACCAGATCCCCTAGTTTTCCCTTCGGGTGCGGTTCCAGCTATTCTGCCACCCACGGAGCAGTGTTTAGTGCATGTTGTACCAGTAGAGAAGGAGCGCAGGCTAAGAACACTCCATGAGTTTTAGAGACAGAGACCCCCCAGGTTTTGAGGTGAGCATATCCCTCAGGCGGAAGAGGACTAGCTTTAGGCAGTGGCTAGAGTCTTTCGTTTGGTCCGGACACTAACATACCAGATGTGATCCTGGCAGAGAGCCTTCTGCAGGGCTCGGCAGGGCGATGGTGGAGTTTGGATATCCTAACTCATGACGAGGAGACTCTTTCATGGTAAGAGTTTGAGCATATCTTCATAGAACAGTTTTCACTGGTTACCCTGAGATTAGTACGTATACAGGAGCTTCTTCAGCTCTAGCAGGGAACCATGACAGTGGCTGACTATTCATCGAGGTTTACTGACCTCTCATGGTACTCGATGGATATGGTCATGGATCAGTACATTAGAGTGAAAAATTTTGAATGGGTCTTGCACAGGGACATCCTAGCTATCACAATCCTTATCACTATTCCTACCTATGTTGGGGTTCTCAAGTGGGATTTGGTGGTCGAGAGCTTCTTAGCAAAGCAGAGATAGCTAGAAGTTGTCGGTAGTGAGTGATCTAGAGTATAGACCTCAAAAATAGGGAGTTGACGTCAGGGACCCAGGCATGGGAGACATTTCCAGAGGAGATCCCAGGAAAGTGGATCTGCCGTACAGGGTTCGCAGGGCACATCCAGCCAGCCTCGAGAGAGGCGATGCTACTCATGTGATGGTAGGAGACATGTCGCTCGAGATTTTATGACCCACCGTACTACTGACATGGTAGTAGTGGATGGACCACCAAGGCAGAGGAAACATGTTGATAAGACAGATCTGCAGGGCAGCGGATGTGGTAGAGGAGCTGGGAGAGCAGCTGGAGGTGGTCAGCCTTTTGACCCTTTACCACCACCACCCCGAGGAGGTCCACCCCAGGTTTAGGTATCTGATGGAAAGAAGCAGGGACAACTGCAGATAATAGAGGCTCATGACCCAGGTACTCCCAGAATGATTAGAGGTACAATATGTGTCTTTTCTACTTTGGCTACAATACTGATAGACATAGGTGCAAGTCATTATTATCTTGCTTCTTATCTTGTTCGAGACCTTGAGATTCAAGTTGTGCCATTTACTCGACCCTTATACTTAGAAACACCGACTAGAGAAGATTCAAAGATCACCCACCTTTGCAGACAGTGTGACCTGACCCTTTGAGGTGAGAGTTTCTGATGGTACCTCTTGGTGTTACCGTCAAGGACTTACGATTTCATTCTTTGTATGGATTGGCTATCCACAGTTCATGCCCAGATTTACTATTTTAGGTGAAGGGTGTAGTGTGTCTACAGTGATTGAACAAGGTTATCCTTCATTGGTAAAATGGAGACCCAGGCAGCACAGGATGGACTCGTGCATAGGAAGGTACAGCCAATTTCACAGTAGTCGGCTAGCCTAGCCCTTGGCGTAGTAGATGTTACGAGTTTCCAGTTTCCAGCAGTAGTGGCTGAGTACGAGGAAGTCTTTCCGGAGGATTTCCCTGGACTACCTCCCCTTAGAGAGATAGATTTCTGCATTGATTTTCAACCCTGGAAGACCCTAATATTAGTATCATCAAATCGGATGGCTCCTGCAGAGCTTCATGTGCTAAGAGTACAGCTAGAAGACTTATAGAGGAAGTGCTTCTTGAGACCCAATGTTTCTCCCTGGGCGGCCGCAATGTAGTTTTCTGAGAAGGCATATGGGATCATGAGGCTGTGTGTGGATTACCGGGGCTTGAATTAGGTGACAGTGAAGAACCGGTATCCACTACCATTGATCGATGACCTCTTCGACCCATTATGAGGGGAACGATGGTTCTGAAAGGTTGATCTACAATCAGGATATCACCAATTGCGAGTACGGGATAAGGATATACCGAAGACGGATTTCAGATGTCACTATGGTCATTATGAGTACATGGTGATTCCTTTCAATATGACGAATGACCCGAAGGTGTTTATGGGACTCATGAATCGGATCATTCAGCCCTGTCTAGATCGGTTCGTGGTGGTATTTATCGATGATATCATTGTGTACTCTGCGTCCGACGATGAGCACACTAGGCACCTAAGGATGGTTCTAGACACACTCCAAGAGCACCAGTTGTACGATAAAATCTCGAAGTGTCAATTCTAGATACAAGAGGTCCACTTTTTGGTAGACGTTATCTTAGTAGATGGCATAGCAGTGGACCCAGTAAAGGTAGAGGCAGTGTTACCATGGCAGCCACCCCGGAGCGTGATAGAGGTGAGGAGTTTCCTTGGGATGGCAGGGTAATATCAGATATTCATTCCTGAATTCTCCACGAATTTCAGCACACATGACAGCATTGACCCAAAAGGGGCAACCATTCCTATGGACTGAGAGATGCCAGCAAGCTTTTCAGCAGTTGAGACATAGTCTGGTGGGCTCCCCGATCTTGAGACTTCCAGAAGAGGGTGTCGAGTACGTAGTGTTCTGCGACACATCAGGAACCAGGCTTGGTTGTGTCCTAATGTAGAAGAAAGAATTGATTTCATATGGCTCACATCAGTTGAGAACACACAAGAAGAACTACACGACCATTGATCTTGAGTTGGTAGTGGTAGTCTTCGCATTTAATATGTGGAGGCACTACCTGATGGGTGAGTGGTTTATCATATACTCTAATCACAAGAGTCTCAGATATATCTTTTCTTTTAAGGACCTAAATTTGAGATAGAGTCTGTGGCTTGAGTTCCTCCAGGATTACAACTTTGAGATCGTTTATACTAATGGGAAGGGGAACGTTGTAACATATGTTCTTAGCTGGATATCTAGTTCATAGTTTCTAGATGAGGCAATGAGGCAGGTGGCCTCTATACAATTGTCCATCATGGATAGTGATGACAGATCTTACCTTCTGTCGATGGTTGTTACCCCTCCACTCTTATAGCGATTCAGGGAAGCACAGCTTGAGGATGCTTGCTGTGAGACTCTACGTGATCAGATATCTGCAGGTGATGCTGCCAATGGATATTCAACAGGTGGGGAGCACGTTTCTCTTTCCAAATGGTGCACAGTAGTACCAGTGATGTTTTAGGAGGATGTTCTGAGGGAGTTCCATACATCTCATTTGGCGGTGCATCCAGGTGTGGCAATGATGTACCAGGACCTCCGACATCAGTTCTAGTGGCCAGGAATGATGAACAGTGTGGATGATATTGTTTCTCGATGCCTTACTTGTCCCCAAGTAATGGCTAAGCACCAGGTTCCAGTATGTTTGACTCAGCCCCTTGAGGTGCTATAGTGGAAGTGGGATAGGATATCCATGGACATCGTGATGGTTTTACCACGTGCGTCTAGGGGACACGATTCCATCTGGGTGATCGTTGATCAACTCACCAAGTCGACCCACATCCTAGCCATACGGGAGAAGAGTTCAAATGAGAGATTGAGACACCTCTACGTGCAAGAGATAGTTCGACTTCATGGAGTTACATCAATGATCATCTCATATCGTGATGCTCATTTCACATCCTGTTTGTGGAAGGGATTGTAGGAAGCTTTTGGGACTTAGTTACGCTTGAGAACAACGTTTCATCCTCAGACAGATGGTCAGATAGAGCGGACCGTCCAAGTTCTGTAGGATATGCTACAAGCTTGCATACTTGACTTCGGTCTTAGATTGGAGGTCACCTACCACTGATGGAGTTTTCTTATAACAATAGTTATCATTCCACTATTGGTATGGCACTATTCGAGGCTTTTTACAGGCGACCTTGTAGGTCACCACTTTGCTGGACTGACCCAGGAGAGTCAGCACTCTTGGGCTCAGAGATGGTCTGAGCTACTACGGAGAAGGTGCAGATCATACAACAGTGAATGAAGACTGCATAGAGTCAGCAAAAGACTTATGTCGACTAGTAATGGAGGTCGTTGGAGTTTGAGGAGGGAGACCATGTGTTCCTTTAGGTATCACCTCAATGGGGATTATGGAGATGTGGCCGAGGCGGAAAGCTATATCCGAGGTTTGTCGGCCCTTTTCAAATTCTATGTAGAGTCTGCGAGGTGGCGTACCAGTTCTCTCTACCTCTTGAGATGGACCGGGTACACAACCTCTTCCATGTGTCGCAGCTACGGAGGTACATCCATGATCCATCGCATGTTATCGATAGGGGTGAGCTGGAAATCGATGATGGAGCGACCTTTATTGAGTTCCCTGTGGAGATCTAGGATCGATAGGAGAAGATCCTTCTTGGGTGAGCTATTCCCTTGGTTCATCGCCGCTGGCAGCACGGGAATCCTTAGGAGATCACGTGGGAGCGGGAGGCTCAGATTCTTGTGCAGTACCCACATCTTTTTGAGTAGCCTTTGTTTTGGCTTTTCGGAACGTAAAACCCTAAGGTGGGGAGGATGTAATGTCTTAGATTTTTTCATATATTATTTTAATATTATATGGGAATTCTTTTGAGACTAGGCTCTGAGAGGGCATGCAGTTCTGAGGCCTGGTGAGCCCGGAACAAATGTTTGAATTAAATTGAATAATTAAATAACACGTGTCAGTGGTTTTCCTAAAAAAGTGGAATAACTCCTGAACGGGTTATTGGATCATAAATTTGAGGGAACCATTGCGTTTAGTGCAGTGAGTTTCCCTTAGGCGAGACCTATCATCGGCTGGCGCAGGTCGGTGGTGAGATCTAGTTTTTTCGACGTAACAGTAATAAAATACTGAATAAAAATATTTTATTAAGTCTTTCTATAGAAAAATTCCTTAATTATTTTAAATTAAAGATTTCATAGGGGATCAGTGTTACAGATCTCATAACCCTGAATTTCCCCTGGAGGCGCTGTGAATCTCTGCAGAAAACCTCACAACGCGGCGATGACGTTCTTGATGATTTTCACCGGCAACGACAACGTGGTGACCGGATATTCACCAATGAATGTCGTGGATCCATGTAGGAAGTTTTATTTTTATTTTCCTTTTCCTGTTCTTGATTCCTATGATGAACACAGACTAATCCATGAACAGATTAGACCGCAGATCGATTGTATTTGGGAGAGGGGCGTTTGTGGGGATTTGGGGGAAAATCTTAATCCTTGTGATATAAATCTATTAATTTGTTTTGGTTTGATCTAACAACAATGAACCCGGAACATCATGAACTACGATCGAGGTTTGTCCCTCTTGTTTGTGGCTAAGATTTGTCCCTCATTATTCATGGAGACTTCCCGTTCTTTCTCGCGCTTGATGTTCTTGGACGAAATTGATCGTTGCACATTCATTTGTTGGAGCGATGATCTGAGATTGTAGATCTAACCTTGAGATGATTCTATGGAGCCGCAATGACGATGGAGATGAATGATTTGGGATTGATCGGAAGTTATGGCTTCTTGGGTGTTTTCCTTCGGATGAATCAACACTTGTTTTACAACCTCATTGAAGGTCTGAATCACCTAGATTCGGTGTTAAGATGATTAAACAAGCAAGGATCTTGAGTTTCATGGAAAGCGGACAAGAGAAACGAGATTTGGAAGATTGGACGAGGTGAGCCGATGAAGAACAATGTTCTAGAGAAATCTCAACTACACAGCGTGTAGTATGGGCTACATGGTGTATGATCGTCGGCGGACCACCAGGCATGTACTCCGGGAGTTCACGAACATGGGTTGGGTACACATCCAAGGACACGGTGTGAATACCCTTCCCCATCCAGATACACGGGATACCCCATGTACTGGTACATGGGCAAGGAGACATGGGATGAGGCCGTGTACGGGCACAAGGCCAACGTAAACATATCGAACCCCGGACAGTCGGACACAACGTGTAATCCTTCTACACACCGTTTAGTTACTTTTTATATGAAAATCATAGAGATGAGGGTTGTTTACATGGTAAGTACCCATAGTCAAGGAATACGGCGTTTGATCCTTCTACAGGATGTGTAGTATAGTTTTACACACCCAGACTGGAGACACGGGCCGTTTACACGGGCAGTACACGGAGTCAAGGAATACGGCGTGTGATCCTACTACACGTCGTGTAACCTGTTTTAGATGGATTGAACCAGTTGCCTTCTGTGTCTTGGACTAGTTTCCTTAGGGTTTGTCCCCTTGGTCTTTCCCTTGAAGGTTTCTGGTATAATTTCTTACATATAGAAGTATGATCCCTTCAGCAAGACTTCTTAAATAGAGTTGTTGGAATCCCCTATGTGAGACTTAGAGTCAGATCCTCTATTCCTATGTTGTACCCTAGGTATAGTTTCTCAATATCGATGTGACCTACTTTACCCAGGCGCTGATCCTCTACATAGTAGGTTAGTACAGACTGAGTTGTTGGAATCACCCCATAGATACTGGTTGTGATCCTCATCTGACGCATCAAGTATCATTCTTCAGTACTCAAGGAGTGAGTTCTCCCAGTGCATCGTATCTTTCTTCAGACTTAGTAGTATGTTCTCTCAGTTACGTGCTTAGTGGAATCATTGAGCAGGATCTTAGTGGTGGTTTCACAATAGTCGATCATGTATGAATATATCTAGATATTCTTGTTATATATTCTGTAGACATCTACTGTGTAGAGATGACTGTATCTTTCATTTGTGGTGTTCTTCCCTTGTTGTATTCCTTTGTGGTTTCGGGGTGTCCTACTGGGTATAGTTATACTCACCCCTGCACGGGCTTTTCCCATACGTGTCGTGTCTTGTGCAGACGAGCGATCCTTTTATATGATTCAGGGTGGACCCAAACCGGACGGTGCTTAGTGAGATCAGGAAGGCCAAGGTGTGTTCCTACAACTACAGATTGCAGTCCTAGTACCTTTCTATATAGGATGGACTTTGTTACAGAATTTATTTTGATGGGCTTGTACTTTTGGCCCTGGGTTTTACATTACTGTACTTTACTTTCCTATCGTACTCTGTTGGTTGGGATTTTAGTGTATGCATGCATTTCCATTTTCAGTAGTTTTTACTTTTCATCTTTTTAGGCTTAGAAATATGTGTGTGTTTGTACAGATTTATAGGCAATGGATCTCTTCTTAGTGACATGCCTACTCGGTGCTAGTCACCAACCCCTGGACTATTGGAGGTTGGCATGGGGAGTTACGGAGCGGGCCCCACTAGGACGGGTCATGACATTCTAAAACATTGGGGGTGGTTCGATTAGATATTTGGACCTCCTTTGAACCTTTAGGATGTGATCATGGGATTGTTTGGAAACCCAAAAACCTATGGGTATGGGAAAGTATGTATTATAATCTTCCCCAAGTTCATATATATTTAGAATGATACATGATGGGGTTATTGAATTCTTATTATGAACTATCCTTGGGTTACTTTTGTTTTGTTTGGTCCGATTTTTTTTTCTATTAATGACCCAATGAAGGTGGATTCATTTTCATAGTTCTCTTGTTATCACATTGTTACAAGGCAGGATGTATGTTTATTTATGTAATATTTTTCCTTAATAACAAAAAATTTTACATGTAAAGATCCGTTTTTTATAAGTATTCATTACTATTTTTATAATGGTTTTACACCCACACCATGCATGGTTATCCTAGGGTGTGTTCATCCTTTTTGGTTCATGTATCCAGACATGGGATGAGACCATATTAGTTTAGTTGTGTATGAGGAATAGATAGGTCATGGAAATGCTAAGATAGAATCAATGATACATTTAGAGTGGACCTTTTCACATTTTTCATTTGTAAATAATAACCACATGTAGTGTTATCCATTCATATTGTATGACTTGAATAATATCTATTATAGTATGGGATATGTTTAATATTACATCATCACTTTATTTCCATTGGTTACTCTAATTATTTTTTATTTAATTCCTTAATATAATTTAACAAGGTTTTACCTGGGTTCTATTCTATCAATGTTCCTTCTTAGGTACCTATTCATAGTCTTTATCCACTTTCATATTTAGTGTTTTTAATGAGAGCATGTATCAACTCAACCTTGGATGAGTGATTCGTGTAGTTAGGGTGATACGCATAAAACAATGTTTGACAAATAGAACATATTTAACATTGAGTAATCAATTATTTCTAATATATATGACTCATAGATCATACATATGGACAAAATTAAAATTATTCCAATTTTCAATCATGTCTGATAAGAATCAACTAATAAATATCCAAGTATTTCCACCTTTTTTACCTTGTCAGAATACTACAATAATGAATTATTTTTAATGGTTTATCTTCTTCTCTATATATTTTGTGTTCTCATTCCATATTAACTGTCTTGATAGAATAGTGAGATGCATAATGGTGTTCTATCTAGTTTGATCATCACTTTTACAATCTTACTCAGGATAATAAAAGGAATTTTAAAATTACTGTTAATTACTTATATTTGATTTCAAATTCCCTCTAGGAACATACTTATAACATCACCAAGATTCATTAACATAGTTTAAATTACAGATTGAATGATTTTACAAGTACACATAAGATTTATAGCCATACCCTCTTCAACACCATCATCTTTTTTCAATGGGAATTATCTTTTATTGTAAATTATATTCCTTAAAATATAACGATTGAACATAATTTAATTTTTTTTTATATAATACATCATTGAAACAATATCATAAATAAAATCATCATTATTCCCCTTGTAATTTTATTTAGTCTTAGCCTGCACATTCTTCTTCTTCTGTACATCATTAGTTTAAAATCACTAGTACAATCAGTTTGAGTAACAATGGTCATATTCTTCTCCATGGGTTATTTAATCACCTCTTTCCCATTAATATCGATGGTGATCAAATGATTTGTTTTTATGGTTTTTTATTCATTGAATTATATGAAAATATCCTTGTTTCATTTCCTATCAAAATATTTCATATCTAATTTGGAACTCTACCTGATATCCATTATTTAAAATTGAAATAGAAATGAGTATTCAATAATGAATTTTTAGAATCATATATATATAACTCTATTATCATCACTACCTCCTTATAAAAATTAATGTTTATTATGGTAACTTCATTCACCACCTATATTTACCCAACTATTATATTGAGATCAAATATCCTCAATGTAAAATCCATTACTAAGTAATTAGTGCCGAACTGATTTAAGGTATCTTGTAATTTATTAAATGATTCACCCAACATTATCAAAGTAGACTTCTCCTTTTATAGTTTCATTTTTATCTAAACATATATATATTTCATTCTTTAATTGAAACTATTTTAATGTTTCTCCATCATCACATTCCTTATTAATTTCCATTCATCTATACTACATTCCTTGTTATTAGAATAATCAAAGGATTTTATGTATTTTTCCATTACAATTATATTGAATTCATCCCCAAAGTAATCATTTTTAATTTTTCTATCGTCAATATAATATACCACATCATTTTTTATATAAAATTAATTTCCCTTAATGTATTGTCCTCTATCATTCCATTAATGGAAATTCCTCCATGTCGTCCACCTTTGAAAATATTTCTTCATGATGATCATTTAAATAAATCATTTTATTTTCCCATTATTATACTTTGTGAAACCAATTTAAATGTGTTCAATTATAACACAATTATAATGCATAGAAATTTTTTACCTTTATATTAACCTTTTCCACATAAAATGAATTTTGAAAAAATGATTGAAATTTCATGAAATTCTTTGAATCATCATATAAATTGATTCAACCTCCCGGTTTTCCTTTAGATATTTATTTTTTAAATATTTTGATTATTTTTAAATAATTTTTTTCATTAATTTACTTGTTTACCTTATCAATAACCATCTAAAATTTTCAATGAAAATCAATAAATTATTTAATTTCTCATTGATCAATAAACCCATATATTTTTTCACTAATTATTATATAATTGAATAAAATTAAACACATTAAAACTTCCTAAAATTATTTAATACCATGAAATTTACAAAAATATATCCATATAATTGAATCAATCTGAAAATATTGTTACCATGAAAGGATATTTCGTCAGATTATTCATCTTTTCTCATGTAAATATTTTCTAATTGATATTGGATTGTTTTATATTGTTAATATTTAATGTTACTCATTTACATAAGGATATCATGAAGTTTCATCCAAATTTCAATCAGTATTTATATAAAGATAAGTTTTGTGAAATACTTTTCTCAGATGGATTATGGTCCTGCATTTCAGACATTAACATCTTCATAAATATATTTCATTCCATGAATAGTTTATTCCATAAAAATAGAATTTTTTACACAATTATTATTGATATTAGAAGCATACACAAAATTAGATAGAATATGTTGAACTATTTTTTTATAGATGGAATGAATATCCATAAATTAGGGAAAATTATTTATTATTGGTGGTGTTCTGGAATTCGATAGATTACATTTATGATTATGATTTATAAATAAATAAAAAACATAGTCATATAGTAAACATAAATAACCCCTAAGATAATGACCATATACAACTACTTCTTTAAATATATACATTAATGATCTACAAATTGATTTGATAAAAATTTATTGGACAAAGTGAGTGTATTCCACCAGTAATGTGTCTAATTTCGTCATCTCTAAAATACGAACCCTAATTATCATTCTATTATCACTGTTTAGGGTTTTTGGATGTAGAATGAAATGATTGGGTGATGTTATATTTTATTGACCACAAAACATGTTGTTGAGAGTCGTTGGATACTTTGTTACATTGGTAGAAGACACAATGTATCCTATCTCAAATGATAGAATAGTTTATTAGTCTTAGTAAATTATAATCGTACATGAATTAATATTATATTTAAAAACATAATTATTTTTATAATATAATTGTTTATTCTTGAATATAATTGAATAAAAATCATAATACACTACTAGGATTACTAATTAGTGGAAATATAAGTGCAATCACAAATGATTAGTAAGGGTTAAGAGCAAGAGAATCTATTATAAATAAATAAGAATAATCTATAAGGAATGGTAAATAATTGATCAGGAGTAATATTTAAAAAATGTTTACCATGATGATATGATAAGTAACCATTAACATGTCTTGGTAAATAACTGAAAGCACATTGCATTTAAACAGTATGATTATCTTGATAAGATAATGCATAATCAATATGGGAATGTAAATAAATGAAGACACGTTCAATTTAATCAATAAATAACAATGAGATGAATATAATGAAAATATCACATCTAAAATATCATGGGTAATAATAGTAAATAAATTATAATACAAGGAAATGGCTAATTATTAGACATTATGTCTTAGGCACATGATACCACTACCGTCAACACCTTTCACCATATTTTTTAAAACTAATACCTACAAAACATAGCCATCATAGATATAATTACCTTTACTATCATGACCTCTCACAATTTAGTTCAACACTTATGTTAGAAAACCAATCCTTGATATCCAACTTTAATCTCTCATCAGATCCATTAATGCACTGAGGGGCCTTCTATAAATGGTCCCCACTCATTTTAGTATATCCAAGTAATTCATCATATGTAGAATAATTGAATAAATTCATGAATCAAAATGATTTATTAATAAATATCCATATTTAATAAAGAATATTTAATTTTCATTACTTCCAATTCAATCACATAACATTCAGATTAATCACCATATATAAAAATATAATTTGGTTTTGAAAATAATAATAACCATAATAAAAAAAATATATTTAATGGAAATAGAATATCATATGATCATAAGTTTGTTAATGATTAAATGTATGGTATGATTTCAACATATAACCAATGGTGATTAAATAAAACAGACGGTTTTTTTCAGTAATGAATAAAATTACCATAAAAATATAATTTAACACATTTTTGAGTATATATATCATTTTCACTTCGAAATTCACTTTTAAAAATAACCTGTATAAATATGACAGATAAAAGTTTCTTTTAAAATAACATTGTATAATTTTAATGAATCCTCAAATAATTGAGTATTCGTGATGTTTGGATGTTCTATTCATATCCTATAAGAAAAAAACATTCCTTCCACAGTGTCTCAAATATTACCTTATTCAAAAAATGGCTAGAAGATTCCTATAAAATAATTTTTATGACAAGTAAAGAAAGGGTATAAATGAAATTTAAAAATCATAGTAGAATATTAAATACATATTCAAAAACATTTTTAGAAAACTTGTTAATGGAAATTAAATATTATATAGTAGATACTTAAACATAAACAATCTCAAATAATGATGAGATTGTGAAATAATCAAGTACAACGTAGGTAACTTTTGAATCATATTACCCATGAAAGTATTAAATAAAATGAAACCTTAAAAACCAATAATAAAAATATATTAACTTTATAATATATAAAAGGTGTAATATATACAAAATAGAAAAAAAAATTATTGGTGAATCTTTTCTATTTCTCCTCGATGTAAATGTAAGATAGGAAACACTTACCACTTTGTAATCAGTTGAATCTTATTACCCACAAATTAATAACATTTAAAAAACATTAAATATACTTAGAATAAATAAATACATGATATAACATTAAAATGGGGAATTATATACACTCATAATAAACGTTTGTGCGTTATATCAAAATATACCTCAATGAATGAAAATTGAGACGATGTCCAAACCATAGGTCTGATTTCCATTATACGTGTTTGAAAATCCAATATAATAAAAATTTATTTATTATTAATATATTATATAAACATATACACACATTTCATAACATATATTATTGACTTATACACAATTTTATCCTGTTTATTTTCAGTTTATTGTTAAAATCATTGTTCTGGTAGGTAGGTGCTTCGTTTTTTATGAATGATTTGATTCAGTAGTTATGGAACTTATAATTATATCATAGTTAAAGAATATCTTGAATATTATTTATGGAATAAATATGATATTTATTAAATATATAAAAAATTATATTCATCCAAAAAGATAGATATATGAAAATGAATTACACCATTCGTGGAGACAATATCTTGTACATACAAATGAATATTGTTTTCATTAGTTGATGGATTGAAAAAAAATTAACAGCATAATTAAACATTAAAGAACCATTATAATGTCTTTGAATAAAATAAATTATTTATTTATCTATTTATAGACATCCAATATTTATGGTGATGAAAAATAATAATTACACAACTTTGTGGAGATGGTATGTCATACGTACACATGCACGATGCATTCATTTTTCATAGAATGGATAAAATGTGGAATGTGGTTGTATCATTATAATAATGAAATAAAATTATAGAGATGATAATTTATTTATTAAATTATTATAAAAATATATTAATAGTAAATGGAATAATAAATAAAAATGAAATAGATGGTCATGTTGATTACATCTTCTTTGGCAGAAATTCTTTATATATATTCTTAATGGATATAGGGTTGGTCTTGTTAAAGGACCAAAAAATTTAAAACATGGATAATGATGTTAATAATAATATTATTTATGTTTTGATCGATCTTTTTTGCTCAATTTGTTGTAATTTAGTGATGTATGATGTTCCCTTTTATAATTGAGATGGGGGTCAATTTTTTGATATAGAAAAATATTAAAATATAAAAAGAATATTCTTTAGCGAAATGCTTCCAATAGACTATAAATTCAAATGGGATGACTCTTTCACCCACATATTATGAAATTTTTTATAATTTAATGTTTTTATTATTTCAAATAAATTAAATACATATTATCTTCTTGAAATATCATTATTTTTATTTTTGAAAAAATTCATTACCTTGATTTAATAATATCAATAAAAAATATAACATATAACAAAATAGTTTAATAGATCCATAAAATTTAATATACATATAGAAAAATATTTTACAACATTAATTAATTTTAATTATATATATTTAAATATTATCACTGTCATTTATTTTATTTTTCTATAAATCTAATAATACTACATCAGTGTTGTGTAAGTATTTAAGGAAAATGTTTCATCACCAAAAATTAAAATTAAATTACCATGATGTATACAATTTTAGTACAATCACAAAAAATATTTTTAACCTTATGAAACCATTTATTATGTGCATATTAAAAATTATACAATTATTAAATACTTGAATGTGTCATATTTTATATTTCATTAAATAAAATATCGTAAGGGTCATAACCAACTCAAAATTTCTATAAATATTCTTATAAATTACCCTATAATGATTATGAATAGAAATTAATCATGAAATACAATTTATTCTCATTTCTTGGTCACTTTACAATCCATATCATATTATTTTTACACTTAATTACCTCATTTTCCTTTTTACCATGGTAATACAAATTACTATCGTCACCACCCATTCTTACCAAAATATAAGGGACCCAATTTCTAAATTTTGGCCCACTAACTCAAAATATTTTATCCATTTTTCAAAATTTCATACTTTTAATAATAATAATTTAAATTTATAAAAAACTGGAAAAAAGAAACAAAAAAATAGTTATCATAAAAATGTATTTATTCGCCACAAAATGTGCATATAAAAAAATTGTTATAACTGTTGTTAAAATTTTATTTATAATTTTATATATCATTAAAAATTATCTAATATATATATATATATATTTAATCCATAAATTAATTTTTAATATAATGAAATTGAACGTTTTATAAAAAATGGTACTTTTCACTATTCACTAGAAAATCAATCTTTCAGAAACATTTCATAAAATTTACCCTAAAATAATTTTAATAATATGATTTAAAAAAATATGTTCATTCTATCAAATATATTCATAAAATTTTCCAAAAAAATAATTATATTCATCTTCTCATAAAATAAAATAAAAATAGAATTTTGTAAAAAACATATTTTTGAAAAAAAAAATGGCTTTACTAAAAAATTTGCGTTTATTTCCTGGTAAAAAATAATTTTTTCTTGAATATTAACATCATTATTATTTTATACTATAGTTAATCCTATTAACACCAACTAATTTTATAGAAATTATATAACACTCTTATTAAAATAATATTATTTAATAGTATACCACGATTCTTTTAAACATGATACTGCATGAACTACAAGCTATCAATTAAATATTCAATATTATGAATTATATGGATGTTAAATAATCAACACTGTTATACAAATTTCATTATAAAAAAATGAAATTTATGTTTTGAAAATTAAATATTTAGAATTGGAAATTACTTTGTGGGAACCCCAAATCATAAAAATGGATTATTATACATGCTCATGAAAAGAGGAGAAGGAAAATTAAAAATTAAGCTTAAAACTAGGATTTTTAGTAGGATAAAATTAATATCATAGAGGAAAAAATATAACTATCATTGAGTGATGTAGTGTGATAGAAAACGTGATCCTTAAAATGGAAACCATTATAAAACCATGAATTTGTGATGGATTAAATGGTCTCTTATTTGTTGATTAGAAAATAAAACGGTAACATTTATGTTCAAAATCCTTTTCCTAGAGTTGATTAATTCATTTACTACCTAGATTATGAACTTAAGAGTATTCAGTTACATGAAATTTATAGTTGCATCCTTTAATCAATTTTCACCAAAAACTCATCTTTTCCTCCAAATGATGATTAAAAATTACTTTTCAATCCCAAATTAAAATAATAATAATATATATATCTCATAAAACAAAATCAAAATATAAAAATATATACATTCTTCTTGTATTTTAACATTTACTAAAACTCACATACTTATTACAAGATATGTTAATTCAACCAAAATCATTTATATAATGAAAAATACTATAATCTCCCAAAATTCAATAGAAATACCCATCATTAAACTTAGATAATTCAATAAATAAGTATCTATAAACGTCAAATAAATTATTCCCACCTAATATTGAAACCCAAAAATTATAACTACTTGATGAAATATTATTCCAGGTTAAATTTAATATTTATCTCAAAAAACTCACATTCCCTCGACATATAATCTCTATGGTACAATAATCATAACCTTAATCACCATAAATCCAGGATAAAATCATATATTTTATGGAAAAACAATACAAAATTCAATACTAAAAATACTATAATCATATTGGGTTCCCAAAACAGTGAAAATATTTAGACATTATTCATTAACAACAAATAAATTTCAAATCCCATGGTTATTTATATGATAAAATATATGTTCCAAAAATAAAGATATTGATAATAATTCATATCATTTAACAAAAACATTTTATCACTAACCTGGATATCACATAGGATAGTTGTAAGTGAAGTACATCAGTTTCCATTTGGTTGTGGGTTAAAGTCTCATGGCTTTACCAGATACGATGAGTTGTGACCCGAACTGTGGGTTGTTCTTTTTCAAACAATATATTAATCTCATCCATACAATATAACCAACGATAACATTAATATATTAAATTTTAAATAAATTTTTTAACCTCAATGTTTATCTAATACATTTCATTTTTCTTTCAAAAAAATATAAAACCCATTATTTTATTTAAAATAGTAGTTCATAAAGCCATAAATTATATTCTTACTTTTAACATATTAAAAAAATGTAATGGAAATATTAATTAAATAATTTTTCCACTAAAAAACATAATAAAACATTGGGTTTTATTGTGATAAATATAACACAAAATATCTTTAATATTATTTAACTCCTATAATATAAAATCACAAAACAGTGTTAATGAATTTCAAAAATATGATCAAGATTATACTACAGAACAAATAATGGTGTAAATAACTCTTAAATTAACAAAATAATATATAAATAAAATATTAACACAGTTCTTTAGAAGTTTCATGATTTTAATAACCATAATACCATTGGATAAATACTTCTTGAACACATTTTCTATCAAATTCAATTTTAATCCAACTCCATCTGCTTCCCCCCATTGACTAAAACCAAATTTCAATGTGTAATAATCACACTAAAATAATTCGAGTGATCCATGAAATAACCATGAAATATTATTTCAGTGTATGTCTAAATCCTAACACCTAATTCTATATATACGATCTATAGGGTTTAACTAGGCTTCCCATATTCATTACCAACTGTATATAATTTATACAGTAATTTGTTTTATCATCGAAGTCAATCATAGGGTTATATTTCCTAATTTATGTTTTCCTAAATATAGTTCCTAGGATTATTGGTAAACATCTTCTAATACTACATGTAAATACCCCAACCCTAGTTCCCAGAGCTGGTGGTTAGTATATTGCGTTGTTTTACGATATAATGAATCACAACATTAAGGATCAAATACGTTATTATTCATGGTAATCTAGATAAATACATGATTCCTATAAAATTGGTGGGAACACAAATTTTAACATATTTTTTGCAATAATTTTTTCCCTCAAGCATATCCTTGTTAATAATCATATTAAACATCATGAATTCCTGATGAATTGAAAAAATAAGGGTGAGATCATTACTCAGTAATAGTTAAGTATCATTGATGGCATCATAAATACATTTGCATAATCAATATATAATGTTAAATAAATATAATAAAATCCATTTAAAAAACTTTTACAATCATGATATGTTATGTCATAATCAATACGGAGAGTTGACATATTAAAAACACATTATATTTAAAAAAGTAACTATCTTGATATGATACGAAATATTCAATATTGTAAGGTAAATAAATGAAAACAAATGTAATTTAATCCATAAAATAGAATGAAATGATTATGGAGATAATATCAGAGTGAAAATCTCATTGATAATAATAATAACTAAATTCTAAAAGAGGAAAATGGTTAATTATTATATCAACTCTTAGGAACATGACACATGTAACATTATGACCTTTGGTAGGATGGTATAAAAATAATGGGTGTGAACAAATATATTTCTTCCAACATTAACTCTATAGTCCAGACCATTCATAAGAATTTTAAAACTATTGTGTATAAACTAATCTGGGTTTTCTTATTTATTTGCCTAATGAGACCTACCGATTCATTGAGGGGCTTTCTATAAATGGTCCCCACTTATTGTGTAATTCCCAAAGAATTTATTATATATTGAATAATTTAATTAAATTAGGAATAAAAATCCATTATTAATAAGTATATATGATAAATAAATGATAAAAATTAATAAATATTTCATAGATAATCAATTAACATTCAATGTGAACATCATATGTTATAATGTTATACGGTGTAGGAAAAAATCATAACAATGATGCAGAAAGATGAATATTTAAGAGACATACAATCATCACTAATATAAATTAATTTAATGATTTAATGGATGGTATATTTTGTCATATACCATGTAGTGAATAAATAAAATAATTGGTATTTATCACTGAAGAGGTAATTTACCAAAAACAATATCACTAAATAAATTTTTGAGTAAAAATATTATCTTTTAGATTGAAAGTCACTTTTAAAGATAATATGTAATATGAAAATGGAATAAAATTTCATTTAAAATATCTTTATAAATGTATAAATTATGATTCAAATATTTGAGACACCATGACAGTGGTATATTCTATTCATGTAATATATGTTAAAAAAATTCCATTTAAACTTTTTCAAAAACTACCTCATTCGAAAAATGAAAAGAATATTCATCTTAAATAATTTTTTAAAAACTACAAAAAATTGTATACAATAAATTTTACAAATAATAGGATAAAATTTAAAACATTTATGTAATTATATTTAGAATATATGGGAATGGAAAAAATATTCATGATTAGATAATCAAACATAAAATTATCAAATATTGATGACATTCAAAAATAAACACTTCCACTTTTTTATATTTTGAATTATAATAGGCATGAGAAAAATAAAATAAAACAAAAAATTGAATAAAAAGAAGGAAAATATTCTTTATATAATATATAATTGTTTTATTGTATACGTCACGCATAATAAATAAATTTTGAATGTAACAAATGTCTCAAAGAATTATAGGTGATATGAGAAACACATACCACTTTGTAATCAATTGAATCTTATTCAATGAGAATGAATTACATTAAAATTATCATTAAATATAATTATAATTTATATATTAATTATATAACCTTTAATTGGGTTGTTATATACACCTCATATTAGAATATAGGTGCATAACATTAATATAAGATGCATCAAAATAACATTGATACATAGTCACTTACCTCATGTTTGATTTCTTTTGTACATGTTTTTACCTCCTATATAAAGAATATAGATTTATTATACATATTTTATAGAGTCATACTTATATATATCTTACCATGTGTTATAATATTTTATCACCTGTTTGTTATCAATTCATTGTTAAAATCATTATATTGGGTGGTAACTGCATCGTCTTTCATGTATGTTTTGATTTTGTAGTTTCAATACATATACATTGATCATAAGTACTTAATATGTAGAATAATATTTATGGTTTAAATTTCATATATATTAAATATATATATATATATATATAGATTCATATATAAATATAGACATTGAAAAATGATATACACCGTACATGGAGAGGGTAGAATATATATTAGCATAAATGATGTTTTCATATTTCTATGGATGGAACGAAAGAATGTTAAATAATAATTAACCTTTAAAATACTATTATTATGTCATATATATCATATATATTAATTTCATACATATTTATAACCATACAAATAATGTGGTGATAAAAAATGAGTTAAACCGCTTCATTGAGATGGTAAATCATATGTAATCACACATGATGCTTAAAATATTCATTCGATTGATAAAAGATAGAATATTATTGTATCATAGTTTTAATAAAATTTAATATATATATATATATATATATGATGCTTTATTTTATAAATTTTTATTTAAACTACATACGGAGAGGTAGAAGAAGAATAAATATACCAGAAACTGTGGGTAATGATGATTTCCAATTCTTCAGTTGAATTCATTTAGATCACTTCATAAAGGATCAACAGTAAGTCTATTAGAAGTAAAAACCATTAAACATGTATAATTATGATAACAAGATGAATGACTAGGATTTTTTTGAGTTATATGGAACAATATTTTGTATAGAAATTAAGGAAGTGGATCCGTTTTGTAACTGGGGTGTGGGGCACGTTTAGAATTTCAATGATATTAAAATATGATAAGACTATTTTTGAGAAAATTCATAGAGATTACCAATAAATTCTAGGTGTAAGAATTATTCATACATATATTATTCCCATTGTGATTATTTAATTTTTTATGAATTTATATAATTTAATAGAAAATATTATATTCATTGAATTTTAAAATTATCAATTTTCACACTATTCATTATTTTGAATTTAATAATATACATAAAACAAGAAAAATATGAAAAAAAAATTAATACATACCTATTCTTTCATATTCATCTATAAAACTCATAAATCCCCTTAAGTCATTCTAATTATATTACTTTTTATATTTTGATTATCATTTATTTGGATTTTATATTAATTATATAATTACTCCATCAGTGTTATGTAATAATTTAATATAATTAATTTTCACTTAAAATTATAAATATACTAAAGTTATGTAGATAAAAATTATACAAATGAATATACTTTTTACTGTTTACATATCCTTGGGACAACACCATATTACAAATGTTAAAGTTATTTAAAACAATAATGTTGCATCTTTGACTTTTTGTAAATAATATATTATAAATGTCATAATCTCATTCAAATGGACATAAATGGTCATATAACTAAAAATTTACTGATTATGGATAGAAATTTCTCTTATAATTCTTATTTTTGGATGATTTGTGGTCATCTTATAATCATTATCATTTTATTTTTACCCCCACTTACCTGATTTATCCTTTACCTTGGTAATTGAAATTACAATTGTTACTATATATTATGCCTAAAATATAAGAGAACCATTTTCTAAATTTCTACCCACAAATTCCAAATATGGATTCAATTTTTCAAAATAATTAAAATAGGATTTGTATAATTTAATTTATTATTTAACTAGAAAAATTCAATAAAAATAGTTTTCAAAAAAAGTGTTTTTAAGGATAAAAAAGTATGTATAAAAATTAGTTATCAAAATTATTAAAATGTAATTAATTAGATTATATATAAATAAATTTTCACAATTTTCCATTTATATAATACTTAAAAAATTAAAATAATTTTTATTATAATGGAATTGATTTTTTTATAAAAAATCGATAATTTTCAAAAGTCCTCAAAAAATTAATATTTCAAAAAAAATTACTAAAAAATATACATAAGTTATTTTCAATATTAATAAATAAAATATTAATTTCAATATATCAAATAATGTTTTAAAAAGTTTCAAAATTTTATTATATTTTTTTCTCAAGGAAAGTAATAAAAATCCCTCTTTAGAAAACATATAATTTATTAATAAAATTATTTTACTAAAAATTGTATGTTAATTTTATAAGAATACGTAAATTTTTATTGAATATAAAAATCATATATTTTCTATATTATATTTACTCCAATTTAAATAATCCAATTTAACAGTTATTTTATAATGTTCAGGATAAAATAATAATATTTAAAAGTATATCATGAATAATTTAAGCTTAGTGATGCATGCGCCACAAGATATAAATTAAATATTATACATTTTAAATAAATGGTTTTTACATGTACAGTATAAAATAATATACATAAAAAGTTGGGTTTTTAAATGATTCACTCACTTTTTATATTTAGTTACTAATCATTGGTGAAAAATAGTTTTGGTCTAAAAGTGAATGTTCGTATGTTATTATGCTAATGAATATGGACTGGAGTGTAATGAAAATTAAATTCAAGGCCTATTAAACTTATTATTTCAGATGTTTTCACATTTCTAGAGGAGTCTTGCGGTGGTTTAAGGGTGTTTATAAGTTTATTATATATGGTACACGCAATTTATGTGGTTAAAGTTATATAAGATGTGAAATAGTTGTTCCCAACTTTTGTAGCTATCTAGTTACAAGGAATTTATATAGTTGAGGTGTAACCCATAAAATTTACTCATGTTGTGAAATAATCTCATGAAATATTATTAATAAAGGCCAAGTTGACATGATTTGTTATAATTGTTTGGACTTTTTGGAAGCTCGTAGATTTTAACTATACAATTATTTATCTGTGTACCATATGGGTGGGGGTATCCCATGTTTATCTATGGGGGTGGTTACTCTAGATTAATTAAAGATAATTAATTGAAAATTTTAAATGTTAGGGGGAAAGGGGAATGATTCATTTTATTTTTATAGAATTTATATTATTATAATTATTTTTTTGAATGAGAAGAATGCCCCTATATAAATCATGGATATTCGGAATCTTTTCTTGCACTATAGTTTTTGTGATACCGAACCCTTGTGTCATGTTGTAGTGATATCACCCCAAAATTGATTTTTTTGACAACTTATATTTAGATAATAATATTTTTCACCTAGACTAATGGATTATGTGATAACATCCATAAAATAAAGTGAAATGTGATAAAACACTTTTATAAATCTATAAACATGAATTTGATGTCTTCCGTGTGTGGTTGTGCAAGTGGGGCATTCATTTGTGGATGAAATATAGATTTGGGTGATGTGTTGTTTATTTTATTTTGTTTTTAGTTGGGTTAGGTGATTGTTTATTTGATCATTGTTTTGGGGTTTGGGGGAGATTCTTTGTTTGTCCATTCTTTTTTGGAGATGAGGTGATAGATTGTTTAGACATACTTCTAGGGTAAAGAGGTGGTGGTTTTTTTCCTTAAATTTTGGGGAATTGTGGTGATGATTTTTTTGGATATTAATCTGGGGTGGGGATGTGACAGTTTTATGGGAATGATGAGAAGGATATGATATATGGTTTCATTATGCTGGAATACCAAGTAGTAATGGAATAATTTTCTAATTATGATTGAAATGACCTAGTTTGGTTAATGGGATCGAACTAACTAAAGAAAAATAATTAAATAATGGGATGTGATGATAAATGTGGATGATGATTGTTAATGGAATGATTGGGTTGGATGATGAATTTTTTTTTGGAAATATAAATTGTGGCCTTTGTCTTCGGTTGTGTTATTCATTTAGAGGTGGTAGTGAAAGTAGGGATGTTGTGAGTTTGATATTGTTTTTTATAAAACCATGGGTTGGGATTTTCTGTTGAGATGCGTATATATAATATTATATTATTTTTTCTATTTCTATATATACCCCACATGTATCGAGAACTATCCTATGACCCATTTATAGTCACATGAGAGGATTTTTCAAACATCCCGGTGATGAGGATGGATAGATTGCTACCTGATCATTCCCAATATATCTTATCTGTGATTATATATGAACATTCTATAATGAATGGAGGAATATTAGTGAAATAGGTGGTCGTATAGGTATTTTAAATTGATGTGACATAACCATGCTGTAGGGTATTGGGCATGTGTTTTAAGAAAATATGTTGTATGAGCATGATGGGGGGATTATGGTTGGGTTTGTGCATGGTTGGTGGTGGGAACAGGGTTGGTCTCATTAATATTCATGGTACTCTATAAATCAGGTTATGGTAGTGGTTTTTACATGACGTCCCAATTATCTTAAGGTGAGATGATATTTGACTATGTTGTGGGGTGGTGGCCCCAGTGTCTTCTGGAATATGTAATGTGACTATGCTACGGGATAGTTTTATATGTTATTGGGAAGATATGGGAGATCAACGACGTATGATGTTGGGGTGTGAGAGTGTCACATGGGTGGGAAAGTGGTGTGGGTACCCTATATAATTTTGCTTCATATTATGTTATTATACTAGGATTTCATTATTTGGTGAGCATGTCGTGGTGAGGTTTGGATGGATTGTTGACATGTTTAGTTGATTTTTGGTTTTGTGGGTTTCTCAAAAGTGAATTAGTACGCTTCTTCCAAACATTAATGAGTGAATTTTTTCCCGTATTGGGTATATTTGTATGATAAACCTATGTATATAATATGGTTTTCTTTTTTTTTTTCAGGTGGGTTACATGAAATGTTCTCAATAGTAATAGAATGGTCCATTTTGGATAGTTGTTGTGTTGCAACATTATCTTCAGTTTTGGGTATTTACTTTTGGATATTTTATCCCTATAATTTTAAATGATACATGAAATATGGTGTGGTTCTAGTTTCTTTTTATATTATGTAATAGGGTTTCTTGTTGATGATACAACCCATCTCCTAATAATATATTATTATTGAGGGTAATGCATCCAATTTTATTAGATTTTTTACCCTCTATACTAGTCTCTTAGTACGTACCTTCTAGAAGAGGGTATTTATAGTCATTATATATATCCCATCACTATGTTATCATTGGAAGGATGAGTTCATGAAATAATGTTATCATAGGATGATGGTTGAGATATAGGATAGACTATGCAGTTAGGTACAATAAAGATTTCATGGATTGATATGGTAACAATTCCTATTAATTTTTTTTGCATGACATAGGCGAGAGAAGAAAGCTGGGACATGGGATTTTAGGGAACCTTTTGACCTTGTTCACAAATCCTATTCATATTGAACCACTAGGTGAGGCGGACCTATCTGCAGGGTAGAGACCCATGAGAGATACATGCAACATGTTGAACATTATTCTTATATTATTTGTGTTATTAGGGAATGATCAAATGAAAAAAGTGTTAAAATAATTCTAAATAAAAATATACACTACAGGGCTCCAGAAATTTGGGTTTTGTTATTACCTATGGGTAATGGACATAATCTGTGTCTGGATCAAATAGTTTAGGTTTAGAAGACTGATTCAGTTGATCATTGTAGGGTTGATCAAACTCAAGAGTATGAGGCATGATATAGTGTGTTGAAATCTTTTTAGATGCATAAATTGGGGTAGTATGAGGGATGTTTTTTACATGTGGAGATAATTTAATAGTGGGAGGATTTTGAGATTTCATTTAATTTTATTAGAGATATAGTGGTATATTTGGTCCATTTGGTTGTTAGTTATATGTCGGGATTTGTGAATTAGTAGTTCACATTTCATCTAGGTTTTTGGAAGGAGGAAGATGTTTTGCAGGTTGATATTTAGAATGATTTTTTTATAGATCATTTTGTCGATTATGAAGGCAATGAACATAAATTTTATTATTGCTTTTGTACCGGTTATCATATTATTGTGGGTATTGGGAATAAAGTTTCAATACATACTATATTTCATCCTATTACTTTTTTCAGATGATGAGTCTCATGGAAGTATTATTAAGGAGGTTCTTCATCCTTCTATGTAGTATATAGTAACTCATTTTACATTGAGAATGTATTTTGATGTTCAGAAGAATGTGGAGGAGGTCAATAGGTTGTACTCACAATGAGGTTATGTGTAAGAGGGTAACCATATGGGTTACTAGAAAGGATGAGTTTTTCAGTTCCATGTATCAGGCACTAGAACCATTGAGGATTAGACTAATGGAGGGTTAACCTCTACATCTTCCCTTCCGACCTTCTAGGGATAACTGTTTCTATGATCGTTTTGGACATATCATTTCCTTGTTCTTTTTATATGGGGTTCATGAAAATCATCAAAATCATGGAATAGTGGGTCATTAATCTAATTTCGGTGGAGGTGGATTGGTTCATCCCCAACCATATCAGTAGTTTACTATGAGACCATTTTAGTAGTATGGGGAATCAAGATTATGCTCCACCGTGGTGATATGGAATGGGTATAGGATAACCTCATGATTTTCCATGTGTTCGGGGACTATAACATGAGCATGGTCATGATGGTGATAACTAGTAAAGAGGTATAGGATATGAGAATGATTAGTTACACAAAACGGAGGAAGTAGGGATAGGGGATCCATAGAATACTTAAAGGACACTTAGTTTTTCATCTACAAATGGTTGTTACATGTTTGGTTTAGGAGTTTCATACAAATTTTTTATAGCATCTGTAGTTTTTTACTTGGTACTACATATAGAGGGAATCCCAAATAACTTGTCCTGACTACACTAGTATGATGCGAGACTAGTTTTATTTACATATTCTGGTGTTGTAGGTCGAGGATGGAGGCACATCACCCCATATATATCTTTTCATTCTATAGATACAAATAAAAACTATGTCATCCAAGTCAGTAAATATTTGTACTCCATACATTCTGATATTAACTACTTCTAGACAAGAGTTGTGTTATTATATGTGGATGACTAGTGTGTGGGTTTTGACTGAGATTGAAGTTTTCATATAGAATATGGTTTATAGAGACCCTTCTTTATTTGATCAGTGTGTTTTCAGTGTAAAAACTAAAGGCTGGGATGATGTGGGATCATATGGTTGTTAGAGAATTTATTGATTTCACTCCCAAGGTGGTTATGATGATACCCCTCAACATTATATCACTTTAGTGACAAATTTTTAACCTTATACTTATCTTATTTAGAAGTATCCTTATCATAAGGAAACATATTAGTTACATAATTTGAGAATTTATATAGATTATCTGATGCATAAAGGTTTTATCCATCCTAGTCTATATCCCTGGGGATTACTAGTTTTGTTTACCAAGAAAGAGGATGTTAGTCTAAAGTTGTTCTTAGATTATATCACGTTGAATTAGGTAATGATCATGAACTATTACCCTCTTCCAAGGATATATTATATTTTTTCAAGTTTAGAGGTGGTAGTTGGTCCCCTTTGATCAAACCATGGTATGGATATCACTATTTGAGTGTGAATGTTTATGATGCTCATAATACTTTATTTGTATGTGGGTATGTAATATTTATGTTTATAATTGTGTTGTTTTGTTTTATGAATGTGGAATCCATGTTCATGGGGTTTATGAATTCCATGTTAAATGAGTTCCTATACCAGTTCATTATCATATTCATAAATGATATCTTAGTATACTTGAAGTCATATGAGTGTAATGTCGAGATTCTCAATGTTGTTTGGTAGATCCTTAGACAAAAATATCTTTAAGGGAAGATATCCATTTTTATGTTATATATATGAGTGGTTCATTTCCATAATCATGTGGTGTCTTAGCATGGTGTGAAATTTGACCCATCCAAAGTAAACCGAGTTGATTATTAGGTAGAACCTTTGAATTTGGAAGAGGTTCATAGCATCCTTGGGATTTAAGGATAATATAAATCGTTTTTCCTAATTTATCTCATGTTTTAGCTCCATAGAAAAATTTTATCAAGAAAAACCATGAATTTGAATGCACATATAAGTTAGAGGATGGGTTTTTATTCTGGACGGGGATGCGGTTCATTACTTTGATACGTTTGATTCCATTGGATTTGGTGATGTTGGTGGTTTTTTTTATACTTATTTACATGGATTGGGATGAATTTTGATGAAGTATAGAGAATTTATCTTTTACATGGATAGGTTATTTCATCGTAACAATATATATCCCACATATTATCTGGTTCTGGTAGTGATTTTTTTTATGAAACATTATTGGAATTACCTCAATATAGAGTTCTTTGTGGTGTTCATGAATCATAAGAGTTTAAGGTATATATTTTCTACAAATGATTTGACTTTTAAAAAAATATGTGGATTTATTTTTTTTTATTCTGATTTTGATACCTCTTAGACCTCTAAAAAAGGGAATGCTTATTAAGATTATTTATGCAAGAAGTCAGGGAATGATGTTGTTCAAGAGTGTGGGAATGCTTGGAAGGGACAGAAGAGTTGGATTACATTCACATAGATGCAAGGGGGTGATGGTAGAGGTTTTATATTTCTAATTATAAGAATTTATTATCTGATTTGGAAGGTGGAGAAGTGTCAATGGGGAGACTCAAAGATATAGGTGATGTGTGATCATGTTGGAAATTGTGATGCTCTAGAGGTATTATTAGATAATTTTCAGAATTTGATGATGTTTCATGGTATATTATTCTTTCTAGTAGTGATGATTGAGGGGGTCCTTTGTGGGATTAATATTTCACATTTTTATATAAACTGAGGATTATCCAAGATGTATTGTGGCTTGTGAATTCCATTTTGGTGGCCTGGGACGAAACATGTGGTTGAAGTGTTTGTGGCATGGTGTTTTGTTTTCCAGCCATTAATGGATGAGAATCTTGTTCCATTTCATTTTTTCTAGACTTTTGATGTTCTTGAGTTAACATGGGATGACATATCAATGAATTTATGTGTTTGGTCACCCTAAGCAAATGTACTTTTTGATGTTATCATGATAATATTTGATCAACTCACAAAATTTACTCAATTTTTTGTGATCAGGGATTCAAGAAAATAGGATTATTTTAGTAAGATGAATATAGATGAGGTTTCATTATATTATAGAGTTCCATTGTCCATTAGATAACATAGGGATACATGTTTTACATCATGATTCTATTTGGTATTTTAAAAAAAAATTGGAACTTTTTTAGGCCTCAATAATTACTTCCACCCTAAGAAGGCTTGGAAGAGTGGAATATCCAAATGTTAGAGGACATGATATGGGAATGTTTCACAAACTTTTGTGAATAATCAGTACAATAATTTCCCTTGAATTAGTTTTCATATAATAAAATCTATTATTTAACAATAGATATGGACCTATTTGATATCATGTAGTATAGGCCATTTCATTCCCCTTAATGTTGGTTGGTGTGTGGGGATATATGAGTTATTTTTTTCAATGTCATGCAGAGAAAAATAGATATGGTTTTAGTTTTTATGTATATGAATAATGTAGTGTAAAAATATATATTTCATATGATGATCGTATGAGGAGGAAACAATATTTTTAGGTTGGATAGGAAGTTTCCTTGATGATTTTCTCTTCATATGGGAAACTAAATTCAAGAAGGGGGTAAGATAAATCCAAGATTTTTTTGGGACCTTTGAGGTGCTGTTGTGAGTTGGCAAGGTGGTTTATCAGTTGTCATTATCATCTAATTTTCCATATATCCCCAAATTATTCCATGTCTCTAAACTTTATTTGTATCTTCATGATGAATCCCTTGTCATTAACTAGGGAGAGTTATATATCACAGTTGAAGTGGGGTTGATGGAGTATCCATTAGATATATAGAATCACCCAGAGATGTAATTTTATTGGTGTACTATTCCATTGGATCACATGTTTTGGAGGCATGGTGTCTTGCTGCATAGTATTGTGGATCAATAGATGTTGATACATTCCTAGAACCCAGAGATTTTTTGGGTATTCCCTTACTATTTTTTTCTTATGGTGAGATGTTTGAATATTTTTATTTAATGAGAAGTGATACTTTTTGTGATGTCGTGATGTCTGATAGACATTTTACATATAAAAATTGGATTTCATGCTTCCAAATTTAGATTCATCATACAATGATAAGATTTATATTATGTTGTCATTTTATTGTAATCTAGATCATTTAGTATGACGACATGGAGGATGGAATTCACTGATTTGTATGCTCAGTGGAGTGATTTTTTTTGTTTTGGAAGTTGTTATTTTGGGATATATAGAGGTTGGATAGTTATAGTATTTTTTATGTGTAGTGGTGAGGTTATAAGAAATTTTTTGTGGGAATTTGGTTTTTTAACTTTGTCTAGATTTAGTTTTTGAGGTATTATGATTTCATTAGAAGGTAACTCATGCGGTGGTTTTTTGGATATATTTACTTTTTATTTTGGTTATGATTCCTTAGGGAGATAATCCATTGATTGGATTCTAAAGTAATGTACCATTCCTTCCCTATACATCACATTATAGATTTTCAGTGTTGGTGGTGTTTTAGAGAAGGATTGAGCAAGCTTCGTGGTGGTTGTCAGTGAAGCGTATCTTTTAATGGAAATTCACAATGTGAAAGTTGTACTGTATGTGAAATAGTGGTTCAAAACATTCATAGGAAGATAATTTCATGAATAGTATTTGGATAATGGAGGGGGGGGGGAATGTGAAATAGTTTCATGTATTCATAGTTATTCATGATGTGTAATTAATAAAGTCTTAAGTGAAGTTATTTTTAGAGGACGTTTCGTTTTTCTGGAAAGCCCATGTATTTCACATCATTAACGGAATACATGACATGAAACTAGTTTGATATTAGTTATCTTATAACTCTTTTGGACTAATTAATTTAATTTATACATGGCATCACTATCTATCATTTGAGTTTATCCCTAATATATTTTGAGGTATCTTCTAACCCACATAACTTTACATTGATCCATTTTTTATAATGGATCCTAGTAAGTGATAAGTGGTACGAAAATCCCTTATTTTTTGTTTAATTATTATATTATTATCCTTAGGATCCTTTTTAGTGGTGGGGTTTTATTTCGGTTTATGACATGGGGTTTATTTTCAAATCTCATTGATTTTCTGTAGGTTGATATGTGAATTATTCATGCAATAATGGTTTGTAGGAATTTCTTCTTCACCCTACAGTGTGCTGTGAGATCTAAAATCATGTTTATTGTATGAAATACATCAATGAACTCTTTGGTGTGTCATGTGGGAGGTATTTTATCTTTTTAATCATTGAGGGATTGATGTGTTGTCTTAATTAGGGTTAAATAATTAGGAAATTTATATTTAATGGGAAAGGGTAATCATTCTCATTATTTTTATAGTTATTCTATTATTGTGATGATTTGATTATATAGGATGATATCCCTGCTAAAATCCATGGCTATAATGATAATTTATTAGCGGTATAGTTGTTGTGATATGGAAACCATTTTGTAGGTTGTCGGGATATCACCCCAAAATGTAAATTTCATAAAAAAATTTCATAACACAATGGTTTTCGACAGATTTATTGGTTTTCTTACTAAATCCCTAAAACAAAGTGAAATGAGATAAAATCGCCATTGAATTTTTTTTAAAAGGACATTGATGTGTTGTGCATGTGGATTTACTTCTTGGGCATTGATGTGTGGTTGTGATTCAGATTGAGGTGATGTATGGTTTTTTTGGCCATTCTTTTGGGGTGATATATTAATGGATTGTTTGGAAATGTTTTTGGGGATGTTAGGTGCGGGTTTTTTGGATGTTTTTTGTGGATGGTGAGTTGTTGGTCTTTTTTTCCATGATTTTAGGTAAGTGAGGTGTTTTTATATTATTTTATTATTTTTGTTTGGTGATGTGATTGTTAGTTTGGACATTATTTTGGTGTTGTGAGCTGATGGTTCAATGAAAATGATGATATGCTTGTGATGTATGGTTATTTTGTCCTAGAATCCATGGATGTGATCGAATGATTATTTAATATTCATTTAAATGTTTTGTACTGGTTATTTAGATGTAAATAACTATTTAAAAAATAAATGATATGATGTTCAGATAAATGTGGTTGATTCTTAATAATTCAACGATTTGGATGGTCATTGAATTTAGTTGGAAATGATGAAAAAAAATTATAGATTTGAAGGTGTTATAAATTTAGACGGGGCATAAAAAGATGGGATATTGTGAGTTGGTATGTTTTTTAACTCATAGGTTGGGATTTTATGTGGTTAAATATATAGTTATATTCAATGTAATTTCTATATAATCTCCACCTAATTCAAGTCATATGTACCAACACGTGTATGTTCACTAGATTTGTTTTTTCCAACATCTCCATGATGAGTTTGGATGGATGGATTACTTATCATTACTTATCTATCTTATTTAATAATAGATATATTTATGATATTATTGTGGAGGTATTATAGTGAATTAGGTGATTCACATGGTGTTTTATATTAAGATGTGATACGATTGTGCTATGCTATGGTGGACCAAGTTTTTTTTGGGAATGTTGTGATATGATAATGTTGCTGGATGGATTATGGTGAGGGTCATACATGGTATGACGAGGGAATGATTTTGATGTGTTTAATATTAATTATACCATACTAATTAAGTAATGGAAGTGGTTTTGATTTCATGGTATCGGTGTGGTCAAGATAGAGGAGATGTGACGATGTAGTAGGGTTGTGGCCTAGGTGACATCAGGTGACATGTAATGTGGAAATGATATGGGAAAAAATTATATGTTATTCGAATATGATGAGAGAACCATGATGTACTATGTTGAGGTTTGATGGTCTAAATCAGTGGGAAATAAGATTGGGGCACCCTTTATCGATATGATTCATATTATGTTATTATACATGGCTTGGTTTGTTTGGGTAAATTTCTATGGTGATTTTGGGATGGATTGTTCACCTATTTTAGTTGATGTTTTTCCTTCATTCAGTCACATGTGAATTAGTATATTTCTTTCTCATGTACATGAAGGAATTTTGTTTTCCAACTATGTATACATGTATGGTCAGCCAAATTATATGAACATATTTCTAGGTTTCTACGAGTGTTACAAGGACTATATAGGTAAGTATTATTTTTTATCCTTTTTTGAATAGTGTTTGTCTCACTAATTTATCTTTACATTTAGGTATTTACATTTTGGAAATATTATATATATTAGTTTTAATTACACACGATTTTTTATGGTTTTGTTTTCTTTTTATATTATATCAAAAAGTTCTTTATGGATGAATCATCTCATATCATTATCCTATATTATTATATAGTGTAATTCCACCTATTTTGTGAGATTTTTATAGGATAAATTCGAGTCTCCAACCAGACCCCTACTAGAGGTGTGACTCTGGGGGCCATTATCCATCTTTTCTCATTACGGTATCTTTTGTGGTAGGGGTCCAGACATAGATATTAAAAAATTTCATTAAGTTCTTGTATAAAGAACAAAATTTAGTGTAAAAAAGATAAAAATTCTTCACATCCAACTAGTATGTTATTCTATAATATAAACCATGAGTAAAGCAGTGTTATTTTCCACATTACTAACAACAAAATCCCCTAAATTTTCATATAAATTAGGCTTATTTTATCTCAGTTTTCAAATATATTCTTTGTGATGACTTTTTTATTCATATAAATAGAATATATCATTATATAATCATTTTTATTGTAACATGAGAATCAAACTGAAAAGATATTGATAACACATCCCAAAAAAATCTCCTTTAATTTTTATTATATATATTCATTTTGGTGTGTCCATTTTATCTGATCATTGGTGTTCTATACATATTACAGTGCAGAACAATCCATTACAACATGATTCAATTTAACTCAGATAATGTCACCCAAAAAAATCATCAGACACTCATCATCGTTCAACATGATCTCATTAAATTCATGGGATATCCTTAGTTAACAAACAGATATAGTCTATTACTTCATCTCAAAAATTGATTCATCATACTGCTATTATTGTTGGGATACCATTAGTTACCACAAAAAATCATTCATGAAGTATTAACAACACCATATAATAGAATAGATCTTTCAATTTAATTACTCAATGTAGTCTCTATATAGTGATACATTTTTAGACTACAACATGATGTGTCTATATGAATGTAAGAAATTATAATTTTACCAATTTCTAGTGAAATGTTTTCTTCTTTTCACCATGCACTTTTAACCATGAAATATCATTTCCAATGTATACTAATTTAGACTTAATTTTCCTCTTAATCAATAATTATAATTATTTCAATAAATAAAAAAACACCACCAAAACTCATCAATAAATTCTATCATGAAACAATTAATATTATAACTCTATTGTCAAGGTTTTCTAATCACAATATCATAGGACAAAATGATGTTTTTGAGAGTAATTTAATAACCTGGTTTAAATTCCACTACTATATCAACCATTTCATTATTGATATTAACAAATAGGTTCTCCTATGTCAACTAACCTTATTAGGACTCTCCATTTTGACACAAAAAATGATGATATGGAATATTTGTGGTTATCATATTGTTTAAAATATATTCTAATTTAGAATGTTAAAAAAATTAATATATATCAATATATATATCTATTAAAATAATTATTAATGGGTGATATTTATTTTAAAAATATAATTCAATATTAATTAAAATCTATATAAAGGATACATGTGAATATTATATCATGTATATATAGAATTTAATGTCTGGTTTGACATAATATTTTTTTATTACATCTATAATTATTGATTTTTTATCTTTTAATACCAATAATAAAATTTATTATAATAATTCATTAATATTTATAGTTAATATTAGATTATAATTTATAATCCCTATTGAGTAATAATATATGAATATTGGGATTTAGTTTTAGAATCCTAACTAAACTGGGACACTAAGCTCTTTTCTTAAAAATATAGGGTTATATACATGTTTCCTGATACATACTCTTGAGTAAGATATTAATTTAAGTATATATAAATCCATCATATGAAAAAGTTACAAGTACCAATATCATGTGATATATTTAGATGTGTTTTAGATTTTATAATTAAATTTATATACATTATGGGTAAATTAACTACCTTGATATATATAGTTTAGTAATTATTGAGATCAAAATATGTTGATTTGGTTAAAGGAATAATATGTGAATCTAAAATCACATTAACTTTGAATACAGAGGAATTTTAGAAGATTCATATCATAAATTTGAAATAATTAAAATCCTTTAAAATATAAATTCATAAATTATTACTATATTTTTACAAGTTAATACCAAAATAATATATTCTATGTGAACTAAATATTTTCATTCCAATGTATGATCATGTATAAGGCTTGTAATATGTGGAAAACTCTAATGGTTTGGTTATTTTATTCAATTGTATGATCGGGGTTTCACATTATTGACTAACCCTCAATGATAGGTATCTAATAGAATATAGCTTAGATAATTATGTAGATATGTTTGGGAAATTATTTTCTACATAATTATTCAAATTTAATTTACAATGATAACTACATAATTTTTAAAATAAAAAAATAATTTTTTGTGGAATACTAATATAGACCCCTAAATAAGTGACATATTGATATTTTCCCACAAATAAATATGATATATTTGTTTAATATTATAATTATAGTTTATTTAAAAAAAATCATTATTGAACCCAATTATAAGAAATTATACTCATGCTATAAATGAATTATGTTGTGTGTTATGTTGACATAAAATAGAAATTTTAGTTTGAGATATATGCAACATAAGTTTTGTAATGCTATTGTTTATTATATTAGGTTTATAAGGGCTATAAATTATAAATTGAATCATTATGAACATGAAGAATATAATTTTAAAGATATGAAAGTTTCTACCTTTCCTCTCATGATTAATACATAATTTTGGAATATCATGAATTTGTAATGATATATAAGGAATTTAGAATCAAAAATAATTTTTTGATTTGGGAATTATATCCATCATTCAGAAAAAAATCACGGGATCCTATATTGGAAATTGTTGAATATTTTTAACATATGAGGCATTGATTAATTAATTTTATAAATGTAATTATTTTCTAAATATAGATAAAAATATTATTTCTGTTTTTAGAGGATAAGATATTTTAATTCTTTATTAACCATATAAATTATTTAATAGACATTATTTAAATAGTTTATATAATTGAAAATATTTTTATTTGATCATATATTCTAGATAATGATATTTCAATTTAGAATATTCTAAATAATATGATTAATCATAATAACTATAACAACACTTTCCATTAGAATATTATCCTTTGTCAAATAAAATATAAATATTCAATGATGGATAATTAGAGTCAATTTATTATAAATTATATATATATAAGTATTTTTATTATTATTAAAAATTACTTATAATCCTTTTATAGACCAATTTAAATGGGTTGTCAGGTAATGGTACATAATACATAGTGATATATGGTGGTGAATGAGTTTACACAAAATTGTTAGTTATAAATGCATCTTAACATTTAGTATCACTTTATTAATATGGTATTTTATCTATTATGAGGAATAATTTCTATCCATTATTATTCTTCAACATTTTCAAGAATAAAATATATAATGAACTAGTTATAATCATAAAAATTCAAAATTTTGATAATCATAGGGAATCCATGACCTAACATAGTATTGAAAAAATTTGATATTATGGTATTATTTTAAAAATAAATCCTCTAAGTACACAATAATTTATAGGGGTCTCTAAATAGATAAATAAAGAAAATTATTACTTTGATGAATAAGGGGTTAGTTTTACCATTATATTTATTTTATGTAATATATTGTAGAGAATATTTTATTATGACTTAACTATATCCCATTTAAGTTAAAAAAATCCATTATATGATATAATAATTGGTAAAAATTACAGTAAATCCTATATGCATTTTTTTAGTATTGAATCGAATAGAGAATTAAATTTTTATGATAAAATAGTCTTTAAATATGTAGAGTGTAAATTTGTAGAATAACCTATGGAAAATATTTCTAATTAATATCATAATCCATAAATATAACAAGTATTAATGACTATTTTATATGTTTTAACTTAAAAATAATATATTACATAAGGATTCGGTGAGGAAGAAATTATAAATATACCATTTAGTGATAAATAATTAATAATTTTTCATGATATAGAAAATTAATTGGGTTTTCAAGAGTTATTTACATACATATAAATTACATTATCAGTACAACTACAATTTTATTTGTAGTAAGAATATATATTTAATGATATATATAGTTTTTAGGAAGAATAATGATGTAGTTGATATTCTAAAAGAGTAAGCTAAAAATTATAGTGAGTATATATATAGTTTTGTTATATGAAAATGGTTAAAAGTAATAAATATGAAAGGACTCCATATACTCAAACCATATTGGAAATTAGTTGACATTCAGGATGGGGTAAACCACTTAGGTTTCGTTATTTTTTTCAAAAGATACACACATGTTTTATAGTGTAGAAACAGATTCGGATATATTAATAGAGAGGGGTTATAATCAAATTCATTGTATTTTATATGAAAAATCCATTCCACAAATTTACATGATATATTTTATTATAAATTTTTTTTATATAATAGCATACAATTATTATAAGATTAAAAAATGGATATCTAAACTACATTCTATAATGGAAAATTATCCATGGAAAGTATATGATAAATTTTTATTTGAGGATATAAATTATATTTTTAAGGTAAATAGGTTATAAAAAAATATTTGTGGAATTCGATAGACATGCTTATGTAAGAATATTTATATTAATGACGTAATTAAAGAGTTTGGTTTTGTCAATAATAAATACATATATCATGTATATATGTGGGATAGTGCCAAATATTTTATTTGTATACTATATATATTACTTAATTATTATAAAAAATTATTTAAAATCATTACAATTTGTATAGAGTTATTTAAATTAATTGTATTGTGAATGTAAGTTGGAATATTAGTCTATATATTACATTTAAATAACTAAATGTGTATATTAATGATGTCTCATGGATTGTGATAGAGAAAAAAAATATGCAATTTACTATATTAGATTATTTTGCTGCAACCCAAGAAGGGGTTTATACCATTTTAAACTTTTGTGACTCTTATGAATGATCAGTATCCTTTCACTAAATGAGAAATAAAACACATGGGTAATTATACTCATGATTCATAATTAAGATTGAGTTTGAAAAATATGTTTTCTATAAAACAATATATATTTTATTCTTTAATCATAACTCACATTTTGAAAAAGAAATTTTTTATCTAAGGATATTCAATTAATGTTATTAAATCAATGTAGTTAAATTTTAAATTAATTTATTGGGGTAGTAAATGTAATCATAGTAACTGGATGTGATGAATAAGTCATTATATATTGATACATTAATTCTATATTACAAACTAGATAATTAATATATATTTAAATTTGTAATTTTGTTCAACCTTAATTGTTGGGAATTTAGATGGAACAATATTATCTATTTCCCTAGTTGTCCCATGCCGGATATCACATTCTGGGAGGCTAGCGCCCGTCGAGGTCAAATGGATAAAATTCACAATTCTGAACCGAAAGAATGTTTCCAAAATATCCGCTTGATGGAAGAGTCGGACCGATGTGGCTTCACTGGATTGGATTCTACTAAATTCTCTAGTAGTGGGTTCAGAACATCCATACATGTGAAGTGGGAGAGAGACGGTATGGCCCTAAACCTCTGGTGTAAAGGTAAACCCACCAAATTGAATTTTCTGGTTTGGATAATTCTTTACAGAGCCCTCCCGAGGGACGACAACATCCGACGAAGAAGAGTGACCACGGTGTCGCACTGCTATTGTTGGACCAGCCCCTGAATGGAGTCAATGGAACACCTATTTGTTAACAAAAAATAGAGAAAGTCCTTGTGGAATTATGTGGGTTCTATTCTAGACATTGAGTGCAGTAGTGATAACTTTCAGGAGCTTTGCATAAACTGGTTTCGGGACTTTGGCTCGCAGGACATTGAAAGGAGAATCCATCCAACTGTTGTGGTGGCTACCTGTTTGAATATCTGGGAAGCAAGGAACAAGGCCAGAGAAGGTGTGAATACTTCCAAAGTAGTGATGCACTTGATAACCCAGTCAATGGTGGCCGAGCTGGGCAAGCTTCTTCGCAGTTGCTGGGATTCAACCTCTTCAGAAGGTTTCTCCCCAGATCGGTTTCTTATACAAGGACAAGTTCAAAAACCAAAGAAAAATGGGTTTGGTGGTTACAACACTGCAATTGATTAAATCTCAATGTAGATGGTTCTTTCATTTATGGGGATAGGAGGGGCGACAGACTTTTTAAGAATGCTAATGGCTCAGTAATCTTTGGCTTCAGCGCCTTCTATCGGTCGGGCGTCCTTGGGTGCAGAAGTTGGAGCCATTCACACAGGTCTCTCGTGGTTCAATTGCCTCAACATCAAGGTGGAAATTATCTAATAGAACTCCGTTGCATCTATACTCTTCCTCCATGGTAGGGAAGAACCTCTGTGGGATCTCTACTATCTGGTGAGACTTTGTAGGATCTTTACTATTCAATGATGTTCTTTCCATCATATTTCGCACGAAGGCAATTTTGCAGCGGATAAGCTGGCCCGTGAAGGTAGAGCTGATGAGGACATTATTATCTATAACTAGAGGGATTATTTTCCAAATATCTATAACAAGGTTATTCTCATAGACACCCTTGGCCTTCACCACTGTATTCCACCGTGACTATAATGCTTCGGTGGTGAATTGTTGTTCTCATTCAAAAATAATAATTTTCAGTCAGACATACAGAAGAACCAAACATACTCTTTTCCTCTAAGTACTTGGCCTTAAAAACATACATAATCTTGGATTAAGTTAATATCTCACATCGAGGATCTTTTCATATTTAGAGGTTTAGAGAATTAGGCCATAACATATACATAACAATTTGAATATTACATGTAGACACTTCTACTCAGTATCCATTTTTTATAAAAAAAAATATTGAAAAAAAGAGTCATGTAAAGTTACATATTTTATATATCATTAATTTTCCTTGATCCCATCCTTGACCCTATTAATATTTAAGTCCTATGAAAATTATTTCAAATAAACTTGGGATGAGCATTAAAATCTCAGTAAGAGATACACAAAGAAGGAAAACTGTTAGTTTCTTAAAACAACAATTAAACTATGAACACCTTATCATAAGAAATTCTTTTTACCTTTAGGAAGTATTAATTACTAATCATTGAATAAAATATCATTTCATACCATTTTTTAACCAAAATATTACTATAAAACCAATATAAATAACACATAACATATAAAGGTAACTTGGGACATAAACATACTTAAATGGAATAACCATATGGTCAACTTCCATAGATATCACTAAAAGGAATAGCCATATGTCCGACTTCCATACCCAATGAAATGGATGTTATTTCCTAACCACCCATCATGGTTTATCACGGAACCACCAGTCATTTGGTTTATCATATATCCACCCATCAAATTTCCAAGTACCATTAAAAAATCATAACACATAAATTATTGGAAATATAAACATTTCCCTAATAACAATTCTTTTTTCAATTATAATAAATTATTTCACGATATTTAAATAACCAATCTCGTTTGAAAACCATTTTCAATACCAAATCTCCCAATAGTAGAATAAAAGGTTTCCTTTTTTATAGAGGAAGCCAAATAATGATTATGGCTGTGGAGAGGTCATTGTCGCTGAAAACAGTAAAAAAATTCCTTTTTTTTGTTTTGTAAAATGCTACTTAGATTAAATATTCCCTTTGAATGAAATTAAAATTCAATTAGGTTTATACATCTTATAAAATAATGTCGTGTATAAATCAAAATATGCATCCATGAATGGAAATTGAGACTAAGTCCTATAGAAAGGTCATTTTTTACATAAAATAGATGGATTATCTGTATTCACTATAACCACACATAAAGAAATTATAAATACATGATAATATATAAAAAATCATTTCTCACATAATCAAAGAATGAATTAAACAAGAAAGCGAAGATTAATCCAAAGAATGGAAATTGGGTTAAAAGTTCCCTTACACCGTGTCTGAATTTACCGGTTCATTCTTTAATATCCTGAATAATAAACATAAATTAATTTATAAATTCTTAATAAAATTTTTTGAAGTTTATTATTCATTATATATCACTTATTACCTTTCTATTATTAAATTATTTGAGTTCATATTAAAATTTTTTCCAATGTTCGGAACATGAGTTAAAAATGAACTTGTTATAATTATAAATTGTCCATGTTTTCAAAATTACATTATATCTAGAATTATATTCATGATTTAGATAACATATATATCAAATATATCCAATATATATATATATATGTATTTATAATATTACATAACATTTGAATATAAGAAATGAAATGCATCGTTCATCGATACAGTAAGTCGTGTGTACACATTAACGCTACTTTCATTTCTATTTCATATTTTAATGTAATTAAAACTTAATTATACATAGGTATATTATAATTATAATATAATATCATATATAATTTCATTAACTACATCCTTTATATGTCCCATGTATGGCATGAACGAGTCATATCACTTTGAGGGGGCGGTAGTCCATACTTCCTCAAATGAAATTATCGCTTTTACCCAATGTAGAAACCATAAAGTTATGCTATAAATGAAAAATAAATAAGTAAAGAGACAATAATTATATAATATATATCACAGATAAATATAGTTCAATCATAATTTCCACCATGAGCGGTATTTGTAGATTTCTGAACAATCATCGTTTCGTGAGGTAATGGTTCACAATCTAGAGAAACAGTATTTTCTTTACCCATTAGATGGAGGTGTGTGCAAGTGTAGTTAGAATATTTCTCATAAAAACAACCTCGTATAATCAGGATACTGTTTTTGTTATAAAATAAAGTAATAAAAAGTGTTTAGTGGGTTGGAGAAGTAAAATAAAATAAAAGAAGTTAAGAGAAGATGTTGCCATTAAATCGGGTAACTCTCTTTGGTTTTAACCAAAAGGTTTACAAGAAGTGACTTATGCCTAAGGTAAGGCTTCAATGAGTAATATAGGGATGTAGGGAGATTAATTGGGCAATGGTTGGACGATCCATGGTGCTTTAGAGGTTTATGTAATGGTTTATAGTAGAGAGAATTTTATAAGGGGGAGGAGTGGCTCTTTTTGAGAGTTTAAAAATATTATTTCATTATATAATGATTTTCAGAATCCAAAGTTTAAAAACACATTAATGTAGAATTTAAGATGACTCTTGTTTGAAATAAAATCATCCAATAATAATTGGATAGCTGTTGGATATTTTTTTAATTTTTATAATCTTATTTATTTAAATCATTCATTAATGAGGTAAACACTACATCATTATTGGGTTAAAAATAATTTTATTTATTTGATGTAAGAAAATTATAAAAAACATTCAATGATATAGGAAATATTTTTATCTTTCAAATGAATATTTATAGTCAAATAGATAACTTATATAACCCTATGTAATAACTGATTTACTAAAGGATATATGTTTATGTCATTTTTGACATTACTTTAAATTAATTAATATAAAGTGCCATTATCACTCTTATGTGGTTACATGGGGTCCCAAAATAGACCCAAGGTTGAACATGGTTAGACATGACTCATCCAATATGGTAGTACAAGTGTTAAGGTAATTTTATATTATTATAATATTCTTTTCAATTTGAAATACCCTATTTACCTTTAACTGCGGTAAATAAAATTCAAAAGCTATTATTGAACAAAAATTATTTTCATCATATTGAACCAAATTTTGGTTAACAATTGTAGAGACCCAAAGAATAACGTACATGGAAATTACATTACTTTTTCAGAATACCTAACACATAGAAAAAACATACAGCAAAAGACCGTAATAATTTAGTGTCTTTGGAAACTCAGAATATAATCTTCTAATCTTGGTGAAAGATCTTCAACATCTCCCACAAAGATCTTTCATTTTTTTCTTACCTATAACCTTTATTTATATCCTAGGAAAAATAAAACAAAGAAAGCGTGAGATCAAATGCTCATTAACGGTAAGCATTGAGAAAATAAAACAAACCATATACATTTGAACTTCAAAAAATTAACATAAAGTTTAAACATCAAAATCTTGAGTTGTGAAATAAATCTTCGCAGTACGTAAGGCATAGATCATAAAGGAACATCAATCATGATAAAATAGCATGGGAATTAAACATTTAATTGTGTAAAACCATTAATCACATGATATGATTTCCATAGTAGCCAAGGCATTGCTACCAAGACCATCTTGGTGGACAAAGTCCCTTTCTGAATCGAGTTCACTCCTCGTTCGGGTCCTGTATCACTGAACCGGATTAACTTACCATTCCATCCATGTCTATCACATGAGATATAAATCTTTACCCAATTCATTGGAGGGAGATATTAGTCCCACCCATCTCATAATGAAATCATTCTTACGTGTGCGACAACATAAACATAAATCTTTCATCATAACCCAATGTATAAAATGGGTTTCATAAACATCATTCCATCATAACATAATACATATCAAACAAATGGATATCATTTCATCATAATAAAAGTAAAACCATGTAAATAATAGAGACATTGAACTTGAAACATACACATATCAAATAATGTCATCTTAGATGGAAAATGGTTTTGATAAAACACTTGAAATGTATTCTTGATGAAAATATCATTGCTTCTTCGAAATCATTTTCTTTTCACAAAATTCCATGAAATTTTAAAAGAAAAGGATTTTGTTGAAAATAGTCATGAGATATTGTAGAGGAAGATTCATGAAAATTAGGCTTTATGTATAATGAATCATTCTTTACATAAATTGTTATTACATCGAAATTGAAGCATACTTATTACAATATATAACAAAACCATGAAAGGGCCGTATATGTATAGTGTCTTTAGAAACTGGGAAACATAAAAAACTGGTTCATAAAATGTCTACACTGTCTCCCATTTATTTCATCATATCTATAGTCCCTTTTGGCATATCATAATTAATAACCTTCTTCCTGACATTGGGAAAAACATACAAAGGGTGAGCTCAAATGCTCAGTAAGGGTAAATAAATGAAATATCAATCACATCATATACATAAGAACATAACTTTTGGAAATCATAACCTGCAAAAGAGATCATAATTTAATAACATGGGATAAATCATAGTAGTGAAATGTAATCCCAATAATCATAACTTAAAACATGAAACATTGTTTAATAGACAGATAATCATAGAGAATCATTTCTTATTAGTCAAGAGACATTTCCAAGACTATCTTAGTGGACAAAGTCCATTTCTGAACCGAGTTTACTCCTCGTTTCAGTCCTGTGTCACTGAACCGTTTTAACCTACCGTTCCAGCCATGTATATCTCATGAAATATAAAATCTTTACCCAATGCATTGGAGGAATATATAGGTCCCACCCATCTCATAATGATACCATTCTTATGTGTGCCAAAAAATCATAAATCATACATCATTGCATAACCCATGTAATAAAAAATGGGACTCTTAAACAACGTGAAATCATAAAAAAATTAATATAAGATAAAGGAATTCATAAAAATAATTCCATCATAAAATAATAAAATCAATGTAATAATATGGATAGAAACATAACCCTATATTATCTTATATGGGAAATAATTTTGATAAAACACTTGAACTCCATTCTTGAGGAAAATATCCTTTCTACATCAAAAACATTTTCCTTTCTTAACATGTCTTACAATTTTAAACTAAAAGAAGTTGGTTAAAAATAAACATGAAAACTTGTAAAGGAATCTTCTTGAAAATAATGTTTTAAAAATCCATTCATGCCGTATAAGTTAAAAAAACATTCTTCCCGTACTTTTGTCGGAAAAGTCAAAAAGTACCTCGTATGAAAAACGACAAAAGATTCCTTTCATATCTTTTACTAAAAACTCACCGAAGGGTAAAATTGGATTTAACAAATTGTAGGTGGATGGAAATAATATTACATATTCACCAAACATGGGTGTGGATGATAAAATACACCCCTGTAAATACCAAAGTATAAACAATCTCGGATAAAATGAGATTGTGATATCTTCCCTTACCTTAGGTTCGATATGCTTCGTACGTATCTGAACGTCCTGTATAGTGATTTAAATAATTTCATTGACTTATTAAAGAATCATATTCATTGTTATGATATCATAGATGTTTCACTTAAGACTTTATATTACCCATTCTTTTGTAAATTCCATGTTAAAGCAGCGTTTTGGGTAAAATCATTTTATTTATCGTATATGTTTCGACTTGTCGTTCTTGATATTATTACTTATATCCTGATTTACATAATTCCAGAATGTAAAACATGATTTTTATATAATATATATTCATTATATACATATATATTATAGATCGATAAAAGGAATGAAATACACCGTTCATGGAGATGGTAGGTTGTACGTACGCATGAACGCTGTTTTCGTTTCCCTTTTGAATTGAATGAAATTAAGTAAATGACATACATATATATATATATATAAATACAGTATCATTATTATGTCATATATTTCATTATTATTCATTATATATACTTTATAATCATTCATGAATGGTTAACATGGAGAGTGAATCTCATCGTGTCGTGGTGACGGTAGTCCGTACGTACGCACAAGCAATGATATCATTCCCAAGATCGTGGAATTGTATTAAAGTGTATATATAATATTACAAAACAAATATAACTTTATAATAATAATATATATTCATTAATTTCACCATTATACCCATCCATGTAATGAGGTGGTGGAAAATAGATTACACCATGGCATGGAGACAGTATTCCGTACGTACGCACGCGCGGTGATTTCATTTTCTGTTGGATGGATAGATGGTGAAATATGGTTGTTTCATACTTATAATAACATATCAGTATATTATTGATACTTATGTTATTACCTCATAATGAAACAACTAAAAAAATAATAAGTGGAAGAAGAAATAAAGTTGAAGGAATCGGTAATGGACATTACCTCTTCTTTGGAGCGCCTCTTTGAGACCTCCTCTTAGGGAACTAAAATATGTCTTTGAAGAAGACCAGGACCTCTAGTATTTTTCTAGGGAAATTGAGAAGATAATTGGGAAGGGGTTGGCCGAGCTTAAAGTATCAATGTGGTGTGAGGAAGAGAGGGAGGAGTTTCCCTTTTATTAGGGAGGAGAGGGGCACCTTTAGAATAACTAAAAATATTATTTTATTATAAAATCAAATTCGATTTTTAATAGCTCCAAATTGATATATTTATAATCTAAGGTGGGGATGGGTCTAAATAATCTCATACAATAGAATTTAGACAAGTTTAGCTATCAATTTTATCCTTATCATTTAGATTTAACATTATGTTAGATAATTTAACTTTTACCATGTCTTCTTGTTTTCTTACACTGTAAGGTTAATAAACTTACTATATCAAGCCAAAATAACCCCAAGTTGTTTATTATTAATATATATAACCATATATAAGTAATTTGGACGAACCTTAGATTTTTTGGAATAAAATAACAATTAATAATATAATATTTGTTTTAAAAATAATTTTATGTCAATTTTGACACTATTTGGTAATTGATTTTTGTGAAAATCATAACAGAATGATTAGTTCTAAAAAATTTAATCAAATAAATAATAACATGTCATATTAACATATAATATTATTGGAATTCATAAGAAGTCTCAAATTACATTTATTTGGGTATTTATAACATCAATTATATCAATATTTCATTAATAAGATAATTACTGGATCATCATTGTGTCATAAATAAATTAAATTATTTAATGTCTAAAAATTATAAATAAAATACCATTATGTTGTAAATATTTTTATATTCTTAATGAATATTTATAGTGGAATTTATCTTATGTATAACCCTATATTACAAATGATTTAGTTATTAAATTTTGATTTTAACTATTTTAACCCTTCTTTAAATAAATTGATAATAAATATCCTAATCTAATCCAAGTGGGCCTAAATGGTCATATTTTATTCCTAAGGATGTTTTTTGTCTAATTAAACTTATCTAATAGAATTAGGACACGTGTTAGGGTAATAATAATATCATTTTTACCCTTAACTACCCTATTTACTTTTAACCGTGGTAAAAAAAAGTAAAATGTTACTATTCATCAAAAATTATTTTCATCTCATTGAACCACATTTTAGTTCTTGATATTAACCGTGTTGCTCGGATTTTTGAAATTCCTCTCACAGAAGCGGTAAAATTAAGTTTTATGAAAAATTCAGTTTTTTAACTACCACTTAGTGGTTTCACTATTCATAAAAAAATGAAAGTTTCCAGAAAAATACAAAAAATTAGGCCTAAGCTATATTTGATATTATGAATTAAAAAATGATGTTTATTTTACCAAATTCAAAACATATCAGTTACATTAACTAATTTAAAAATTAATTCTCGTCGTCAAGACAAATAGCATGTTTTTAAGAGATAATAACTATCAAAAGATTGACACTTGTTTATGTCTGGTTTAAATGTGAAATTACATCCAATGACCAACATTGTATTAAATTGTAAAAATATATTCTAAATATTCTTTAAAACTACTCAAATTAATAATTTATCACAATTAATTATTTCGATTAAAAAAGTTGTTTTTAATTAAAATTTAGTAATTTCCACTATTCATCAGAATATGAAAGTTATCCGAAAAGTACTAAAATTTCACCCTAAGCTAATTTAGATATTCCGAATCCAAAAATGAAGTCTATTTTGAAAGATAAAATTTATAAAATTTCAAAAAGTGGGTATTACTATTCATAATGGCTAGTTCATAATAATATTATCATAATATCTTGATTAGTGAAACTCGGTATTGCGTACTACACACGCTATCCAGGAAGGTCATGATTGCGTGTAATGCAGCCAAGTTAGGGTTTCATGTTGTGAAATAATCCTTCGTTGTTTCATATAACCGAATCCAACCATATTTCATTTATACATTGAATATATATATATATACACTCAATGTTGCGTAGAATGACTATTATAAAATGAACTTGAAATTGTGTGTAACACAATCTAAGAATAGAGTCGTGTATACTTCACGATAATACAATGTGGCATATAGCACAAGATAATCTTGTTGTAGCATAAAACACATGACAGAAAATAAATTAAAAATAATACTTATCATAAAATATCGGGTTGTTACATTCTACCCCCCTTAAAATGAATTTCGCCCTCAAAATTATTCGAGGTTATAAATGGTTTACTACATGAAAGTTTATTTAATAGAAACCCACATCATAAAAAGGAATACCAAAACATGGCTTTAAAAACTAAAGTATGAAATGTAACGGTTACACAAATTAACTCATCCCTGGGATTCCACGTAGGAGAACATAGGTGAAAATATGGATATGGAAGAAAAATCTAACCATAAAGTTCTGGTGGAGAGTGGTAGAGGACATGGTTATGAAAAATCCAACAATCACAAAGCTGTAAATTTGTGATGATCTAAGGTACCATCTGATTCATCCGATATAAGAGCACTAGGACAACATTTTTGGTTTTCAATATCATTTCCCTAAAGTTGAAAATTTTAAATTAGAAGAAATACTTGCTTGCTTTTGGTACAATCTCACTGTTTTTCGTGGTTTGAGCAATTTCCACTTCATCTCTTAAAGAAATGAAGTTGAATTTGTTCTTCGTGAAGTGTTAACAGATCATGTGATATAATGATGGGTCATTCCATCTGTTTCAAACAAAAGGTTAGAAAAAGTTCTCAAGTATACATAAGTCCATCTATGGTGAGATTAATCATATATGGTACCTAAAATGGACTTATACTTCATATATAATACTACTTAATATAATAAACCTAGTTTCTACTAAAAAGGGACTTCCTGTAGGCCATTGGTAGGCGATAAAGGCCAGTCGCACTTCAGTTGGGGTTCGATTCCCACATCCTTGTCCGACGCGATGGGCTGTCGCCCGTCCTGCAGGTTGTCCTTTTTCTAAAAATAAATTATAAATAATATCGGAAAAAAAATCTAGCCTTAAAAAATACTAACTTATGTTAAACATAATTCATTCCAATCTTTAGGGTTATCCAAAATACATATGTCCAATCTCATAGTATAAAGAAAACGATTACTTGAAATGTCATCAACCAAGCTTGTGAATACCGTCATTTATCCCCCATATATCTTGTTGTTCACATTCCAATCATGTGAATAACATAATCATGGATTCTATTGAAAAATTAATACCCATTGAACCTTAGTGAAAACATGAATGCAGTTAAAAGTTAACACTTTCCACATACCAAAATCCTCAAAATTCTATATACTCAAACCATGATATCACTTAGTTCTTATATCAATCATGAGCTCCTGAATACTATCAAACATTTCATTTTATCATTATCCATTCATTATGCGCATATCATCTTCTTTCCAAATTATTTGAATCACTTTTCATGGTTACAGATACCATAAAATTATTGAAAACCACAATATACTAATACAAAAAAATACTCTAATACACCATAAAATTACCCCAACAACATTTTTCTTGAATACCAATACATAAACACTTCAGTCCATCCTCTTAAATGATTGTCCTAGAATAAGTCCTTCCTTGATTTAGAAGTAACTTTTTAGGTCAGGGCATTGAGTTGGGTAATTCCCATGTTCTCCACAAATAAGACATTGAACTCCATAACACTCTGTTACTCTATGACCCTTTTTCTCTACATAGATAACATCTTACCCTCCATTTGAGGTATTCCTCAAGGTTCCTCTTCCCTTCTTTAGAAATCTCAAATTTCCTTTTATTTATGCTCCTCAACATGTGAACATGAATAAAAGTCTACCTTCCTCTTATTTGATGAATTAGGCATACCACTAAATTTCACCTTGTTAATTATATATCGCGATGAATGATTCGGAATAATCACAATATCTTTCTCTCTAGACATTACGCAATTTTTTTGCTCATAGTCACCATTTTGTCCATTGGATTCAATGTTAACCGAATTCCTTCTGGTTCCCTCCATTGACTTAAACACAAAAAAAAATCCATGAGAAGCAAAAATCATGCTAGGGAAAACAACATAGTAAAGGGGAAGTACCATCAATATCTAAAATCTTAGGTTAAATTCTATGATCGTTACTGCAGTTCTAGGACTATATCCTATATGTATACTTATCCTTAGGTACATCCCTAGACATACCTTAGAAATATCTCTAGGGATCTCACTAACGTTTTTGCATCCTAGTTTCCAATGGTTGACTAAACCTTTCCTCTGATACCAACTGTAGAGACCCGAATCTTGAAGTACATAGACATTACATTACTTTTGTGGAATACTTAGTACATAACAAAAACAGACACACAAGGACCGTAATAGTTTAGTGTCTTTGGAAACCTGGAACGTAATCTTCTAATCGTGGTGAAAGATCTTCAACATCTCCCAAAAAGATCTCCCCATTTTTGTTTCCTTACCTAAAATCTTTCTTTTAATCCTGGGGGAAAAGAAAACATAAAAAGGGTGATCTCAAATGCTTAGTAAGGGTAAACAAAAGAAATATCAATCACATCATATACATAAGAACATAACTTTTGGAAATCTTAACCTACAAAAGAGATCATAATTTCATAACATGGGATAAATCATAGTACTGAAATGTAATCCCAATAATAATAACTTAAAACATGAAACTTTTTGGCATACACATGTAATCATAGAGAATCATTTCTTATTAGTCAAGACACATTGCCAAGACTATCTTAGTGGACAAATTCCATTTCTGAACCGAGTTTACTCCTTGTTTCAGTCCTGTGTCATTGAACCGGTTTAACCTGCTGTTCCAGCCATGTCTATCTCATGAGATATAAAATATTTACCCAATGCATTGGAGGGAGATATAGGTCCCACACATCTCATAATGATACCATTATTATTTTTGCCACAAAATGATAAATCATACATCATTGCATAACCCATGTAATAAAAAAATGGGATTCTTAAACAACATGAAATAATAAAACAATTCATATAAGATAAAGGAATTCATAAAAATAATTCCATCACAACATAATCAAATCAATGTAATAATAGGGATAGAAACATAACCCTATATTATCTTAGATGGAAAATAATTTTGATAAAACACTTGAACTCCATTCTTGAGGAAAATATCCTTTGTACTTCAAAAACATTTTCCTTTCTTAACATGTCTTACAATTTTAAACTAAAAGAAGTTGATTAAAAATAAAATTGAAAAATTGTAAAGGAAGCTTCTTGGAAATAATGTTTTAAAAATATATTCATGCCGTATAAGTTAAAAAACATTCTTCTCGTACTTTTGTCAGAAAAGTCAAAAAGTACCTCGTATGAAAAACGACAAAAGATTCCTTTCATATCTTTTACTAAAAACTCACCGAAGGATAAAATTGGTTTTAAAAAATTGTAGGTGGATGGAAATAACATTACATATTCAGGAAACATTGATGTGGATGATAAAGTACACCCCAGTAAATACCAAATTATAAACAATCTCGGATAAAATGAGATTGTGATATTTTCCCTTACCTTAGGTTCGATATGCTTCATACGTATCCGAACCTACTGTATAATGATTTAAATAATTTCATTGACTTATTAAAGAATAATATTCATTGTTATTATATCATATATGTTTCACTTATTACTTTATATTACCTGTTCTTTTGTAAATTCCATGTTAAAGCAGCGTTTTGGGTAAAATCATTTTATTTATCTTATGTGTTTCGACTTGTCGTTCTTGATATTATTACTTATATCCTGATTTACATAATTACATAATGTAAAAAATGATTTGTATATAATATATATTCATCTTATACATATATATTATAGATCGATAAAAGGAATGAAATACACCATTCATGGAGACGGTAGGTTGTACGTACGCATGAACGATGTTTTCGTTTCCCTTTTGAACTGAATGAAATTAAGTAAATGAAATACATATATATATATATATATAAATCTAGTATCATTATTATGTCATATATTTCATTATTATTCATTATATATACTTTATAATCATTCATGAATGGTTAACATGGAGAGTGAATCTCATCGCGTCGTGGAGACGGTAGTTTGTACATACGCACGAGCGATGATATCATTCCCAAGATCGTGGAATTTTATTAAAGTGTATGTATAATATTACAGAATCAATATCACTTTACAATAATCATATATATTCATCACTTTCACCATTATACCCATCCATGTAAGGAGGTGGTGGAAAATAGATTACACCACGGCGTGGAGACGGTATTCCATGCGTACGCACGCGCGGTGATTTCATTTTCTGTTGGATGGTTAGATGGTGAAATATGGTTGTTTCATAATTATAATAACATATCAGTATATTATTGATACTTATTTTATTACCTCATAATGAAACAACTAAAAAAAGAGTAAGTGGAAGAAGAAATAAAGTTGAAAGAATCGGTAGTGCACATTACCTCTTGTTTGGAGTGCCTCTTTGAGACCTCCTCTTAGGAAACTAAAATTGGTTTTTGAAGAAGACCAGGACCTCTAGGATGTTTCTAGGGAAGTGGAGAAGAGAATTGGACAGGGTTTTGCCGAGCTTGAAGGCTCGATGTGGTGTGAGGAAGTGAGGGAGGAGGTGCCCTTTTATAAGGGAGGAGAGGGGTACCTTTGGAATAACTAAAAATATTATTTTATTATAAAGACAAATTCGGTTATTAATAGCTCCAAATTGATATATTTCTAAGATAATGTGGATATGGGTCTAAATCCTTTAATACAATAGATTTTATACAAGTTTACGTATCAATTTTAACCTTATCATTTAGATTTAACTTTAAGTTAGATAATTTAACTTTTACCGTGTCTTCTTGTTTTCTTACACTGTAAGGTTAATAAACATACTATATCAAGACAAACGAACCCCAAGTTGTTTATTATTAATATATATATCCTTATCTAAGTCATTTGGCAGAACCTTATATTTTTAGGAATAAAATTACAATTAATAATATAATATTTGTTTTAAAAACAATTTTATGTCAATTGTGACACTATTTGGTAATTGATTTTTGTGAAAATCATAAAAGAATTATTAGTTCGAAAAAATTTAATTAAATCAATAATAACATGTCATATTAACATATAAAATTATTTTAATTCATAAAAAGTTAAAAATTACATTTATTTGGGTATTTATAACATCAATTATGTCAATATTTCATTAATAAGCTAATTAATGCACCATCATTGTGTCATAAATAAATTAAATTATTTAATGTCTAAAAAATACAAATAAAATACCATTATGTTATAAATCTTTTTATATTTCTCATGAATATTTATAGTCTAATTTATCTTATGTATAACCCTATATTGAAAATGATTTAGTTATTAAATTTTGATTTTAACTATTTTAACCCTTCTTTAAATAAATTGATAATAAATGTCTTAATCTAATCCAAGTGGGCCTAAATGGTCATATTGTATTCCTAAGGTTGTTTTTGGTCGAATTAAACTTATCCAATAGAATTAGGACATGTGTTAGGGTAATAATAATATCATTTTTACCCTTAACTACCCTATTTACTTTTAACCGTGGTAAAAAAAAGTAAAAAGTTACTATTCACCAAAAATTATTTTCATCTCATTGAACCAGATTTTGGTTCTTGATATTCACCGTGTCTCTCGGATTTTCGAAATTCCACTCACAGAAGAGGAATAATTAAGTTTTATAAAAAATTCAGTTTTTAACTACCACTTAGTGGTTTCATTATTCATCAAAAAAATGAAAGTTTCCAGAAAAATACCAAAAATTAGGCCTCAACTATATTTGATATTATGAATTCAAAAATGAAGTTTATTTTACCAAATTCAAAACATATCAGTTACAGTAACTAATTTTAAAATTAATTCCCATCGTCAAGAAAAATAGCGTGTTTTTAAGAGATAATAACTATCAAAAGATTGACACTTGTTTATGTCTGGTTTAAATGTGAAATTACATCCAATGGCCAATATTGTATTAAATTGTAAAAAACTATTCTAAATATTCTTTAAAACCACTCAAATTAATAATTTATCACTATTAATTATTTCGATTAAAAATGTTGTTTTTAATTAAAATTTAGTAATTTCCACTATTCATCAGAATACGAAAGTTATCCGAAAAGTACCAAAATTTCACCCTAAGATAATTTCGATATTCCGAATCCAAAAATGAAGTCTATTTTGAAATATAATATTTATAAAATTTCAAAAAATGGGTATTACTATTCATAACGGCTAGATCATAATAATATTATAATAATATCTCGTTTAGTGAAACTCGGTATTGCGTACTGCACACGCTATCGAGGAAGGCCGTGATTGCGTGTAATGCAGCGAAGTTAGGGTTGCATGTTGTGATAGAATCCTTCGTTGTTTCATATAATAGAATCCAACCATATTTCATTTATACAGTGAATATATATATATATATACACTCAATGTTGCGTAGAATGACTATTATAAAACGAACTTGAAATTGTGTGTAACACAATCCAAGAATAGTGTTGTGTATACTTCAAGATAATACAGTGTGGTGTATAGCACAAGATAATCTTTTTGTAGTATAAAACACATGACATAAAATAAATTAAAAATAATACTTATCATAAAATATCGGGTTGTTACATTATGAAACCATAAAAATCCGTTCATGTCGTATAAGTTAAAAAAACATTCTTCTCGTACTTTTGCCGAAAAAGTCAACAAGTACCTCGTATGGTAAACAAAAGAATGATTCCTTACATACCATGTAGTAAAAGTGAAAAATGGGTAAAAAGGACTTTAAAAAAACATGAAACCATTTTTAGAAAACAGAGACATGGATGATAAATATAACCCTAGTAAATACTTACGAATAAACAATCTTGGATAAAAACGAGATTGGAAAAGTTATCCCTTACCTTAAGTCCAATTTGATCCGTACGTGTTCACAAATCCTATATAGTGGGTTTAAACATATTATTAAATTGTAATATAACCATAGTAATATTTATGATATCATATATGATTCACTTATGACTTTATATTACCCGTTCATTTGTCAACTCCATGTTAAAGCAGTGTTTTAGGTTAAATCATTTCATTTATCGTACGTGTTTGGACTTTTTCTTCTTGATATTATTGTTAATTATATCAAGATTTACTTACTTCAAAAATGTAAAACATGACATATATATCAAATATGTTCAGTATATATATACATATAATTGATAGAAAAATGAAATGAAACACACCGTTCATGAAGACAGTAGGTCGTACATACGCAAGAACGTTGTTTTCCTTTCTTTATTGACTTGAATAGAAGTAAGTAGATGCAATATATATATATATATATACATAAACACAGTAGAACTATTGTGTTATATATAATATTATTAGTCATTATATATACTTTATAATCATTTTTGAATGGTTAACATGGAGAATGAATCTCATCGCGTCGTGGAGATGGTAGTCCGTACGTACGCACGAGCGATTATATCATTCTCATACTTATTGAATGGAATTGGAGTGGATAATATAATATCTCAGAATCATTATGATGTTATAATAACCATATATAGTTATTCTTTACTCCATTATAACAATCCAAGTATGGTGGTGGTGGAAAACAGATTACACCACGGCGTGGAGACGGTATTCCGTACGTACGCACACACGGTGATTTCATTTTCCATAGGATGGATAGAAGGTTAAATAGGGTTGTTTGATATTTATTATAACATATAAGTTTATGAGTGATACTTATGTTATTACATTATAATGAAACAACTAAATAATAGGAAGTAGAATAAGGAAGAAACTTGAAAAAATCGGTAGAAGAGATTACCTCTTCCTCGACGTGCCTCCTTTAAACTTCTTTTTAAGAGACTAGAGTTGGTATTTTGAGAAGACCAGAACCTACAAAATTTTTATAGGGAAGTTAATAAGATAAATGGTCAGGGTATGGCCGATCTTTAAGGCTCAAATTTTTGTGAAGAGGAGAGGGAGGAGGTGCCCTTATATTGGAGAGCAGAGGGACACTTTTTGAAACATTAAACATATTAATTTATAATAAACCCAAACCCAACATAAAAACATACAAAGTGAATCAAATTAGGATATTAGATAATATAGGGTTTTAGTTTCATCAACCAATTAAATTTAGACATGTTTTAATTTTATTTTAAACCTTGTCATTTTGATTTATCCTTTTTTAATCTATTTAATTTTATTTGTGGTACTAATGTTATAAATTTTATATGGTTATAAATACTTACTTATGTGTTGTTAATTATACATAATTTGATACTTTATGACATTTTATATTATATAATTTTTAATTTTTAATTTTTAAATAATTTTGTGATTTCTAAACTACTAAATAATATAAAATATCAATAGTGTCAATTTTGACACAATTCATTTATTTGAATTTAAATAAAATCCAAAGAGAATATATTCTATAAAAAACCTATTTAATAGATTAATAACAAGTCATATTCATCTATAAAATTAGGTGAGAACATTAATTAGTTCATATAAATTTTATTTTAATACTTTTAAAATCATTTATTTGATATTTCTTTTAATAGAATAATTAATACAACATTTTTGTATAATTATTTAATATACATATGTGTTGTATAAAAATTAAAAATAAAATACTATTAGGGCGATAAATATAATATATTTCATAAGAATACTTTTAAAAGAATTTATCTTATAAAACAATGCACTTCTAAAATTTTATCTTTATTAAAGTCTGAAGGTGACAACTTTGACATCATTTAAAATAATATAATAAAAGTGTCATAATATATTTCATAAGGCTCCAAATGGTCCAATATTCGACCATTTGATGATTATAGTTTACATGTACTTGAAAAATAAGTTTTGGTTAGGTTTTTTGGGCCTTTTATGGGCACTATTAGTTTAATAAGAACTATATTATTGGTTTTTCACTAAATAAACAACTTCTCCATCACTATTGTGTCACCATTAATGATAATTATTTATTCCATAAAAATTATAAATAAATTTAAATTATGTAGATAATTTTATTAGATTTTTGGAGACTATTCATGTATGAGGTTTCATGAATTTTATCACTAAATTAAAATTATTATACTTATAATATTTAAGAGAGTGGCATGTCGTCACTTTCTTTGGTTTTGATAATAATTACATCATTTTCATGGTCAAAAGTCCATGAAATGAATTTATTTTGTCCCTTAGGGGATATGGGTCGATTTTTATTCGTCCAATAATATTTTTGAGGGTGTTAGGGTAATGTTATAATCATATTTTTACCCTTAATTACCCGATTTACCTTTAACAATAGTAAATAAAATTTACCGTTGTCACTATTCATAATGTCTAAAAATAAAAATTATCCTATTAAAATAATTTGGACCTACTGATTCCAAATATGGAATCCATTTTTCAAAATTCAAATAACATAATTTTCAGGAATTAATTTAAAATTAATCCCGTTGTTAAGAAAACGGTGTTTAAAAGTTTAAATGTTGGAAAAGATTGAAGTGTTTTTACCTATGAATTCTGTGTAAAATTAAAGCTAATGACTTAAATTATATTAAATGGTAAAAATATATTGTATTTATACTTTAAAACCATTAAATTTTATAATTTTACCATATAATTTATTTTGATGAAAAAAGTTGTTTTTAATTAAAATTTAGCGTATTTTTACTATTCCTCAAAATATGAAGGTTATCAGAAAAGTATCAAAAATTTATCCAATGTAAAATTTTATATCCTAATTCAATAGAATAAGTTTATTTGGTAAAATTGAACTTATAAACTTGTCAAAATTGATATTTAAAATGGGTGCGCCATCAAAAGGCGATAAAACTGCATTTTTTGAAAAATATTTCTTTTATCTAAAAAATAAAATTTGTTTTCATTTATAATTCTAGGAAATCTATTTTGTAAAATTAAAAATTCAGTTAATACTGTTCATAATGGCTAGTTCATAATATTATAATAATATATCACTGTTTAGTGAAACTTAGTATGGCGTACAACACACGCTATCGAGGAAGGTTGTGCTTGCATGCAACACCTGCCAAGAATAGTGTTTGCATATACTACAAGCTAATACGGTGTTGCGTATAGCATAGTCTAATCTTGGTGTAGGGTACAACACAAGACATCAAAGAAATTAAAAATAATATTTCTCATAAAATCTCAGAGTGTTGCATTCTACCCCTTAAAATGAATTTCGGCCTCGAAATTCATCGAGGTTATAAATCGTTTACTACATTAAAGTTTCATTCATAGAAACCCACATCGTAAAAAAAATACTAAAACTTAATTTTAAAAAGTGAAATATGAAACATAACAGTTACCCAAATTAACTCACCATTGGGTTGTCATATAGAAGGACATAGATGAAATATGGATATGGAATAGAAATCTAACCATCATGTTTGGTTGAAGAGTGGTAGAGAACATGGCTATGAAAAATCCATCAATCACAAAGCCATAAATTTGTGATAATCTAAGGTAGCATATGATTCATCAGATATGAGGGCACTAGGACAACATTTTTGGTTTTCAAAGTCATTTCCTAATATTGAATATTTTCTGAATTAAAAGAAATACTTACTTGATTTTTGTAAAATCTCACTGTTGTTTGTGCCCTGAACAATTTCCACTTCATCTCTTAAAGAAATGAAGTTGAATTTGTCTTCTGTGGAGTGTTAGCAGATCATGTGATATAATGATAGGTCATTCCATCTATATCAAACATATGGTTAGAAAAAGTTATATACATAAGTCCATCTATAGTGAGATTAATCGTATATGATTCCTAAAATGGACTAATACTTCATCTATCATACCTCTTAATAAAATAAAACTAGTTTCTACTAACCAGGGACTTCCTGTAGGCCAGTGGTAGGCGATAAAGGCCCGTCGCACTTCAGTTGTGGGTTCGATTTCCGCAACCAAGTCTGACGTGACGGGTTGTCACCCATTCTACAGGTTGTCCCTTTTTCTAAAACTACATTATTATAACATTCCTGCAATAATATCGAAAAGAGTTCTAGCCTTAAACAATACTATCTTATGTATAACTTAATTCATTCCAATAATTATGCTTATCCAAAATACTTTGGTCCAAGCTCATAGTATAATGAAAAGGATTACTTGAAAGGTAACATAACAAGAACGTGAATACCATCATTTATCCCCCATATATCATAAGATATATCTTTTTGGTCACATTCCAAACATGTGAATTCATTAATCATGTATTCTCTTGAAAAATGAATACCCAATGAACCTAAGTGAAAACATGAATGCTGTCAAAAGTTAACTCTTTCCACATACCAAAATCCCAAAAAATTCTATATACTCAAACCATGATATCACTTTGTCCTTATATCAGTCATGAGATAATTAATAATATCCAAAATATTATTTTCTCCTTATCCATTCATTATGCGCATATCATATACCTTCCAAAAATATTTTAATAACCTTTCATGGTTACTGGTATCATTCATCATAAACTTTCAAATACTCCAGGAAAGACGACAGTGTAACAATCCTTAGATTTTTCTTTATTCCATAGTACCATACATTATTCTTGATAAACATACAATCATTCCACTACCTTCTTAAACCACTGACTGAGCTTCATCATTTATTTCATCTCATATATCATTTTTAGTCTCTTCATTATCATCCACATAAATACTACTCATATGACCATTATAATTCTCTTCAAGAGAATTTCCCTTAGAGAATTGGTTTGCATAATGCCCATACATTCAACATTTAAAACATTTAGTCATTTTTGATGTCGTAGAAATACCATTATCCTTGTCCATGGTGTTAACTGAACCTTTTCCTTTACACTTACTGGATTTGTGTTCTTATTTTACACACCCAAAGTATATTCCAGCTACTTTGAAACATTCTCCTTGATTCCTCTTCCCACATGATTTACATGATCAAAATTGAACTTTCATTCCTTTATGATCATCATGAAACTCCATCTTTCTCTTATTAGCTGAGTCGAGAAACATAACAAAGTTGAGACTATTGGTCATATTATGAGATTACTGATTAGGCATAATAACAATATGTGGACTACCCGATCCAATTTCATTTGGTTGCTCATGAAGAATATCATTCCCTTGTCCATCATATCCTCCATTATCTTGAATCTTCTTGTTTCCAGCCATTTTCTATAACCCAAAAAGAATAGTGTGAGAGGAAAAAATCATAATCAAGGGGGATTACCTTCAATATATAACATCATAGGTGAAATTATAAGATCGTTACCATAATTATAGGACTATAACCTATACTTATACTTATCCTTAGGGATATCCCTAGATATACCTTAGAAATATCTTCTAGGGATCTCACTAAAGTTTTCACATCCTAGTTTCCAAAGGTTAACTAAACCTTTCCTCTGATACCAATTGTAGAGACCCAAAGCATGACGTACATGGATATTACATTAATTTTGCGGAATACCTAATACATAACAAAAATAGACACCAAAGGACCTTAATAGTTTAGTGTCTTTGGAAACTCAGAATATAATGTTCTAATCTTGGGGAAAGATCATCAACATCTCCCATAAATATCTTCCCTTTATTTTCTTACCTAAAACCTTTCTTTATATCCTAGGGAAAAGAATGCATATAAAGGGTGATCTAAAATGCTCACTAAGGGTAAGCATGGAGAAAATAAAATAAACCATATACATTTGAACTTCAAAACATGAACATAAAGTTTAAACATCAAAATAATGAGTTGTGAAATAAATCTTGGCAGTATATAAGGCATAGATCATAAAGGAGCATCAATAATGATAAAATAGCATGGTAATAAAACATTTAATTGTGGAAAACATTAGGCACATGATATGATTTCCATAGTATCCAAGGTATTGGTGCCAAGACCATCTTAATGGACAAGGTCCCTTTCTGAATCGAGTTCACTCCTCATTCCAGTCCTGTATCACTAAACCGGATTAACATACCATTCCAGCAATGTCTATCTCATGAGATATAAATCTTTACCCAATTCATTATAGGGAGATATAGGTCCCACCCATCTCATAATAAAATCATTCTTACATGTGCCACAACATAAACATAAATATTTCATCATAACCTAATGACTAAAATGGGTTTCATAAACATCATTCTATCATAACATAATCCATATAAATCAAATGGATATCATTTCATCATAAGAAAAGTGAAACCGTGTAAATCATAGAGACATTATACATGAAACATACACGTATGAAATAATTTCATCTTTGATGGAAAATGGTTTTGATAAAACAGTTGAAATGATTTCTTGATGAACATATCATTTCTTCTTCAAAATCATTTTCTTTTCACAAAATGCCATGAAATTTTAAAATTAATGGATTTTGTTGAAAGTATTCATGAAATATTGTAGAGGAAGCTTTATGAAAATTATGATTTACAAAACCACAAAAATCCATTCATTCCGTATATGTTAAAAAACATTCTTCTCGTACTTTTACCGGAAAAGTCAAAAAGTACTCGTATGGTAAACAAAAGAAAGATTAATTTCATACCATGTAGTAAAAGTCAAAAATGGGAAAAAGGACTTTAAATGTACATGAAACCATTTTTATAAAATAGATACTTGGATGATAAATATAACCCCAGTAAATACTTACGAATAAACAATCTCGGATAAAAATGAGATTGGAAAAGTTATCCCTTACCTTATGTCCAATTTCCTCCATATGTGTCTGAAAATCCTGTATAGTTGGTTTAAACATATTATTAACTTGTAAAGGAACTATAATAATATTTATGGTATCATATATGATTCACTTATGACTTTATATTACCCGTTATTTGGTCAATTCCATGTTAAAGTAGCGTTTTAGGTAAAATCGTTTCATTTATCGTACGTGTTTGGACTTGATCTTCTTGATATTATTATTACTTATATCATGATTTACTTACTTACAGAATGTAAAAAATGATTTATATATCATATATATTCAGTATATATATATATATAATAGATAGATAAATGAAATGAAACACACCGTTCATGGAGAGGGTAGGTCGTACGTACGCATGAACATTGTTTTCCTTTCCTTATTGACTTTAATCGAAGTAAGTAGATGACATATATATATATATATACACACATAAATACAGTAGCATTATTTTGTTATATATACAATTATTAGTCATTATATATACTTTATAATCATTCTTAAATGGTTAACATGGAGAATGAATCTCATCGCATCGTGGAGACGGTAATCTGTACGTACACACGAGCGATGATATCAATATCATAATTACTGAATGGAATTGGAGTGGATAATATAATATCTCAGAATCAGTATGATGTTATAATAACCATATATAGTTATTCTTTACACCATTATACTCTTCCAATTAAGGTGGTGGTGGAAAACAGATTACACCATGGCGTGGAGACGGTATTCCGTACATACGCACGCGCGGTGATTTCATTTTCCGTAGGATGGATAGAAGGCGAAATAGGGTTTTTTTTTTCATATTTATAATAACATATCAGTATATTTGTGATACAGACATTATTATATTATAATGAAACAACTAAATAATAGGAAGTAGAATAAGAAATAAACTTTAAAGAATTGGTAGAAGAGATTACCACTTCCTCGACATGCCTCCTTTAAAGTTCCTCTTAAGGGACTAAAGTTTGTCTTTTGAGAAGAAAAAAACCTCTAGAATGTTTATAGGGAAGATTATAAGTGAAATGGGTAGGGTTTTTCAGTCATGAAGGCTCAAATTGTTGTGAAGATGAGAGGGAGGAGGTGCCCTTATATAGGATAAGAGAGGGGAACTTTTTAAAACCTTAAAAATATTAATTTATAACAAACCCACACCCCACATAAAAACTTTCAAAGTGACTCAAATTAGGATATTAGATAATATAGGGTTTTAATCTAATCAAAAAATTAAATTTATACATGTTTTAATTTTGTTTTAAACCTTATCATTTTGATTTATCTCTTTTTAATCTATTTTATTTTATTTGTGGTACTAATGTTATAAATTTTATATGGTTATAAATACTTACTTATCTGTTGTAAATTATACATAATTTGATACTTTATGAAATTTTAGATCATATAAATTTTTATTTGCAATTTTTAGATATTTTTGTGATTTTTAAACAACTTAATAATATAAACTATAAATAGTGTCAATTTTGACCAATTCATTTATTTGAATTTAAAAAACATCCACAGAGAATATATATTTTAAAAAACCTATTTAAAATATTAATAACAAGTCATATTCATCTAAAAAATTAGTGGAGCACACTAATTAGTTCATATAAAATTTATTTTAATTATTTTAAAATCATTTATTTGATATTTCTGTTAATAAAATAATTAATATAAATTTTTTGAATAATTATTTAATATACTTATTTTTTGTATAAAAATAAAAATAAATTTCTATTATGAAGATAAATATAATATATTTCATAAAAATACTTTTGTTCAGGTTTGTTGTTCCTTTTATTTCCACTATTAGTTTAATAAAAACTATATTATTGATTTTTCACTAAATAAACAATTCCTACATCACTATTGTGTCACCATTAATGATAATTATTTAATCCCTAAAAATTCTAAATAAATACTCAATATGTAGATAATTTTATTAAATTTCTGGAGACTATTCATGTTCGATGTTTCATGAAGTTTATCACTATATTAAAATTATTATACTTATAAGATTTAAGAGAGTGACATGTTGTAAATGTTTTTGGTTGTAATAATAATTACCACATTTTCATGGTCAAAAGTCCATTAAAAGAATCTATTTCGACCCTTAGGTGATATGGGTCTAATTTTATTCATCCAATAAAATTTTCTCAGGTGTTTGGGTAATTTTATAATCTTATTTTTACCCTTAATTACCTGATTTACCTTTAACTATAGTAAATAAAATTTACCGTAGTTACTATTCATAATGATTAAAAATAAAAGGTACCATATTAACATAATTTGTACATACTGATTCGAAATATGGAATCCACTCTTTAAAATTCAAAACACATAAGTTGCAGTAATTAATTTAAAATTAATCTCGTTGTTAAGAAAATGGGTTTTAAATGTTAAAACGTTGCAAAAGATTGAAATGTTTTTACTTATGAATTCAGTGTAAAATAAATGCTAATGACTTAAATTATATTTAATGGTAAAAATATATTATATTTATACTTTAAAACTATTAAATATTATAATTTAACAATATAATTTATTTCGATGAAAATAGTTGTTTTTAATTAAAATTCAGCTTATTTTTACTATTCATCAAAATATGAAGTTTATCAGAAAAGTATCAAAAATTTATTCAATGAAAAATTTTATATCCTGATTCAAAAGAAGAAGTTAATTTTGTAAAATTAAACTTATAAACTTTTCAAAATTTATATTTAAAATTGGTGCTCTATCAAAAGGCTATAAAACTGCATTTTTGAAAAATATATATTTTATCGAAAAAATTGATTTGGTTTTCATATCTCATTCTAGAAAATGTGTTAGATGAATTATAATGTTGTAAAATTTAAAATTAAATTAATATTATTGATAATGTAAAGTTAATTATATTATAATAATATATCATTGTTTTGTGAAACTCGATATGGCGTACAACACACACTATCGAGGAAGGTCACACTTGTGTGCAACACAAACCAAGAATAGTGTTTGTGTATACTAAAAGATAATACGGTGTTGCATATAGAGCAAACTAATCTTGGTGTAGCGTACAACACAAGACATCAAAGAAATTAAAAATAATATTTCTCATAAAAGCTCAGGGTGTTACAATAATAAAAACCGTGTATGTCATATTTTCTAAATTCAATTCACTGAAGTGGTAAAATTTATTTTAAATGAATAAATCGGTTTATTAACTACAAATGAGTGTTTTCACTATTCATCAAAAATAGATGTTTTTTAAAAAAATAAAAAAAATTAGCATTAGATATATTTGATATTCTGAATTAAAAATGAGTTTTATTTTACCAAATTCAATACATAGAAGTGGCATTAATTAATTTATAATTAATTCCTGTTTTCAAAACAAAAGGCGTGTTTTTAAGAAATAATAACTATCAAAACATTAAAACTTGTTTATGTCCAATTTCAATTTTAAATTACTTCCAATGACCAAAATTGGAGTAAATGTTAAAAATATAATCTAATTAAAATTTATCACCAATAAAAATATAATCTAATCATATAAATAAATTATATTAAAAGGAAGTTTGGAATTAAAATGCAGTATTTTTCACAATTCATTAAAAAAATGAATTTTATCAGAAAAATACCATAAATTTACCCAAAGTAAATTATGATGTACCGATTATAAAGAAGAATTTTATTTTTTCAAATAGAACATATAAAACTGAACAAAACTTTATTTAAAGAGGGTTATCCATCAAAAGGCGGAAAATCGACCTTTTAAAGAATATTAGAATATTTAAGCGTAAAATTGGATTCTTTATTATTTTAAGCCTCTAAAATTTATTGAATATATGTAAAAACATTTAAAAAACATTTATATTGATATTATAGTTAGTTATGTTCATTCTTTCCAATAAAATGACTAGGCATTAACTACCATTTAAAATAATATCATATTATTGTTTTTCAGTATGACTCTCCATTGTGTGAAACATATGATTTCAATGAAACCTGTTGTTGTGTGTCGAGTATGCCATCGAACATAGGATCCCATTTAAAGTAAAATTAATATTTAATTCACAAATATTAATAAATATGAAAATTTTATTATTCTTTATTTACCTTGGATGTTACATCCTTCCCTCCTTTTGGGAATTTCATCCTCTCAATTTTATTTACCTCTCAAATAAGTGGGTGGTATTTATCCCTCATAGAATTTTCAGATTCCCACATAGCCTCTTCAACCATATGGTTTTTCCAAAAATCCTTTACAAGATTAATTACTTTATTCCACAACACTTTCCCTCTTCGATCAAGAATTTGGACTGGTTATTCCTTAAAAGATAGATTTTCTTCCAACTGAACTACCTCTGGACTCAAAACCAGAGATGGATCTGGAATATACTTTCTCAACAATGAAACATGAAAAATATTTTTTACCTTGGAAAACTAGGAGGTAAATCCACTCTGTATGCAACTGATCAAACTTTATATAGAATTTCATAGGGTCTAATGAACCTCTTACTCAGCTTTCCCTTCTTACCAAAAGGAATCACACTTTTACATGGAGAAACACTGAGAAAGACATGGTCACCTACCTTGAAAGAAAGATCCTTCCTCTGGTTATCCGTATAACTTCTCTTCTTACTCTAAGCAGCTCTCATGTTCTTCTGAATCAACTGAACTTTTTCTTCCATCTCTTCTACCAATTCTGGTCCCATCAGCTTCCTTTCACCTACATCATCCCCAAAAACTAGAGTTCAACAACACATTCCATATAATTCCTCAAATGGAGCCATCTGTATATAAGAATAACAGCTATTTTTGTAAGAAAATTCAACCAAAGAAAGATATTGGTCCCAACATTCCTGGTAATCCATTGAGAAAACACATAACAAATCCTCCAAGATCCAAATTGTTTGTTTAGACGGCCCATATGATTGTGGATACAAAGTTGTATGAAAATTTAATTCAGTACCCAACTACTTATGATGGCCTTTCCAAAAGTTGAAAGTAAACCTAGGATCACAGTCAGATACAATGGAGTGGGGAACTCCATTTAACCTGACTATATCATTTACATACAACCGAGAAAGTTGATCTAGAGACAAACTATCTCAAATAGGAATGAAATTAGAATATTTACTCAATCAATCAACAATAAACCAGATATAATTGTTACCTCGAGATGTCTTCAATAATCCCACAATGATGTACATGGATATATTTTCCCATTTTCACTGAAGCACCGGTAAAGACTGAAGCATCCCATTCAGTAACTTCTTCTCTTATTTAACATATTGACAATTCAGACACTTCAAAGTAAAGTCAGCAATATCTCTTTTTATTCCATCCCACCAGTAGAACTACCGAATATCTATGCACATCTTAGTACTTCCAAGATGAACTGAAAACGGAGAACTATGAGCTTCAAATAATAACTCTTTCCTCAACTATGAATCACAAGGCAAATATCATATCTTTCCAAACATAAAAATACAATCACCATCGATGTTAAATTCGGACAAGTTACCCTTTTGAACCAACTCTACCTTTTTCTATAACGCATTGTATTCCTTCTTTGCTTTCATAATTTTATCTGATAAAGATGATTTTACTTACACCAAAAAAACAGAGGAATCTCCTGCACCAATAACTTCTATTCCAAAGATCATAAAATCATTCATCAAAGTATCTTGTTCTAAATGTAAAAATGTTAATGAAACGTTACTTTTTCGACTCAAAGAATCTTTGACTTTATTTTCCTTTCCTAGATTGTAATGGATCATGAATTCATATTTCATGATTATTATAGCCATCTCCATTGTCTCATATTCAATTCTTTCTGATTGAATATATACCTCAAACTATTGTGATCACTATATATTTCACACTTTACTCCATACAAGTGATGCCTCCATATCTTTAATGCAAAAAACAACAGATTTTAATTCCAAATCATGTGTGGGGAAATTAGACCCATGAGGTTTGAACTGATGTGAAGAATAATCAATTACATGATCATTCTACATTTAGACGCAACCAAGTCCTTTCTGAGTCTATTGAGAGATTATCTACATAAAGTTTGCGAATCCCCATCGTGTTTGGAATCTCATTAGGGCGATCATCACATTTCCCATCACATTAATTGTTTACCTGATTCTTCCTATTTCAGGGAATTTTCTGGAATAAAGGAAATTTTAAGCAAGAATATTTTAAAACAGTTTAACACATAAATGGGAATCCAGTGACATTAAAGGAATAACTTATAAATTACATGTATTTCTTTAACTTACGAATTTATAGGCTTGAATCTATGTTATCCAGGATTTATTTACTAACATATATTATTATAGGTATTTTAAACTTAATAATGGTTATTAATGAGATTATGAATTTACCAAATTATATCCCCTGGGAGGGTCAAACTAGGTGTGCAACAAGTCCTGTTGTCATGCACCATTTACCTATTGAGTCTATCTCAACACGGTTTTTTCAGGTCTTACCTCTATTTACATCTGTGCCAAAGCCACATACACATGTAGTATATAGACAAGGATGCATTTCATTGATAAACCAATTATTCCATACTTATGAAAATTTAAGAACTTTTTCTTATACTTAGTCTTATCCATAAGGATTTACCTAGAGTTTTCTAAATATAATCCCAAAATAACTAAAATTTCTCTTAGATACAAACCATGAAAAACCTTCTCTTTATTAAAAATCAATACATGATTTATTACATAATGTTAGACTTAAAAAAACTAGAAATATTGAGAATTATATTTTCTTTTGGAATTAGGTAAATTTCATAACAACTTAAAACAATAAATACATCATCTTTATTAAACATTTCCCTAACTTGCTCGAACTTAAAACTGCATGGGATAACCTGAGGATAAACACAAGAAATGAGTGATCTATAAATCTTAGTAAGGTAACAAATATATAATAACATGAAGAAGTTATTAAATGTTATAAAACATGCATATTAATGGGGAATAAAATTAGTGAGAATCAAAAACATGAATAATGAGGAATGAATAGCATTATAATAAAAATGGGGCATGAGAAATGTGGAAAAAATGTAAAAACCTACATCATTAACATATTTCAAGGATAACTACCAAGAAATAATAATATTTCCATAAAAGGATTCATGTTTACTATATATCCCAACATGATATCTTATGATACTAAATATCACCCAATGCATTGGAGCACTGTATAATTCACCAAAACTGGAGCATTAACATATCTTCTTTTCAATAACTGGAAACTATAATCACATTATTTTTTCTAATTGAACTTAACACCTTTTTGAGTTAATTTAGTCGTTGGGCTAGATATCCATGAAAATTTTTCTATAAAAATACTCTAAAAACCATCCAAACTAAGATAAAAATAGATCTAAGTCATATTTGTGGGTCATTTCCATTCATCAACAACTTTTTTTAGAAGGATCAATAGTTATGCCATTTTTTGAAACAAAGTGACCAAGGAATGAAATTTTTTGTAACCAAAACTCACAATTTCTGTATTTCCCAAACTGTTTCTTTTCTTCTATGGTTTTCAAGAAAACCCTTAAATGACTTTCATGGTCCTTTTTACTTTTAGAATAAACCAAATTTCATTAATTAACATAAACACAAATTTAACCAAAAACTCATGGAAAATTATATTCATAAGATCCATGAATATATCAGGTGAATTTGTTAACCCAAAAGGCATAACTAAAAATTTATAAGTTCCATATCTAGTACAAAACGTGGTCTACGGAATGTTTTCTTCCTTTAGTTTCAACTGATAGAACCCCGACCTCAAATCAATCTTCCAAAAATACCGACCTCCCTAGAGTTGATCAAAAAAATCATCGATATGAGGTAAATGATACTTTTTCTTAATAGTTATGTTATTCAATGCTCTATAATCAATGAAAATTATAACTGAACAATATTTATTTTTAACAAACAAGACATGATCACCTAATGGTGAGGTGCTAGGTCAAATGAAACCTTTTTCTAATAACTCCTATAATTGCTTCTTTAACTCTAAAAGTCCAATTTGAGCCATTCTATAATGGAGTATTGAAATTGGATTAGCATTAAGAACTATGAAAACAATAAATTCAACTTCTTGATTAGGTATAATACCTGTCAACACATCATGAAATACATCAAGATACACATTTACCACTTGCACATCATTAATATGAATAGTTCCATTATTTTCAACAATACGTGCAGGTAACATTAATTTCCATATTTTAGAAGTTTCTTAGATTCCTAATATGTTATCAAAAGTATAGGTTCATTATTTTACACAAACTAAAAATTGTTCTGAAAAGACACCTTTTTAGATCTGCAGTCAATCTTAGCATGATAAACAGAAATCCAATACGTACCCAAAATAACATTAAACTCTACAAGAGGAAAAATTATATGGGTTACATGTATATTCTTTATACACACAAGGATTTAAAGGTTTTTATAATTTCTTTTGGTTTCATCATTTCGTCCATGTGTTTTTACCATAAGTTCAGGATTCATATATTAATATGGAATCCCCAATTTACTAGAAAGCTTCTCAGAAATAAATGACTGTGTAGACACAGAATCAATCAACACATTGGCATAATCTGAATAAACAAAAAGTGTACCTGATACTACATCATTCGATCGGGCAACATTTTCGGAAGTAGTTTAAAAGGATTTAGCCACCCATTTCTGCTTGTAGTCTAGATACTTTTCCTCAGTAGAGTTCTCCGTTGGACACTCATTTCCATATTGACCCATTTAATTGCACTTAAAACACCTTACCGTTGGCTTTTCATTACCTTCATGATAATATTCCTTATAGTTATGAGAAATATTACCAGACTTACCACACCAAAATCACTTTTCAGAAATTGAAAAAAAAATCTTGAGGATGCTTTTTAACACACTTCTTAATAGATTGAAATTTAATTTTCTTACCTCCAGGATTCTTTGATGAATTCTTTCCATTTTCCTGCCAACTGGACCTCTCTTTTGTTTACTCTGATGGATCACCTGATCATCAAAAAACACCATTTATACCTTCTAGGAACATTTGAATGGTTTTTCATATCATTGAAATTCACGAGAGGCTAATTCTCTTCGATATCATGGCTTCAGTACTGAGTAAAATTGATTTATCTTACTATCAAGATCTCAGACGAAATTTGGAGCATACCTTTCCAGTCGAGTGAGCTTTTCTTCTTAAGTAGACACTGAGTCATCCTCCCACCTCAATTTGGAGAACTATTTTTTCCATCCTAAGTCAAACCACGTTTGGAAAATATTTCTCAAGAAAAATACATTTGAATTCATCCCAATCAAGAGAATCAATCTCCTCACTGTCCCTGATATTTTTCACTATCGACGACCACAGATCAGCTTCACCTTCAATATAGTAAACAACGAGACTAACCTTTTAATGTTCTAAACACCCTAGGACATCAAAAATCTTCTCTAGTTCTTTAATCCACCCTTTAGCTGGAATTGGGTCAGATGATCCTCTGAATGATGGGGGATGTTGCCTGATAAAATGCTCCACTACTTACATGTTCCTCTATGGTTGATCAGGATGATATCATGCATGGATACCACCACCATTTATAGCCTGATTCAATTGTGCCATCACTGCAACAAACTATTCAGTTCTTCTTCTGACCATATCAAGTAACTGATTTGGAAGGTTATTCTCCTCTGTATGCCTTCCCAACAAAGTTTCCCTATTTCCTCTGCAGAAAACAATTATGATCATAGAAATATCTTAGGATAATCCACATGTTAATATGTATATTCTATATCATTTCAATCTTACCATAAATTAATTTATTGACATTAATATGTCAATATTCTATCTCTTAAAGTTTCTAAATTGACCTATGATACCGACTATAAGGACTCAGCCTTAAAACATTACATAATCATGAATTAAGTTAATAATTCACATCAAGGATATTTTTTGGTTTAGAGATTTATATAATTAGGCCATAATATATACGTAACAATTTGAATATTACATGTAGACACTTCTACTCATTATCCATTTTTCATAAAATAATAACTATTGAAAAAAGAGTCATGTCTAGTTCCATATTTTAGACATCATTATGTTTCCTTGATCCCATCCTTGACCCTATTCATCTTTATGTCCTATCAAAAATTTTCAAAAAAAACATGGGATGAGAATAAAAATCCCAGTAAGGGATACACAAAGAAGGAAAACTATTATTTTTTCAATGTAACAAGTAAACCATGATTACCTTATCATAAGTAATAATTTTAACCTTTATGAAGTAGTATTTTCTCTTCACTAAATAAAATATCATTTCATACCTATTTGTAACCAAAATATTACATTAAACTTTATAGAAAGAATATATAACATATAAAGGTAACTTGGGACATAAACATACCTAAATTGAATAACCCTATGGTCGGCTTCCACACATATCACTAAATGGAATAGCCATACAGCCAACTTCCATACCCAGTTAATTGGAGGTTATAATGTAAACACCCATCCTGGTTTATCATGGCACCATCCTTCATTTGGTTTTTTACGTAACCACCCGTCAAATGTCTACGTACCATTATAAAATCATAACACATAAAATATTGAAAATATAAAAATTTCACTAATAACATTTCATTTGAAAACATAAGAAATAATTTCAAGATATTGAAATAATAAATCCATTTCAAAAACCATTTTCAATACCAAAGCACCCGATAAAAGAATAAGGGGTTTCCTGTTTTATTTTTAAAAAAAAAATTATTGCTTATAGTGGAAGCAAAATAACGATTACGGTGGAAGATAGGTCATTGTCGTTATAATGTTAAAAAAATTCCTTTTTTAATTTAGTAAAATGTTACAAAGAAAAAATATTCCCTTTTAATGAAATCAAAAGTAAAAGGGGATTATACACCGCATAAAATAATGTTGTGTATAAATCAAAATATACCTTAATGAAAGGATATTGAGATGATGCCTCTTAAAAATATCATTTTTTAAATAAAATTGATTGATTATGTGTATTCAATATAAGAACAGATAATGAAATATCCTTGTGGATTTTCCTCTTCACTTGAGGCTGAAATTCATGGAATTATCATTGTTGTGCATCAAGCTGTGAAGTGTGGTTGGGATAATTTATAGCTCGAGTATGATTATACTGTTTTCGTTTCTGCCATAAGGACGGGCCTTTCTCACTTATCCTAGATGCTAACTAATCATTGGATTAATTGTTTACAGTCACTCTTTTCCTTGAATCATATTATAACTCACATTTATAGGGAATCCAATTCTGTTGCTAATCTCCAAGCAAATAAATTTGTTAATGGAGTTGATTTTGTTTGGAATGATCAAGTTCTTGATGATCTCCTTCCTTTTATTAAAAAAGATTGAGAAAAGTCTCTCATTTTTAGACTTCTGTAAGCCATCTCTTACTTTTGTTTGAGGCTGTTTTGTATGATTTTTTTACATACTTGTGTTCTGGTTTATTTCTTTGGGGTCTGTTTTCTTAGTTTTATTCTTCATTCTTCTTTGGAGTGGTTTGCTTCTATTTTTTCTACAGGTATGATGTAACAAGCCTTCTATTCTCTGTTATTTTCTACACTGGGTTTCAAGATGTAATTTTTTTTGGGGGATCTTTCATGGAGTGTCGGCCTGGAGCAGACTGCTTTGTTGCTGTTTTTAAGAGTTATATTATCTCATGGGTGTAGTGTATCATCCGAAGAATTCGTTTGATGCCTTTGTTGGGGGCTCGTTAGTATCTTCAATGATTGATGTTATGGAGTCATTACTAAGAAAGATCCCATAATTATACAGAGGGTTCCAGAATCCTTCTGTTGTGGTCTCCTTATTCAGAATCTTCGTCTTGACATCTAGAGACAACCCTATTTCAATGGGTGTTTCTTGTTGCTTTGGTTTTTGTTCTTTTTCACCATAACTATACATTATGGTTGTTTGGTATTTCTTGTTTTTATTTTTTATTATATCATTTTCCTTTTTTATTTAATAAAATTACATATTAACATAAAGAAGGTATAAATAAATTGTAAAATATAACAATTCATTTCTCACATTATCAAATAATCACTTAATCAAGAAAGATAAGATTAACCCAAAGAATGGAAATTTGGTTAAGAAGTTAAATTACCTTGTGTCCGGCTTAACCCGTTCATTATTTAATATCCTAAATAATAAACATAAGATAATTTATACATTCTTAGTAACCTTTTTCTTTTTTGTTATTTAGTTTATATCACTTATTACCTTTCTATTAGTTAATTATTTGAGTTCCTATCGGACATTTTGTCGATGTTCGGAACATGGATTTAAAATGAACATGTTATAATTATAAATTGTCCATGTGGTCAAAATTACATTATCTACAGAATGATATTCATGATTTTGATATAATATATATCATATATATCTAGTATATATATGTATTTATAACGGTACATAACATTCAGTGATAAGAAATGAAATGCACCGTTCATGGAGATGGTAAGTCGTTCGTACGAATTAATGCTACATTCATTTATATTTCATATTTTAATGGTATAAAAACTTAATTATACATAGGTATATAATATATATAGTATAATTTCATATATAATTTCATTAACTCCATAATTTATACATCCAACGTATGGCCTGGACGATTCATATCACTTTGAGGGTGCGGTAGTCCGCACTTCCTCAAAAGAAATTATCACTTTTACCCATTATAGAAAACATAATGGTATGATATAAATAAAAAATAAAGAATTAAATATATAAATATAAATATAATATATATCACAAATAAATATATTTCCATCATAATGGCCACCATGAGATGTAGTTGGAGATATTTGAACAATCGTTGTTTTGTGAGGCAGTAGTTCTCCATCCAGAGAAATAGTATGTTCTTTACCCATTAAGTCGATGAGTGTGTAAGTGTAGTTTGAATAATTCTCATTAAAAAACCTAGTATATTGAGGATACTAGTTTTGGTAGAAGATAATGTAATAAAAAGAGGTTACGGGGTTGGAGAAGTAAAATAAATGAAAAGTACTTAAGAGATGACAATACCTTCAAATTGGGTAACTCCCTATGATTTGAACCAAAATGTTTAATTGAAGTGACTTCTACCTAATATAAGGATTATGGGAGGAATATAGGGATGTAGGGAGCTTAATTGGGCCGATTTTGGACATTACAAGGGGCATGAGAGGTGTTAGTAATGGGTTATAGGTGAGGGCTTTTTAAAAGGGTGAGGAGGGACTCTTTACGAGAGTTTAAAAATATTATTTTATTATATAATGATTTTCGGCTTTTGAAGGACCAAAACTCATTAAAGTAGAATATAAGATGTCTATTGTTCGAAATAAAATCACCCAATAATAATTGGACAGGTTCTAGAATTTGTTTTAATTTTAATAAACATATTTATTTAAATCGTTCATTAATTTGGTAAACACTGCATCATTATTGTGTCATAAATAATATTATTTATTTGATGTCTACAAATTATAAAAAAATACCTTGATGTATTTAATCTTAATATACTTCTAATTAATATTTATAGTCAAAGTGATAACTTATATACTATCATGTAAGAATTGATTTACTAAAAGATATATGTTTACGTCATTCTTGTCATTACTTAAAATTAATTAATATAACGTATCATTATCACTCTTAAGTGGCTCCATGTGCCCCCAAAATCGACCCAAGAATTCCCATAGTTTGAAATGACTCATCCAATATGGTTAGGAAAAGTTTTACAGTAATTTTATATTATTATAGTATTCCTTTTACCTTGAATTACCATATTTACCTTTAGTCGCGGTAAATAAAAGTCAAAAGTTATTATTCACCCAAAATTATTTTCACCATATTAAACCCCATTTTACTTTCTAATAAAACCCATGTATTCCTAATTTTCAAAATTCAATTCACAGAAGCGGTAAAATTTAATTTAAATGAAGATTTCGGTTTTTTAACTACTACTCAAAGTTTTCACTATTCATCAAAAATTGTTGTTTTCTGATAAATAGCCAAAATTCAGCATAAACTTTATTTGATATTCCACATTCAAAAATGATTTTTATTTTACCTAATTAAAAACATAGAATTATCATAAATTAATTTAAAATTAATTCCCACTGCCAAAACAAAAGGTGTGTTTTTTTAAAATAATAACAATTAAAAGATTGACACTTGTTTATGTCCAATTACAAAGTGAAATTACGTCCAATGACCAAAATTGGATTAAATGGTAAAAATATAATCTAATTAATCTTTAAAACAATTTAAAATATAATATATCCATATAAATAAATTATATTAAAAGGCAGTTTTGAATAAAAATACAGTATTTTTCACTATTCATTAAAAATAAATTTTATCATAAAAATACCAAAAAATTAAACAAAGTAAATTTTGATGTCCTGATTCTAAATAATAAAATTATTTTGTCAAATATAAGATAAAAAAGTTTCCAAAACTAGATTTAAAGAGTTTTCTCCATCAAAAGGTGTTAAATCGACCTCTAAAAAAATATTAGAGTATTTATGCTTAAAATTGGATTCTTTATTATTTTAAACCTCTAAAATATATTGGATAAATGTAAAAACATTTAACAAACATGTATACTCATATTTTAGTTAGTTTTTTTCATATCCACTAATAAAAAAGATAGGCATTAACTACCATTTAAAATAATATTATTTTATTATTTTTTAGTATGACTCAGCATTGTGTGCAACATAAGATTTCCATGAAACATGTATTTTTTTGTTGGGTACACCGTCAAAAATAGAATCCCCTTTAAAAATATATTAATATTTAATTCATAAATATTAAGAAATATGAAAATTTTATTATTCTTTATTTACCTGGGATGTTACATCCTTCCCCCCTTTTGGAAATTGTGCCCTCGCAATTTTATTTACCTAACAAATAAGTGGGGGTAGTTATACCTCATAGCATTTTCATATTCCCATGTCTCCCCTTCAACCATATGTTTTTTCCACCAAACATTAACCTGATGAATTACCTTATTCTGTAATATTTTCTCTCTTCGGTCAAGAATCTGTACTGGTTATTCCTTGTAAGAGAGATTTTCTTCCAACTTAACTATCTCTAGACTCAAAACATTATATGGATCTGGCATATAATTTCTCAACATTGAAACATGAAAAACATTGTATACCTTGGATAAACATGGAGGTAATGCCACATTGTACGCAACTAATCCAACTTTCTACAGGATTTCATAGGGTCCAATTAACCTCGGACTCAGATTTCCCTTATTACCAAAACACATAAAACTTTTCCATGGATAAACTTTGAGAAATGCATGATCACATACCTCGAAAGAAACATCATTCCTCTAGTTATCCACATAAATTTTCTGCCTACTGTAAATTTTCTCATGTTCATCAGAATCAAATGAACTTTTTCAACCATATTTTCTACAAATTCTGTTTCCATCAGCTTCCTTTCACCTACTTCATCCCAAAAAGATGGGGTTCGACACCACTTCCCATATAATTCCTCAAATGGATCCAACTGTATACTTTAAGAAAAATGATATTATAAGAAAACTAAAAGAAAGAAAGATGTTCATACCAAAATCAGTGGTAAACAATTGAGCAAGCACCTAACATGTCCTCGATAGTCTAAATTGTTCATTCTGACTGCCCATCTGATTACAGATGAAATGATTTACTAAAATTTAATTTAGTACCCAACTAATTTAAAGGAATTTTCAAAAGTTATAATTAAACCTGAGATCACAATCAAATATAATGGAGAGGGGAAATATGTGTAACCTGACTATCTCTTTAACATACAACCGAGAAATTTGTTCTACAGACAAAGTATTTTGAATAAGAAGGAAATGATCAGATTTAGTCAATCGATAAACAATAACCCAGATTTCATTATTACCTAAAGATGTCTTCTGTAATCCCACAACAATATTCATGGATATATTTTCTCATTTCCACTCTGGCACCTGTAAATACTGAAGCATCCCTTTTGGTAACTACTACTATCATTTTACCTGTTGACAAGTCAAATACTTCACAGTAAATTCATCAATATATATTTTCATTCAATCCCACCAGTAGTACTCCCAAAGATATCTGTATATCATAGTAATTCCAAGATTAACTGATAATGGATAACTATGAGCATCACATAATAACTCTTTTTTCAACTGTGAATCATAAGGCACACATAATCTCTTCACAAACCTCAAAATACAACCATTATAGATGTTAAATTCATACAAATTACCCTTCTCAACCAACTCTAACTTTTTCTGTAACTCATTGTCTTATTTCTAGGATTTCTCAATTCTGTCTCATAAAGATGATTTCACTGACACCAGAAACAAAACAGAGGAATCTCCAACACCAACAATTTCTATTCCAATGTTCATCAAATCATTAATCAAAGTACCTTTTTCTAAACATAATAAGGTTAATTTAACATTACTTTTTCAACTCAAAGCATCAGCCACTTTATTTTCCTTTCTCAGATTGTAAAAGATCATGAAATCATAATCCTTGATTAATTCTAGCCATCTCCTCTGCCTCAAGTTCAATTATTTTTGAGTGAATATAAACTTCAAACTGTTGAGATCAGTATATATTTCACACTATTCTACATAAAAATGATGCCTCTGAATTTTTATAGTAAAAAAATAGAAACTAATTCTAAATCATGTGTATGGTAATTTAACTAAGGAGGTTTCAACTGACGTGAAGCATAAAAAATTACCTGATCATTCGGAATTAGGGCACAACCAATTACTTTCAATGAAGTGTCCATGTAGTTAACAAATCCAACATATCTAGAAGGTAGTTCCTAAACTAGAGCATTCACCAATCTTCTTTTCAATTCTTGAAAACATTAATCACAATAATTTGTCCAAATGAACTTAACACCTTTTCGAGTTAATTTAGTCAGTCGGCAAGATAACCCTGAAAAAATTTCATCCAACCTTTGGTAATAACCTACCAAACAAAGAAAACTATGAATATAGATTATATTTGTGGGTCTTCGTTATTCTTCAACAACTTTTGTTTTATTAGGATCAATAGTTATTCCATTTTATGAAACAATGTGACCAAGGAATGAAATTTTTTGTAACCAAAACTCACACTTGCTGAATTTCCCAAATAGTTTATTTTCTTTTAAGGTTTTCAAGACATATCTTAAATGATATTCATGGTCTTATTTAATTTTATAATAAACCAAAATATCATCAATGAACACAACCAAAAATTTATCAAAGAACTCATGGAAAAATCTATACATAATATCCCTGAATATAGTAGGTGAATTTGTTAACCCAAAGGGAATAACTAAAAATTCATAATGGCTATATCTAGTACGAATTGTGGTATTTAGAACGTATTCTTCCTTTACATTCAACTGACGGTACCCCAACCTCAAATCAATCTTTGAAAAATACTAAGCTCCCTAGAGATGATAAAACAAATCATCGATACAATTAATTGGAAAATTGTTCTTAATAGTGAAATTATTCAATTCTATATAATCAATTCAAAGTCTCATTTAACCATCTTCCTTCTTAACAAAAATGACAGGAGCACCCCATGTTGATGTGAAAGGTCGAATGAATCCTTTATCTAATAACTCATGCAATTTCTTCTTTAACTCTAATATTTAAATTTGATCCCTTCGATAAGGGGGTTTCGAAATTAGATTTGCACCATGAACTAAGTCAATAGTAAATTGAACTTCCCAATCAGGTATAATACAAGGAAAATAATCAGGAAAAATATCAAGATACTCATTTACTAGTGGAACATCATTAATCTGAACCATTCCTTTGTTTTCCACAATATGTTCAAGGTAACATTCATTTCTATCATTAAGTAGTTTCTCAGCATCCCAATATTTTATTAAAAGCAAGGGTTCATTCTTGTACACAAACTGAAAATTATTCTGAAAAGACACCTCTTTAGCTCTACAGTTATTCCTAGCATGATAAATAGAAATCCAATCCATACCCAAAATAACATCAAACTCTACTAGATGAAAAACTATATGGTTTGAATGTAAATTCATTATGCACACAAGGATAGTAAGATTCGTATAATTTTTTATGTCTCAACATTTCCTCCATGTGTTTTTACCATAAGTTTAGGATTCATATATTGAGATGGAATTCACAATTTACAATAAAACTTCTCAGAAATCAACTTATATGTAGACCCTGAATCAAAAAACACATTGGAATAATCTGAATAAAAACATAGTGTACATGATATTACATCATTCGATGGCCCATCATCTACTGAATTATTTTCAAAGGATTTCACCTCTCCTTTATGCATATAGTCTAGATGCTTTCCCTTAGTAGAGTTCTTTATAGGACACTCATTTCCATAATTACACATTTCATTGAACATAATACATCTTGTCATTGTATTTTCATTCCTTCATGACCATCTTCCTTACAGTTAAGAGAAATTTGGCTAGACATACCACACTAAAAGCACTTTTAAGACTTTGATAAACATTCTCCAATATACTTTTCACCACACTTCTCGCAAGATTTATATTTAATTTTCTTACCACTAGGCTTCTTTGATGAATTATTTTTCTTTTCTTGCCAACTGGACCTCTTCTTTCGTTTACTCTCATAGAACACTTGATCATCAAAAAACTCCCTTTATACCTTTTGATTATATCTAACAAGTTTTTTATAGATTTTGTATTCACGATAGGATAACACTCTTCAATATCGCGGCTTCAGTTCTGAGTAAAATAGATTTATCTTACTATCAAGATATTAGATGAAATTTGGGGCATTCCATTCCAGTCAAGTGAACTTTTATTCATAAGTAGCCATTGATTCATCCCCCTTCCTCAATTCCAAGAATTGTTTTTCCATCCTACGTTGAACCACCTTAAGAAAGTATTTCTCATGAAACATACCTTGAAATTAATCCCAATAAAAAGAATCAATCTTCTCACTATACCTAATATTTTTCACCATCGACCACCACAGATCAGATTCACCTTAAAAATGGTAAATAGTGAGTCTGACCATTAGATTTTCTGAACACCACATGACATAGAAAATCTCCTCCAGAGATTTAATCCACCCTTCAGCTACTATAGGGTCAGATGATCCTCTAAATAATGGGGCACACAACCCCATGAATATCTCCACTAATGACATGTTCCTCTGTGGTTGATCTGGTCGATCATGTGCATAGACACCACCACCATTTATAGCCATATTTAGTTGTGTCATCACTGCAACAAACTGTTCGGGTCTGATTTCGACCATCTCAGGTTGCTGATTTGGAAGGTTATTCTCCTCCATATACCTTCCCAACATAGATTCCCTATTTCCTATGTGGAAAACCATTCTGCACTTACAAATTTCTTAGGTGAAACAACATGGTAATATGTAAATGCTATATCATTTCAATCCTTCTGTAAATTAATTTATAGATTTTAATTTATCAATATTCTAACTCTTAAAGTTTTTAACCCGAACTCTGATACAAACTATACGGACTCAGCCTTAAAAAATTACATAATATTGAATTATGTTTTTAATTCACATCGAGCATCTTTTGAGGTTAAAATCATTACAAAATTAGGCCATAACAAATACATAAAATTTTTAATATTACATGTAGACACTTCTACTCCATATCCATTTTTTCATAAAATAAAAACAACTGAAAAAAAGAGGAATGTCTAGTTCCATATTTTAGACATAATGACTTTTCCTTGATCCCATACTTGACCCTAATCATATTTAAGTCCTGTGAAAAACATTTTAATAAAACCTGGGATGAGCATAAAAATCTTAGTATGGGATACACAAAGAAGGAAAACTCTTATTATTTCAAAAAAAACTAGAAATTTAGGAATAAATTATCATAAGTAATACTTTTCAACTTTATGAAGTAGTAATTACTCTTCACTGAATAAAAGATCATTTATTTCCATTTTTAACCAAAATATTACGAATAAACCTATAGAAAGAACACATAACATATAAAGCTAACTTGGGATATAAACATACTTAAATGGAATAATCATACGGTCGAATTACACACATATCACTAAATGGAAAAGCCATATGGTCGACATCCATGCCCAATGCATTGGAGGTTATAACGTAACCACCCATCCTTGTTTATCATGACACCACCCGTCATTTGGTTTATCATGTAACCACCCTTAAAATGTCCAAGTACCATTATAAAATCATAAAACATAAAATATTAAAAATATAAACATTTCACTAATGACATTTAATTTTCGATCAAAAGAAATCATTTCAAGATATTGAAATAATCAATCCGTTTCGAAAACCATTTTCAATACCAATTCACCAAATAATAGTATAAGTGGTTTCCTTTTTTTAAATATTAAGTATTATAGAGGAAGCCAAAAAATTATTATGGTGGTAGAGAGGTCATTGTCGCCGAAAATGTTAAAAACATTCATTTTGTCATTAATTAAAATTATATATAGAAAAAATATTCCCTTTGAATGAAATGAAAAGTCAAGGGGTTTTATACACCATATAAAATAATGTCGTGTATAAATAAAAATATGCTTAAATAAAAAGAGATTGAGACGAAGTCCTTTACAAAGATCATTTTGTAAATAAAATAGATCAATTTTTTGTATTCACTATAAGAACACATAAAGAAAGTATAAATACTTGATAATATATAATAATACATTTCTCGCATAATAAAAGAGTGACTTAAACAAGAGTGATAAGAATAACCTAATGAATGGAAATTGGGTTAAAAAGTTCCCTTACCTCGTGTCTGACTTTCCACGTTCATTCTTTTATTTCCTGAATAATAAACATAAATTAAGTTATACATGATTAATAACCTTTTCGAGTTTATAATTCATTTTATATCACTTATTATTTTTCTATTAGTCGGTTATTTTAGTTCATATCAGATATTTTTTCGATGTTCGGAACTTGAGATAAAAAAGAACTTGTTATTATTATAAATTGTCCAAGTTGTCAAAATTCCATTATCTCCAAAATAACATACATGATATAGATATTATATATATTATATATATATATAGTATTTATATGTATTTATAATAGTACGTAACATTTGTGGATAATAAATGAAATGCACCGTTCATGGAGATGGTAAGTCGTACGTACGCATTAACACTACTTTCACTTATTATTCTTATTTTAATGGAATGAAAACATAATTAAAATAGATATATTATAATTACAGTATAATATTAAATATAATTTCATTGACTCTATCCTTCATATGTCCCACGTATGGCATGAACGAGTCATATCACCTTGAGTGGGTGGTAGTCCACACTTCCTCAAATGAAATTATTGATTTTACCCATTATGGAAACCATAAAAGTATAATATAAATGAATAATAAATAAGTAAAGAGACAATATAAATATAATATATATCACATATAAATATATATCCATCATAATTTCAACCATGAGAGGTGGTTGGAGATATTTGAACAATCATCATTTCGTGAGGTAGTAGTTAGCCGTCCACAAAAACAATTTGTTCATTACCCAGTAGATGGATGTGTGTGTAAGTGTAGTTCTAATAAATATCATAAAAACAATATATTATATTGAGGATACTGTTTTGTTTAAAAATAAAGTAAAATAATGATTTTATGGGGTTGGAGAAGTAAAATAAGAGAAAATAACTTAAGAGAACATATTTCATTGAAATCAGGTGACTCCCTTTGGTTTGAACCAAAAGGATTACATTATCTGCATTCCGCCTAAGGTAAGGCCTCTAAGAAGAATGGAGGGATGTGGGGAGACTAATTTGGCAGAGGTTGGACGAGAAAAGTGGCTTGAGAGGTGTGAGTAATGTCTTATAGTTGAGGGCATTTTATAAGGGGGACGAGGGGCTCTTTAGAAGAGTTTGAAAATATTATTTTATTATATAGTTTTTTTCAGTTCATAAAGGTAAAAAACTTATTAAAGTAAAAGATAAGATGAATATTTTTTTAAATAAAATCATCCAATAATAATTGTATAGGTTTTTTATATTGTTTTCATTTTTATAAACTTATTTATTTAAATCATTCATTAATGAGGTAAACACTACATCATTATTGTGTCATAAATAATTTTATCTATTTGGTGTCTAAAAATTATAAAAAAATACCATGATGTATTAAATCTTATTATAATTCTAATGAATACTTATATTCAATGAGATAACTTATAAAACCCCATGTATGAATTTATTTACTAAAATATATATGTTTATGTCATTTTTGTCATTCCTTTAAATTAATTAATATAAAGTTTCATTATCACTCTAAAGTGGCTCCTTGGGGTCCCAAAATTGACCCATGTATGTCCATAATCAGACATGACTCATTAAATAATGTTAGGAAAAGTTTTATAGTAAATTTATATTATTATAATATTCTTTTTTCCTTCAGTTACCCTATTTACCTTTATCATCGATAAATAAAAGTCAAAAGTTACTATTCACCAAAAATTATTATCTTCTTATTGAACCACATTTTACATACTAAGAATAACCGTGTATGATGGATTTTGAAAATTCAATTCACAGAAGTGATAAAATTTAATTTTAATGAAGAGGTCGGTTTTTTAACTACTACTAAGTGTTTTCACTTTTCGTCAAAAAAATTGAATTTTTTCAGAAAAATACCAAAAACTCAGCCTAAAATATATTTGATATTCCAAATTCAAAATTGATTTTTATTTTACCAAGTTTAATAGATATATGTTTTATTAATTAATTTAAAATTAATTGTAATTGTTAAAATAAGAAATGTGTTTTTAAGAAATAATAACTATCAATAGATTGATACATGTTTGTATCAAATTTCAACATGAAATTACATCAAATGACCAAAATTGGATTAAATGGTAAAAATATAATCTTATTACACTTTAAAACCAATTATACTGACAATATAACCATATAAAAAATTTATATTAAAAGTATTTTTTTAATTAAAATGCTGTATATTTTACTATTCATTAAAAATAAATTTTATGAAAAAAATACCAAAAATTTACCCAAAGTAAATTTTGATTTCATGATTCTAAAAAAAGAATTTTATTTTGTCAAATAGAACAAATAAAAGTAACCGAAACTAGATTTATAGAGGGTTCCCTATCAAATTGTGGTAAATAGACCTTTTAAAAAATATAAGAGTATTTATGGTTAAAATTGGATTCTTTCTTATTTTAAGACTCTAAAATTTATTAGATAAATGTAAAAAAATTTAATAAACATAAATATTAATATTGTAGTTAAATCTGTTCATTCCTGCCAATAAAACAGATAGGCATTAACTGCCATTTAAAATAATATTTTGTTATTATTTTTCAGTATGAATCAACATTTTGTGCAACATAAGATTTCAAATAAACCTGTTGTTGTGTGTTAGGTATTCCATCGAACATATCATCCCATTTAAAGTAAAATTAATATTTAATTCAAAAATATTATCAAATGTGAATATTTTATTATTATTTATTTACCTAGGATGTTACATTTTCATTACCACATCATTAGATAAATAATTAAGACGGGTGTTGTTAGATTTAGAGTTTTGTAAAACCTATCCTTATGTAGTACATACATCATACAAAAGGTTGTGAAAATATTTATAAATAGTTTTTATTGACGCGATTTCTAAAATATAAACTTTTGAAGCCTATATTTTATCTTATAATAATTTTTATTTTCTTCACATAAGATTAATGGAGTCCCCTTAAGAGATAATAACAAACTCTATAATCAAGTGGAATTGAATATTAAGGTAATCTCTTAAACCGTTTTAAATATTTAAATTTTATCTATGGCCTTCCAAACACTCATTATTATATATAATATAGAATTGAAATTATATTTGACACATTATTACATAAATTATTGACCATTTATCATACTTTTCTCAAATATAATAAAAATTAAAACTACTATAATTTTTTTTAATATAACTTTTTATTTAATTTTTAGATGAATGAGACAAGACACTAAAAAATCTAAATTTCATTAAATATCCTAAATAATATTAGTTCAATGATTGATATCCCTTTTTTTGACTAATTGTGATAAAAATTATGATTTCTTACCTTATTCATATATCAAAGGTGAAACAATTTATTAATTTATCCATTGTGAAATCATAATGTAATAGCATATACTAATATATAATGTGGTCAATTATCTGGTCATATAATGAAAGTGTTATAGAATTATTAAATATATAGCCATTACATATACAACATATACTATATCTTCCTTGTTATTATGTAAATTTTATATATTGTTATATTATAAATGATAATATCTAAAATGATGGAAAATACTATTTTTTATATCATCCAAAAAAACTTTTAGATAATAAATGAAATAAATCACTTAGTTTTTTAGAAACCATTTTTTGAAAAAAAAAGATATATGTAACATGAACATTTAATTATAAACTATAGGTCATTTATAGCATTAGAATCAATTATGAAAATATAGTCCTTAATTGTAGGCATATAGTGTCCAATATTATAGAATAAATATTATTGAATCATAAAAAATGATATGTCTAGATTTCATTCAAAAACATGTTTATCCATAACAATATATGAATATATTTCTCAAATACCATGAATAATAATATAATCCCATTTTCCAAGGAATCATGTACTGACATGAGATGTGGATCATGCCAATATTTTATCATATAACTCATATATTCTTGAATATATGAGTAAATATAAATCATAAAAAATTAATGAATCTCATATTATTCACCCAGACATATGAATCAATAAAAATTCACTCACATATGTATATATTTGAATAATATATTAATTATATATGTGATAAAAACCCCACCATAATAATCAACATAGAATTAAATTACACGCTTAACATATATTAGTAAAAATTGAATATATGTAATGAAATACTCACCACATGATCAGGAACATGTCTAACCACCACCTAATTATCTTAGATAAAATTTTGGGAGAATAAAGAAATCAACGTATAAAGATTCATATATTATGTTACTTGTTAACCTCATGTAGTGGGTACTATTATGAAACATGTAGCACAAGTACAATATTGGAATAATATAGGAAATTATAAGTACTATATGTATCATGTTAATCATAAATAAGAACCTCCTTTTGTGTCTCACATGTTACATTTGTGTATATATATGAACCCATATACATGTTTTTATTATCATGTACCATGTATTTCTATGAAATATATTTTCAGTGCTAATATATATATATATATATTAAGGGGCTAATTATGATTTTACTATCATTAAATTTTTTTTAATGATTGATGAATAATAATCTATACATAATTTTTTATAACAATATTTACTAATATCGTCAGTATATTTATTTTAATATTTAACTTGTATGCTAAAGTCTTTTTAAAACCCCATATTTGGTACTTTTATTAGAATTGGATGTGGTCTAGAGGTGATGATTATTGTTTTAGATCATCGTACTTTAATTTACCCATGTTTAATCCCAATATGGAGTCTATTTTATAGTTTTGGACAATGGATTTTATTTATTTGGTTAATATAATACCCATAGTGTCAAAATTCTATTTTATAGGATGTGGAGTCAAGTGTGTTTACATGTATTTCAAAGGAATAGGTATAAATCTCATGTTAAAATGCATTAATTCTTGGGGTTTTTTTGATGTAATCATATGTCAAGATTTTAATAATTTTACATTTTATCCCACATGAATAGAGTTTGCGTTTGAATTTTTATAGATATTTCTATTCTAAATTATTTATTGAACCATGTTAATATCACCCCAACATGGTGATAAATATTTCTTGGGTGCGATGCATGAAATATTTCAATATGGTAAATAAGAAAAAAACGAGACAATCATTTTATGATATGTTTATCTGTGGTGTTAGGACATGATTGAGTATTTCTGGTTTTTTGAAAAATGTGAAGATGTTTACACTATATTGTAGAGGGAGTCATTTTATACTTTAAATGAGGAGGAAATTTTCTCACTTTAATAGTGATTCATATATAAGAATCCATGTTTTATGACATCACTAAAAAGTTGGGATCCACTATTTTATGTTGTCTTCCATGAATAATTCTAAATAATAAAAAATAGGAGTGTAAGGTAGGCCATTTGAAATGTAAGTGTTTCAGATATAGAATCTAAGAGAGGAAACTTATTCATGGTTGAAATTCCACATTATGGTGATGGAACATTTTATTTTCAATATGAATAGTTTGTTGGCCTAGCATTGGTTGGTTATTCTACTTCCATCGTTAAAATCCTAGCTAATCAAAGACCCCGGATGTTACTGCATGTCATCCCATGGTGGATTTAAACCGCATATTTTATGAAGATTTATTTCACAAAATCCATGTTGCCTCATTCATTTTTATAACGAATTTAACTTGATATATCCCATCACCAATGATAAGGAAATGATGTTTCCTTGGGTTTTGTTAAATAATAAAGAGTTGTTTGATAATGTTCTATTGGGTTTAGGTATCAATGAGATTCCCATAATATTTAGTAATGGTTAATCCTGGTCTATTATAGAGATTATGGTGTATATCGAATATTCATATAAATTTAGGGGATGAAAGCTTCTAAATAATCCATTTTTTAATATGGAATTAAAAATAATTATTTTTAGTGGATAAATTGATTATATATATATAAATAAGATGATAATCAAAAAAATTGAATTGTAGGGTTTATATTATTAAATTTTGTTTATTATTTTCTTCATGATATTACAACATGCGCGTAACGCCCCGACCCCAGCTACCCAGAGTCGGTGCATTACTTCGTAACATTGGCATGATCACAAAAGATCAAGTCTCGAAAGACCGATTAGTTTAGTAGCCTTGGAAACACTAGATACATTCACAATTCTTTCATTACATCAAAAAGTAAACAAACTACAATAACATGGTCTTCATAGTCCACACTCATATCCTCACTGACTATTCTTGCAAGTCAGTCATAATACACTTCTTCACATCCTGGAAAATATTAAAACATTGAAAAGGGTGAGCTCAGATGCTCAGTAAGGATAACAATATTGCGGAAGCTTTTATAAGAAAACATAAGCATTTAAGGCAATGTATAACTAAAACAAAAGCCTTATTGAACTTGAACTTCAGCATAATATGGAAAAAGTAAAATAAAATAATGCCATTACTTACTCTCATGGATATTCTACTAGACGAATAATCACATGAAATATCAATAACCACTTTCATAATGAGGGAATGTATAATGTCGGACATTCTGAAACATTTTGTCAAGGCCTCGGCCAAGATGTCTAAAATGATTAAGGCCTCGGCCAAAACCATAAATCAAATTGGGAAAGGACCTCGGCCAATTCCACATCTAGTTGTCTCATGAGACCTACCGATGCATCAAGGAGCTATAGCGGGCTCCACCCGTCACTTATTAAGTCCAATACATTCCTCATATGAATAGGTTTAAACTTATCATAAACCATAACATAATCGTATCAAATAGAACATGCATAAAGGAAACATAACATTTCCACATTTCAATAACAAGAAATCAATACAACACATTGATATAATAAAAACTCTTTCAAAACCATTTTCAATACCAAAATAAAAGAAAGTTAAAACTTTGTATTTATTTTCCATTAAAAAAATGATGGCTTGTAGAGGAAGCCGAAACTCAAATAATTGTCACGGCGGTGGAGAAGTCATTGTCACCGCATATGTACGGAAAGAAAAACATTCCCTTTTTGTCATTTAGTAAAACTCTTCGTATAAAACGATTCCTTTTGAATAAACGTAAAAGTCAAAGGGGTTTATACACCGTATAAAAGAAAGTTGTGTATAAGACCAAATATGCCTCAATGAAAGGAGATTGAGACGAAGTCCTTAAAAAGATCATTTTTAAAATAAAATAGATATATTATGTGTATTCACTATAAGTACACATAAATAAAGTACAAATACAAGATAGGACATAATAATATCATGACATAATTTGAAAGTAGGAGATTAACCCAAAGAATAGAAATTGGGTTAAGAAATTCCCTTACCTTGTGTCTGACTTGACTCAACCGTTCTTTAACCTCCTGAATAATAAACTAGAGTTAATATATACCTTATTAAGAAAAATTTTCAATTTCATTATCCTTTTTATATCACTTATTACAATGATATGAACATTATGTAATTATTTAAGTTAATAACGGTCGTTTTGTCGATCTTTGGTACTTGAGTCAACAATAAACTTCTTATAATTACAAGTTGTTTATGTGGTAGAATATCCATTATCTCCAGAATTATATTCATGATTTAGATGTCATATATTTCTTATATATCCAGTATATACATTCATTTATAATATTACATAACATTTAGAGGTAGGAAATGAAATGCACCGTTCATGGAGACGGTAAGCCGTACGTACGCATGAATGCTACTTTCATTTCAATTTCATATTTAATGGAACTAAATCATAATGATATAAATGTATAATATAATTCCAGTATAATATAGTGTATAATACCATTTACTCCATCCTTTATACATCCCACATATGGCATTAACGATTCAAATCACTTTGAGGGGGCGGTAGTCCGCACTTCCTAAAATGAAATTATCACGTTTTACCCATAATGGAAATCATAAAGTATGCCATAAATGAGAAATACAGAAGCATAAGTAAAAAATAAACACATTATATATCATATATAAATATATTGACATCTTAATGGCCACCTTTGAAGGTGTTATATAAGTGTTGAACAATCATCGTTTTGTGAGGCAGAAATTCACCATCCGCAGAAACCGTATGTTCTTTAACCATTAGATGTAGGTGTGTGTAAGTGTAGCTCGAATCCTTCTTATAACAACATTCTAGTATATTGATGATACTGGTTTTGTTACAAAATAAATGAATAAAAAGAGTTTAGGGGGTTGGAGATTAAAAATAAAACAAAACAACATTAGAGAATACATTACCTCAAAATCGGGTAACTCTTTTTGATTTGAGCCAAAGGCTTCCTTGAGAAGAGTTCTGCCAAAATTGAGGCTTCTAGGAGTAAGAGGGGGAAGTTGGGAGAGTATTTGGGCAGATGTTGGCCGAGCCAAATGGCTTGAAAGTATAAATGAGGTGGGAGAGGTGGGGGCCTTTTATAAGTGGAGAGGAGGGGCTCTTTTGGAAAGATTGAAATGTTACATTATTATACAATGATTTTCGGATTCTAAAGGTACCACACTTATATAATTCGTGGATAAGGTGATAAGGGTTCGAAATCTCTTCATCCAATAGGCTTTGGACAAGTGTAAGCCTTGGATTTTGCATTATCTTCTCATTTTATTTAAATCGTTAAATAATGAGGTCATCGCTACATCATAATGATGTCATAAATAATTTAATTTATTTAATGTCTAAAAATTATAAAAAAATACTATGATGTAGGAAATATTTTTAGCTTTATAATGAATATTTATAGTCAATATTTGGATCTGTGTAACCCCACTTAAAAACTATTTTAGTAAAACAACTCATGTTTGTGTCAATTTAATTTTAACATTAAATAAATATATATTAATGTCATTTTCCAACTAAAGTGGCTCCATGGGGTCCCCAAGTTGACCCATGGGTTGTCTTTGTCGGCCATGACTCATCCAATAGGAGTTGGACAAGTGTCATGCTCATCTCATATTATTAAAACATTATTTGTACCTTAAACTACACTAATTACCTCTAATCGCGATTAAGAACTTAAAAGTTACTATTCAACAAAAAATTATTTTAATCTCATTGAACCACATTTTACTTCTTAATGACAACCATGTATGTCGGATTTTTGAAAATCAAATCACAGAAGTGGTAATATTTCATTTAAACGAAAAATCAGTTATTTAACTACCACTTAGTGGTTTCACTATTCATCAAAAATTGAAGTTTTTCAGAACAAGACCAAAATTTCACTCTAAGCTATAATTGATATTCCAAATTCAAAAATGATGTCTATTTTACAAAATTCCAAACATATAAGTTTAATTAATTAATTTTATAATTAATTCCCGTTGTTACGACAAATAGCGTGTTTTTAAGAAACAATTTATATCAAAAGATTGGCAATTGTTTATGTCCAATTTCAATGTTAAATTAATTCTAATGACCACCATTGGATAAAATGGTTAAAATATATTCTAATTATACCTTAAAACCACTAAATAGTATAATTTATCACAATAAATTATTTTGATTAAAAAGTTGTTTTAAGTATTTTTCACTATTCATAAAAAATTAGAAGTTCTCAGAAAAATACCAAAAATTCAACATGGGTTAATTTCAATATTCCGAATCCAAAAATGAAGTCCATTTTGAAATATAAAATTTCTATAATTTTAAAAAGTGGTTATTACTATTCATAACGGCTACTTTGATTAGTCGCGGTGTTTTAGAACTCGAAGTTGCGTACAATGCAATCTATTGCGTTATTGAATGAGAAGCGTATCGTGGAAGCTCGGGGTGTTACATTCTCCCCTCCTTCAATAAATTGCGTCCTCGCAATTTGAAATTTTTCTTTGAAAATAAAATGTTGAAAAGAGAAAATACCTTTGAGGAAAGCCCACATCGGAAATAAGGTTAATAAATATATAACATGAAAAGAAAGCAAGATAAGTACAAAGGTCACCCGATATAGCCCATTCTAGGATTCTATGAAAATATGGGTATGGAGGAGAAACAAACCATCAAGGTCTGATGGAGAGTTATAGAAAACAAGATTAGGAGAAAGTTTAACTACAAGAAAATCACAAACTTGTGACTGGTTAAACGGTCATTGAATCCCCAGTTGGAAAAATTAACCGACAACATTTTTGTTTTAAGTTAACTTTTATAATGTTGAGGAATTAATTTAGGAGATTTACTAAGAACGTAAGGGAATATACATACTTGTTATGTATACTTTCATTCGTTAATAAAGTTTTACCACAAACCCATCTTTTACTCCAAATGGTAACGGAACTCAAAAATATTCTTTTTATCCTAATTGTATAAGGTTCCAAATATTAACACATGCCATTTAGATTAGTAAAACTATTTTGTAATAACCAGGGACTTCCTGTAGGCTAGTGGTAGGAAATAAAGGCTTATCGCACTACGGTTGTGGGTTCGATTCCGGCAGCTTTGTCCGACGCGACGGGTTATTCTCCACCCTGCAGGTTGTCCTTTTCCTAAAACTATAGTATCATAATATTCCAAAAATAATCTTCATAAATTTTCTAACCTTAAAAAATACTATCCAAAGATCAACTTAATCCACTCCAACCTTTATAGTTATCCAAAATACCTTTGTCCAGACTTTCTCTAAAAGGTCTCTTAATTCCAAAATCAATTTATCAGATTCCCCAAACAAATTAAAGTTTCTCTTTTTGTCACATACTAAAAATATGATTACCTTCATCATATTAAAACCTTACTGAAATCAACAAGTACTGCAGTACAATCCTTATATATATATATCACATTATTCTGATAACCAGAATATAATCCATGAGTCCAAAAGCACCAATACATTAGTTATTCTGCTTTAACTGTAGTAACAACATAAGATTGTCCTTGATCCCTTGGCCTTTTTTGAGGTAAGTTTCCCGGACGCTTAGGGCATTCATTTGCATAATGACCCATTTCTCTACAATTGTAGCATTCAACTTTGACAGCCTCTTTCTTTCCCTTGCAATCACGAGCCTGGTGACCCTTTTCTCCACATTTATAACAAACTCCCATTCCTTTTAGGCAAGTACCAGGGTGATTCTTCCCACAATTATCACATAATGGAAAATCCTTCTTTCCCTTTTTCCCTTTATTTGTCTCTTGTTCCACCGTTCTCTTCTTCTCTTGCTTTACTTTGTTTTCATAAGACTTAGAGAATTCCTTTTCTGTCTTGATAGCACACGAGACAATATCTTCGTATGATGAGAAGGATTGTGATACTAAATCTCGATGGAGAAATGGTTTTAACCCATCAAAGAAACGATCAATCTTACTCCTTGGGTTACGTATATAATCAGCAGCATGCCTCGCTAACCTTGTAATGTTAGCCTCATACTTTGCAACATTATCATCCTCCTTCTGCCTCAGACTCAGAAATTGTTTTTCCATATCTGCTCGATGGTCACGAGGAAAGTATTTTTCTAAGAAAATCTCATTGAACTCCCTCCATTCCATATTTGATATGTCATCATCTTCCTTTGTGTTTTGAATCAGCAACCACCACTGATCGGCATCTCCAGTGAGGCGGTAAACTGCCATGACAACCTTCTCCCTTTCGCTACTCCCCAAGGCATGGAATATTTTCTCTAAGGAATTTATCCATTGCTCAGCTACTATAGGATTTGTACTCCCATTGAAGTTTTGTGGTTGTTGCCTCATGAAACGGTCTAGCATTGATCCTCCACGTTGCGGATCAGGGTGCTCCATACGAGTAAGGTTATTATTCATAACATGAGTAAGTTGTCCCAGTATGGTGATTAGCGGATCGGCACCAGTTGCATCACCAGATCCACAATAATTATCTTGAGCAGGAGGGCAATCCCTACAGGGAGTGCATGCATTGATACGGTTTTCATTCCTTCCACTAGGCGCCATTTCTAAACAATGTCATAAACTAGATTAGTTTATGAATCAAAATACATAATTACGTACTTGTAAAACACTTAACACTAATTGAACTATTTGTGGATATAATCCATAATCATAAAAAAGTTTTCTTTGAGGAAGTATATACTCATAACCCTTCATAGTGGTTTGTAAAGAAAATGAGAATTATCCTAAGAATATCCCCCGGGAGTGTCGTAACCAAGAGTGTAGCAAGGCCCGTTGTCGTGCACCAGTTCCCGTTCGAGTCTAACTCAAATCGGTGTTTTCAGGTTTTACCCCTAGGTACATCTGTGCCAGAGCCGCCTCTACCTGCTCGTATCCAGACAGGGATTTATTTCTCAGAAAACTCATAACATCTCTATAATACCAAAATTCTAGAAAGCTCTTATATACTAATCATCAAAGTCTATCATTGGTTTATGTGCTCTAATCAGAGTTTATCTAAATCTAGCTTCCAAGGTTAGTACTAAACTGCCTCTGATACCAATTGTAACGCCCCGACCCCAGCTACCCAGAGTCGGCGCATTACATAGTAACACTGTCATGATCACAAAAGATCAAGTCTCGAAAGACCGATTAGTTTTGTAGCCTTGGAAACACTAGATACATTCATAATTATTTCATTACATCAAAAAGTAAACAAACTACAATAACATGGTCTTCATAGTCCGCACTCATATCCTCACTAACTATTCTTGCAAGTCAGTCATAATACACTTCTTCACATCCTGGAAAATATTAAAACATTGAAAGGGGTGAGCTCAAATGCTCATTAAGGATAACAATATTGCGGAAGCTTTTATAAGAAAACATAAGCATTTAAGGCAATGTATAACTAAAACAAAAGCCTTATTGAACTTGAACTTCAGCATAATATGGAAAAAGTAAAATAAAATAATGTCATCAATTACTCTCATGGATATTCTACTAGACGAATAATCACATGAAATATCAATAACCACTTTCATAATGAGGGAATGTATAATGCCGGACATTCTGAAACATTTTGTCAAGGCCTCGGCCAAGACGTCTAAAATGATTAAGGCCTCGGCCAAAACCATAAATCAAATTGGGAAAGGGACTCAGCCAATTCCACGTCTAGTTGTCTCATGAGACCTACCGATGCATCGAGGAGCTATAGCAGGCTCCACCCGTCACTTATTAAGTCAAATACATTCCTCATATGAGTAGGTTTAAACTTATCATAAACCATAACATAATCGTATCAAATAGAACATGCATAAAGGAAACATAACATTTCCACATTTCAATCACAAGATATCAATACAACACATTGATATAATAAAAAACTCTTTCAAAACCATTTTCAATACCAAAATAAAAGAAAGTTAAAACTTTGTATTTATTTTTCATTAAAAAAAATGATGGCTTTTAGAGGAAGCCGAAACTCAAATAATGGTCACGGCGGTGGAGAAGTCATTGTCGCCGCATATGTACGGAAAGAAAAACATTCCCTTTTTTTCGTTTAGTAAAACGCTTCGTATAAAAAGATTCCTTTTGAATAAACGTAAAAGTCAAAGGGGTTTATACACCGTATAAAAGAAAGTTGTGTATAAGACCTAATATGCCTCAATGAAAGGAGATTGAGACGAAGTCCTTAAAAAGATCATTTTTAAAATAAAATAGATATATTATGTGTATTCACTATAAGTACACATAAATAAAGTACAAATACAAGATAGGACATAATAATATCATGACATAATTTGAAAGTAGGAGATTAACTCAAAGAATAGAAATTGGGTTAAGAAATTCCCTTACCTTGTGTCTGACTTGACTCAACCGTTCTTTAACCTCCTGAATAATAAAATAGAGTTAATATATACCTTATTAAGAACCATTTTCAATTTCATTATCCTTTTTATATCACTTATTACAATGATATGAACATTATGTAATTATTTAAGTTAATAACGGTCGTTTTGTCGATCTTTTGTAATTGAGTCAACAATAAACTTCTTATAATTACAAGTTGTTTATGTGGTAGAATATCCATTATCTCCATAATTATATTCATGATTTATTTGTCATATATATCTTATATATCCAGTATATACATTCATTTATAATATTACATAACATTTAGAGGTAGGAAATGAAATGCACTGTTCATGGAGACGGTAAGCCGTACGTAAGCATGAATGCTACTTTCATTTCAATTTCATATTTAATGGAACTAAATCATAATGATATAAATTTATAATATAATTCCAGTATAATATAGTGTATAATACCATTTACTCCATCCTTTATACATCCCACATATGGCATTAACGATTCAAATCACTTTGAGGGGGCGGTAGTCCGCACTTCCTAAAATGAAATTATCGCGTTTTACCCATAATGGAAATCATAAAGTATGCCATAAATGAGAAATACAGAAGCATAAGTAAAACATAAACACATTATATATCATATATAAATATATTGACATCTTAATGGCCACCTTTGAAGGTGTTATATGAGTGTTGAACAATCATCGTTTCGTGAGGCAGAAATTCACCATCCGCAGAAACCGTATGTTCTTTAACCATTAGATGTAGGTGTGTGTAAGTTTAGCTCGAATAATTCTTATAAAAACATCCTAGTATATTTAGGATACTGGTGTTATTACAAAATAAATGAATAAAAAGAGTTTCGGGGGTTGGAGATTAAAAATAAAACAAAACAACATTAGAGAAGACATTACCTCAAAATCGGGTAACTCTTTTTGATTTGAGCCAAAGGCTTCCTTGAGAAGAGTTCTGCCCAAAGTGAGGCTTCTGGGAGTAAGAGGGGGATGTTGGTAGAGTATTTGGGCAGAGTTTGGCCGAGCCAAATGGCTTGAAAGTGTAAATGAGGTGGGAGAGGTGGGGTCCTTTTATAAGTGGAGAGGAGGGGCTCTTTTGGAAAGATTGAAATGTTACATTATTATACAATTCTTTTCGGATTATAAAGGTTCCACACTTATATAATTCGTGTCTAAGGTGATATGGGTTCTAAATATTCTCATACAATAGGCTTTGTACAAGTGTAAGCCTTGGATTTTTCATTATCTTCTCATTTTATTTAAATCGTTAAATAATGAGGTCATCGCTGCATCATAATGATGTCATAAATAATTTAATTTATTTAATGTCTAAAAATTATAAAAAAATACTATGATGTAGGAAATCTTTTTATCTTTCTAATGAATATTTATAGTCAATATTTGGATCTGTGTAACCCCACTTAAAAACTGTTTTAGTAAAACAACTCATGTTTGTGTCAATTTAATTTTAACATTAAATAAATATATATTAATGGCATTTTCCAACTAAAGTGGCTCCATGGGGTCCCCAAGTTGACACATGGGTTGTCTTGGTCGGCCATGACTCATCCAATAGGAGTAGGACAAGTTTCATGCTCATCTCATATTATTAAAACATTATTTGTACCTTAAACTACACTAATTACCTCTAATCGTGATTAAGAACTTAAAAGTTACTATTCAACAAAAAATTATTTTAATCTCATTGAACCAAATTTTACTTCTTAATGACAACCATGTATGTAGGATTTTTGAAAATCAAATCACAGAAGTGGTAATATTTCATTTAAACGAAAAATCAATTATTTAACTACCACTTAGTTGTTTCACTATTCATCAAAAACTGAAGTTTTTCAGAACAAGACCAAAATTTCACCCTAAGCTATAATTGATATTCCAAATTCAAAAATGATGTCTATTTTAAAAAATTCCAAACATATAAGTTTCATTAATTAATTTTATAATTAATTCCCACTGTTCTGACAAATATCGTGTTTTTAAGAAACAATTTATATCAAAAGATTAGCAATTGTTTATGTCCAATTTCAATGTTAAATTAATTCTAATGACCACCATTGGATAAAATGGTAAAAATAGATTCTAATTATACCTTAAAACCACTAAATAGTATAATTTATCACAATAAATTATTTTGATTAAAAAGTTGTTTTAAGTATTTTTCACTATTCATAAAAAATTAGAAGTTCTCAGAAAAATACCAAAAATTCAACATAGGCTAATTTCAATATTCCGAATCCAAAAATGAAGTCCATTTTGAAATATAAAATTTCTATAATTTTAAAAGGTGGTTATTACTATTCATAATGGCTACTTTGATTAGTCGCGGTGTTTTAGAACTCGAAGTTGCGTACAATGCAAGCTATTGCATTATTGAATGAGAAGCATATCGTGGAAGCTCGGGGTATTACAATGTGACTTTCTTGATAGTTTAAAGTATTTATTTTATGAAAATATATGATTTATTTTAATATTATAAAATACATAAATATAATAAACTCTATATATATGATATGATAAGGAAGATAATGTATGACTCAATTAATGAACATTATAGTCTATTTATCAAATTTATTACCATTATAACATGTTTTGTTATATATTTTTATTTAAGTAATATATATATTATTAGATAGTGAATAATAAAATTCATATATACTAAATAAATTTTATAATAAATCTGTTTGTCTAGATTGTTTGAAATATAGTGATATCTGTAATTAATTATTAAACTACGAATGTGTTCACGAATCATTTTAAATATGTGTGTATGCTTTAATTGAATCCTTGTTAATTACAACATTAAACTTGTTTTTATTTGACATATCATTTTCTTTCAATAAAAAATGTAGAATTATATTGAAATTTCATTGAATCCAAATAAAACATGGTATGGTTGGATTGATTTGGTGAGGTTTGGTTTGTTTTTCTATGGTTTTGATAATGACTTGATATATATGATGATGATATTGTGTGGATTTTATAGAAAGACATTATATTTTATGTTTAAATAGTTAGTCGAATTTGGGAAAATTTATTAGTCTCCATATTCTATCTATTTATATGTTGTTAGTTTTTCATGTGTCTTCCAAATCACTTATTTCATTTTGAGTACATATCTTCCCTAATAAGGGTATAGTTTGTTCGAAAATACACAATACTATAGACCAATGATAAATTATAAATTAAATAAATGGAATAGGTGTTGATGATGAGTATGGAATTTTTATTAATGCAAAACATTGAATTCATATAGATGGAATGTCTAAAAAAGAATGGTTATGAATCTATAGATATAATTTTTAATTAATGTAACATAACTTTTAATAGTAAAAAAATAATCCTGAATTAATAGTTTAAAATTATTCAATGGAATTGAAATATAGCACATGATTACGGATAGTGATGGAACCTGATTCTTTTATTCCCAAGAAAACATTAACTTCATAGCCCATATAAATGGAAACTATATTATCATTTGGGGATGTAATAGATTGTTTATTTCTAGTGTGTTTTATGTTTTCAAAGAGTATTATTGTGCATCAATATCATTATGTTTGGTTTTTTCTTACATTGAACCACCTTAGTTTTTAAGGGATTTAAATGATCATATTTGGCCCTAGGATCTGTTTTTCCCTTAACATTACGGTCTTTAATGATACAAATATATGAATACATATTCTACTCCAATCACTCTTCTAAAAATAATATTTCATACTGGTAGATTAAATTTATTCTAGCATATTATTAAATAGTATCTCTCATACAGGTTGTAATGATACTCAGTTATGACATAAATTCTTATACGGATAGTGGAATCATATGGTAAGACTATATAGTTGTATAAAGTACGTAATAGATTATGGTTAATATTTTTACATTAATGTGTGGGAATAAATGAAATAATTTTTAGTGTGTAATTACATGAACATTTAGGGGTCATTAATTTACAATGTCATTTGAGTATTTGATGAATATGTGGTTATAGTATGGTTTCATGGATGATAAATTTTACATTGATGAAGATGTGGTAGTAATATGTGTCGTATGACACTTATATTGGAATAGAGTACCAAGATGTAAGATATTGTGGTTTAGGTTAACTTGTTCAGATTGAGATTGGAAGTGTGGTAACATTATTCTATATAGGATCTTTTAATATTATGTGAAATTATTCTGTATAATATTATCTGTATGGGCCTGAGTGACTAATTGATAATATATAACATGACTTAGGTGAGGATTTAATTTACAATGTTCATGAACTTTCCTTTATTATGATTATTTTATATTCTCAAAAGAGGTTTTGGGGAGGATCCTACTCAGTGTACCAATATTCTCAACCCAATATATATATATATGTTCTATGTCCATGGGATGGTGATAGTGATCAATTTGGGTCCTTATAAATCATAATTTATTAGAGATCCTGATCAATGTTTTATGTATTTATGTCGTAAATATCTACATCATCATTTCATTTTATTAAAATCCATCTATTTAGACTGGTTATCTATTTTAATGGTGTTAATTTTTGGTTTATTTTTTTTATAATAAGTGTAAGACCTCAAATATATGTGTTTGTTTTATATGATCAGTGTTAGTATCCATCTCGTAGACTAATGGTGGTGAGAATTTTCGGTAACTCACATCTTCCCAAAATTACCATATTTGTTACCAATGGGGTTGAGTCGTGATAGAGTGGAATCAATTCTTTTCATTTAGTGATATAATAGTCGACGTGCATATGAATTTTGATCATATAATGAGTTTATAGGAAACCCACGTTAATTAAAATCATTATGTGATGTAATGATGAGAGACTAAATTTGATGGATTTTCATAATGTCACCTTTTATCAAATACAAGGAAATTATGTTTTATCAACATATTAAGAAATGTCATTTTTATTATATTAAATACAACTATGTATTGATCAATCATTCTGATTTCCTACTCCTAAGAATGAATTTATTTGATTATTGGAATTTCGATGATTCAAAAAAAATTAATTTTATATATTCCATATTTGATTTTTATGATTAAATAATTTATTCTCTTATATAGTTATTGTTCTAGGTCATTACATGATGTCTCCACCAGGTTCATCTACATAATTATAAATGGGATGAACCTGTAAATTTTAATTGATTTCATAAAAATATTTAATTCTTAGAGAAAGATTAGTCAAAAGTTCCAAATTGAGATACCACAAAATTATTTGGACACTATGTAAATTAAGATGCTATTGATTGGATGGATGGGTGAACATAGAATTTTGTTTAATCCATACATAGAAGGATAACAAGATTCCAATAGTAGTTAGTATATTTCATTGAGCTACTCTATCTTAGTGATTTTTTCCCTTTCAGATTTTTGGTAGTCATCATATTTTGGGTTATGTTTATTGATTAGATATAGGTTGAGTTCTTTTCCTCAATGGTAAATATTTATTTTCAGCATAAGACCTTACTCCCCAATGGGGTATTTCCATTATGTGTGAGTTTCATGCATGATTTAAGAACCTATTATTTTATACCAAAGAAAAATATCAGATACAGAGGCAATAATAAGGAATTTTGAGGAATTTTTTCTAAATTCCCAACTCTAGTTCAACATGTTCACATCGGAAACATATCTTTAGGTGACTTAAAATGTATAATTTTTTGAGATGATATTTTTTAGGAATATAAAATCCTGGTAGGGGATTTTTCATGACTATCATAGGAGAAATTATATGGCCAATGTTCAATACATCCTGGTATATTGATTCATTAGATTCAAGTAATTTTTCTATCTTTTTTTATCTGATTTCTATAGATAAAATCGTTATTAGGATATTATTAAGAAATAATATATATTTTTAATTTAATATAGTGGTCATGTCCATCATAGGATTGAGTGTATTACCTTTTGTAACAGTTAATGTGAATATGGATACAGTATTCATGTTTATCAAATGAAATATAATCATATTATATATTGTCACATGAAGTCATAGGTTTCTCAATGATTTGTTTAATAGAGAGTGGATAGGGTGGTAAGAGAAAAATACTATGAAACCCCTGATCCCCTTGGTTATAGTGAGAATAATTGACCTGTAAGTCGCCCCCATGATCAATAAAGAGAACGTGGGGATGAATATGATTAGATGAATTCCAAAGATTTCCTATCCCATGATGATCCCAACATTTTGTGAGGTATAATCTGTTTATAATTTATTATGGTGTAATATAATTTCTATTTATGATTTATAGTCTCATTTATTACATAAAACCTATTTAATACTCCATCTATTGAGGATGAGAGGAATTCAACTCCAATAGTGTTGAATAAACTCATTAGATGTCACTATATTATTTATAATGTATATAGAGATTGAAAGATTATGTTAGGTAAGCATAGTTCTTGGAGAGATTTCATATGATTGCAGATAAGGTTATATGATATATTCTACAGTGTATACATCCAATATTATGTACAATATATTTTTAGATTCCACAGTAGAAAAATTATATGTGTTTATTTTTATTGGAAGAACATTGTGTTCATTCATGAATGGGTCCATAAGAAGGGTCATGGGAATATTGAGCCATTATCATCAATGATAGTAAAGTTTCTATTATTACATGTAGAGATTCAACTGTTGGAGTTTCATAATAATTTAGGATAATTCACTAGTCACTTTATTAGAGAGATTATGGTTCTAACATCTTGAATTGAGATTATTTTTGGGATGGACATGTAGTCAAGTGACTCGATGTTATAAATTCATATATATCATACGGTTCCCATTTTGTTTTTAGAATTTTAGAATATGATACATGATATTTTCGTGAGGATTTTTTTCTACAAAGTGTTTCACATTTGTGTTCACTACTTCCATTCATTAATAAGTATATTGAAAATTTAGTAATATTTATCTATTTTAATTTATTGAATCAAGTGATAGTGAAGGGGAATTTCACTATCCCAAAAATTTATGTTTTATTTGGTCATATGAAGGTACTATAAAAGTTATAAAATATCAATATGTGTCTTGGATAACATCAACATTTTGTGAGTATATGGATATTTTGAAGTCTATAATAACATATATTTATTAGAACTATATTTTCATGGAAATATACTTTCATTTAAATCATTACACATCCTCAATAATGAAACCGATGAATTCTGTATTCCATGAGTCCCTCTACATGTTCATTATGATGTTAACTGTCTCACCTGGTTTTTCATGTCTTTGTTTCGATCTGATTCATTGTAAATCCCGATCCATTTCATGGGTATTTTGTGATATGAATTTTTAGTTTTTTAGTTTCATATATGTCTAATCACCCTAATTTTGGTTCCCCATTTCTTTTTTAGGAGTTTTTGAAGAAAGGGTGGTTACTTCATGAATTGGGCCAACCGTGAGCCCATTTCCAGTTTTAAAAACCAAAATATTTCCTTTTATAACTCTTTTTTTTCATCATTTTTCTCCCATTCCCCTTCCCAAATGTCTTATAATGACATATTAAAACATCCATATCCTTTTGTACCACTTAATAATTCTTAATCATGGTGAATTTGTGTTGATTATTTAGGCATTGGGCGAGCTTGTGGGCCCATTTCCAGTTTTAAAAAACAAATTTGTTTATTTTATATTTAATTACATTTTTTATATGTTTCAGTGATTCCACCTCCCACTTGAATCCAAAATTTCTATCCTCACCGACATTATCTATTTTCCCTCTTTGGAGCTCATAATAGTCTCTAAGTGGGGAAACATTCTCAATGTCTCTCAAATCGTCCAGAATTGACAAGGTAAATTGTATCATAAATAAGTAACTCAATTCATACTATTTTGGCCACCAATCTTCATTACTAGGTTTTTAAAGACCTTGGGAGTATTTACAAGAAGTTATAAGACATTCCCTAGTATCTTAGGGTGCATATCTATTGGAATACGAATAGCTTTCTAGTTGAAAAGGTGAGACTCCTTCTGCTTTATCCTTCATCTTCTTACTCCTTTCAATATTTCTTGATTTTATAATCTATATAGTCTTTTTAGACCTAGGGTTATGTTATTACTTGATTTTTGATGGGTTTTTTTTATTCATTTGGGTCTGGTCTTCATAGTTTTAGGTTTTGTAAACCCTCAGAAGGTGATTTTGGGTGTGTGTTTCCGTTAACCCAAAAATTAGAGGTAGGATGTCCCTTTCACAAGCCTTTATCATTTAAGATTCATGATTTACATACTGTTATAACCTTATTTATATGATATGTTCTGTTGTGAAACCTTGTTTTTAAAGTTGTTGTGTGCAAATTATGTTTTATGACTTATTTTGTTAAAAATATAGTTGTTTTGGTATAAATGTGCACTCCTCTTGTTAAATAAATTATTCCATGAGATTATGAACTTTGTTTATGGTATTTTGAATATTTTTTAGTATCTTTAATAACATTATGGAATTAAAATGGTTTTTTGTCCCTTTTTAAGTTCTTAATGTAAGTTGTTTTGTTAAAGAGTGCATTCCACGTGTTCGGTAAATTGCTCGGTTGGCTTTTATGTGTCTAGTGAAATTTAAAATAATTTGTATAGATCTATAAATACATTAGTATCATGTAAAAAAATATTTTGGGATACTTTTATGGCTTTCCAATTTTATTTGGTTTTACAAATAAATTGGTTTTGGTTTACATCATGTTTTGGCCCGAGTTGCCGGAAAGTGGCATGCTTCACATTCTTATGAAATGGTTGTGTTTTGAATATGTAACCTGAGTGTTTTATGGGATTTATGAATGTGGTTTGATTCAATATATATTGTTTATACACCCCTATAAAAAAATTGTAATTCATAACTTTTTCAAATTTTAGTTTTGGGAAAATGTTTAAAGGCTTGTTTGGACTTTCCTAAAAATGAAGAATGGGTGTTTTACTTATATATACCATGATGTGTCAATTGGGATTGTTTTATCATCCATGAAATTATTTTCATAAATGTTTTTAGTGCTGAAAAATATGGTTTGGTCTGGTCTTGTAGTGTGTTTATAATTCAAATAGTGTTTTTGAATGAGTTTTATGTGCAAATCCTCAATACACCTCTTGAAATTGTTTTACAAAAATTTTTAGTGGATTGTTGATTTGTGAAAGAAATGTGAAGAAATTTTATGGGATGTTTGTGTTTTTATGGTTTGGGAATGGAATTTGGATTTGAAATGTGTATTTTATAATATGTGTAACTTAATTGAGCACCAATGGGAATCCCGAGTATCTAGGTGGGTGGACGTGTATAGTATGATATTGATTCTGTGGGTTTGGCCCTTGTTTTACGTAGCAAGTTTGATGATGACAACACTAACTAAAATATAATGATGATGATTTTGGGGGACCACTATGTTATGGGCATGCCCCCTAATAGTGGTACGGTATTTTCTATGTCAATATTGTGGTTCCTCATTACTGTGAATTTTTATTTTTCACAACAAGTCTGGTGGACTTACCCCTCACACAGTGTCTATGGTTATGCCTTCATAGATGTGGGTTTCTCCTCAATGTCCATGTGTGGACCACCTAGGTAAATAGAGGGCATTCTTGGTATTACCTATTCATATGTGGATAATTTTTCATAGAACCTTTTTTTCTTTTTTGGTTTAAGTGGAATAATTATTTGTTCTCCTTCCCTCCCCTCCCCAAGTGGTGGGGGGTCTGGATCCATGCAGAAAGTGTTGGCCCAGTTCTTGACCCCTCTATTCAGGAGTGGGTGGTTTATATGTTCATGTAATAACCCTTATAACTTGGTTTGGTAGGTTGTTTTGGGAGAGGTTTTTTTGGACTTCTGAAAGTTAGGCCCAAATCTATTTAATGTTCAGTTCTTGTTTTTTTGTTGCTAGTTGGGTTCTAATGGTTGGGATACCCACCACAAGTCTCGTTGATTTTTTCTTCCTAAGAAATTGTTTAGTGCTATATGTTTATTAAGGGTGGGTATTCCATTCTATACCCCCTGGTGTCTTTTTTTTCATGAGTGCTCTTTATTTTGGGTGATTTTTGGGTTCATTGGGACAAACCCCGATAATTGGGTTCTTGTCTTGGTTGTGGAGGTGGTGGCTTGATCTTTCCATTGATTTTCACAAAGTGGTTGTGACTTGGTGTTTTGATTGGGAAAGAGGATTAAGTTATGTTGATGGAAAATGATATTTCACAATATTGATAGGTTGTATCATGTTGATAAGGAATCCTTAGGTGTTTATCTTTTTGTTTGAAAGTGTTATGGCTTTCCGGGGGCGGAAAGCTTTAATGGTGGGGAGAATTGTCACAACCGGTTTTTCATGTCTTTGTTTCGATCAGTTCCATTGTAAATAATGATAATTTTCAAGGGTATTTGGTGAGATTAATGTTGATTTTTTAAGTTTCACATATGTCTAATCACCCTAATTTGGTCTCCCCATTGATTGTTTAGGAGTTTTTGAAGAAAGAGTGTTTACTTCGTGATTTGGGCCAACCGTGAGCCCATTTCGAGTTTTAAAACCCGAAATAGTTTATTTTATAACTCCTTTTTTCATCATTTTTCACCCATTACACTTCCCACTTGTCCTATACTAACATATTAAAACTTCCATATCCTTTTGTACCACTTAAGAATTCATAATCATGGTGAATTAGGGTTAATTATTTAGGCATTGGGACAGCCCATGGGCCCATTTCTAGTTTTTAAAAAATAATTTTAATATTTTATATCTAATACATTTTTTAATATTTTTTGGTCACTTCACCTCCCTCCCAAATCCATTATCCCTATCTTCACCCCCATTATTGATTTTCCCTCTTTGGAGCGCATAATAGTCACGGAGTGGGGAAATATCCTCAATGTCTCCCAAATCGTCCAAAATTGACAAGGTAAATTGTATCATTTATAAGTAATTAAATTCGTGCTTTTTTTTCCACCAATATTCTTTACCTTATTCTTTCATACCTTAGGATTATCTCCAAGAATTTTCACGCCATTACCTTGTATCTAAGGGTGCAAATCTAATGGAATACGAATAGTTTTCTAGTTGAAAAGGTGAGATTCCTTCTCCTTTATCCTTCCTCTTCTTCCTCCTTTCATTATTTCTTGATTTTATAATATCCACATTCCTTTTTGACATAGGGATATGTTATTACATGATTTTTATGGGGTTTTTATTCATTTGGGTCTGGTCATCATAGGTTTAGGGTTTGTAAACTCTCAGATGGGGATATTGGGTGTGTGTTTCCATTACGCCAAGGATTTGAGGTAGGATGTCCCTTACACAAGACTTTATCATTTAATTTTCATCATTATCATAATGATATAACCTGATTTATATTTATATTCACTACTGTGAAACCTTGGTTTTAAATGTTTTTTGTGCAAATTGTGTTTTATGACTTATTTTGTTACAAATATAGTTGTTCTAGTATAAATGTGCACTCTGCTTATTTGATAAATAATTCCATGAGATTCCGCACTTGGTTTATGGTATTTTGAATATGTTCAAGTATATTTAATAACTTTATGGAATAAAAATGTTATTTTATCCCTTTGTATGTTCTTAACATAAGTTGTTTTGTTAAAGAGTGCATGCCACGTGTTCGGTAAATTGCCCGGTTGGATTTTATGTGTCTAGTGTAATTTAAAATGATTTGTTTGGATCTATAAATACATTATAATCATGTAAAAAATTGTTTTGGGATCCTTTTATGGATTTACAATTTGTATTTGGTTTTAAAATTAATCAGTTTTGGTTTACAACATGTTTTGGCCCGAGTTGCCAGAAAATGGGTTGTTTTACATTCTTATGAAGTGGTTGTGTTTTGAATATGTAACCTGAGTGTTTGATAAGATTTATGAATGTGGTCTAATAATGTATATGGTGTTTATACACCTATTAAAAAAAATTAAATTCATAACTATTTCAAATGTTAGTTTTGGGAAAATGTTTAAAGGCATGTTTGGCCTTTCCTAAAAATGAAGAATGAGTGTTGTACTTGTATATACCATGTTGTGTCAATTGGGATTGTTTTATCATCAACGAAATGATTTTCTTAAATGTTTTTAGGGCTTCCAAATATGGTTGGGTATGGTCTTGTTGTGTGTTTATAATTTAAATAGTGTTTTTGAATGAGTTTTTTGTGCAAAGCTTCAATACACTCCTTGAAATTGTTTTATGAAAATATGTAGTGGTTTGTTGATTCGTGAATGAAATGTATAGAAATTTTATGTGATGTTTGTGTTTTTATGGTTTGGGAATGGAATTTTGATGTGAAATGTGTATTTAATAATATGTGTAACTTGATTGAGCAATAAAGGGAATCCCGGGTATCTAGGTGGGAGGACATGTACTAGTATGCTAGTGATTCTGTTGGGTTTGGCCCCTGTTTCAGGTAGCATGTTTGACGATGACAACAATAACTAAACTATGATGATGATGATGTTTGGGGACCACTAGATTATGGGTATTCTCCCTAATAGTGGCTTGTGTGCACGAGAACAAATATTTATTATGGTTACATTCACTGAGATACGAGGAACATGGGGCTCACAACTAACTAGTTCCTAGGGGTGTTCCCATGAGTTGTGTTCATTGGCTATTTTGTACTCATCCTCGGTATACGGTGTGTTTGGTTGGTAAATTCAGTAGTGTCTGTTATTTATTTAAAAGTGTATATTCTTTTAAGGACCCCTCTTGAAAACTATTTTCCTTTTGAAGTTGTACCACTTTGAAAAATTGTTACTTTCTTTTTTTATTATTATTAAACATTAATGTTTCTGTCTGATAATTATTATAGAATGGAACCTAATTTGAAAAACATACTTTGATATCTTGTATTTAAAATTATAAATTGATGTTTCTTTTATTTTAAAGGAAATTCATTGGGAATATAATATTAGGATAACCTACTATGTTTTAATATTCACACTTATAGTCTTCTTCTATTTTTATCCCTTGTGTAGGTTTCAACTCGAGTTTGATCGCCATGGGCGATGTGTGATCATTTTGTTTGAGAGTGACCAGATGGTTCACATGGAGTTAGTTGGTTAACTGGCTTGGTCAGTTGAGATTTTTGTTTAGTTTTACTTTATGTTTCTTTTAGAAGTAATGTTCAGTTCAATTTTTATATAAATGTATTTTGGGATGTTAATTTCATTCCACTATTTGTTTGATTGCTTATATATGAGAGAAATTGTTCCCTTGTGTACTCTATTGATGCCTTTGGTTCTTGTCACCATCCCGGGAGGATTGGGAATGCCTCTCGGGACTTGTAGTGGGCTGGCCTGGGTGACTGGTTCAAGGTTGACTCGGGCTGGTTGGTGACAATAACTAAATACATACATGTGTATTCTATGTTCATGGAACAACAACCTTTACATCTAAATGAAATTTTGGGTGCTATATGATGCCATCAGTTGTTTCTTAAGACATAAATATGTATGTTATGGGTATTTGAGGCTAATTTCATTGGAAACATTGTGTCTTATTGAATATTATCTATGGATTAATTGATAATGAATTTTATTATTTCATGGATATACCATAAGAATGTGGAATATTTTTTGTTGTTTCAGTGGACATATGGGTTATTTTATGAGGGTTTTTCATGAATTCTCTCTGATTTCTTCTCCTATAATAGAATTTACTTGGATTGATCATTATTTATTATATATTAAATAATTTTAAACTGCATTTTAGTATTTTAAGGAGAAGTTATCATGTTTCCATGTTAACTATTTTTCTAATGAATTATTTTTGTTTTATAATTATAATAATTCACTAATCCTTGGTGTGTGTTTCGTTATGGTGTAGCTTAGATATATATTATTTGATAGGTCCTAAAATATAAAACAAAATTAATTTTATAACATTATCAATCATTATGGTATTATTGTGGTTTTTCCCTTAAATTTAAGGAAACATTATCCCATTGGTGATAAATTTTTGTTATTCATGGATGATATGTGTTTGATGTATTTTATATATGGCCATGATATATTCTTTTTTGGATATGAGGTAGTTAGAATTAATTCATGATACTGACTTTGGTATTTCATATACATTACGGAATTTAATTGTATTGCTAAAAAATATAAATAGTAATTAGAACATTAATGTATTTATGGAATTTGGAGAATCATTGAGAGTGATACAAGTGGATAGAGGAAACTATAAATGGGAGAGGATAATAGTATAAGGTGCCTCTACATGATGACATTGAATTATTAAATTGTGTCGAATGTGGTGGAATCCCAGTTGGGAGATTATATGGATAAATTTTCGTAATATTATGTTTTTTAGGATGATACTCTTAAGTAATGATTCAAAGATAATTGAAATATCATACTTTTTATTGGAGTATCTTCATTCATCAAGATTTTTTTAGGTGGACCTATATGTGTTCTATATCTATCATTTCTAGTACAACCTGGTGTGGTGATGTTATATCATTCCTTGAGTATATGGTTCGGGTGTTCAAGGATAAATAGTTCACCTATGAAACTCATATCTCAATGATAAGTATACTAGAATTTTGAGGCTTAAAATCATTCATATAGAGTCAATAACCTTGTATGTTTTTTTACATAGGATTTATATTAGATTTATATGCTTCATGGGGTTTAAAAGTAGATAATATTCTATAATGATACCTTTTTTACCTCATAAATATTTAAAGGCATCTAGCATGATTTATCTCAAAATTATGCTTATATAATTCTTATCATTTATTGAATTATTGTCATATTTGTTGGATTATATCTAATTTTAAAATGGTGGTGTACAATTGAATGATTTATTTTGGACTGTCATTGGTGAAGCACTAACCCATGGTGGAGTTTATGTATAACAATAGAAATATTTCCAAAATCCTAATGGTATCATTTTAAATTGTATAACCAAATTTAATGATATTCATTTTATTGAATTGAGGTCATAGATTATGTTTTTATCACATATTAATTTTTTAAAATCATGAATGATAAGTTAAAAGTTTCTCTAGAGTAGATAAATCCATATCGAGATCATCATAAGTCCAATGTTTATTATAGGAAAATTCTTCTAGAGTTTGAAAATGGTGATCATAAATTATTAATGGTATCTCCATATCATGCGTATAATATGTTATTCCATGGATGTATTATTTATCCATGTTTTATAGGCCTTTTTAGGTGTTGGAGAATATTAGATTCGTGGTGCATCATTTCTTACAACATTTATGAATTAACCAGATTCATGATATTCTACATGTACCAATGCTTTTTAAGTGTCATCATGATATATCTCATGTCAATGAATGGGGTTAGTTTAATGTTGAAGATTATGGAACCTTTGAGGAGTGATATATTGTGATTTATGATTATTTAAGAAAGGTATTGTGTGGGAACTCTATTACTTTTGTTAATTTCATAAGGAAGAATGGGGGATTTCAAGTCTCTACTAGGGAACATGAGACATAAAAGTAGACATAATATAATTTATATTTTGTAATTTATTTTGATTATATTATTTGTATCATTGAGGATTTATTTATTTGAATTTTGTTATTTTGTACCATTACTATAATGTGAATCATTTGATAGGTATCTGATATAATGGCCATGTTTTATCAAGATCTCCTATTGTTTTTTCAAAGAATTGGAAATGGTTTAAATAGGAATGGTGATTTTATGGATATTGTGGCTCAAAAAAAATATTATTATCCATTATTGGAGGTTTCATTAGAGTTGTTACAATGTGAATTTACTATCATGGTTAACAGAAAACATCACATGTGAAACACACGATTTGAAGGGTGTGGTGTCTACAGTAATCCGATATATGAAATGAGGTTAGAATCCACTGCCACGTTGATATGTGTCTAATCATGTGGAATATTTATTTATTATATATATATATATATAATGTCACATATAACCCCCTTCTGCAGGGTAACCCATGTGTATTTTTTTTCTTTTTTTCTTTTTAGGGATTTTTTCATAATCATGTAAAGACCACGACATCATGATAATTTTATTTTAATGGGTGTATTATTTGGAAGACATTATTGAGGGAAATTTTAAGGGGGGACACATATTTTATATTTATTTATATTGTTCTATCAAGTCATGGAAATTTAATATTGGTTTTCTTAAAATGGAGAATGTTGTTCACCTATATCTTGGTAGTATTTTGGTTTATTGGGGACAAAATTAAATCTATATCCTTGGAATGGAATAAATTTAAAGTAAATCCCTGGTCATGGGGGTCATGTTTGTGTTGGGTACCAACAAATTGTAGTGTTTTTAAATGGGAGACACCAACATCATAAAGAGGGGGAGGTATCCATAATTAAATTCTAGATATCTAGATCTATCATTGACGAGCGACCCCATGAATATGGTTCAAGTTAGTATTCCATGATGAAGTAAAATTATTTTTTCACTTTGTATAATGGTTTAATTTTCCATTGGATTAGTTTTAACTTCATTCCATAAAACTCTACCCAGGAACAAATAACATTTCTTCCTTCCAGTGGTATCATCAAGGATTTGGTTCTCTATGTTCATTGTGAATTATTTAACATGTTCCATAATATATATATTTCACCCTTTTAATTTATTTCGTCTTGATCTCCAATTTATATGGTTTTATTTATGTGATAATTTATTTGGATGTAATGAAATTCATTTTTTGTTTTGTAGTGGAGTTTTGTTTTTAGGTTTTGAGATGGTTCACATTGAGATTGGCATTTGTTGATTCATAGATACTCTATTCTGGTGTGGTCTTCCAAATTGATTCATATCAAGGTTCAATATTTCAATTCTTTTTGTCACTAGATTCTATGTTATATTTACATGTTTTAGATTAAAATTCTAACTGGTTAAGATAATATTAATATATTAATATAGATGTTATAAATTTTATCTGTGTTATGGTTCACATGTGATTATGATTATATTCAGGAACTTTTCCCCCTATGATTTTCTAGATTGTGTGGAACATTTTATAATAATAATATTTTCAACCAATTCATATTTGACATGATTTTTTTAAAACTAACAAGAGGATTTTGATGTACTGATGAAAAGTAATGACCGTTAATTAAATTTTATAATCTATACATGTAATTTTTTTTCATGATAATGTGTTTATTTGTTCGTTTTTTATAATTAATAATGATTTTATTTTCTAATGAATAATAAGTTTATATTTTTCTATAGCCTACCAATAATGAATCTATTAATCTAGATGGTAAGAAATATAATTATTGCTGGTTATAATAATAAATTTAATTTTTACTTAAAGACAATATTTTCCAAAAGCATGAATAATCTTATTGAAGGATTATTGATTACTCATTTATATTCACTATTTTTGTATATTTGAGTTTATTATATTAATATATTTAATATTTTTGACCTCATAATGTAAATTTATCTTGTACCATGAATGGTTGGATATATTAAAAAATGGTTGGGATATTTTCCCCTTTTTATGAAAGGGTATTAATGTTTAAGGGGAATTGATATTGTGGATGATGTTAAACAATGTTTTGGGTGATGTTGATATGGTTAGATCTATTTTAAAGATGTGATTTTTAATTATTTTCCTTCAACATATGTTCTATTTTTATTTTTAGTTGAAAAAATATGATAAATTAAATATATGAACATATATTTCCTAAGGTAGGTCTGGGTGGGTACTAAATTACATAGGATTAATGTATTGTTATGATTCAAAAATGACCCCACAAGGACATGTGTCGCTGATGATTATGTAAGTGATGTCACATTATTCCAATGTTCACATAATAATTTTTATTTATAACACATATTAAGGGTTGTTAGTTTATCATGTTGAACTTTATTTATTATCCATTTATCTGTTATAATAGTTTCTCATTGAGTTTTTTATTATATAATATCCTTTAATTCTGTTATTTCACAAACTATACCACCAGAGTCAATAAGGAAAGCTGGTCCATTTAGTTGGACATAGGCCCAAAATTTTATCACAATATATAGGATATCAAAAAGAAACATGGATGAATACTCCCATGATATTTACCTCTCTTCCAAGAATATCATCTTATGTATTCTTATTTTGGACATGATGAAATTTGGTTATAGGATCTGTTCACATAATTTTTGTAGTGTATCTAAATTATTATATACATTAATATGAATTATATGGTGGATTATGGAAATACCATATAATTATATCCAGAAATTAATGTCTAACCATTACTAAATTAGTAATAATTTATAAAATTTAATGGCTTCATGTTTGGTTTTTACTTACATCGGTTATGATTTCTCTCAACTTTACTATGTTATTTGATGATGTGATGAGAATGTGGTTGTGGTATAGTTTCAGGGATATACTATTTTATTATAATGATTATGTGGCCATTATATGTTTACAATGAAGTATGGGGTGAATTGTGAGGTGGTTGGAAGAATAATGATTCAATACATCAGCATGAATGGTGACTGGTTTTATTGGAAGGATGAAGTGGATTACCTTTATTCTATATAAATTCATCATGTAATTATTCCATAAAATAATATTTTATATTTAATGGGAGGTTCTTGATTGGAATTTAAATATAGATCCCATAATTTATGTGATTAGTTTTTCCACTATTCACTAGGATTTCATATCCTTCTTTCACATTCACACAATTGACTATTTTAACGAACATACAAAGAATACCTATTATAATACAACTATATATATATATATCTCATTAATATGGGAGTGTGTAGGTGATTGAGCTATGTTTTATGAGCTTATAGATACTTCTAAAGAGTTTCAATAGGTCATCGTTATCATTTTAGTAGTTGTTGTTGTATGATTTTTTTCTAGAATTATATTACAATTCATGTATTGGGATTGGTTATTTATTTTAATGGATGTTTTAGTGATTTAATTATTATTAATGGGAATTATTATTGAAATGACTCTAATACGTGTGTGTTATATACCATCGATGCTAGTCACCATATCATAACTTATTGGAGGTATGAATCAAGGGTAACTAATATCTTCACTGCTGGCCTAGAAAGCATACCCATCAGTGTGATTTTTTTAAATTCTAATAATATTATATAATGGAATAATATTCCCATGTAATCATAATACATTGAACCCTTATTGAACAAATGGATTTATTATTTTACTAGTTTTATCAAATAACATGTAATTATTATTACATTGAAATTAAAAATATGTTATGCAACCATTTAACTATCTGATATTTTTAATGTATCTACCATAAAATTTCCATGTTTTCCGGTGAAACTTTAACTCTTAGTAAAATATTTTCTAAGATATAATATACTTGTTCAATTAGGGTGAAAATCCTAATGGTTCAGAGGGGGTGAATTGATATTTTTATAAAAATATAAATATTTATTATATGTTTCATAAATTTATAATGGAATGTAACAAATAAACATAAATACTTCTCTAGAAGTTTGGAATAATGTTTTCCTACACCCAGTCTTCAATATATCAATATGAGAGTATAACACCCACTATAACATATATCAATTTTGAAGGAAAATAATAACTGTTATATCTAGTCTTTTATACAACTATAGCCACTACCTAATATGCTGAATTTTTCTCACCAAGAAGGAAAACCCAATTAAAATTCCTTTTTCAATAACGAAGCCAAAAACCATATAATCACATTTTTATATTGTGATGTGAAACCTAAAACCATCCATATTATATCGATTAATAACAAAACATACCATTATCAAGATCAAGGAATAACTAAAACACCTCTACTTACAAGATTTATAGTGACTAATTAAATAATTTATTTTAAATTGAGTCACACCCAATTGTGACTTTTGTTGCTGTAGAAAAATGTGACACTATGTTTTTAATTCCGAATGATAATGAAAAAAAATATGAATAAATGAATAAATAATTTTTTTCTATAAAATAAATTTACAAAATTATTGATTTAGTGTTTAGGAAACATTGATCTATTTGGTTTCCATGGATTAGTACAATAAAGATACCCATGAAAAAGACTAGTAGAATGTGTTTTGAAATGTATATCACACTATATAATTAAAATATACTCAATATCAAATTTTTAAACTATTTAAATTAATATCATTATTACTATTTTTCTCATGACACACAAACATTCATTTTTATCAAAATGAACATCATGAGATTTGGTGCCCTTAAATATAGTTTTCTAGGCTCTTGTAAAAATGGTCCTCAAACTGACTCTATGTGGATCTTTTATCACAATACCTTAAAAAATATCAACATCTTTTAAAATACTAAGCAACAACTTACCTTTGATTTCTTGTGGAATGGCCGGCATACCTTTTTCCCTTTGGTTTATGCCAATATTAGATAACAAGATAGAAGGGTTCTATGGCATGATCTTTTTGATATGGGCAACCTCATTCAGGACCCTTGGGTTGTTATGGGAGATTTCAATGCCATTCTCCACTCTTGTGAAAAAATTGGTCCCTCACATCTTTCTATATCCTCAAGGGAATTCAGGGCGTCTATTGAGGACTGTAACCTTTTTTAAATCTCTCTCACTAGTGCTAAATATACATGGTACAGAAAACACAATATCAAAACTGTTTCCAGTAAGCTCGACAGGGCTTTTGTTAACATGAAGGCCCTTGATATTTGGGATAATATATCTAGTATAACACTGCCTAGACTTAATTCTGACCATCATCCAATTCTATTAAGCCTCTTTATTAATGACCGTACTCTTTTTATTCCTTTTAAATTTAATAATGCTTGGTCTTCGAATCCAGATTGTGTCACTTTTATTCATAACACTTGGAACACTATGAAACACCATAAGGATTATTTTTCCTGCATGTTCAAGTTGAAAATTCTAAAACAGGCCCTTAAAGGGTGGTGTAAATCTACAAAATCTCAAATTGATCTAGATATTTCATCTCTTGAATGTGAACTCATCCGCGTCAAAATTCAAATCACTAATTCGGATTTCAATATGGACCCTCAATTAGAAGAAAATATCTCCCTTAAACTTAATTCCCTACTCACATTTAAGGATAATATTCGTAAGCAAATGTTTAGGGCTAAATGGCTTGAAGATAGTGACCGTAATACTAAATTTTATAATTCCCTTCAAAGAATCAGAAAGGAAAATCTTCCCCTTTCTAAGATTATTCATAATGACCAAATCACTGATTCTGTAGAATCCATAATGGATCATGTTATCTCGTATTTTTACAACATTTTTAATGGCCTGGAGATAAATATTTATCTCAGATCTTATATTAGTCCCTTAATGGTGGATGAAAGAGACAATTAATCTCATTTAAGCACCCCACTTGATCATGAAATTAAGGATAATGTCTTCGGACTTAATCCAGATAGTGCGCCTAGTCTAGATGGGTTCAATAACAGCTTCTTTCAAAAGCCTTGAGACATTATCCACAACGATGTTTGTAACCTTATTAAGACCTTTTTCATTCATGGATCTCTACCTCATGGAATCAATGCTCAATTCCTATCTTTAATACCCAAGGTTTAAAATGCCTCAGAGATCCATAAATTCCGGCCTATTGCTCTCATTAACACTATTTATAAGATCATTATCAAAATTATTGCGAATAGACTGGCGCCTATTTGCAATAAAATAGTCTCATGGAATCAGTTCGGTTTTATTAAGGGAAGGTCCATCCAGGACTATATTTTTCTTTCATTTTAATGTACCAATAGTCTAAACAAAAACAATATAGGGGGGTGTGTGGCCATCAAACTTGATATCAGAAAGGATTTTGACACCATAGACTAGAACTTTATCTTCAAAGCCTTAAAAAACATTGTATTTCATGATTCTTTCATTGGAATACTTAAAACTTTATTTCATTATGATTTTATTTCTATCCTGATTAATGGCATCCCAAGAGGTTTTTTTAAATTCTCTAAAGGAGTCAGGCAGGGCGACCCTCGTTCTTCCATCCTCTTTGTTATTGCTAAAGATTACTTAAGAAGACTTCTCAATAATCTGGTTTCTCAGGGTCAGCTTAAGCCTATACAAGTTTCCAGAAACCTTAATACCCCTACCCACCATTTATATGTTGATGATATCATCCTGTTTCTTAAAGGGGATCAAGAAAATATTCATGTCCTCAACAAATCTCTTCATCACTATGAGGAAGTCTCAGGGAAAGCAATTTCCTGGAATAAATCGTATATTTTTTTTGGAAAGAGCATTCTTGACAGAAGAAAATCTAGCATTACTACCTATCTTGGAATTAAATAAGGCCTATTACCTTTAAATTACTTGGGCATCCCAGTATTTTGGGGTCGTCCTAAAGCTAGCTACTTTTTTAATATCATTGATCAAATCATAAACCAACTCTCTACTTGGAAAGGGAAATCTCTCTCTATGGCTGGAAGAATATGTCTGGTCAAATCGACCATTGTCTCTAAAATGGTCTACTCTCTTATGATTTATAAATGGAATGTCGGCATCTTCATAAAAATTAATACTTATATTAAAATTTTCATCTGGACAGGTAGTATTCTTGAAAGGAAACCTGTCACTATCCCTTGGAAATCATGTTGTAAACCTCTTGACGAAGGTGGCCTTGGTATAAAAAATTTAAAGCTGCTCAATAATTCTCTTCAGGCTTGTCTTACTTGGCATATTATTAATTGTACATCCAAAGATTCCGAATTACGGAAACATATATTCCATGCTAAACTTTTAAATGGGAATCTTAATTACATCAACTCTTCGATCTGGCCTTTTATAAGGGATTCGTATCACAAGATCATGGAAAATTCTAGATGGATGGTTAGTACTGACTCTTCCATCAATTTTTGGTGTGACAAATGGTGTGGTAACCCCTTGATATCTTTGTTACCGTCTAATATTATTCTTTAAGATACTAGTCATTCAATAAAGGACGTCTTACATTTTTATAGACATGTCTTCCCTGACAATATTGCGCAGATTATTGATAATCACCATTTTTCTTCTAATGGTGACTTTCGTGTTTGGGAACCTTCTCCAAATGGCATCCTAGACTCTAAAAACTTCTATAAGCATAAATTTTCTGGAAATGAATATAATTTTCAATGGGTGATTCAATTTAACAAACCTTGGATCAAACCTTCTAGGCTCACCCTCATTTGGCGCATTTCTCAAAATAGATTTCCTACTGAAGCCTGTTTGCAAACTTTGAGAATACAACTCTGCTCTAAATGTCACTTGTGTAATCAACATAGGGAGGATGCTGATCATATATTTTTGTCATGTGAGACGTACTCTGCCTTATGGAATTATGTTCTTAATTTATTTAATTGCAGATGGCCCCTATATGACTCTATTTCTTTGTTTCAAAAAATGCATTAGATATGAAGCCTCTCTACAAGTTAATAAATCTTTTTTCTTGAGGCAGTGGAAGAACTCCTACATGAGATCTGGTACATTAGAAATGATATTATTCCTAATAAACACTCATTCAGTCTCAATGTAGGAAAATTTTGGATTCTTATTGTGATTCATAAAGCTGCTTCAATTCAAAAAGACTGTTGTAACAACTCGGTTGGTGACTTTGAGATCCTTCTCCATCTCTGTGTGCCTGGAATTTTCCCAAAGACCAAATGTCCATTTGATGTATTCTGGAAATCACCGATGCTAGTATGGATCAAAGTGAATGTAGATGGTGCTTCAAAAGGAAATCCATCCCCTTCCAGTTGTGGTGCCATCTTCGAAGACTCAGCTGGCCAGTGTCATGGTTGCTTCTTTGCTGGATGTGGTCATTCTTCATGTCTAGAGACTGAAATGCTGGGGGACATCCATGCAGTCGATTTTGCGCTTTAAAGAGGTTGGAGAAAGCTCTGTATTAAAAGTGAATCTACCACTATAATTCATGCCATCTTGAATGGCATCATTCATCTTTCTTGGCCGCTCACCACACTTTGGATGAATTGTCTGAACTCGCTCCATGGTATTGATTACATAGCTACCCATGCCTACCGTGAAGCCAATTCTTTTGTAGATTCTCTTGCTAAAAAAGGAATTCATCAGAGCATGACTTGGCTGGACATGCTGCCAGCTGACTTATTATACTTATTTGATAGATATTGTAAAAAAATCACATCCTTCCATATTTTGTAATCTTTTTCTTATCAATAAATTGTGCTTTGGTCTTTGACCAAAGAATTACCTTTAAAAAAATTCATTTTTAATTTAAAAAATAGCTATTGTTTCTTATCATTCCCACGTATCCACATTTTCACTCTCAAATATAATGAAATATTTCAAATTTTGGATATTCATTGCTAATAAACAAAATAAAAATAGTTTCAAAAAAATATTATAACCATTTAATATAGTAGTTTATATTATTATTAAAATCATTGGAATACTCAATAAATCATGTGAGAGGAAGACATCATATTTCATACAATTTTAATTTCAAACTCATAGATTTCCATGAAAAAAACATGGAAACTAAATTATTTTCTCTTATAAGATTGAAATTTATTATTTATATATTTTTTTTAAAAAAATCATATGATTAAAATAACTAATAAATAATAATTATTAATTCAGTTAATTATAAAAACCAATAAAACATCTAATAAATTGAAATACATAAAAATAACAAAAACATAGCATATCATTTGAAATAGAAGAATTTACTTTGATGTTTTATGACATGCATACATGTTTTACATACAATATATGACCTTATAAACTGAAAAATTGTTCATTTCCAAAGATTTTATATCTCTAAAATATTAATTTCTATTTCATCATAGCCTTTTACTAATTATTATGTACAATTTCTTATATATATTAAAACACATATACCAATTATAGAAATTACTTACAACAATAGACATAGCTAAAAATTTGATTTCATAATACATTATCTATAGTGACCCAAGATTAACTTACATATATATTTCATATTCTTATATAAATATCCATTACATTACATAAGTGAATACATGAAAAACATAATAGTTTACCTCATTTGAAATCATGCAATACAGTCATCTAGTCTATTAAAAAATAATTAAATTTTCCAACAAATATCTCATCATTTATTACTACTACTTGAAACCTTTCATTATAACCAAAGTAATTTGAATAGAAGAAAGGGTATTATTAGATGCTTAGTAAGTGTAAATAAAGGTGATATACAATCATAACAAGAAAATAAGGGTATGAGAACATTAAAAAAATATTGTAATAACATAACGTACATATCAATGATCATAATGTTGATTCATGCTATAAATATAAGCATTCATAGGATATAAACCAAAAAATAATCAATGATAATAATCCACATGGGCCTAAAATAGGAATAAGATATGGAATTTTTGAAAACACATAAACATATAGAATTATATCCATAATAGTCAATACTCTCATCGAAGGATATATTAGTTAAACAAGTTCACTCCCTAAACTATATTAGTAGTCATGGTTCACTCCGAAGACTATCTTAGTTGACAAATTCCCTTACTTAATCAGGTTCACGCCCCATTACAACCATGTATATCTCTAGAGATATAAATCATTACCCAAGGAACTAGAGATTTATTTATGAACACACATAATGTTAGCAATAACGATCTCACCTAGCACTATCTAGGTCGCCTACTCATATAAGATGTAAGGGCTATTCTGAGAGGTATCTGGTCCACCCCATCATATTATCCGTAATGGGCTTACTCGATGCTATTTGTTCCACCCCATCATATAACCTATAATAGTATTACAAAGTGGTATCTAGGACACCCCATCGTATAAGATATAATAGGATTACATGGATCAATGTTGGACAACCCATCATATATGTTATAACGGTCATACTAGATGATATCTATGACACCCCATAATATATGTAATATCCAATAACCAAAACATGAGTAATGTACAATGAGATTTCATGTCATTATGAAAACATATAAACACAATCATTATTTTTTAATAACCTGATTAATCCATGGAAAGTAGACGAGTTCCTTGTTAATCTATTTGAAATAAGATCCAACCATAGAGAAGAAAATATTTTCATTAAAATATATTAGAAACATGATTGAACCATGCAATATATATTGGTTCATAAACATCATTCCATAAAAATGAAAAACCATTTAGAGAAAGAATAACAATTATATATTGGGATCCTATCAAACTTAATAAATTTCTACCAAATAAATATTTATTCTTATATGGAAGATAATTTTTAAATCATTAAGTAAAAATTTCTAGTAGAAAATAACTTTTCTTCTTTGAAAAATGGGTTTTAAAACAACAACACTTTTGAAAACCATTTTATTTGAAAATAATTTTTAAGGAATTAAGTAAAACATTCTAGTAGAAAATAACTTTTCTTCTTTGAAAAATGGGGTTTAAAACAACAACACTTTTGAAAACCCTTTTATTTGAAAATAATTTTAAATTTTTATAAATGATGACTTGAAAATAATTTATAAAAATTTTTAAATTAAAAAATATTCTAAAAATGTTTCTTCCTGAACATAAGTATAAAATACCATGTAAAATAAATTTTAAAATAATATTTAGAAAAATTTATTTTAGAAGAAAATATATCACTAACTAAAGAGAGAAATAAAGTTGATTTTTATTAAAAACATTTTATTAATTATCATAAGTATCAAATAGTAGAAAATGGAACTATTACATGATGATATCATTAAAATAAATATGATATGAATATTCGTGAAAATTATTGAGAGATAGATCATAATAATTTATCATTTAAAATATAATCATAAACAATACTGATAAAATAAGAGATTGAAACATTAAATCATTACTAAATTTGTAACATTAACTCATAATCCCTGTGAAGGAATAAATTAAAATGGTATTTAAAACGTCATGAGGATAGATAAATGAAAAATATTATATATCAATTTTTCTATGTATATACCTCATGAAATAATATAAGAGCATGTCATAACACACATCTCAATGATGAAAAATACTAAAAAAAATTACTTATTGATTAGTTAACATTTGAAATGTTAAACCAATGAATGATAGATCCCAAAATGGTTGTTTAAATATAAATTAATTTTATAATATAAAATATAATGTAAGCTCAGGTCTATATATTCACCACATAGAAGAAATAGGTAGTGAATATAGCATGTGTCTCAAAAATATAAAATGTTAGCCAGAAATCCCTTACCTCAAGTTTTGACTTCCTTTGTATGCATTAAAAAATAATGTATAATAAATTTATCTTTATTATAAATCTATTAATAATATTATAAATATATATCCAGCCATATATGATTTTATTATGAATTTATATTACCTATTTATAAATAATCAAATGTTAAAGTTATGTTTTAGGTAATAACAGCTTTGTTTATCTTATATGTTTTTAATTGATATAAATAATTAACTCAATTTGATCATTATTTCATAATTATAATAATTTTAACATTGATATAAATATAATATATATTCATTAAATATATTTATATTTACCTTGAAAATAACATTATGAAACAAAAATAAATCATTCATGGAGATGACAGTTCACACGTACAAATGAACGTTGTTTCCATTTTGTGTTGTATTGAAAGAAATAATGTTAATTATGTAGATATATATATATGTAATCATTAAATTAGAGATAGTATGTCCTATAAATAACATATTTTTATTAAACTCATCATTAATACATTCTATGTAATGCGTGAATGAATCACATTGCATTATGAGGTGGTAGTCCTCCACACACCTGAAAGAAGATATCATATTCCCAAAAAATGTAATTAATGAAGATATGTGTTATATAATAACTAAAAAGGAATAAATAAATCATAAATATAATACATATCATATATAAATTGTATTAACATCATTATTTCCAACCATGAAGAGTTGTAATTGAAACATGAATGACATATGTTTGTGATGCGATAGTTTTCTATATACACATATGATGATTTTGTAAACCATTTTGATTGAAATATGTATTGTTATTGGTAATACCCTTAACAAAAAATTATATCAGTATATTGATGGTATATATTTTCTTATATAATCCAGATATAAAATTAATTGATGGCATTTCAAGGATAGATAAAACAAAAACATTCATTGATGAACGTTTCATATTCCTTGGGTCTCTACATTTGGTTTTCACGAGAAGACTTCATTGGTTGGATTTAATCAAAAATTAAGGATTATAGGAATATGGGAGGGAAGTAATAATGTAATGTTTTCTTGGTTTGTCAAGCTAATAGTCTTGATAGGTGTAAATAAGGGGTAGTTAATTTCATATTATAATGGAGGAGGACTAACATTCGTGTAAATATCCAAAAGTATTCAATATTGTGATGTCTCACTTACTCAATGTATCTCAAAAATAGAAAAATAATTAAGAGGAGATATTTTTTAAAAAAATACCACTAGAACACAAAATAAATACATTTTTATAAACTTATTACTTACTTTGTATGTTCACTCAATTTTATCTTTACCGTTTTTACCAAGGTAACTTGAATCATTTTATTTACATAGTTATTTTTTCATTTAAGTTTATAATTCAAAAAAAAATATTATATATTTTATACCCATTTATTATAAATATTAACTAAAACCTAATAAATAATAAAAATATTTTTTTATAGAAAATTTAGATAAAAATTCATGTAATGCGCATAACCCTGTTTTACATATAATCATCGTAATTAATTCTAACAATTTTTACTAATAATTTTGGAAAAAAATAAAATTAACATATTAGATGATATTAATTATTCCAATTCTAAATATGTAATCCATTTTCACAATTTCATTCAATGACCTAAAATATTTTAATTTAAAATTAATGACATACGTATGATGAAAAATATTTTTTTGTTTAGAGTGAATATGATCAAAATATTACAAGTCTTAAATATCCAATTTCAATATTAAATTCATTCCAAAAAAATAATTTGGGGTAATATATTTATAATTTATCTAATTTTGCTTTAAAACCAATTTAATATATAATTTCACTATATAAGTATCTCAAAGAAAAACGTATTTTTCAACTAAAATTCAATATTATTAACTATTCAGAAAAAAAATAAATCATTCATGGAAAAACAAAAATATTATAACAAATGTAATATTAAAATTAAACCAAAAAAAATCAGTTTTATTATTCCAAATATAATATATTAATCTTCAAAATTTTATCTTTAAAAAAACTGTTCCATTAAAATACGGTAATAATGTTTTTAAAAAAAATATTATTTTAAGCATAATTTGGGTTTATTTGTATATCTTGTCTAAAAAAATATAGAAGATGAATTTTCAAAATTATATTAGATATAAAATGTATAAATATAATTAAAATGACCCACTCATGATATTTTTTTATTTATCATTGTAAAAAAACATGTGTTCATAAAAATATTTTCTCATAAAAATAATTTCTATTATTTTCAAAAGGGTTTTATAATAACTTAATGTAAATTCTTAACAAAATAAATCATTTTATATACATCCAATAACCAAATTTTAATAGTTTAGTTAATATTACTAATATTCATGAATTTAATTGTATGGTCACAACTATCATATTAATTTATAATATTTTGATAATATGTGATGTTTTATTTAATATCACTATTGTGTGAAATGAAAGATAATCTCATTCTTATGTTTAACATATGCCAAATTAAATTTTCTCATTAACTAAATATAAATCTAATGTTCTATATAGATAAATCTTAACATGGTGTAGCACATAGTTAAATCCATCAATGATATTTAATTTATTCATAAATAATAATCCATAAAACTCTCAGGGTGTTATATTCTACCCCCCAGCCCATAAAAAGAATTTTTCCCTTTGAATTTGTAACTCAGATGAAAACACATGAGGATACTTATGCCTCATCATATACTCAATTTTCCACGTATCATCTTAAAACTAGTGGTTTCACCATAAAATATTAACATGTTGGGTGGTATTATTTCATAAAACACTCTCTTTACAATCCAGAATCTCTACTAGTTTTTTCCCTTAAAAAGGATCATGCTCTAAAAGTATAACGTATGAGTTTAGTACATGGGATTGATCTAGTATATATATTCCTATTACATATACATGCAGGACACCATGGATGTGAGAGAGTTTCGGGGGGATTTCTTAATGATATGCTACCATATTGATATGATCAAATATTTCAATGGGGTCAATATTCCATAGGAATAGTTTTCCCTTCATTATTACATAGATAAATTCTTAAAAAAAACCTTCTCACCAACACGAAATTCTTTTTCCTGATGATTATTTTCATCATAAAATTTATATTATATTTTTTATGTCCTTTAGTATTTTTCAATGGATTTAACCATTTCTCCCATATCATTATATTTCTGAAGTCCCTATAGATTTACTTTTATATCTTCATTCCAGTATATTAGAGTTATACACTTTATTACATAATATTTATTTATACAGATCCGTATATATTCTAATGTTAAACATATCATCATATAAAAATTCAACACTATAAAGTTGATGATCCCAAAAAATAATTAAATCCAATAGATAAGATCTTATAGTAAAATTTAATCATGTTTCTACAAGTTTTAATGGCCTTCCTCATCAATTAACATTATAACTATATATAATAACAAATGGATTCATTTCTATAAATGTCTCGGAAAATATCCTTAATCATAATGAAAATTAATTACATAAAACTATAAAATGGGTTGTATAAAACTATGATCTTATATTTAACCCTAAATTCATAAAACCAATATTGTTTCCATAATACTTATGTTAATCAAATATGGAGTCATATATACTCCAAAAATAAATATCACCATTTATTACTTTAAAAGTCTCTTATCTTATAAAAAATATTTTCAATGGAGGCTTCGGTTAATACTTGTACAAATAGAATATAAAATTTGATTTTATTACTTTAGAATCCTCTTAGTGTGAGATAATAGTATAAAATTTCACTAAATAATGAACAATATGATTTTCAATGGGCCTATTCATACATAATTAATCATGAAATTTATTTTATAGAAAGATATGTGTACCCTAATTATCGTGATTAACTTCATCCATTATTATTTCATAAGATTTTCCGTTTTTCCTTTTACTCTATAGGTTAGTGTTCCTTATCATCCACATTCTCCCTTGTAATAGTGGAATTAATCCACATTATAACCAAACACCTTTTACATTAAACAAAAGATTGTGGGTGGTGAATTATTGGGAATGGTATTCTACTTTATTTTGAGTAATAGGCACACTAATCATATTTCTACAATGTACTAATGACCCTCCATTCCACATTTAAAGAACACCCCATTCTATTCAAAAAATTATATTGACGTTTCTTTCCTAATTTGTATCTTATATATTCATAAAATATCATTTTATCACTTATATTTTCATAATATTTATCAATCGTTTCTTATAAAAAACCAAAGTGGTGGTGTTAATATAAAATTTTCATATCTACTTTTAGTGCACATAGAATTACTTCTTCATTTGTACTACTATATTTTATAGCAAATTCATTTCAATGATTTCGTTTCATGCCACCAAAGAATTAATCGATTTTTCATTCTGGGATATTGATAAAACAAGAATAGTTCCTTCCAAATATTAAAAAGTCATCTTCTTAGGTACCAATAGATTATTCATCCATTTTCTAAATAACAAGGATTTATTTCTTTATATTTCTTATAGAATATGAGGAATTTTCTTACTAAAATATTTCCCACTAAGCTCATCCTTTTAAATTGATTCAATTTATTCTTACTCCCTTGGGTTCTTAATTATATTCCACCACTAATCTACCTCAACTTCATAATGATTAATAATAAAAATGAATTTTTTATGTCCCAAACACTGTATAATATAATATATTCTTTTAGTGGTACTGATCCATTTCCCAGTAACTATTGGATTATTGGATCAACTAATATAAATGAGATGTTGCCTCATGAATGAATCAATATAACGTTATTTTCTCCATTTCTCATTTGGTATTACAACATGATCAATATCTTGAGAGTTTGTTTTCGGTATATCGACATTATTTTTCTTTCCATATCCCATATCTCTTGTTTTCTTATGAGTAAAATCATCAAATTTTAACATTAATTTATCATTGACATGATTCCTTCATGTTCTCTCAATTTTATAAAATTAATAACATAGTGTGAAAAACAATATTCATAGTGTGGAACCAAATAATTATAAAAAATAAATTTTATTATATGCAATTAATAATTCCTTCTTCATTAATCTATGAATCATTTTAATTATCCTAGTTTATTCATACTCATAATCTATTTAAACCCTTCAATATGGATTGTAATGTGTTTATAATTTTCCAAATAATATCACATGTGACTGTCAAACCATGTGGGAAATAAGGCCTTTTGTCGTTCACCAGTTCCTGACCAAGTCTAGATAAATACTGTGTTTTTTGGGTAGTTAGCCATGTGTGTATTCTTTCTAGATACACATCCACTTATAGTTACAAATATAGATGTAATTTTCTGAACCAAACTCTCCATCCTTTACCAAAATTCCCAGACTTTTTCCTAAACATTGACTCATCTTTAGACTTATACTTATAGACATCCCTAGACAAATCATTAGAAACAATCCCAAGGATGTCAATAAATTTTTCTCATCATATTATCAAAAGGATAATTAAACTATTACTTTGATACCGGATACAACATCCTAGGATTAACATACATGGATATTAATTATTTTTTTTAATTTTGATTACATTACATAAACACATACCCAATTACCATATTTTTTTAGAGCCTTTTGAAACATGGAATACAATCATCATGTTTGGTGAAAGATATTAAATGATTCACAAAAATATATTCTCTTTCATTCTTCTACATAAAACCTTTCTTCATTACCTAGTGAAAGAAATCATAAGAAAGGGTGATCCCAAATACTCAGTAAGGTTAAATAACAGAGTTATAAAAACATAACATGAACAAAATATAATGAGAACATGATAATAAAAGTAGATGATCATAAAATATATATCAAATATCATAATATCGATTCATGACATAAATATTTGTAGTCATAATACTTGAGTCAAAAATAAATAAATTTTCTTAATCCATTTGAGAAGAACATAGGTATAAGACATGGAAATATGGAAAACACATATCATATAAAATGTCTTTCTTAGTAGTCAAGGATCAATTCCAATGATATCTTTTTTTAATGAGGTCACTCAAAAACCATCGTAGTAGTCAAGTTTCATTACCAAGACCATCTTAGTGGTAAAATTCCCCTATATAACAAAGTTAACTGCTAATTACTTCCATTTATATCCCATGAGATATAAATATTCACCAAATCCATTGGAGAACTATATTGGTTAACCCATCAAGTAAGTTTTAATGAGATCATATAGCACTATCTGAGCCATCCAATCAGATACACTTTAGTGGGCATACCCTGAGACATCTAGAACACCACATTATAAAATATGTACCAAGATTATGATATTCCATTTTTTCAACCCTATCATGTATGTAATGTATAATAACTACCACATGAATAAAGTACAAAGGGGATTCATATCTTCATAAAAACTCATAAACACAATACTTTTTCTTCATAACAGTCTTTTCCTCTAGAAAATTAATGTTTACCATGTTAATACTTTTATAATGTGATCATCCCATGTAAAATAAATTGGTCTAATAGAAATATATTTTAAAAATAAAAAAACTGTGGAAAATAAATAGGTTCCATAAGCATAATTTCATCAAAACATAAAAATTAATGTTTACCATGTTAATACTTTTAAAAATGTTTTGATTGTTTTCCAAACATCCAATGATTAGAAAAACCATTCTATAACATAATGATATATTTATAAACCATAGTAGAATGTATTTATTTTTATCTACAGAGATATATATTAAAATATTTTATCATTGTAATTATAATCATAAATAATCACGATAAATGATTAGATTGTAATATAAATTTATTTCTAGTTTGGTAACCTTGAATCAGAATCTCCATGAAGTAATATAATAAAGTAGAACATAAAATAAAATTTTTATTGATAATTTAATTTTATTACATGTAAAATATTATGTATATAAACCTATTTATATAATATATGATTATTTCATAACATGCGTCTTGAAGAAGGAAAATTAAGACAAAAAATCATTTACCGATTTGGAAGCATTAGAACCCTAAATCCCATGAAAGATAGATCCTAAAAATGATAAGTAAATACTAATAAATTTTATAATAATAACAACAAAATAATAACATTTTTATTATATACAACACATAATAGAAATAAGTGGTTATTGTATAATGTTTCTCACAAATGTAAAAATTTAGAGAAAAACCCCTTACCTTAAGTCTTGAATTCATTCATTCATGTTCAAACCTCTTATATAATAAATATATTAAATTTATCCATCTATAACGAAACCATATTCATATATATAATAAAAATATATTTTTTTATGACTATATATTACCCTTCTATTAATGATCCCATGTGAATGTTACTTTTCGAGTAATAACTTCCTTATTTTTCATAAATGTATTGAGTATTTATTTCTGGTCCTCTTACCTTGAACATAATTTCAAAAAATTAAATATGTATAAAATTATATAAATATCATATATATATATATATACTATACATTTATTTATTGTAAATCATAATATTTATTTATATGAAACAAAATAAATAATTCATGCATATGGTAGGTTGTACATACATATGAACACACTTTCCTTTTTATTTTCATATTCAAAGATAGAAAGTAAATGGTTTGTGTGTGTGTGTGTGTCTATATATATATACATTATATTAGTCCACTATCACTATTACTTCATATATACCACATATGTGTATTTAACCCATCCATAATACATTCCATGTAATGTGTGAATGAATCACATCGCTTCACAAGGCGATAGTACACCATACACATGAGCAAAGTTATCATATCCTTATAAAATTTAAACCATAAATGTATGTGTCATTTAATAATGAAATAAACATAAATTAATCATAAATATAATATATATTTTATTAAAAATTATTTCCTTCTTTATTACCAACCTAAAAATATGATATTGGACAAATGAATTACATAGGTTCGTGAGGCGGTAGTCCTCCATATATAAGATTGATGAATTTCTAACCCATTCTATAGAAGTGTGAGTAGACGTATATTGTAACCATAACATTAAAAAATATCATTATATTGAATATTTTATGTTTATTATACAATCATGAGACAAAAATTAATTAATAAGTTTTGAGGATAAAACAAAAAAAACATTTTTTGATAAACATTACCTTTTCGTTGAGTATCACCTGTTTTTTCACCAAAGGCCATCCTTGGGTGGATTTATTCCCATATCAAGGATTATAAGATAAGAGGAGAGAATTATTTAACTGATATTTTCTAGTTTTTGTGTAGCTAAGTGGCATGATATGTGTGATGGTGTGGGAGAGTGAATGACATTTTATAACGGAGGAGCAAAATTCCTGTAAATATGAAAAAGAATTCACTATTGGGAGGTATACCTTAACTAATGTGCTTAAAATATTGATCATTAGTTGATTTTAATGAATAACTGGCCTTTAAATTCTTCCACTAGTCAGAAGAAAAAAACTATTATTTATCAATTATTTTTTATGTTCATTGAATGTTATCATGAAAGTTTTTACCAAGGTAACTTGAATCTTTTTATTTACATTACATGTGTATCCATTAAAGTTATAATTAAAAATGTTTTTGTTAGATAACATAGACCCTCTAATTATAAATATTCATTCAATATCATTAAATAAAAAATATCTGTGATTTTAAAATGAATTTTAATACAAATGTGTGTAATGCGTTAAACCTCATTTCAATATTAATCACGTTAACAAATTTATTTTTAATCACTAATCATTATGTTCAGAATTTAATTTCATATTATAAGATAATATAAATAATCACGATTAAAAATATGGAATCTATTCTTTGAAATTAAATTGATATAATTTAAATAATATAATTTAAAATTAATACCCCATGTGGGATGAGAAAGTAATTTTTTTTAATTTGAAAATGTTCAAAATATAGGAATTATTTATATAAAAAATCAATATAAAATTTATTAAAATGAATTAAATTGGATTACTAGAAGTATAATTAATCTAATTTTACAATAAACTTAATTAAAATTTAAAAATAACTATATATATAGTTCAAAAAAAGGATGTTTTCAATTAAAATTCATTATATTTCACTATTCATAGAAAATGAATCTTTAAGGAAAAAAATACCAATAATTAAACATAACATAATTATGATTTAGTTATTTCATAAATGATATTTATTTTTTATACTATAATTTATTAATGTATCAAAAATTAATTTTAAAATAAATACACAATTAACAGGCGGTAATATGTTTTTTTTAGTAAAATAGGGTTTAAATAATAAAATTTGGTTTATTCTTATCACTAATCTAGAAAGAACAAAATATAAATTTAAAATATTAACATATATATATATATATTTATAAATATATTTAATATGATTAAATATGGATTTTTTTATAATTTATTAAGTTAAAACACACTTGTGTACATAAGCATAGTATTTTAGGGAAAATAATTTGATCATTTCTTAAATGGTTTTATATTAATATCTAATTATTTGTTTTTATATATTTATAAACCAAAATTTTATTATTTTTTTCTTACTCATTACTTCTAACCCAACAACATGGAGATAATAATCATATTAAAAAGCAATATTTTTTCTAATATGACATGATTCATTAAAACTCAGTGTTGAGTGTAAGTAAATCGTAGCTTGGTGGTTCATATAACATAGGACAATGAAAATGGAGTTTATAACTTTAGATAAACATACTATTTCATGTAGATATAACTTAACATCATGTAGCATAAAACAAATTAATCAAATATATTAAATTTATTCGATAAAATTTAATTCATAAAAAACATTGTGTTACATTATTTATAACACATTATATTGTAATATAAGTCTTTTAGAAATCAAATATGAATTTATAAATTGTATGAATTATAAAAAAGTTATATTATATGATCTATATTTTTATAACATTATACGAAGAGATAAAACTATATGTTTTTTTAAATTAAATAAACAGTGTCCCAAAATAAGCTGAATAAATAGTAATTTTTATTAAATTCATAAAAAATGAATAAATAATCACTCATAAAATGAATATTAAAGAATAATAAAATTAAACTATATTAGATCATTATTATTTAATTTTGACGACATTAACTAATGAGTTATAAAATTACTCATCCATATCATGATTTTTCACATATATTAGTTCAAATGACACATAATGACCATGAATAAAAGTTACATAAATAATATTAAAAACTAATATCAAATTCAACATGTATTGAAATATTTAAATAAAATTATTCCCTCATTTTGGAGAGAATAAACAAATCATAATTTTAAAAACATAATTAAGTGAAGTAGAAATTTGTGACTCGTTAATTTATCCCATTTAAAATTTTAAAAAATAAATAGTATTTAAAAACCATCTATTTAATTATTATGTAATAAAAGAGATTAAAATATAATTATTAAAGAATATTTTCAACATTTATAATATAAACCGAGCAAAGCATCCTTTTTTTAACAACATCGTTACATTATAGCCCATGTCTAAAACAAATCTACATATTATAAAACATAAATATTAGATTTTGGTAATCATAAATTTAAAAAATATATTCAATGAAAATAGTTTCCCATAAATTAATTAATTTAAAAATGGTACCCAGTGAAATAATATATGAAAATAATTTTATAATATCAAAAAATTGAAAAACTCCATTAAAAAAACAAAAAAAAATTAAAACCGATGTATGCAGATTTGAAATTCAATATATCAGAAATACATGAAAATTCCACCTCTGAACTACTTATTAAAAACAAATTGTATCCATGATATCATGTTAAATATTCAATAAGTTATAATTTATTTGAGATGAATTATTTTTAATAAATTTTAAAATAACATTCAAAATAATAAATTTTTTGACATATTTTACATGTTAACTAGCTCTAAATCAAAACAGGTATCCATATATGTTTTTAATAAGAAAAATAAATAAGATTAATGATTTTTTATGACCAAATTTAGGATCACTTAGATGTGAAGTGGTATTTTGAAGGTGAAGTGATTTTATGCTTAATAAAATACCTTAAACTATTTATTAAATCATGTTGAATGTGAGAGAGATTAAAATATATATAACAATTATACTATAGAAACCCCTAATTAACGTACATGGATATTACATCATTTTAGATGAGTATTAATCACATGAAAAAATGTATCCCTAAGGAAAATAATAGTTTAGTGTATTTGGAAATATGGAAACCTAATCTTATATCATGGTGAAATATCATAAACACCCCCTAATGATCTTCCCCTTTTATAATTCCACTTAAAACCATTCTTCATAACCAGGGAAAATGAAATATAAAAAATGGGTGATCTCAACTACTCAGTAATGGAAAATAACGGAGATAGGTAAGCATAACATGAGAATACGGGTATGAGAACTTGATCCTAACATTAAAATATCAAACCCTATATATCAAAGATCATAATAAAGTGTCATGGAATAAATAATTTTAATTCATAATACATGAATTATAAGAAAATCAAGAGCATACTTCTTGAAATCATAACATAATAATAAGATGTGTTGTTGTTTCACACATATAAAAATATAAAATTATTTCCATTATAGTCAAGGAATAATTAAAAAGCCATCATAGTGTATTGTGTTCACACACCAAACCATCTTATTAGTTAGGGTTCACTCCTAATACCATATTGGTGGAAAATTTCCATTAATAAACTTACTTCACTCCCCATTCTAGTGTGGTATTTCTAAACTAAGTTTACTACCCATTACATCACTACATTACTAAACGGAGTTCCCTTCAGGTTATAGAATTTTATTTTTGAGCCTAGTTCACTTCCCATTCCAGCCCTATCATAATGTGCAATTTTAATACCGAATCCATCCCTTTATTAATGAACTATGTTCACTTCCCATTCCATCCTTATCATACTAAACTGAGTTGACTCCTCATTCCATCCCTTTCATATTCATGAGATATAATTATTTACGCATTTCATTGGAGGTCTATATAGGTTCCATTCACCTCATAATGAAATCATACATAAATGTTCTACAATATCTTCAAAAATTAAATCACATCCCATAAAATGAAATGGGTACCATAAACTTATAATCACGTCATAACCTGTGAAAGGTATATGGGTTTGATAATAATTTCATCAAGGTATAACCAATAAAAAGAAGAGGGTTTAATATATATATAACACATGAAAGTGAAATGGGTTTCAAAACATACAACCCATGAAATATAAATTGGTTTGATAAAAATCATGCCATAAAAACCTAAACCTTTCAGAGAAAGAATACAAATGTAACCATGGGTTCATTTCCCCAGAATGTATTGAGTAAAAATAATAATTGTCATTAAATATGGAAAATAATCTGTAAATATCTATTAAAGACATTTCATGAGTAAAATATTATTCTCTCTTCGAAAAATACTGTTTAGATTAGGAAACTTTTTTAAAATCAGTTTTCTTTGAATATATTTTTGAAAAAATAAAAAGGATGATTTTAAAACACTATAAAAACCATTTTTTGTGAAAAAAAATATATTGATTCTTGATAACATTTTAAAAAAAATTCCTTAAAAATAACTTTTAAATATTTGAATAAGAATATTTTAAAACAATACAACATTTTAAAAATCCATTCATTAATGAAAATGATGGAAAAATAATATTTTAAAACCTATTTTTTAAAAACATTTTTGAAAAAGCGGTTTATGAAATAAATTGGTATCCATCTGAAATGAGAGAAAAGATCATACTTTCTTAAAAAATTAATTATCTTATGTACCAATGAGTGGAAAATCAGTAACAATACATGAATAAATCATAAATTAAAATAATATAAGAAAATTTATTATTTTAATGAGAGATAGATCATTATATTTCATTAATATAATCATAATAATAAACAATCTCAATAAATGATGATATTTTTGCAGTAAACTCTTACCACTTGCTAACTTTCAGTCATAATCCCCATGTAATAAAATGAAATTACATGAATCATAAAATACCATGAAAATAATTATATTCTAGATATAATGTGTCAAATTGAAATATATATGCCTCATAAATCATAATAAGTTCTTGATAAAAATTGTGTCTCAAATTAGTAATATTATGATAGAATTACATAACAGAATTGGTAAGTTCTGAAACATAAACCCCCTAAAATATAGATCCCAAAATGGATATTTAAAAACCCATACAGTTATGTATAATAATCATATAATATAATCATGGGCACTATATACCCCATATAAAATAAATGGTAGGTGAATAAGGCATAAATCTCACAAAAATAAAATTGAGATGAGAAACCCCTTAATACTTGAGTAACTTTAGAATCACGATCCCCATGAAACAAAAAATAATAATTAAAGCATTAGATATCATAAAATACATGAAATTAATTATATTAAATTTCATGTGGAATTATATACAACATAAAATAGATGAGATTTTTGAAGATGGAATGTAGCTCATGGAAAAAAAGTGACATGAAATTCTATCACCTTAAGTCATCATTTTATATGAAAATGTTGAAACCTCCTGTATAATAAATATTAATTTATTTTAAATCTACCAACACTTTAAAAATGGATTATTCCATGTTTTTTTAAACAAAGTGGTATTAGGATTGGATTATGACCTATTCACAAGGTTTTTTTAAACCATGGGTATATATTGGAATTTCCAATCTATACCCATAATTATCCGTAAAACGTGGGTATACATCAGAATTAAACCCAATATTTTTTCAGAACAATGGGTATAGGGTTTTTTTCAAGTATTCTACCCATAGATATCAATAAAATAGTGGTTATATGGTTGGGTTCAAAACCTATACCCATGGTTATCCAAATATTGTAGGTATAGGTCATCCATGTAGCCATAGTTTTGGTAAACCATGGGTATTGTTTTCTTGCGTAATTGCTGGGAAAAAAATTCAGGAAAAATTATTTCAAAGGTTTTACAAATATATCTATGTTTTAAATATATATATATATATATATATATACCAAAAAGAATATTTTGGTGTATTGGGTTGCTCCTCCAATGGAATAGAGGCAGTCATGGATTTGAATCATGTGGGATAATTTATTTTAAATCCCATAGTCACAATTTCATAACTGTTGGTATAAATTTATTGACATGGTGGAATATTTTACATTCATCTATTTTAAAAATTCATAACCATGGGTATATAATTTTCAAACTTTGGAAATAGCTCAGATTTATATGGTTGGCATAATCTCCCACATTTCTCAGAACCATGAGAATAGCCTATACCCACGATATTAAGGGTTAAAACCACAGTTCTAAACAATGGTCATTGGGTAATTTTTAAATAGTGTACCAATAAGACATATTACTATAGATAATTCTGTATATTTTATTATTATTACTTTATATTACCCGTTTATTAAAAATTCAATTTTTACATTACATTTTAGGTAATATCAACATTGTTTTTTGTATATGTTTTGAATTGTTATTCTTGATACGCTTACTTAGATCATAATTTATTTTTTTAAATAACTAAAAAAATATATAATTATCATATATATATATATTCATTTTTTTAATATTTATAATTATCTATAAAATATAGAATTGTGAAATGGAATACACTATTCCTGGAGATTGTAGGTCGTAAGTACAAATTAAAGCTTTTTCAGTTTTATTGTTGAATTGAAAGAAAGAAATAAAATAAGATTAATTTATATATTTGAGATCATTATATTAGTATATATATTTAATATATATAATATAATTTAACTAAAAATATCCTTAATTCATTCCATCTTCTGTGTGAAAAAATTACTTTTCTTTGAGGAGGCGGTAGTTCACACATCCACAAACAACGTTGTTGTTTTTACACAAAATTGAATGCATGAAGGTATGATTAGTGTAATAATAAAATAAGAATAAATAAATCATAAATATCATAAACATAACATAAAAATTTAGTAATCACCATAATTACCAACTGTGATATGTAATAAAAGAAAAACTAACAACATCGTTTCATGAAGCAGAAGTTTAGTATACACAAGAACTGTAAGTTCATTACACATTAGGTAGAAGTTTGGATAAGTGTTATTAGAATCCATATAATAAAAAAATATAAGTATATTTATTATATTGAAGTTATTATATAATCTTTAAAAAATAAAAAATTAATTTTTGAAGAATGAAAATATAACAAAAGAGCTTGAAGGTGGATGTTTCCACATATTTCGGTAACTGCTCTTAGTTTGCACCAAATTGATTCTTTGGTTGTATTTTTTTCTAACTTAAGGCTTCTTGAACAATTGAATGTATTTATTTATGATTTAAATTAGGTTTTTTCTGTTTTAAAGGGTCTAGATATGTGTTTGTAAGTTTGGGGGTGATTTCCCTATTACAGAGGTGGAAAAAGGGACATTCTTATAAATAAAAAATGTAAACACTATTGTCAGGTATCCTTTACATCATGTACCTATAATAATTGTTAAATATTTATCCATGAGGGTATATGGACAAAATATATCTACTCAATGGATTTTTTAAATTTTTTAGGTTATTTGGATTCATAAAACTAATTTTTAACCATTATGTAATATTGTTTTTAAGTTCGTCGAGGTAATTAGTTTTAATTACTTTCACTAATATTTTTGGTCAAAAATTATGTTTACATTATTAGAAATTATAAATTATGATTATTACAAATATAAAATATATTATTCAAAATTATAATAACAAAGTTTTAATAAAATGATTTAATTTTAATCTCGAAGAGCCGATGAAAAATAATGTTTTTTAACTAAACATTTTCAAATGTTTTCTATTTTTTTATATATATAAAAATGTAAATTTGTTTTTAAAGAACTAAATTCGGTTTACTGAAATAAAATTTTTCTAATTATAATTAAAAATCAATTAAAAAGAGAGTTTATATATATTAAAATATTGGATGAAAATGCAGTTATGAACTAAAATTCATTCTTATTCAAAATTAATAAAAATATTATTGTTATCATAAAAATAAAAATAATTCACCCAATGTAAATTTGAATATATAAAATTATAAAAAGATATTTAACTTTTCAATTAAAATTTATAAATATGTTAAAAATATTATTCAAAATTGGTTCTCCATTAAAATGTGGTAGAATTATCATTTAGAAAAAAATCAACTATTTATTCCTAAAAATCGTGTTATTCTCAAATTAAACAAAAAAAATCTATTGGATGCATATTGAAAATTAATAAATAAATGATATATAAATTTATTCAAAACCTTGATCAAATTTTTTTTTATTAATTTATTTTGAAAATAGTGTGTGTACAGAGAAAATTAGTTTTACTATAAAATAGAAACCATTATTTTAAAATAGTTCATACATTAACTTTTACTAAATTATAACCATATGATTCATTTTATATACAAAGGTATATCATATTTTTATTATTTAGTTAATATTATTATTATATTCTATTCAATTGGATAGGATGTACCTATAATAATTTTTTATCAATCATATCGATATTATTTTTTAATTAGGTATAACTCGACCATGTTTATAAGACATTATATCAATAGGACATGGTATTTTGTATAATACAAGCCAAACCTGTTGTCGCATTCTCCACAAGGAAGTCAATGTGTTACGTGTAGTGCAAGATTTAAATGGTTTTTTATACAACACAATCCAAATATTATGATTATATATAAGAAACTATATTTAGTGTTTCATCAAATGAAAAATATAAAATGATATAATTAATATGAAAAAAAATAACAAAAAATCATGGTGTTATATTCTACCATCCTTAATATGAATTTCTCCCATAGATGTCATCTTAGTTATTAAATTTTGAATACTTGAATGTTCCTTTTATTAAATCCCAAATCATCAAAATGAATTATAAATATTCCTTTCAAAAAGGAATGTTGGAACCATTATGGTTACCCTATTTAATTCATAACTAGGTTTCCATGTAAAAGAACATGGTTATGATTGAATATTGTACATGTTGGAAAATCGTAAATAATTATATTTAGTGATAAAGATCATTGATCACCAACAAGTTAATGGTAAATAGAAAGGTTTGGTCCTCAAAACCATAAATGAATGAAGATTTATTAGAACATATATTCATCAAAAAATAAGTTATTAGGAAAAATATTTTCAATATACTTTTCATAGAGTTGATGAATTATTTATTATGTATGATCATAAGGATACATACTCAATTCATGTCATTCCTTTTTATATTCAAAATATCACTCTTTTTTGGTGCCATGATTGATCCAATTCATCATTTAATCCAATGGATGAATATGATTATTTCATTCTTGTTGTACTAACAGATCATGAGATCCACACATATAATGGAAGCCACTACATCTATACATGTAACAACAAAAGTTTTATCTCAACTTATCCAATAATCATAATTATTCATCTGCTTAAGTAACAATTTAATCTCTAAAATGAAATATTAAGTCTTACATAATCCATTTTATAAATTTTCATCTTTATAACTCTTTTAATATTTAATTTATTCTTCACTCCCAAAATAATATCGTATCTTATTCCAAAAACATTATCATAGGAAAAACTGGGTTTATCCTTGTAATGATAGAATTTGAAACATGATTTTATTATACTAGAATCCTTTTATAGGGATACAATATCATGAAATTTTACTGAAGAATTAAAAATAATATTTTCATATGGATTAATCAAAAATAATGGAACATGAAATTCCCAAATATAGAATGATTAGTGTTCCCTAATTATCATTATTTTATATATACTATATGATTTAATAATCTTTAACATTTTTATATTTAATAAGTAGTTGTTATAGATTATCATCCATGTTATCCCATGGTTTGGGGAATTGATTTTCATAATACCCAAACTTCGTAAAATTGGAACACAAGAGTGAGAAAGGGGAACTTTGTGCAGATTTCAATATAGTTTCACTGTCTGCAAACTTATTCCCATAACATAGGCAATAATTTTCATGATGAACATATATTAAACACATAAAATATTTAGTAGTCCCCTAAATAAAAATTCCTCAATGCTTATTCCCCCAATTTTATCATAATGGAAATATCATCATTTTCTCCCCATGGTTTTTAGATTTTCCATTATACTCCATCAACTATTTATTGATAACACAATGATATTGATACAAAACTACAACCTCTATTTTCACCTTTATAACACTTAAAAAAACATCTACATCAATTCCAACGTATTTACTATCCACGACCTTTCAAATACTATGTTTTAGAACACCAAATAATCGATCAATCTTTCATTCAGGTTGGGTGATAGTACCCAAATAGTAACTCTAAATCGTTGTAAATCATGTATCATATGAACCAATATATTTATTATAACTTTGGTTAATCTCTAGGAATCACATTCTATATTCATATAAAGAATATGAGGAGAGAACATATGGAAAAATAATTTCCTGAACTTGTCATAATATATGGATTCAATTTCACATAGTATCATTATATTATTAATAAAATTCCATCATTTATCTGCCTCACCTTATAGATGGTAGACTAATAGGGTGAATTTTTCAGGCTCTAAAAACTAGAGAATATAAAATATATTTTAAATTGTACTGAGCCTTTGCTCAAAAACTAATTGGCCAACATAAAAACTAGAAAAAATGTGTGGATTCCCTCTTTATGGACTCAACATATCATTGTTACCTCTTTTTCTCATTTGGGAATCCACCATTATTCATATATTAAGAATATTTTGTGATTATAGAAATGGTGTTTTTTATTTTATCTCCCCTAACATTCTGTTTTGTAGAACTATAATCACTGCATTTTCTATTACATTCTGTATTAATAGGGTTCCTTCAGAATACGATCATTAACTAAAGCAAAAACCATAGAGTAAGAAACAATCATTATAGTGTGGAACCACATAATAATGAAATAATACTTATAAGATGTCTAAATCAAGAAACATTCATTTTTAATCAATTACACCTCTGGTTTATCATTATCCATTCATAGTCATCATCTATCTAATTCCTAGATGATGGTTCAAAAAGAGTTTTTTAACTCCTAAATAATATCCCTTGGGTGTGTCAAACCTGGTGTGTAGAAATTCCAGTTTTCAGGAACAAGATCCGGATAGATTCTAGCATTATATGGTTTCTTTAGGGTTTTTATGCCTCGGTACATCTATACTGAAGACACAACTAATTTTAGTGTCCATACATGGATCGATTTCTAGGAAACCACTAGTTATATATGTTAGAAATATTCTTGTACATTTTACTATACATTGACTTATGATTAGACCTATCCATAAGGACATCCCTAGACATATCCTTAGATATAACCATAGGGATATCACTAATGTTTCCTTATCCTGGATTACAAATGTTGACTAAACATCCATTTTATATCACCTATAGTGAACCAGGCTTAACATAAATTGAGAATACATTATTTCATATGAATATTCATCACATTAAAAGAATATTTTACTAAGGACCATAATTGTTAAGTGTCTTTGTAAACATGAAAACATAATCTTCTTAGATGGTGAAATGTCTTCAACATCTCCCTTTAGGACCATACCCATTAATATTACTATTGAAAACGTTTCTTCATAACCTAGTAAAAGGAATATATGAAAGGGGAGATCACTTATGCTCAATAAGAGTAAACCGTGAAGATATATAATCATAACACGAGAAAAATGATATGAGAACATGATCTTAACGTTACTAGATAATATAATTCATGTCAATGATCATAATCAATAATTTTTGCATAAATATTAGGAATTCATAAGACATAAATCATAAGGAAATCAAGGGAATAATACATTATATCATAACATAAGGACAAGACAGGTGATTTTGGTAGAAACATAAACAAATTAAATGATTTATATTCCATTCAAAAGATAATTACAAGGCCATATTAGTGGAATGAGTTCACTTCCCAAACCATCAATCTATTAGAGGTTCACTCCCAGAACCTTATTACTGGAAAAATTATTTTATTGAACTAGGTTCACTCTCCATTCCAATCCTGTATTACTGAACCAGGTTCCCTTCTTATTCAATACTTGTATTACTAAACCTTGTTCACTTTCTATTCAAACCATGTATAACTGAATCGGGTTCACTTACCCTTCTATCCCCATCACCCTAAACTGGGTTCAATCATCATTTTATCCATGTATTACTGAATACGGTTCACATCCAATTCCATCCCTGTCATACTAGACCGCAAGGTCACTCTTCATTCCATCCCTACCACACTCATGAGATATAAATATTCACCCAACACATTGGAGAGAGACATAGGTCCCACCTATTTCATAATGAAATAATACACATATGAGCCATAATATTATAAACAATCATGTCATAATCTTTGATTTAAAATTATAATTATAAAATTCTATTAAAATCATAACTTTTTAAATGGATACATGTTACAAAATCATTTCATTAAATAATAACCTATGAAAATAAATTATTTTAATATATATATAACCTATGAATGTGAAATGAGTTTCATAAACATATAAAATGTGAAAGAGAAATGGGTTTCATAAATATAATTCCTTTAAAACATGAATCGTTTATAAAAAGTGTATGAAGGTATCCTTTGAGTCATTTCTCCAGAAAGGCATGATTAACACCAACGAATGTCATTATAGATGGAAAATAATTTGTAAATATCATTCAAACACATTTCTGAAGAAAATGTCATTATTTTTTGAAAGAAAACTTCATAGAAAATAATATTATTTGAAAAAACTTTTTGTTTCAAAATATATTGTAAAATGTAGAAAGTATTATTCGAAAATATTGTGAAATCATTTTACATTGAAAACATAAAAAGGAAGCATGAAAGCATTTAGAAAGCAATTTTCTCTGAAAATTTATTTGAAAATTTAGAAAATAAATTGTCAAAAATTAAAATCAGTTTGAAAATAAATTTTCCTTGAATATCACAGTAAATGATTATTTTAATATAATTACATTTTGTTAGAACATTTTTCCTTATATAAACATATTTTTTACTGAAAAGTGAAATGAGATCTAATTTTCAAAAAAAATATAAATTATCTTAAGTAAATAAGAGTAGAGAATGGTATTAATATATGAATATGATAGGAATAACTAAAGGAAAATAAAATACATGAGATTTCTATATATATGGATCATAATAATTATTCAATGTAAAAATAATAATAAATAAACACGATAAAAAATGTAATCATTACAATTAAAACATTACACTTGGAAAGAATGAATCTACTCTATAAGTAAGAAAATGAAAATAAATGATTCTTAAAATAACTTTTAATGAATTATAATCATGATATATAATTTAAAATGGAAATATTTATACCCCATAAACCAATATAGGTTTATAACAACACAAGTGTCTCAATGAAAGAACATTGAGGCAAGTTTACATAACTGATTGGGTATCTTTTGAAACATAAACCCCATGAAATGGAGATCATAAAATGGATATGTAAATACCAATAAAGTTGAGAATAATATTTACATAATTTATTCATGGTAATTACATACACCACAAAAAATAAATGAGTGGTAAATAAGGAATAAATCTTAATGAGATTAAAGGGAGAATAGAAAACACTTACTACATGAGTAAATTTTGAATCGTGATATCCATAAAATAATATAATTAAATAAAGATATGAATATAATTAAATAATATAAATTAATGGAATTACATGTCATAGTTAATTTTATAAACCCTAAAAAATAAGTGAGTGGTTAATATGGAATTTATCTCATGGAAATAAAATTTGAGATGAAATTCCATTAGCTCCAGTATTATCTTTATTCGTGCGTGATCAAACCTCATATATAATAAATATAATATTATTATTAATGTAAAAATGAAATTTTTTATTATATATGAAACCATATATGATTTTATTATTAAATTATATTACCCATTTATTAAAAATTACATGTTAACATTATGTTTCAGGTAATATTTTTATTGTTTTTCTTATATGTTCTGAATTGTCATTCTTTTTATTGTTACATAGATAATCGTTTAAATATTTAAATAATTTAAATCATGACATAATTATAATATATATTCATTATATAAATATTTTTAATAATCTATAAAATATAGAATTATGAAATGGAATACACCATTCATGGTGTCGGTAGGTTGTACGTATGCATGAACGATGTTTTTGTTTTATTTTCATTTGGAAAGAAAGAAAGTTAATGAAATATTTGTATATATACATAATAATTAATGGATAATTATTATGTAATATATATAATATATTTCCACTAAATACATCCTTAATACATTCCATGTAAATTGTGAGTGAACCAAATATGTTCGAGGATGTGGAAATCAACATGTCCACAAATTAAGTTTTTGTGTTTAGACAAAATGGAAAAAATGAATGTATGTTTTATGAAATGATTCAAGAATTATAAATAAATCATAATTATTATATACATAATATGAAAATATATTTCCAATAATAATTACCAACCTTGATAGGTGGTAAATTAAAAATTACCAATGTTGTTTTGTGAGGCGGTAGTTCACCATACAGAAGAACTGCGAATTCATTGCCTTTTAGTTGAAACTGCTTGTAATTATATGTAAAACCCTTATAATAAAAAAACCTTGTATATTATGTATAATAATTTTATTATATAATAATGTAATAAGGATAATTGAGGTTTTGTATAATGAAAAAAATAGAGCATATTGTGGAAGGATTCTACATCTTCCTTGGGCGACTCCTCTCGGTTTGCACCAATTGGATTCCTTGGTTTTCATTCCTCACAAAGGAAGTATTCTAGGTATAAGGTATGGATTAATTAAGATAACATTTTAGGGTTTATATGTGTAAAAATTTCCTCAGATGTGTAAGGAATTGAGGGGTTTGTTTTCCATTTCATAGATAAAGAGGAGTGTCATTCTTGTAAATATAAAAAGTTAGACACTACTGAGAGGTCTCCATTACATAATATTCCACAAATAATTTTTAAAATTAGATTATATAAGTTAATTTCTATATATATAAACATAAAATGGATTTTGGTCATATGAATATTTCATTTGGTCTCTTAAAATTAAAATTTAACATTTAAGTAATCTTATTTTTACCTTAATTGATGTAATTAATTTTAATTATTTTCACTAATAATTTTGGTAAAAAAAAAATAAAATGAAATTATTTGAAATTATACATTTTGATTAATCCAAATATTTAATCCATTTTTGAAAATTATAATTATCATTGTGGAAGAAATTAATTTAATGATAATCCCACAGATGATACAACAAATTGGGTTTTTAAAATAAAAATGTTTAATAGATCACTAAGATTTTATATCTAATCATAATGTAAATTTTTTTAATAATGAATAGAGTTGGTTAAAATTATTTATTATTGGTCAATATATACTTAAAGACAAAATAAATATTATCCTTATAAATAAATTGGTTGAAAATTATTTTTTTAATTACACTTCAATATTATTCGTTATTCATCAAAATATGAATGTTCTAATAAAACTTCCAAATATTCACCCTATGTAAATTATGATATTTATATTACAAAATTAAATTTTATTTTTTAATATAAATTTTATATAAGTGTCATAAATAATATTTAAATTTTGTTCACCATTAAAATGCGGTAAAATTACATTTTAGAAAAATACATCTTTATATTCATAAAAATGGATTTATTCTCATGGTATACCTAAAACATATATAATATGGGTATTTAAATTTTTTATTCAATATATAATATATTAATTTCATTTAAAACCTTAATCAAAATTGGTGTTCATAATTTAATTTACATAAAATTTTGTTTTTACAAAGAAAAATAGGTTTTATAGAAAAGTAATTGCTTTATTTAAAATACTCCATACATTCTCTTACACAAATTTATATCAAAAAGGATTTATTTTATATAAATATGAAAATCATGTTTTCAAAATTAATTCAATCATATTTGTGACTTCCATTCCAATATCTAGGTGGTGGCTATAATAATAATTTAATAATCATATTGATTTTATATTAATTGTAGTTCTGTAAAAGAATGACATATGTCTAATGAAGCTATCGATGGGACTTAGTTTTGTGTATATGAAATCCAAACATAGTTTTTTCATGTACAAAAATCTAATATAAATTTTGGGTTTAGTTAAATAATTTCTTGGTGTTACGTCTAAAATAATCAACCCATAGTAATTTTATATAAAAGATTATATTCAGTGTTGTGGGAAATAAACAAAATTTAAAAAATGAATTACTTCGAACAAAATCCACAAAATTTTGGGGTCTTAAATATTTCATAGAAAATTTAATATTACAATTAGTTAAAACATCATCATTTTTTAAGAATAATGCAAGAAATGAAATCTGAATGATCAAAAAAATCATAAATAGTTTTTTATCAGAATTATTGAGTCAATATTTCTAATAACATTATTATAAGGAATAATTTTTTGGATATTTTATGAGGGTGTCTCCCCTCATTATCATGATATTTTTTATATTGATTTTCATTATATTTATAATTAAATTCTATAATTTTCTCTTCATGATGGTATAAATAATCATTATTTATATTTAAACTTTTTGCAGTATATATTACATATTTGGACTCTTTGAACACCGTAATTATATAATTAAAAAATATATGTGCCTTATAAGAGTCAAAATAACCCAACAAGACACCTTTATAAGAATTTTCATCAAATGATTTCTAACAAGTATCAAATACTAGGAATTTAAACATTTAACTTAGTACTCTAAAATATGAAACATTTGTTTTTATTCCTCTAAAAATATCATAATATTTAATCTTTCAAATGAAAATTTAATGTATATTATTATAAAATTATAATGTATTATTTAAATATTGTTCAAACAAATATATGTGTTTTAAAAAATATAACATGTTTATAGTTATTTCATATAATGTTCAATTTATCCTCTCAAAAAATAAATTGTGGTGGTGTCCTAGTGGATGAAAATATATGTAGAAGAGAAATATTTATCATAGAATTTACCAAATTTCAAATTTATAAACTATCCAACTCGATAACTTATAATAAAAAAATGAATGAATTATTTTATTTTGAACTAGTTTTCAATAATAAATAATCACTGATAATATTTTTGGCATATGCACATGAGTGTCAGTCTATGTAAATATGTTAATGTCATCAATAATAAAAAATACTCATATATTTAAACCCTAAATAAATTATTATGTATATGTTAAAATAAATTAATATGAATTAATCATCGAGATCTTATAGTTTTATGTTCATTGATTGATTTAAAAAAATTATGTTATTTTCTCCTCACGTATGATTAAAAAAATAAATTTCTTCTGGAACCAATTTAGGGAGTGAATTGTTTTATTAATTTTTTATACAATATCATAAAATTTGTGTGGATGAGCCACTAAGGAAATTGGATATTATCAAAGTGTACACCATTTAAGCACATTCAATTTTTCATAGTTAATTACCCAAAATTTATTGAATATATATTTTCATTTTTTATTTCATAAAATAATATGGATTGATATTTAAAAATAATAAACATTAAATTGTTAAATTTTACATGCATTTTAAAAATTATATAATTGTGAGATACAAAAAAAGTGATTCTTTATTCCTTTATCATTTAAATTTCATGAAATGATAAAATATTTCAACGAACTATCCTCTCCAAAAATATTGATATTACCTTTTTAATTGTCACCAAAAGAAATATTACCTCCTTCAAATTTATTTACTAATATATAATATGAAGGATCACCTGTCATGTTCTTGGAACACCCATTTTTTATTTAAAATTATTTTGTTTTCCAATAAATGGTGGTTTCAATTTAGTTTGAAAAAAACTTCCTTGGAACCCAAAATAATTTAAAACATATACTAAATATGAATTTAAAGGATAATGATTTATAAATAATGTATTTGTTATGTTGAAGTGATTTTGGAAATCTCAATGAAATTTAATTTTCATAATAACAGTAAATTCCACATTATAAATAAGTAAATATTGAAACACTTAAAATAGAAGCTTGTATAAAATATTTCATGACCATTTTAGGTAATTGATTAATAGAGAAAATGATATTTTTTATATTATTTATTATTATTATTCTTACTATTTTATAATAGATATCAATTATTGAAAATATCTTTATAGACTTAATTTTAAATATTCAATCTTTATTATCATATTATATTTTTCACCCATAACAGAAATAATTCTATTTCACATAATTCATTATTTATATGAAAATAATAATTATTTTTATGGTCTTCGATTTTAACTTACTCCGAATCGTCTCATATATTATCATTACAATTATATGTTGTATTAAATATTTTTTAGTTTGATAATTATTTAACTTATTTTATTCTATAATTTTCATAAATTTATTTATGAATTCCTTTTTTATATATGTAATTTAAAAAATTCATTTTTAAACAATAAATTTCATTAAATTATTCATATATTATGGGTTTCTTAGATTAATAATCAATTATGGTACAATAATAATAACTTACATGACTTGATGAAGCCATTAAACAACGGTTTTTGGGTTTATTTTTAGTACTAGATACTTCACTAAATACAAGTACTAGGTACATCTCCATCCAGTTGTATGTATTTTACTTTCATTTTTGTTTATAAATTTTTTCATTCTATTTAACTTTGAGAATTCGGGGTTTATGTACCACTTTCTTCAGTATTCCAAGTAGTATACATCCACAATATTATTCAGAATATCATTAAAATCATGGTTTTCTCTATGGTAATGTTTGAAAATAATGATTATTTCCATCTTGAATATAACAACATTCATTCATATTCTCCAATGAAAACCCGATTTTCCTTATCATTATAATTTAGTAATAACTTAAAATATTATTAGTATAAATTATAAATCGATTTTTATTTCAAAATGACTCTTACTCATTTATCATATTCATATTCATCAATGATTTTTAATTCTATAACATAACAAAAATAAAGGTACAATGACCCCATCATGACTATATTCCTTAAAATTATTAAATTCATCAATTTCTACCTTCTTAACATTCTATTGAGTTGATAAAGATATTAACACACTTTATAGATCCCTATGAAAGATGAAATTCCACTGAGAGGGGGGTGAATTAGTGGTACACACATTTTGTATGAATTCATATTTACCTTTAATTAAACCAATTGAAATCTTCAAGGATCTCTATCTACTCTTTGATATCACTCAATGTCACCTCATGCTCATTAACAATAATAGACCCAATGTAACACCCCGAGATTTTATGAGATATATTATTTTTAATTTCTTTAATGTCTTCTATTGTACACTACACCAAGATTATCTTGCGCTATATGCAACACCGTATTATCTTGAAGTATACACAACACTATTCTTGGCTCGTGTTACACACAATTTCAAGTTCGTTTTGTGGAAATTATTCTATGAAACATTAATTATAGATTTTGTTTAATGTATAAATGAAATAAGTTTTGATTATGTTATATGCAACACCAAATAGAGCTTTCACTACATGCCGCCCTGACATGGATTTCATTACAAGAAATCAAAACCTTTCTCGATAGCGTGTGTAGTACCAAATATCGAGTTTCACTAAATGAGATATTATTATAATATTATTATGAACTATCTTTTATGAATAGTAATACCCAACTTTTGAAATTTTATAAATTTTTTCATTAAAAATGGACTTCATTTTTGGATTTGTAATATCGAAATTAGCCTAGGGTAAATTTTTTGAATTTTTCTGAAAATTTTCAATTTTTGATGAATAATGAAAACATTGGGTTACTATTTAAAAACTGACTTTTTATTTAAATAAATATTTATTTTATTTAAAATTATTTTAGGTCAAAATTGATACATAATACCTATATAATCTCAATGTAATTCATTGGATTCATTTTATAATAATTTTAGATATATAAACATTTTATTGAACTTTTCAACGTCTTTTACCCGCCTCCTAGGAGAATTTGAAAATTTACATAAAACTTAATTTAACCACTTCTTTGAGTGGAATTTTGAAAATCCTAGAGGCATGGTTAATATCAAGGAGTAAAATGTGGTTCAATAGGATAAAAATAATTTTTGTTGAATAGTAACCTTTTACATTTATTTAACACGGTTAAAATAAAATAGGGTAATTAAGGTTGAAAATCATATTTTTATTACCCTAACTCATGTCCTAATTATATTTTATAAGTGTAATTCGACCAAATACAACATTAGGAATAAAATGTTGCCCTTTCGATCCACTTTGATTTGACTGGGACATTTATTTTTATTTTATTTATAGAAGAATTAAAATAGTTAAAATAAAAGTTCAATAACTAAAACATTGTTAATATAGGGTTATACATAAGATAAATTAGACTATAAATATTCATAAGAAAGCTAAAAATATTTCCTACATAATGGTAGTTTATTTATAATTTTTATACATTAAATAATTTAATTTATTTATGACACAATGATTATGCAGTAATTACCTTAATAATGAAATATTAACATAATTGATGTTATAAATAACCAAATAAATGTAATTTGAGACTTTTTATGAAATAAAATAATTTTTTATGTTAATATGACATGTTATTATTGATTAAATTAACTTATTTTTAACTAATCATTCTGTTATAATTTTCACAAAAATCAATTAACAAATAGTGTCAGAATTGACATAAAATAGTTTTTAAAACTAATATTATATAATTAATATTTATTATATTCCTAAACATCTAAGTATCAACGAAATGACATAGATAAGATTATATATATTAATAATAGACCACTTGGGGTCTGTTTCTCTTGTTATAGTACGTTTATTATCCCTATAGTGTAAGAAAACAAGAAGACACGGTAAAAGTTATATTATTTAACTTAGAGTTAAATCTAAATTATAAGGTTAAAATAGTAACCTAAACTTGCTTAAAAACTATTGGTTGAGAATATTTCGACCCATACCCACTTTATCTTTGAAATAAGTCAATATTTAGCCATTATAAAACGAATAATACTTTTTTATAAAATAATATTTTAAGTTCTTCCTAAAGTGCCCCTCTCCTCCCTTATAAAAGGGCACATACTCCCTCTTCTCTTCACACAATTTTGACCCTTAAAGCGTGGCCAAACCCTGCCCATTTCCCTTATCAACTTCCCTAGAAAAATTATATAGGTTCTGGTCTCCTAATAATACCAATTCTAGTACCATAAGAGGAAGCTTAAAAGAGGTGCGTCGAAGAAGAGGTAATCTCTTCTACCGATTCATTCAAGTTTCTTTCTTCTTAAACTTCTTCTTATTTATTTGTTTCCATATAAAGTAATAACATCAGTATCACTAATATACTGATATGTTATTATAAATATGAAACAATCCCATTTCACCTTCTATCCATCCTATGGAAAATGAAATCAACGCGCGTGCGTACGTACAGAATACAGTCTCCACGCCGTGGTGTAATCTATTTTTCCACAACCACCTTACTTGGACGGGTATAATGGTGTAAAGAATACCTATATATGGTTATTATAACATGATACTCATTCTGAGATATTATACCCTCCAATTAAATTCAATAATAATGGGAACGATATCATCACTCATGCATACGTACGGATTACCGTCTCCACGACGCGATGAGATTCATTCTCCATAATAACCATTCAATAATGATTATAAAGTATATATAATGAATAATAATAAAATATATGACATAATTAAGCTACTTGATTTATATATATATATATGTCATCTACTTACCTCCTTTCAAGTCAATAACGAAATAAAAACAGCATTAATGCGTACGTACGACCTACCGTCTCCATGAACGGTGAATTTCATTTCATTCATCTATCTATTAAATATATATATACTGAATATATATGATATAAAAATCATTATTTACATTATATAAGTAATTAAATAATGATATAATTAATAATAATATCAAGAAAAAAAATTCCAAACACGTACGATAAATAAAACGATTTTACCCAAAACGCTCCTTTAACATGGAATTTACAAAAGAACGGGTAATATAAAGTCATAAGTGAACCATATATGATATCATAACAATGAATATGATTCTATAATAAGTAAATGACATTATTTAAATCATTATATAGGAGGTTCAGATACTTATGAAGAAAATCGAACCTATGGTATGGGATACCTTTTCCAATCTCGTTTTTATCCGAGATTGTTTATGCGTAAGTATTTACTGGAATTATATTTATCATCCATGTCCATGTTTTCTAAAAAATGGTTTCATGTATGTTTAAAGTCAATTTTACCCATTTCTGTTATCTAACACATTTTATGGAAGGAATCTTTCTTTTGTTTACGATACGAAGAACTTTTTTACTTTTCCGACAAAAGTACGAGGAGAATTTTTTTTAACTTATACAACAGGAATGGATTTTTATGGTTTTATAATGCATTATTTTCATGAAGATTACTCTTCAATATTTCCTGAATATTTTCAGAAAAAATCCTTTTCATTTTAAATTGTATGTAATTTTGTGAAAATAAAATGATTTTGAAGAAGAAAGGATATTTTCATCAAGAATTCATTTCATGTGTTTTATCAAAACCATTTTCCATATAAGATGACATTATTTCATATGTGTATTTTTAAAGTATAATGTCTGTATGATTTAAATGGTTTCACTTTTCTTATGACGAAATGATATCCATTTGTTTTATATGGATTATGTTATGATGGAATGATGTTTATGAAACCCATTTTATTCTTTGGGTTTTGATGAATGATTTATGTTTATGTTGTGGCACAAGTAAGAATGATTTTATTATTCGATGGGTGGGACCTATATCTCCCTAAAATGAATTGGGTAATGATTTATATCTCATAAGATAGACATGGCTAGAATGGTGAGTTAATCTGGTTCAGTGATACAGGACTGGAACGAGAAGTGAACTCGATTCAAAAAGGGACTTTGTCCACTAAAATGGTCTTGGAAGCAATGCCTTAGCTACTATGGAAATCACATCATGTCCTTAATGGTTTGCCACAACTACATGTCTTATTCTCATGATATTTTATCATGAATTATATTCCTTTATGATATATTCCTTTCATAATTCTAAGATTTATGCCTTTTCTCAACATTTTGATCTTTAGATTTTATGTTCATGTTTTTGCATTCAAATGTTTATGGATTGTTTTATGTTCTCTATGATTACCCTTATAGAGAATTTGAGATCACCCTTTTTATGTTATCTTTTCCCAGGATATAAAGAAAGGTTTTAGGTAAGAAAAAAAGGGGATGATCGTTATGGGGGATGTTGAAGATGTTTCACCATGATTAGAATATTATTTTTCTGAGTTTTCAAAGACACTAAACTATTACGGTCCTTGTCTGTTTGTTTTTTGGGTATTAAGTATTCCACAAAAGTAATGTAATGTCTATTTACATCAAGTTTGGGGTCTCTACACACAACATCACATATTATTTACAAGGTTTATCTAAAAAATTACACTCAACGCCCTGATGGTCATACCCCCCCCCCCCCCCCCCGCCCCTCCCACACATGGATTCTCCACTACAATATTTTTTCAGTGATTACAATGGTTTAGGTTGCAACGAGTTATGCCCCGAGTAATATATCCTCTTTTTTATTTTTGTTATACCACTGAGTAATCCAACACTTATTTCTAGGTTGGTTATACCCCCAACCTTCTCCCACTACAAACTCCAACTAAGAGGATTCACATGATTCATCCTTAACCAAAGACTTCAACTTTATTCGAGGATTGATCCATTGTAATAATATCTACTAATATCTTTCCTTGATCATTATAGACCACACATTCCCATAAACTCTTCAATATCCTTTGAAAAATCCATGTCTCTTTCAAATATGTCTTATCACCTATTATTTATTAGTTTCCTCAGTGAACCAATTCTCAAGTGGTTCTTCCCTCTACTGAAGAATCAATATTAGTATGATGTGTGAAAGAGATGACCAAAAATTATACTTCTCACTTCAACATAAAAATTTATTGGTATTTTAAAATGATATTTTAGTTCTATGAATAATTTATCATCACATATATACACATATTTATAATAAAACTTTTGGTGCATGAGGTCATAATTAATTACACCATTTTAATTGTCTATTTAGATTGTCATTTAAATGTTTTTATAAATAAATATTTTTCCTTCTTTAATATTAATACCAAAATGGTTCTCATGTTTTGAATTTTTCAACTTAAATAGTCAGATGAATGTGTATAATATTTCAATCATTTATATACCCCATAATTTTCATGGGGTTCTATTTTCGTGAAACTCATAAGAAATACAAGTGGATTTGGTTATCATTATTTCATCTCATAGGCTACCATAATGCATGAAGGTAGTGTGAAGATTCCATATCTAAAGGCACCTAAATGAAATGGGTTTCCTAATGTGATCACACCCATTACTCAACCCATATTCATGCATGATTATTCAGGATACTAAAATATCTAAATTATATGAGGATACTCCATTATTCAAAAATTTAAAATATATCACACCTCATGATGTACTTAAAATCATTACATTAAAATTCATGAAATACTCAGACCACTCTATTTCAACATGCAGTATTTTCAAATACACCACAAATCATCTTTATGTCAATAAATGAATACATGGGTTCTCAATTTCATCATGTGATAAGTAAATAAAAATTATTTATTTAAACACTTGAAAGCCCAAGATTTCAATTTTTAATCATGGTTTTTCATTCAATTCCAGTACCCGAATTATTTTATCTCATTAAAATGAAAAATATGTATGACCCATATCTCACCACCCATTCTTCATGGGGTATAAATAATTCCCAAAGACTGGGGTGGGATTATCTATTATTATTCATTCAATACATGCATATTTAACTGTATTAATTTATCATTTAAATAATTCCTATTTGATAATCATGATATTTAAGTAGTCCATGAGTCTCTTGATCCTTAGGGAACCGTCATGATCGAGGTACAATTTTTCATTTGTGGAATTGCATTAATGTTGGGTGATTCATATTCTTCGTACATTATTAAAATGTAGGGGATCATTGTGGACTTCATTATTGTCAACGAGGACACTATTTTATCTGTATTGGTTCACCAAAGAAGAAAAAATGCACCATAGAAACCCTAACTCATCGGTTGGATAAAAATATCATAGTGTCTATTGGGTAGTCTATATCATCAGGTTTGGGCATGAGGTATTGGGGTCACAACGGAAGTCGATGTTCTAGGGAGTTTTCTATTGCATGTTTGGGATAAAGTGACATGTCATATATGATGATTTGAGCACCATTACTGTAACATCCCAGGTAATAATATAATAATAATTTTTCATATTTATTAATATTTATGAAAAATATAGTGTTTTTACCTTAATAGGGATGATATATCTAATAGTTTATGTGACACACCAAAATGGGTTTCTATGAAATATTATATTTCACACAAGAGTGAGTTATACTGATAAATAATACAAATTTTATTTTTATTATTATTATTATAATTATAAATGGTAGTTAATGACAATATTTTGTATTAGTTGGAATGAACAAAACTAACTATATTGTTTGTACACATATTTATTAAATGTTATTAGATTTGTAGAATAAATTTTAGGGGCATCAAATGTGAATAAATCCAATTTTCTGTATAAAATACTCTGATATTTTAAAAATGTAGTTTTATCACTTTTTATTGGATAACCCCTTTTAAATATTAATTCTACCAATTTTATAATTTCTATTTGAAAAAATAAACTTATTCTTTAGAATGAGAATATTAATATTTATTTTAGTTGAATTTTTGGTATTTTTCTGAAAATGTTTTAATTTTTATGAATAATGAAAAATATTGTATAGTAGTTAAAAAAATTCATTTAAATAAATATTTTTACATTAAATTTATTTTAATGTCACAATATATAAATAATAAATACATTAGTCCAGTGTAAGTCAATGGAATCTTCTAATAATAAAATTAGAGATATAAAATTTTATTGATCTTTTGAAACTCTCTTTTACCCACCTCTGAGACACATTTTCAAATCAGCATTAAATGTAATTTTACCACTTATGTGAATTGAATTTCAAAAATCCAAAAAATATGGCTATAATCAGGTTGAAAAAATGCGGACTAATATAATCAAAATAATTTTGGTTGAATAATAACTTTTGATTTTTATTTACTATGGTTAAAGGTAAATTGGGTAATTAATGGTAAAAATAATATTATAAGAATATAAAATTACCCTAACACTTGTCATAAACATATTGGATGAGTCATGTAATACCATGATAATCAATGGGTATAACTTTTGTCCTTTGGAAGGAACTTATGTGAGATAATGACATTAATAACATTTTATTTAAAGTAAAAAATAAAAATATCATAAACATGTCTCTTATTATTAAAATAATTTTAATATGAGGTAATATAAGTGATATCTTAGAATATAAATATTCATTATAAAGATACAATAATATTCTACATCATGGTATTTTATTTATAATTTTTACACATTAATGAATAAATTTATTTATGAAACTATTATGATGTAGTGATTACCTTATTTATGAAAGATTGAAATAAATGATATTATAAATTATAATATAAATGTAATTTGATAATTTTGAGGCCATCCAAGATGTTTTTGTATTATTATTAAATTAAATCATTTGTTTAATGTATTTTTATCAATTTAATCACATTGTAATGACTTTAATAAAATCAATTAATAAATAGTGCCACAATTGACATAAATGTGTTTTTAAAACAAATTCTATTTTATTAAATGATATAATTGTCATAAGAAACTAATATTATTCCAGATGAATCAAATATTGTTAAAAATGTCATTAATAATCCCTTTGAGGCTCTATTGGAATTTTCTACATACTATATTAACCATATAGTATGAAAATACAAGAAGACATGGTAAGAGTTAATTTATTTAACTAAGGGTTAAAGCCAAAATATATGGTTAAATTTGTGGCATAAAATTAATTAAAACCTATTGGTTAAAGTTATTTCTACACATGCTCATATTATCCTTGAAATATATGACTTTAGAGCTATTATAATTCTAAAATAAATTTATAACAAACTAATACTTTAAGACTTTACTAAACTGCACATCCTCCCTCTTATTAAAGGTCCCCACATCTACCCACTAACTCACAACTATAAAGCCCATTTAATCACCCAAAATATGCTAAAATAAGCTTAAAACATCCATACCTTACTCCTATAATCCTTTACTTGGGATTAAGGCAATTCGAGAAAGCCTTTTGGCACAAAGCAAAAGGAGTTTCCCAATTTTAGAGGTAACATATTCTCTCAAGCTCTTTTAATTTATTTTCCTTCTCCAAACCCCTATAATCACATTATTCCAATATTTTATTACAAAAACACTATCATAAATATACTAGGATTTTGTTATGATGCAGGTTAGACATACACTTACACACACCTTCATCTAATGGATATAGAACATGTTGTTTCTGTGTATGGCGAACTACTGCCTCATGAAACAATGATTTTTCAGTTTTCTACTACCACCTCTCATGGTGGCTATAATGATGGAAAGGTATTTATATATGATATATATTATATTTATATTGTCTCTATACTTCTACAAATTTTATTTAGAACATACCTATGCGCTTTTCATGATGAGTAAATTAAATAATTTCATCTGAGGAAGTGTAGACTACTGCCCCTTAAAAGTGATATGACTCATTCATTCTATACATGGAATGTATAAAGAATTATGTTAATGAATCTATATAATATATATATTTTATTCATATTTTATTTTATTTATAATATACATATTTATCATTTATATTTCATTATTTTAATATGACAAAGAAATGAATGTAGTGTTCATGTGTGCGTATGCCCTACCATCTCCATGAACGGTGCATTTCATTTCTTATCTCCAAATATTATGGATTATTAAAAATACATATATACCAGATATTAATGATATTTAAATCAGTAATATTAATCTATATATTATATATTTATGACCACATGGACAATTTACGTCATAACAAGTTCATTTTTGACTCATGTTTCGAATATCGACAAAACATCCGATATAAAAATAAATAATTATGTACTTTTTATAACAAGGTAATAAGTGATATAAAATGAATAATAAACATGAAAATGGTTTTTAAGTATGTTTAAATTAACCTAATTTTATTATTCAGGTTGAACAAGGAGCATATGTGATGAATCAGACTCACAGTAAGGGACTTCGTCTCAATATCCTTTCATTGATGCATTACATTATAATATACACATATATTTCTTATAAGGTGTATATACAGTCAATAAAACATTTAATATCCATATTTTATCTATATTAATGTTATTTATTGTATTTTAAATTTATTAATTCATGTATATTAAGATATAAATGTTCAAAATGGTATGGTACACCATGAACATTTAATGATTTAATTATCAAATATTTTCTTCATGATATTAATTTTCTTGTTTATATTATAAATTAAATTAAATTATTATATATATTGAATTTAATTAAATGGTCTTAAAAATAAAATCATTTAACTTGTTTTATATATAACATTATTACAAAACGTTAAATGTAATAACTTCTTTTACGTATATAGTGACAATGACATCTCCTCTGTCATAACTGTTATTTTATATTTGGCTTCCCCAATAAGCCTTATTGTATTTTAAAAGAAAATGAAATAAATTATTCCCACTTTTTGGGTATCATGGTAATTAAAATTGGTTCTTCAATAAAAGTATTATTTTTATACAAAAATTATTTTTTATATGGGATTAGAAGATTTTTTTCAAAAGGCTTTTGTGATGAACGTGTTTTATTCATGAAATGGTACTTGAGAATTATATGAAATGGGTGAGCCAGAAACATCTTATAAGAAGGTTTGAGAACCATTATAGCTCATGGTTGATCTTTTTTTAGATTATATAAAGTGATTAATGCTATTATAGCTCACGGATGAGCCCAATATAGCTTATATGAAGGGTAATCCTTATTAAAGATCTATAGTTTAGTTTTCGAATATAGAGTTATTTTAATTTAAAGTGGTTTTAAAGGGTTCTATTTATATGATTCTCTAAGTCACCTAAAATATTAATACTTTTTTTGTTTTAATATTTTCCTTTGATAAAAAATAACTGATTTTTTTAATATGAAAATGTTCTGTATCATTCGATGATAGAACATTAAATGGATTACCATGTTTTAATTGTACAATTGGTTTTCTTTCTTTTTTGTCCCTTAATAAGATTTTTGTACTCATCATAAGTTTTTAAATGTTCTACATAGGATTTAATGGATAATAGAATCAATTATGGAATCGTGGAAATGTAATGACTTCTAAACATGGATAGAAACCATGTCAATTTTTAAATGTTTTTGTGTTATGGAAGAAATGGATACTATTAGAAGTGTCAAAAATGTATTTCTATGGTTTTTTTGTGTAATAGTTAGGGGCTAATTATCTAAATTTATAAACTTGAAAAAATCCTCAATGTGAATACTTGAATTTACTCAAAATTAGGCAATGTTTAAAATTGGGGCCTTATAGTTGGTATCAATGGATGGTTTATATAACTTTAGAGGTAATAATAATGTTAATTAATTACCTTTAAATGTTTTTACTTTAGGTAAAATTGAAATGATGTAGAATTTTTATATTACCTTGATTCTTAATCTAAACTATGTCTGCTCAGAATGGTTTTCCATACAAGAGGTAGGAAAGCTGTAATGGGAAGGCATTGAGTGGAAAACAACATTTATAATCAACATCGCCTGGAGATCATAATTGGAAGTGAATAGTTTGTTGTAGTGATGGCATAACTAAATCAATCTATTAATGGTGGTGGTATCCACGCATAATATCATCCATATCAACCACATAAGAATATGTTAGTATTGGAACATTTTATGATGCAACATTCCCCATAATTCAATGGATATTCTTACCCAATGGTATCTAAAGGATGGATCAATACCTTGGAGAATATATTTGAAGTCATTGGATATTCATAACGTCAAAATGTATATCTTTACATCTATCATATTAAAGTTGAATCTGATCGATGGTGGACATTGGTTAATAATACTAGAGTGAAAAATGATCTCGATGTCATGGAATGGGATGAATTTAAGGATATTTTCTTTGAGAAATATTTCACTAAGTTTGATCATCTATGGGTAGATAAAAAATTCATGGAATTAATGTAAATTGATGTTGATTCACTTTTCTCAAAGGAAGAGAACTTCACAAGATTTTCCATATATTTTCCATAATTTATAGGAGACACTAACAATAAAATTAATATATTTTACTCTAGATTGAAGCAGGGGCTACAAAAAGATCCCTCCTCTGGAAAATTTAAATGTTAGAAAAATGTGGATCATTTTGTTGAGAAATTTTAATTTGAGTTTATCGAAGAATTTGTTCCATGAGATGATAAGATTAATAAATTATCAAGTTTCATGGAAGTGTAGATGAAACAAACTAATAATTCTAGTGGTAATCCTAAAACATGTTCCATGTGTGGTAATGTCATGAACCGTCCCCCAAATCCCATGTTGTGACTACCCCAAGCCCTCATTCCATAGGCTCGGGGCTAGTGACTAGCACTGAAGGCGTAATCCTTAAAAATGGGAAGGCATTGCTTTTATAACTTGTAAACACACGCAATGAAGCACGCAGCGAGGTACAAACTCAAGAAAACTGTATAGCAAATAGTGCAAGTACATTATGAAAAAAGGTGCAAGAATACAAGCCCAACTGGAAAGTACAAGAAACTGAATGTATAAGTAAATTGGAGGAAAAAAGAAGATAGTTAGTGGGTCATCCTATGAGGTTCATACTTGAAGGGTAGGTACATATCGCCTCCTCAGCACTCCACTTCCGTCTGCCTCCTCCGTGTACCGACTCGTCGTATGGTCCACCTCCGGGCATCGTCTAGTCCTGGTACCCTCTGTCCCGATAAATGATGTCCATCACCTGCACCAAACACAATAAGGTGCGGGCATAGCCAGTGGAGGGGTGAGTATAACAATACTCAGTAGGAAACCCAAGACCCTCAAGGTCTCACTAAATCCCCAATGGATAAACCTCAAGGGATGAATTCAACTGTCAACCCTACTTAGGTATGTGCACATACATATACCTAAGTTATCAAGTATACCCATCTCAATCATGAGGAAACATAGGTTCTAACCCAAAAACCCAATTCCTAGCTATTCCGGAAAGGAAGTAAAACCACAAAGGCAAGTACCACATCAGTACGCCACACAGAAGAATACCACAAAGGTATTACAACGAAGGAATGTACCACATAGGTATGAACTCATCTCACACCATGTATAACTTAGGTACGGTAGTGGAGATGATTAGTTATAGATACTAAATAATCTTACTCCGTTAAGAGGCTCTAATTATGAAATACACATCTCTAGAAGCTGACCCACATAGGATTGCTTGGATCTGACCCACACAAGATCGCTAGGAGCTAACCCACACTAGATCGCCAGGGGCTGACCCACACAAGATTACTAGGAGCTGACCCACATAGGATCGCTAAGAGATGACCCACACAGGATCTTTAGGAGCTAACCCATACAAGATCGCTAGGAGCTCACCCACACGGGATCGCTAGGAGTTAACCCACACATGATGTCAAGGAGCTAACCCACACTGAATCACTTGGGGTTGATCCACATAGGATGGCTAGGAGGTGACCCACACCAGATCGCTAGGAGCTGACCCACACAGGATGGCTAGGAGCTGACACACACCGGATCACTAGGAGCTGACCCACACAGGATCGCTAGTCAGTCTTCTCATCACAGCCAGCTATTGGGTTCCTGCACTAGGCTTGCTCATCTCTGGGAGAGTCTGCTCCCAGAGCCACTGGTCAATACTCCAACTACCACAAAATCCCTCGAAGACATATATCACGGACCGCCTTGTCATAGGGGTCTCAACGCAATAGATGTTGCCTCAATCGGACGCCCGGTCAGTGGGTTATTAACCTTTTAGTCCCAAGAGCCCGGTTGGATTCGTTCTCAATCCAACCCGGCCATACCCCATCATTATCCAAAACTCCCATGGGGTATACCAAAAGGACCATCTCGATACAAGGTTTACAGTGCTGTCGACGGTTTTTCATTTCGACACCATATGAGGGAGATATGTCGAATACAAGATCACGTAATAATAATAATAATAATAATATTGGGTGTTTCGTGGACTTGAGCCACGAACCAAAATTTAATATCCATCATTATAATTAAAATGACTGTCTTAATGGCAGGATCACATCGCCACTTACGGTAAGTCATTTGGACGTCACACGCTAGAGTTATGGAAGGTTGAAGATTTAAGAATAATAATATATTATTATTATTTTATTGTTTCGGGAACATGATCCAAAACCCCGAAAAAGAAATCCAATATTGGACTCATAATTCACGTCTCTATGTCAGGGTCGTACTGCCACTGAAGTCTCATGAAACTGAGGTCGCACGAAGATGTTACGGTCAAAACACAGTTTTCCCAAAAACTAATAATAATATTTTAATATTATTATTTATATTTTCTTTTAAACCTTTTATGTATTACGTTTCATCTCCTTTTTTTCAAGTTGAGCGTGCATTTCTCTTAATTGTCTCCTTATATTCATTTTTAATATATCTATCAAAATATTTACGTTTCTATATCCAATCTAATTCTATATTAATTCACGACTTTTCCTTCTTCCACACGGCCAGACGGCCACCACCACCTCCGGCTACCCGATCCACGATGCCTCTAGATTGCTTCACCACCAGGACGCTGCCTCCCGGCTGTACTCCGCCACCGCACGTCGCACCGTCTACCTCGCTCGGAGCTGCACCCTGAACACACACTAGAAATCACACCGCCATGTCACACATCTTGTGGGCCTCCGCATCTTCATTCTAACCCCGAATAATATAATGATCACATATTCTTGATCCTTGGGTTGAGGGCTCTGCATCCATATGTCGCGCTCAACAGAATATTGTGTTTCCAGCGCCAATAAATATTTGGCCGCCTCCTTCTACGAGCCATTGAGGCTTCATTCCATGCCCGGAAAATTAAGCGATCACATATTTGTAATCTTTATGTCGAGGGATTCATGTCTATATATCACACTCAGAAAAACGTCATGTTTCCAGCACCAATAAATATTAGGTGATGACGAACGCACGAACAACATGTGAAGCATTAAAAGAAATAGGAGCATGGTTTATGTACGGGAATGTGGCCATGTTCTTTTGTCCATAGTCATCTTCAATTTAGGATTTGAAGAATCAATAACACAAATTAAAACATATATAAAAACCCCTACCAAGATTGGCTGTTGGAGGTGGTGTGATGAAGAAGATGAAGTCGACGAGATGGTGACGTCGGTGTTCATTGCTCCCGCAAGATGTTTCTGATCCGGGCTCAAGCGTCATCCTCATTCTCTAATTCCAGAGGATTCTCTTTGTTGTAGTGGATGTTCTTCGTTGAATAATCCCCTTACAAGTTCTCTAGAGCTCTCCCTCTTTCAAAAAATCCTCGAACAAAATGGTGAAGTGCCAAATAAGTTTATTAAATAAACTAATTGATTTGGTACATCAATGTGAGGAAAACCAAGAGTTATCTCCCATTAAAGGAAGAGTTCAAGGGTTAGATGGTTCCCACCCTTGAATTTAAATTGGGGGGGGGGGTTATTTCGGGTGGTCCCCACCACTAAACATCAAATGGGAGGTTTTAAAAATAAAATAAAAGTAGTTCTTTATTTTATTTTTATTCTTTTAACTCTCCCATGAAATTCACGAAAACCAACATTCACCTTTGACCTACTGTGGTCACGTTAAAGGTCCCCTTAATCGAATATTGGTGCTGCAAGTTCAACGATGCCCTCAGATTTCAATTCAGAGCACCGGTTCTAAAGTTATATATTGTCGCTCGCTTGTTTAATGAACGTACCTAAATAAAAGTTTAGAAAAATTATAACAGTCACCCTTGACCCATGCCGGCCGAGTTTAGGATCTGCCTAAGTGAAAAATGCCCCAAAAAATCCAATGGTAGTCTCAGATTTTAAATACGAGTTACTGTTTAAAAGTTATGGATTTTACAATAAAATAATTTTCATTTAATTATTTTATTTACGGAAAAAAACTAACATTAATTGGTGGCCTACTCCAGCCAATGTTATTATCTGATTAAATAAATAATTCCCTCACGAGTACAGTGGTTGTCTCAGATTTTCAATCTGAGCTACTGTTTGTGAGTAATAAGAATTTGAAAAATAAAATTATTTATTTAATTATTTAATTTACGGTTATGCCATTTTTTGGTTTTCTCACATAAAGACCACGCCGACTAAACTTAAGTCATGCCTAGGGTAAACCCACCATTTTGAATAGAACGGTGCCCTCAGATTTCCAATCTGAGTTACCTTTTAAGAGTTATTTTACTTTTTTAGGAAAACTGCTTATGCACGCTAATTAAAACTCAACCAAACATCGACAGATCATTTTGGGTACTCTAGGCCTCAGAATCGCGCACCGTCAGATTTCACAGTCTTGAAATAATTCCATATAATTTTAAAAAAAAATATATGAAATTTCCCGTACATTTCATTCTCCCCACCGTAGGGATTTACGTCCTCAAAATCCAAAAAAAGTCAAAACAACCAAAAGAGAATAATGACCACGAATCTGAGCTTGCCGCTCCCATGTGCTCTCTCAGAGAATCATGTGCTACCAGCGTACACACACTAGAGGTATCAACCACCCATGAAGAACCTGCTTCTGTCGATCCTCAATATCCCCTGGAACCTCTATAAACGTCTCCCCATCGTCGAAGTCCTGCTCGACGTGGTCAATGATTTGATATGGGTCATGCACATATCTCTTCAGATGGGATATTTGGAAGATGTCGTGCACCCTCTCCAACTGCGGTGGAAGAGACAAGAAGTATGCTACCCCGCCTATCCTCTGAAGTATCATAAAATTTCTGATAAACCTTGGTGATAATTGTTTGCCTCGACCAAATCTTCATAGTCCCCGTCGAAGAGAGACTCGCAAGAATACGTGGTTACCCTCCTAGAACATCAAGGGTTTCTGTATCTTGTTGGCATAAGACTTCTGCCAACTCTGTGCAGTCTTCACTTTCTAACAAGTGAGGCATCGTGACACAAAATTTGCTATTGTTTTCTTCATCCCTATCCACCAGTACCGACGCTGGAGGTCCTGGTACATCATCACCACACCAGGATGCACCACCAGAAGGGAAATATAGAACTCCCTCAACACCTCCTTCTGAAGTGCCACTGGTACCATGGTATGTCCCCTGAAGAGGACGATGTGATCCCCACCTTTATAAAATCCATCAGGTTCCTGCCCTAAGGATATTTGAGCACGTCGAGCATCGCAGTCAGCGTCCCCACACTGCACCTCTCTTACTAAATGAAAACGTGGGGGTGACTATAAGATACTGATGAAAAACTACTCCACCTTGATCTACAAAGGATATCTACAAAGAGGCTAGCTACTATGTCGCCTCACTCAACAGCTCCAGGCCAGACCTCCTACTGAGTGCATCTGCCACCATGTTCCCCTTCCCAGAAATATAGACTATCTCAAAGTCATTGTCCTAGAGGAACTCTAGCCACTATTGTTGGGAATTGAAAAATCCAAAAATCTGCTGCCACGAGGGTGAGGCTGGCCGACTCACGAGTGATCAGCCGCACCCTCCTATACAGGAGTTTATCCTGTGCTGCCTGGGTTTCCTTTTTCGCAGACCAAGGAAACCTCAATTCCATCGTTGTAGATATACCACAGCCTTTTTGCCTAATATAGTCAATATGAGAATGAACTATGGATGTCCAGCCCATACCCAAACTAACATCGTAAGGCCTCGATGCTACCACCAAGAGTTTCAAACCGAAACTCTCACCTCAATGGTCAGATCACATCATCGATGTATGTTTGTTTATCGAATCTCCTCCCAAAAGTATCTTCAGATATGAGGGTCAAGTAAACAGTTTAACCTGAAAATCTAGGTCTTGGAAAAGATTATTGGAAGTATGGAATGATTGGTTCCTATGTATATTGATACGGAAGATAGTAGTAGACACAGACCGTACCTCAAATCATTTCTAGAGCCCTTGGGTCGTACTCCTTGACCGCATGAAGCTACTCCCTTCCCCTGTCCTCCAACTCCCTGAGCCTGGTGGGGTCCACATAAAGGGGTTGGTTGTAACATGCTGAAATGTACACCACCTCATTCTGCTCTCCTAGATATGATTCCACGTCTACTGCCCTGCAGATTCATCTGTCCCTAAACTTCATCTTCACGAAACATTTTATATACCCATGTCTCTGAGACTGGCGCCAGTTTCTTGCCTTACCACTACTAATAGTCACTGGATGTATCCACTCATCCAAAGTACATTCGACCAAAAAGGTTCTCTCAAGCACCCTAACATAAGTAGAAATTCATAAAGGAATTGTGATGGCTTAGATGTCCTTAAACACACCTCACTTAGAAGTCTGATCCCTGAATCACTGATCGTATTGTATTCATCGAGTACCAGGAATTGTTGGTACGCCTCGATGAATACTGAGCTACCGACATATCATCCTACCGAAGCTATATAAGCTCTAGAGAACTCCCAGCCACCTCCTCAATCTAGTCTTCATCCACCTATGAGTCGGGCTCTCCTGGAACCTGAGAGGTATCTGATGCTGAAACTCATGTAAGGCACTATTTCTAAATATTTCCTCTACGAGTACCGTCAGTTATAACTACTGACCAATGGGTAGTGATATAACTGACACACTACCTGAAGGTACTATCTTGGGAAACATTCCACGTACCGAAGCCTCATCACTATGCGGACCATCCTCATGGTCACTCTCTAGAAAAGAATAGTAGCTCAGATCACCATTTTCTCTTCTAGTGCCTCAACTAGGCGCTAAAACTCAAGCAATCGCCTCCAGTCTTCCCTCAGCTGTGTGGGAATCTGTCTAGCCTCGAAACCTTGGAGGCCTCTGTTGATGAACTCGTGCAATGCGCTCAGTCGGGATGAACCATCTGCCAATATGGCTGGAGGTATCTACTGCCCAACGGGTGGTGGTGCTGCTGGTATACCACCCGAAGGTGCCAACATAGTAAGAGGGCCCTGCATATAGGTCGTGTTGCTCGGTGGGACGTCATCGTGTACTATCTTGGGAATCGTATATGGTTCTCTACGCAGCGGTATCCTAATAAAGAACAGGTGCACCACAGTCATTAAGTTATACCGGGTGAGCTGACTCAAAGAAAACACAAGAAATCTTTTCAAAACACACACGCAATCAGTGTTTTCATGCACTGAGTCAAAAATCAGAAGTCATGGTCCTTGTGTATGGATACGTCGGCCACCGTACCAACACTGGATTCTCTAAACTGATAACCACACTCACTACACTTAACACTATTGTCATTCAGAATATCAGAGTCTAATGTTCTACAGTAGAACCAACTCCTATGATGCCAATTTGTCACAAGCCACCCCCGGGGCGTGTTCCGTGACTACCCCAAGTGATCCTTTCATAGGCTAGGGGATGGCGACTAACACCGAAGGCATATTCCCTAAAACTGGGAAGGAATTTCTTTTATAACCTATAAACACGTGCAATGAAGCAGACAACAAGATACGAACTCATGAAAACTGTATAGTAAATAGTGTGAGTATAGTATAAAAAAGGGGTCAGAATACAAGACCAACCGTAAATTACAATAATACAAAAGTATAAGTGAACTGGAGAAAAAAATAATACAGATACTCGGTCATCCTTCGAGGTTTCTACCAGAAGGGTAGGTACAGATTGCCTCCTCATCACTCCACGTCTGTCCACCTCCTACGTGTACCGACTCGTCGTATGGTCCACCTCTGGGAAAAGTCCAGTCCTGGTACCCTCAGTCTTGATCGACGTTGTCTGTCATCTGCTCCAAACACAACAAGGTGCAGGAATAGCCCGTGCAGGGGTGAGTATAACGATACTCAGTAGGGACCCTGATACCCTCAAGGTCTCACAAAATGCACAAAGGATAAACCTCAAAACATGAAGTCAACTAACAACTCTACTTAGGTATATTCCCATACATATACATAAGCTATCAAGTATACTCATCTCAATCATGAGGAAACACATGGTCCAACCCAAAATCCCAAAGCTCCACTATTCTACAAAGAAGGGAAAACCACAAAGGAAAGTACCACATAGGTACGCCACACATAAGAATACCACAAAGGTATTACTATGATGGAAAGTACCACACAAGTTGGAACTAAACTCACACTAGGTGTAACTTAGGTACGGTAGAAGAGATGATTAGTTATAGTTACTATATCATCTTACGCCGTTAAGAGGCTTTGATGCTGACCTACACAGAATCTCTAGGAGATGACCCACACAAGATCGCTAGGAACTAATGCACACAGGATCTCAAGGAGCTCACCCACACATGATCACTAGGAGCTGACCCACACAATATCGCTAGGAGCTGACCCATATAGGATTGCTAAGAGTATACCCACACAGGATCACTATGAGGTGACCCACGTAGGATCTCTAGGAGTTGACCCACCGAGGATGGCTAGAAGCTGACCCACACTGGATCTCTAAGAGCTGACACAAACAGGATTTCTAGGAGCTGACCCACACACGATCGCTAGGTGCTGAACCATGCAAGATCACTAGTCAGTCTTCTCATCACAGCCAGCTACTGGGTTCCAGCACTAGGCTTGCTCATCTCCGGGAGAGTCCTCTCCCCAAGCCACTGGTCGATACTCCAACTTCCATGAAGTCCCTCGAAGAAGTATCTCAATGACTGCCACGTCATATGGGTCTCAATGTAATAGATGGTGCGTCAATGGGACGCCCGTTCTATCAGTTTTTAGCCATTTAGTCCCAAGGCCCTGTTGGATTCGTGCTCGATCCAAGCCGACCGTATCCCATCCTTATCCAAAACTCCTATGGGGTATACCAAAAGGACCATCTCGATCCATGGTTTCCAGTGCCGCAGATGGTTCCTCATTTCTACACCATATGAGGGAGATATGTTGAATACAAGATCTCGCAATAATAATAAAAATATTATTATTGGGTGTTTCATGGAACTGTTCCATAGACTAGAATTTAATTTTCTACATTAGATGTAAACCGACCGTTTTAATGTCTGGATCATGTCTCCACTTACAGTAAGTCATTCATAAGTCGCACGCATGGGTTATAGATGGTCGAAGATTTAATAATAATAATAATATATTATTATTATTTGATATTTTCATTTATCCAATCCAATAACCCGAAAAAGACATCCAATATTGGACTCATAATTTACGTCTTGAAGTCAGGGTCATACAGCTGCTGACAGGTCGTGAAACCTAGGTCGCACGAAGAACATACGGTCAAAACACGGTTTTCCCAACAAAAATTAAAATAATAATATTTTAATATTATTACTAATATTTTGTTTTAAACCTTCCGTGTATTACGTTGCATCTCTATTTTTTTCAATTTGAGTGTTCATCCCTCTTAATTGGCACCTTATATTCATTTTTAAAATATCTATCAAAATATTTAAGTTTCTCTCTCTAGTCTAATTCCATCTTCATTCAAAAGAATTTTCTTATTCCGCAAAACCAGACCGCCGCCACCACCTCCAGCTACCCGATCCATGGTGCCCCTAGACTGCTGCACCATCTGGATGCTACCTCCAGGCTATCCTCCTCCACTGCATGTCGGACCGTCTACCTTTCCCGGATCCACGCCCGGAAAACACACTAGAAATCACACCGCCAGGTCGCAACATCTATGGGCTGCCGCATCTTCATTCTAAACCCGAAAAATATAATGATCGCATATTCGCGATCCCTGGGTCGAGGGATCCGCATCCAAATTTCATGCTCAACAAAATATTGTGTTTCCAGTGCTAATAATTTTTTTTCCGCCTCCTTCAACAAGCCATTGTAGCTTCATTCCATGCCCAAAAAATTAAGTGATCATGTATTTGTGATCCTTGCGTCGAGGGTTTCAGATCCATATATCATGCTCAGAAAAACTCTGTGTTTTCAGTACCAATAAATATTAGGCATTGAAGAGCTCACGGAGAATGTGTGAAGAATAAATAAAAAGAGGTGCATGGTTTATATGTGGGATGGTGGCCATATTTGTTTGGCCATCGTCATTGTGAATTTAGGATTTGAAGAATCAATAAAACAAATTCAAACATGTATAAAAACCCCTCCATCAATTTTCCATTGGAGGTGGCACTTGGAAGAATACGAAGTCGATGAGAGGGCGACACCGACATTCATTTTTCCCGCAAGATGTTTCAAATCTAGGATCAAGCATCTTCGTTGTTCTTCGATTCGAGAAGATTCTCTTCATTGTAGTGGATGTTCTTCATTGAAGAATTTCTTTCAGAGTTCTCCAGAGCTCTCCATTTTTCCAACAATCCTCCAACCAAATGGTGAAGTTCCAAATAAGTTTATTAAATAAACTAATTGAGTTGGCACATCAATGGGAGGAAAACCAAGAGTTTTCTCCCATTATAGGGGGAGTTCGAGGGTCGGGTGGTCCCCACCATTGAATTTAAATTGGGGTTTTTTAGTTCGGGTTCTCCCCACCACTAAACATAAAATGGGAGGTTTTCAAAATAAATTAAAAGTTGTTCTTTATATTATTTTTATTCTTTTAACTCTCACACGAAATTCACAAAAATCAACTTTCACCCTCGACCTACTGTGATCAAGGTGAAGGTCTCCTTAAGAGAATATCGGCACTACGAGTTCAGTGGTGCCCTCGGATTTCAATTACAATCACCGGTTCAAAATTTATATTACGTCGCTCGCACGTTTACGGAACGTAGCCAAAAAAAACTTCGGAAAAATTATAACAGTCTCCCTTGACCCATGTCGGTCAAGGATAGGCTCTGACTAAGTAAAAAATGCTCCCAAAAACCCAACGGTACTCCCAGATTTCAAATCTGAGTTACCGTTTAAATGTTATAGATTTTACTATAAAATTATTGTCACATAATTATTTTATTTACTTCCAAAAACTAACTTTCACTAGTGGCCCACGTCATCCAAATTTAGTATCCTCTTAAATAAAGAATTCCCTCATGAGTATAGTGGTAGTCTCGGATTTTCAATCTGAGCTACCGTTTGTAAGTTATAAGCATTTTAAAAATAAATAATTTACTTATGTATTTTATTTTTGGTTATGCCATTTTTGGGTTTTCTCATAGGAGGCTCACACTGACTAAATACAAGTCGTGCCTAGGGTAAAACCGCCATTCTAAACGCAACAGTACCCTCAGATTTTTTATTTGAGTTACAATTTAATATTTATTCTACTTTTTCAGGAAAACTGGTTATGCCTCCTAATTAAAACTCAACCAAACTTCGAAAGATCATTTCGTGCACTCCGGTGCTCGGAATTGCATGCCGTCAGATTTCGCGGTCTCAAAATAATTCCATATAATTTTAAAAAAAATACGGAATTTCTTGGAAATTACATTTAAACTACATTTTGGGGAATGTATATTAGGATCTAGAATGTGTTTACTTTATAGTAATCTTTGTCATAAGATTTTTGACTGCAAGGAAAAGGGTCGTGAATAGTCTAACTAAGAGATAACAGATAGCTAGTCTAAAGTAATATTGATTAGCTTTAATGAGTTTGAACATTATTAAAATAAGTTTCTAAATTTAGTTACATAGGGTGGAAATCCATATGATCAGAAATAAAAATAAATCCGGAAGATGTGTTTCTACTACTGTAGTTGATGTAGAGACATTTGGTGAAGTGATGGAAGCTCCTAAAAGCACGGTGTTTTTCAAAAGATAACCATATGTTCACAGTTTTAGACACACCTTATGATGTATTAAGTGATGTGATAATATATTTTATGGAACTTTTAGAAATATTTTTGAGAGTCATGTTTATGTAAGGCTTTTTTTAATGTGGAGTATGCCTCTACTTTTGAACCTCAAATTTAAGATATTTATAATCTTTTTGGTTCATGTAATCTTTTATGATTAATTTTATAATTTTTGGTGTATATCATAATTCCAGAATATTATGATTACGAAATTGTGCTTATAAAATAGAAACATATCACGTATGTGTGTTTCCTTATTTTCTTAGTCTAAGAAGTAGACAAATTCTGTAAAAAATGATCTTAAAATATAAAAAATTATGTTTACTTTTCCTAATAAAAAAAGTAATGACCGTTTAACCAATAACAAATTTATAGCTTTGTGATTGTTAACATTTTCCAAAAAAAAATTCTAACACTTTCCATTAGAACTTGATTCTTAGTTTTATCTTCTATATACACGTTTTTCTACATGGAACCCTAATATTTGTTATCTCAGGTGACCATTGTACTTCACTTTCATTCTTTTAAAGTGGAGTTTTAATTTTCTATTTTCTAATGCGGGATTTCAATGAATAAATTATGAAAACCGAAACCATAGTTACCGAGACTAAATTTAAAATTCCGAGGATGGAACTTCCAAAAGGGGGATGGATATAACATCCTAGGTAATTTTAGAATAAGAATATTTCATATATATTAATATTTATGAATTAGATAGTGGTTTTACCTTAATGGGGATGTTATTGCTGATAGTTTACTCGACACAAAACAATAGGTTTCTCCAAAATCTTACATCTCACACATGACTGAGTTATCTGAAAAATAATACATTATTATTATTATTATTTTAAATGGTAGTTAACACCTAGCTGTTGTATTGGAAGAAATGAAAAAAACTAACTACATTACATTTACAAAAGTTTGTTAAAGGTTTTTACATTCATATAAGAAATTTTTGAGGAATAAAATGAGAATAAATCCAATTTAATTCATAAAATACTCTAATAATTTAAAAGGGTAGTTTTAAAACTTTTTTTGGAGAACCCCATTTTAATCTAGCTTTGACAATTTTATTAGTTCTATTTTATGTACTAATATTCTTCTCTAAAGGAAATACATCAAAATTTACGTTGGATTAATTTTTGGTATTTTTCTGAAAAGTATCAATTTTTTATGAATAATAAAAAATCTAGCATTGTAGTTAAAACCAAATGTTTCTTTTAAATAATTAATTTTACTTTGAATAGATTTTAAGGTCATAATATAAGAATAATAGATATATTATTCCCATGTACATCATTGGAATCTTTTTAAAATAAAATTAGGTATATAAAATTTTATTCAACTTTTGATCATTTGTTTTACCCACCTCCATGGAACATTTTAAAATTAACATTATACTTAATTTTACCACTTTTATTAATTTAATTTCAAAAATAAAACATAGATGGTTTTAATCAAGATGAAAAACATGGTCTAATAGAATCAATTTTTTTGTTCAATAGTAACTTTTCAAATTTTAGTTTCCATTGTTATAGGTAAATAGGGTAATTAAAGGTAAAACTAATATTATAATAATATAAAATTACACTAACACTTATCCTAAACATATTTTCTGAGTCATGTCCAATGAATAGAATCCCTGGGTAGAATTTTTGGCCTTTATAAGCCAGTATGGTGCGATAATGACATTAATAAAATATTATTTAAAGTAAAAATAAAAATAACATAAACATGTCTCTTATTACTAAAAAAATTTAATATTGTGTTATATACGTGATCTATTTGACTATAATATTAATTATAAATCTAAAAATAGTTCCTAAATCATGGTATTTTATTTAATATTTTTATTCATTAATAAATATATTTATTTATGACATTACGATGTAGTGATTTCCTTATTAATGAAATATTAAAATTGATGATATTATAAATATTAAAATAAATATAATGTTTAAATTTTGATTCCATAAACAAAATTTATGGATTATTATTACATACTATATTTTTTAATGTAGGTTTTTCTATTTAATCAATTATCAATGATTTTAAAAAGAATCATTTACTAAATAGTGTCCAAATTGACATAAATGAGTATTTAAAACAAATACTATTTTATAAAATGATATAATAGTTATAAAAATATAACATTTATCCATATGAATTATATAGTGTACTAAATGACATTAATGATTCACTTGAGTTTCTCTTGCCATTTTATAGTCACTCTATTGACCATATATTATAAAAATACAAGAAGACATGGTAAGAGATAATTTATTTAACTATGGGTTAAAGACAATAGATGAGGTTAATTTTGTGACCTAAACATGTCTAAAACCTATTGGTCTAGAGTATTTCGTCCAAAAATCATCCTATACTCCACATATATCACATTGGAAAAATTTTAATTTTAAAATCAATTTATAATAAAATAATATTTTAGGACTTTCTTAAAGTGCCCTTCCTCCCTCTTATAAAAGGCCACCACCATTACCCACAAACTCAGAACTCTAAATACCCTTAGATCATAGAAATTCTACCCAAATAATCTCCCAACATCCCTAAATTACTAATAGAAGCCTTACCTTGGGAATAAGGAAATTCAAGAAAGCATTTTGGCTCAAATCAAAAGTAGTTACTCGTTTTATTGGTAACATATTCTATCAAGAGCCTTTCATTTATTTTCCTTCACAAATCCCCCTAACCTCTCTTTATTCCATTATTTTATAAAAACACTAGTATCCTCAAGATACATGGATATTTTTATTCTATGGTTTATACCTACACTTACACATACCTCCATCTAACAGATATAGAACATATTGTTTATGTGACAAACGAACTACTTCCTCACGAATCGATGAATATTTAATTTCCTCCTACCACCTCTCATGGTTGACATTATGATAAAAATGTATTGATATAGAAAATATATTACATTTATGTTGTCTCTATACTTTGGTAATTTTCATTTAGAACATACTTTTATGCTTTTCATGTTGTGTAAATATGATAATTTCATTTGAGGAAGTGGTGAATACCTCACCCTCAATGTGATATGACTCATTAATGATATACATGGAAAATATAGAGAATGGTGTTAATGAACCTATGTAACATATATGAAATTGATATTTTATTGTATTTATAATATATATATTTATCATTTAGTATTCATTAACTTAATATGATAAAGAAATGAAAGTAGGGTTCATGCGTATGTATGGCCTACTATCTCCTTGAATGGTGCATTTCATTTCTTTTCTCCAAAAATTATTGATTACTATAAATACATATATAATGGATATATATGATTTTAAAATCATTAATATTTTTTTCGATCTGATGTTATTATGACCACAATGGAAATTTACATCATAACAAGTTAATTTTCGACTCAAGTATCAAATATCAACAAAATCTCTGATATGAACATAAATAATTATATATATTTTATAACATGGTAATAAGTGATATAAATAGAATAATAAATTTTAAAGGGGTTATAAAGCAACTATAAATTATCCTATTATTATTATTAAGGAGAACAAGGATCATACAAGATGGTACAGACTCACGGTATGGGACTTCGCCTCAATCTCCCTTCATTGAGGCATTTCATTATAATATACTAATTTATTTTATTATAAGGTGTATATAAAACCACTAAAATATTTCATATCTATATTTTATCTAAAATAATGTTATTTAATGTTTCATAGATGTATTAATTCATTTATATTAGTATTTAAATGTTTAATGTCGTATGGGACACCTTGAGCGTGTAAATATTTAATTATCACATATTTTCATCACGATATTAATTTTCATGTTTATTATATGGATATAAATTAAAGTAAATATATATATATATTGATTTTAATTAAATGGTCTTACAAAATTTAATCATTTAATGTGTTTTATATTTAATAAATTGAAAAAATTACAGATGGAATGTCTTATTTTACATATACAGTATCAATGACTTTTCCACCGTTGTAACCATTATTTTATATTTGTCTTCCTCAATAAACCTTACTATCTTTTAAAAGGAATTTAAATCACATATTCCATATTTTTGGGTATCATGGTACTGAAAATGGGTTTTAAAATATAAAATTTAGTTTATATGAAATTTTTTTAAATGGGATTAGATGAGTTCCTCAAAATCATTTAGTGATGAATGTGTTTTTTTCATGAGATTCTACATGATAATTATATGAAATGGGTGAGCCCGAAATAGCTTCTATAAAGGGTTGAGACCCATTATAGCTCATGGGTGATCCTCTTATATCTTATATGAAGTGAGGATCCACAATATAGCATATGGGTGATCCTTATACAGCTTATATGAAGGATGATCCACATTAATGATCTCCAATTTGGAAGTTGACTATATTCTTATTCCAATTGAAGGAAATGTCAATGGGTTTTATGTATATCATGGTCTAAGTACCCTAAAAGAGTTATAATTTTTATCTTTCGGTTTTAATGTTTTCTTTGAGAAATTTTTTTTGAGTGTTTTAAATATGAAAATGTTTTGTTTCATTCGCCAATAAACATTAAATGGATTGCCATGTTTTAACTAGACCAATGGTTTTCAATCTTTTTATGTAACTTACTACGATTTTTGTTCTCATCCAATGTTTTTTAATGTTATTCACTGGATTAAAGGGAGAATATAATTATATATGGAATCATGGAAATGTTATTAAGACTAGAGATGAAAAAAAAACCTTGGTTCATTTTAAATTTTTTTGTGCAATGGACGAAATGGATATTGTTGGAAGTGTCCGTGATGTATTTCTATGGTTTTGTTATGTTATAGTTATGGTAAAATTCTATAAATATCTAAACATGAAAAGATCCTCAATTTTAATTATTCACTTAACTCAAGATTATGTAATATTTAATGTTGAGCCCTTATAATTATAGTCCCTGTATCTTTCTTTAAATAGCAAATGCACAAAATAAAATTGAAAATATACATCTTTTCAATATGAAGCCTCACTCAACATCTACATGTCGCCAGTGGTTGCATCTTGAATGATCCAAAACCGAATCACTCTAGGTCATCCACATGTCCTTCAAAAATCTATAGGAATGTCTATTAGAGAATTTTGGGTTCTATCATGGAGATCCAACAAAGCTTTTGTTGTCCAAACAATTATCACATATATATTCATTCGATGCAAAGAGATGGTCTCAATCTAATCACTTGGACTGAGAGATTCATTCTCTAGAAAGGAGTGGAGAGAGTGTATTAATAAATATCATAGCGAGTCTTCATTGTGTGAGTTCCTCTGTAGCCTATTTATATTGGATTCTCAAAAATGTGGAAAGGGTTCCCTGTCGAACGTATATTTAACGTACCCTATGTATGTAATTATGAAAAACTAAAATTCATCATGAATGTTATTTATATATTAATACATACAAATAATATATATATATATATTAAATATATTGTGTCATAAAACCAATTCATTTATCTTGACTTGTCATTCTATCTAATATTAAACAAAACCATAATATTAAAATAATATTTGATTGATGAATAGTATTCCTCATATTTACATAACTTGTAAATAATTTTATTTTGTAAATTAAACTAAATAATTCATTACATGAATATTTATGAATTTTTTTTATTCCTTAGTGATCGATGACTTGGAAAACACTCAGATCCCATGGTGGGTCCCACCATGGGAAAAATAACAATTCGACTAGATATGGAAGATTCTTGAATATGTTATTGTCAGTGACCCTCTAGGAACGTATCTCGATAGTAGTGAATAGTGTCCACATACAAATAATAGAGTCTAGCAACCCATAAAGACCCCTAAATAGATAATTAATATTCACAGTAGTGAAAATCGACCTATGAACATGAACTATATAATATAATAACATTGTCTTTAAATATATCATAAAACATGATGCACTCTTATTTCATAATCATTTATTGATTTATTATTTGTTGATATCACTAGATGAATTTACCCCCAACTACCTTGATCAACGTCTTATGAAGGTATAACCATCCTGATCAATCGTACCCAAGTTATAACTTCCTCATCCCAGAAGCGGCAATTCAATTCGTGACCATTCAACCAATTTAATACAACTAATGAAACAACCAACACATGATTCCTCCCCTCAATTTAATTATTATATTATTTTACTTCCATGAATGTAAGAGATAAAATGTAATATAATGGTAGTGGTATCAGGTCTAGTGAAAAATACACTTGTATATAGACAAGAACAGACAATGATACTTGAAACATGTGGTGTTCTAATTTGCATGTTTCTCCTCTTAATATCATTAATAGAGATCTATAATTATACAATTCATGTTAATAACTCTCAATGTTTATGATCCCCAAACATATGATTTCCAAACATCATCTTTGTTGAGTTAGTATAATGTAGCATGACCATAAGTCATTGCCTATGATTACTGGCATAGTATCTCGACGTTCTCAGCATTGCATGGGATCTTATATAACATTTTTATGTGAAAATTAATATACGGACTCATGAATTCCTGTCATAGGGCATGGCCAGAAAGTATTTTTGGTTTTCCTGGTGCAGCATAGAGGCCGACCAGGGTTGTCTCACTTCAAGAGCGTTCTCAGTTTTCACTCACTTAAAAAATCACCTAAACTAATTCTTTTTGTTGTTTTTATTATTTATAAGAATGAAATGGAATTTATAAAAAAAAATTAAATGATAAAATTAAATTCCAATTAATATGAAATTCTAAATCAAATGCAATTAGTAAAGAAAGGATGTTCTCCCAAGATAAATTTTAGTGATCACCTTCAATGACTTGCTTCAAATATTCTTAGTTAACACACTATATCGTATGTGTACAGAACTTTTTATAATATGGTTATGAATGAAAAGTCCACTTAGATATCCCCAAGCACATCCTCCATCGACCTCCTAAATCGAGGGAAAATGGTTGTAGATTAATATTTTATTCTTTAGACAACCACAATGAGGATTACACACACTATAAATTATCCTTAGAATTAACTCAAAGAATATTAATACCATGGTCTTGTGTTTAGTAGCCAGATTAATCCATTGGTATATTCCTCAGTTCAATTATTCCTGATCATGAGTATTAAAATTAATGATGGTAAGATGAGAATAAGAAACGAGGGTGTATGGGTGGACATAGAAATAAAAATAATACATGCATTTATTAGAAACCTAAATTACAATTGAAAACTAAAACAAAAATATAGAAAATAAATAATTTAAAATGAAAGGGGTAATATTTTTGGTTGTCCTCCCTCAATGTATATCTCCTCCCTAGTTCCTTAAAGTAATGGTATGGAAAATGGAATGATTTGAAAGGGAGGATCTCCCCTCCTTTTTATATGCCGAATTTGTACCATAATAGTTGCCACATTTTATCCCCAATAAATGACCACTTCACGCATTTCACCCTTCAGGAATGTTGTTCATAAATATAATGGAAATATCTCCTTTATATTTTAGTGTCTTTGTACATGTATTCCAAGAGTTATTCCCATTTTACTCTCACAAATTATTCTAACTAGTCAGACTCTCCAAATCAAAAATTAGAAAATTATAATGCATTAATGACAATTAAACTGGCTAATTGACATGTCATATCCTTCATGAAAGATTTTCCAAAACTATTTAAGTGTTCACCCACATAAATTTAAAGAAATAGGTTCACCATGACTGAGTTAGGGACCCCACACCAAAAATTGACAGATCTGTAAATAGTTTTCACGGTGCATATTGTTATCTTTTTTTGAGCTTCCATATGGACGATTATGTCCTTTGTAAAGAAGGCTGAAATTAATAATTGGATGTGTAGAATAATAAAAATAATGAATTCATTTACTTTTATTAATATATAAAATCTTATTTAAAAAATATAGAAATAAAATAAAATAGTTAAAAATCCAAAATGATCCGTTTTTACGATAAAGCTGAAAATAAAACCAATATCATAAAATGTGGAAATTTATCTAAAATTAACACATTTATGGTATTTAAAAATAAATTAAATTCAATATAAATTTATTGAAGATATTTTATCTATCAATTCTCCCACACATAAACGGTGCTTATCCTCAAGCATAAAATCTCAATATGGAATTTAGAGGACATCCATGTTACGAATATTCAAATTCCAATGTAATAAAATATAATAATTTTCAATGTGAAATCAAACATTACCAAATAAAAATAAAATATAATTTTAATTTCCCATTCTTTCAAAGAATCAATCAAATCATTCATTTTACTATTTCCCTTTTAAAAATAATGAAAAATCTCCTTTCATTTATTCAAGCTCCATAATTCATTCTTATTAAACATCCCAAATCATGATTTACCTCACCTTTTAATCTCTCCTCTCATATCGCTTGATAAAAATCAATTAGAGTTATGCTCATATCATGAGATCATTCTCCTTATCCATAATCTTGTAAAATAACAGCTTTCCAACTTTTAAATACAAAAGTAATATAATATCATGAGGGTTCAAATGACTCTGAGGCTTATAGTTGGTTGGATTTGATGAATTAAAAATTAATGATCATCGAGAAGGATAATATATAAAGTATAATTTATGATATCAAAATTAAAATTTTAATGAAGTTCTGGTCTTCAATTTATCAACACCAAATTCCCCCAAAACATAGAGTAAGGGTGTGATCAAGTAAGCATAATGAATGAATTGTGAAACCTCTCAATTTTTTGAACTGTATTTCATTTTTCTGAAAGGTTTGATTATAAAAAACCTCACATCTATTACCTATTCACATTCGATACGAGGATAGTCAGTCTGGAAAATGGTTATTTTTAGTTTTCCCAATTCACAACCCATTTCCCTCATTTTTTTGTCCTTTTGGTCCTTTTTCTTATTTTTGTTAATTCAAGAGTGGAAAAAATGAAGAAAAATTAATTATTCCCCAACCTTTTAAAATTCCCAAAATAGAACCTCCACACATTTTCCTTACAATGTAAATAATCACTTCGACCGTGAATCCCTTCACCCACACACTTCATTTTTAAAATATCATGAAAATACTAAAAGTATGGTCGGAATGGATAAAAATGGATTGAAACATGGCTCATCCCAATAATGTTCATGTATGATCTCTATGTGCTAAAATTATTATTGATGTAAGGAAGTTCTTTAAGGATAAGGGCTTTTAAAAAGATTCCACAATCATTTTAAATGTGTTTTGTAAAGTTATAGCTTTGACATGTTTAAATGGATGTTATGGCAGCTGACATGTCCCATGACCACCCAAGAAATATGCTCGAGAACAAATAGGTATTATTTTTTCAATAAATTATATTGATAATGAGAAACAATATGTTTTACAATCACTCAAGTCATTATTTATAATAAAAAATAAATTAACACGAATTTCTGAAATTTAAGTCCTAAATAATTGTAATGAAATTTCATTTACATAAATCTTCTAATTCTCTTAAATCATGACTCATCATTTTCATATCCATGATTCATTTCACTAATTTTTTTCCCAATTTTACTCATTCAATCTCATTAACAATGAAATATAACACAATGAATCACTTGATTCCTAAGAAACTCATGCCTCCTACATAAGTCAAGTTAGTCATTGATTCAAGTGTGGGCATAAAAGTATTATCATTGAAGCTCAAAACATGTTTTGTACCCAAAAATATAAGCAGTTTAAAAGATAATCATAAAAAGTGGTGTACCTTTTGAAATATTTCTTTGGTCATATTTTTCAAATTCTTGTGGATCCCTTCTTCCATCATGATACTACAAAACAAAAATCACACAATTAATCACACAGATCATTTCATTTAAGCTCAAAAGGAAAAGAGGGAGTGGGTCACATGTTGTACTAATTCTTAATAATGAATTTGAAATATAAACTTATAATATTGAAAACTAAATTACTAAAATTAATGTAAATTATAAATCTTGGTATGATCCCCCATGTGGGCACTGAATTTTTACTGCCTCGAGAGGTTAGTAACATCTGTTATACAGAGTTTAATTGTGGTTGGGACCTCTTTTACATGAACCACCACATGTTTATTTTCCAATGTTTCAGCTATTTTTTATTTTTAAAGAGGACTCTATGTATAGAGTAAACTTGATCTGGCCCCTTCACAATTTGGTACAGCTTGCATGGGGGGTAAGATTAAGTATAGAACCTCATCCTCCTTCATTGGTACTTGTGAAATGTCTTCTATAAAATCTAGTGGTTTCTCTTGACATGATGCAATGAAAATAATGATCAATGGGGGTTAAAAATTTAAATTTGAAGTATTATTTTCAAAATCATCCCTTTTAAAGAGGTAAGCTTTTAGATTTGGTTCTTCGCGCATAGCCACTGGGATCTCTTCATGTACTCCTGCTAGTAAGTGTTCATCTTCTTGAGGGAGCTCCAAGTGTTCCTCGACATATGAATCTTATTTATTATCATATTTCTATAGGGAGAAATATTAGTTTTCCAAATTAGAAAAATCAAAAAATAATTAAGAGAGATACTAAAATTGGTTTCAAGAAAATTAAAATAATTTGAGTTTAAGAATATATCATCTCCCTTAGTTGGTTCGGATTTAATATCCTCTTCAATTAAAAGTGCCTCTTAGAGTTTATCTTCCCTGGATAGAGGTACGTTGTCGGGCTCCCCCATATGTTTTTCAAATTACGCGTCTTCGGGGGTTCCACCATCATCCAAGGCTATAGAGATATGAAATGGTGGTGGATATTCTTATTTTCAAGGTTTGGAGAGATCAATTATTTCCTCACATTCATTTCAGAAGTTATCCAATTCATGTTGATCTCCCACATGTAGCTCATCAGGTAAGTATTTTTCAACCATCCATCTTTGAAATTTTTGAGTGTGGATGAAGGAATATTCAGGTACCTACATATTTTCTTCATCTGGTTCTTTAATATCAATGATGAGTGGTGAAATTTCTTCCACCACAACCTCAGGTTCTTGTTCAAGCTCAGGGTCGGTTTTCTATTGGTTATTATAGAAAAAATCTATTAGAATTTCTATTTATCCCTTTGTTCCATATATTTCCACTTTAATTTCATTCCATTGATCTATTTTAAACTCTAAAACAGATTCCTTTTTTTGTTGCTGCACATGTGAGTAGTCATTCCATGGATAGTAATTGTAGTTTGGATACATCATGAAAACATTTTTTTTTATTTTTTGTTTTTTTAAGAAAAATGAAAATCTATCTACAACTTTAAAATAGAAAAATATAAGTAATCTACTGATTGGATCGCCGAAAATGGTGATGGTTTTGATGCACATATTTCATAGGGTATGGGAAAAGCATACTGTTATGTTTTCCTAGTGCATCAAAGAGGCTGACTAGGGTCATCTCACTTGAGGAGTGTTCTTAGTTGTTCTCTCACCTAAAATAAATAATTTTTATTTTTATATTATTTATTTGAATAAAATAAAATTTATGAAAATAAATGATTTTCAAAAACTCAATTCTAATTAATATGAAATGCTAAAAAATTGGTATTAGTGAATAAAGGAAGTTATCATGAGATAACTTTTAGGGAGCACCGTCATTGATCTGATTCAAATACTCTTAGTTAACACACTAGTTAGTATGTGTCCACAACTTATTCTACCCCAATTATGAATGAAAATTACACTTAGAAATCACCAAGAACACCATCCATCTACCTCCTCAATCAAGGGTAAATGGTTATAGATGAAGAAGTTATACTTTAGAAAACCTCAATGAGGATTACACACACTATAAATTATCCATAGAATTAAATCAGTGAATATTAATAACATCTTATTGGGTTCAAAAAAATTATTAATCCCTTGAAATATTCATAGGGTAAATTACTCATGATCATGAGTATTACAGTTCACAATGGTAATATGAGAAGAAGAAACGAGGGTGGATGGGTAGACAGAGAAGTAATAATAATGCATGAATTTATAAGATATCTAAATTACAATAGAAAAATAAAATAAAATAAAGAAAATAAATAAATTAAAAAGAAATTTGGAATATTTTTGGACTGTCTCCCAAGATTGATATCTCCTCCTTGGTGCCTTGAAGAAATGAGATGGAGAATGGGATGATTTGAGAGGGATGAGATCAATCCTTTTATAGACATAATCTGTAACCCAAAAGTTGTGGCATTTTATCCCAAATAAAAGACCACTTTACACATTTCACCCTTCATCAATATTGTCCATAAATATCTTCTCTAGCTATCCAAAAACATTCAGTGTATTTAGACATGTATTCTAAGAGTTATACCCATTTTACTATTACAATTTATTCTGTATAGTCAAACACTCCAAATCACAAACCTATAAATTAAAATGCTTTAAGAACCATTAAAATGGCCAATTTACACATCATATACTTCATTAAAGATGTTCAAAAACTCCTTTATTGATCACCCACATAATTTTATAGAAATTGGCCCCACCATGAAAAATTTAGGTACCCCATACCAAAAATAGATAGATTTTTAAATTGTTTTCATGGTCAAAATTGTGATCTTCTTTTGGGATTCCATATGGCCGATTCATATATTTTTTCAGGAATGATGAAATTAGTACCTAGATATGTAGAATCCTAAAAAGAAATAATATCTCAATTTTTATTAATATATAAAATTTTACAGTCAACATACAGAAATAAATTAAAACTATTAAAAATCCAAAATGGGCCATTTTTATAATTATGCTCAAAATACCACCAATATCATAAAATGTGGAAATTTGTCTTAATGTAAAACATTTTTGGGATTTAAAAAAACTAAATTCAATGTAAATTTATTTAAAATATTTTATTTATTTTGGACATTACCATTTCAATAGAGGATTCCAAAAAGACTATACTATAATTGTAAGAATATAACATGTATACCTGTCTCTATACATTTTATGGTAAACAAAAGTACTATTTATTTGGGTTTAGTGAACCTTCTATTAAAAAACTCTCACATACACTGAATTTAACATGATAACTAACCTTATTAGCTCTTACATTATAATGATCATGTTTCTGCATAGTAATGGATTTAGCTAATGGGTCTCCCATTATTCCGCCTCATGGAAATTCTTCTATATGCAGCTACATCTACTTGAGTAATAATCATCATGATATGGTATCCCTGATTATATACTTATAGTCCACTATAAAAACATGACATTGATGATAGTACCATTAATATAATTATCATGATGATAAATGTATACTATGTAGGTGTGATTCTAAGAACTGGAAAAAAATCATTGCATTTAATAACTACTTCTAGGATACCTCAAAAGCTGCAACGTACTTGGGTTTTTTAGGTATGAATACCAATTTCTCTTATTTTCATTTATCACTAAACACCTTAATAAACTATGATACTGGATCAAATCATTATATAGAGGACTATTTTTTGTTCCCTTAAAACTAGTAATTGGTCTTCTCCCCATACTAGGTACATAACCATTATATGTTTTTATGTACAATCAGATATTTTAAACTACATTAATTGTGTCTATCATGGATATAACTAATATTTTCCAAATATAATATTTATATCGGAAATATGATTCATCATACATATCTTGGATTATGTCATTGATCCGTTGTATAAGATTAGGGAGCTCAACTAAGCACTTTAATCTCCTCCTATTCATATGAATGTGTACATAGAGAGATATATTCCATGTGAAAATAGAATAATTATTTCATTAATATTTCTAAATTGTTTTTACAATACAGTGTCCATATATTTAAAATTTACTAAGTCCAGGAAAAAATTAGATCTACTTTATTATATCCAATTCCATATATCATAGGTTGTTACTTTAAGTCATCATTGGTATAGAAAATTTCATCCCGTTATTAACTAACTATAGGACTAATAGATAATCCCCATATGTTACCAAACATATTATACTTCGAATACAATGGTTCTACCACTAAACTCTGGTTAAAAAATTATATAGATTCAGTCCAATAGAATACTCTATGATCTCAACTCTTACTTCAATCCTAAACTAGATTTCAGAAACTTACAACCCTATTGGAATTCTATGACATCAACCTCCCTTTCTGGTGTCATTGAATAGTCACCTTCCATGATTGGTGGTTATCACCTCAAATTCACAGTGAAATGATCATATATATTAGATATGATAAGTAATATTATAATATATTTAGTCATTATGACTTTTTATAACAAATTTATCCTTATTGGTACCGAGCTTATACCACACATGTATGATCTCACTTTAATTACCACTATATAATTCAAAAGAATACCCCCCTTTGCACTTTGATACATGTAATACATTGTTGAATTTTAATTGACCTTTTAAATATTAGTTGACTTCCATAAACATTCTACTTGTAGGAATTATAATTCCCAAAGAATAATTTTCACCGATTACAATGAATATAAAACCATTACTATAGTTTCAACCTTCATACGTTTTATTTGTGTCGAGAAAATTTATCTTCCGAACTTCCTGTTGAAAGCAATCCTATTCCATCTATTTGTGGATATCTATAATTGACCAAACCCTAGTCAATATTTCTCCAAAAATATCAATTAGATATATTCACCCTTATATAGAATTATTGTCTATAACATGACTATATATTTTTATCTTATTGCTTTTATAATATCAAGTGAATCTTTTATGACAATTACTTTAGATTAGTATTCTGTATTACTTGATGCATGTTTTTTTATATCCTAAAAAACCATTTTCAAATAAAAACATGTATTATTACATAATATATTTACATCATACTATGACACATATGATATTAATTAGACAATACAGTTGGTTGTGGGGTATATATCTATTATTTTTTTAGAACATCTAGAAATTTAAAGGATGTTAAAACAAGTTAAAACATTTATATTACATACATCATGACTCTGATGTACGAAGCCTTCGTTTATGAATTACACCACCCTACATTTTATAGATTAATTTTAACATGTGAGAATCATCATCGGTCTTTCTTATAAACATCATTGTTTTTATATGGATATAGTAATGTGAATATATGAATTACACCTTATTTTATTATATATATGGATAAATTCATGGTCATGTACATATTCATAATTCTATATCGAATTAACCCATATCATCGGACCAAGTAAAAATAACACTTTATTTCACATTCATTTTTTATTTAAATTAAATCTTCTGGATTATATTTACAACTATCGTACCATTGGATTAGTTAATTACCTCCACAAGAACTAATTCCAAAATCTTTGTAACATAAATTTTTTTATAAATGTTTATTTTTCCCAAAAAATAAATATATACTTCTTTAATACCTATGGTGTTTAGTTCAACTTAGTCTAAACACCATAATTGGTATATCCTTGAGGTCCACTTTTATATTTTCTTCAAAAAGAATTGTCTTTCCTAATATGTCTATATAAACCTTATATTTTATATTCATCATGTTTTTAAAATGACTTGATTGGGTATATAATCCTTACATTTTATATTCTTCATGTCTTGTCATTGAACTATTGATTGAGTAAAAAACACCACAAAAAAACCTTCATTTCAAATCCAGAATATTTTCTCGTATTGTAAAAATGTTATGTTTAATTATGTTTCTGGTTATATTCAATAATATATTTATTGGAATCATTAACTTGGAAATATAGAAGTTGGGTACTTCTCACCATAGACAAAGGAATCAACCATTCTAAGCTGTATGGAGAATACACTTTACTTAATGAAATGTATTTATTACTTTCATGGTTATTGTATTTTGATACACATATTAAATAAGCCTATTTTATTTAGTGCCCTGGTAGTTTTTCAAAAACATTAGTTTTGATTGATAAATATAAAATAAAGAAGAAGGGAATTATTGGTTATTTTATTTAGTTCTTTGTGATTAATATTAATATGTTTCTATTATGATATTCCAATTAAATAACCTCTTATTTATTACCACATTCTTTGAATGATGTTTCAAAAAGTCCTTTGGCGTCATTATTTCCATTGGCTTTATCACCGTATATTTCGACATACTAAAGATATGAATTATTGATTAAACTTTCATTGAGTTCATTATATACTGAGTGTACCTTACCCAATGGTTAATGAAGCATTTACTCAATCCTAATAATTTTTTAATCGTAATCCAAATCTGAATAAATTTGTGAATATATTTAATAATGGGATGTCCTCAATGATCTTGGTCCATATTTCAAACTTACACATAACCAATAAAATATCATCCATTCATATATTTCTTCACTTTATCCTATAATAAATTTTGGAGATGAGACTACATGTGAAATAATCAATGTCTCAATGTTGTAACCACAAATAACATCAGACATTAATGATAAAATTATGACATAATGGTTATATGCTTCATACATGAGTCTACGATAATCATTTTTACACCCCCTTTTTATGATGTGGATTAACAAGTATTGGGACTCAAGTACCATGAATCTCTAAAATCGTACTAATGTGAAAATGTTCCTATAATAAACATAAATTAATTCTAGTTCAAAAATTTATTTTATACAATATTATTGTACTATATTTTTGTGGTTTTACATTCAATTTTCAATAAAAAATAAATTTTATAATATTGAACATTTATCTTTATTACTAAATTATACCTTATATGATAATTATTTTATTTAATGTCTCCCACTTATTTATCAAATTCTAGGAACCCTCTATACTAGAATTAGAATATGCCAACGCTTTAGTATTCTTGTGGCAAGGATGATTGAACCTCACCTAATAGTTTACATGATTTTTCTACGCCTCTAAACAATGTTTTAAAGGTATTATTTTTACTATCCAAATGCATTAACATTCAGTTCCTTGATCTATTGAGTGAAGTACTAAATTCTCTAATCGTAAACATGATTTTCTAAAAACTTTTCTCTCAAATTAAAACAAGCTAGCTTTGGATACTTCATTACAGCATCATTAGTAAATTCAGTAATCAATATTATAAGAACTCCTCAGTAGTAAGAGGCACACTCAACTTTATATGATTGGCACCTTGAACACAAATTTTTTTCAAATTCAAAAAATGAAATATAGAAAATGACTAAACATTTCTATGGGGTTTTTTGTATTTTTTCTAAACAAATGTAATCTATTTCTATTAATATTTTTCATACAATGTTTTCACCCTCACAATTGAACAGTAACAGAAAAATAATCATCATTTCGTTATGAATTTTATTTCTTCTTTTTTTTCTTTTCCTTGCTATCATGAATTGTATAAAATAATAAATAAATTCATAAATGAAATAAATCACCCAAGTGGTTTTGATTATATAATATTGGTTTAAACGTTTAAACTAAATGTATCAACCACTACCTCAGGTTTCATACCAGAGTCATTGCATAACACTTGGTTAATCTTGTCCCCATACAGTATGTCCAATTATCGTCTGGATATTTTCTTGACTTGGTGTTTTCTACATCGTACATCATACTCATCATAGAGGGGTCCAAACCATACATCCTCTTTATCAAAGTACAAAAATACTCATGTCAAAGTGGGAGGATCTCAAAAGTGAAATGTACATTAGATAAATATTACATAAATCCTATTTTACATTTTAATTGAAAATAAGATGATGTTCATAACATCAAATAAATAATTTTTTACACTCATTTCATACATATAATAAATAATTAAATAAATAATAGACATAAACAAATAAGATAATGTTCAACACCATTTAATTATAAAATAAATGCATGATAAAAATTTAATTGAAATAAATTAAATTATAAAGGCATGTTAATTAAATTAAATTAATTGATTAAATTAATATTATTTAAATATATTCCCCTTCATAATTAAATTAAATATAATTCCAGGAACTAAATTATTCAATTATTCAAATTAATATATAAATTAAAACAAATTTACCCATGAATTAAAATTACATTTCAACCCAAAGTTAATTTTATGTAACAAAATTTAAAACTAAAATTAAAATTTTTAAATTAATTTATTTTTATTCAATTAATTAATCCAACCATCAAAACCCTGTGTGAGTCTGTCCAAACATGCGTAGGCCCATTTTGGGTAGTGAAAATCCCGTGCATGGCCATTCTATGTAAGGTATTTTTTCTGAAACCCAAACCTAGGATGCGAATTCCAAATCAATCCCTTGTTTGGGGTGGATTAGTTACCTCATGAAGTGGTTTGAGGTAGGATCCATTGAATATTGGTAGATTCTATGCACATGGGATGGATGATATAAGGACTTGGACATAAACATTACATAATTTTTAATTATGTTAATAATTCACATTGAGGATCTTTTGTGGTTTGGAGTTTTATATAATTAGGGCATAATAACTAAAATTACACCTTAAATATTGAAAATTAGACACTTCAAATAAATATCTATTTATTAATAAAATAAAAACACTTAAAAGAAAACAATTATTCTTTTCTAGATATAAATCTTTTTAAATTATTATTTTCTCTTACCATGGCTTATACCCTGTGAAAAACATTTCAAAAAACATGTGATTAACATAAAATGTTCAGTAAGAGGTGTAAAATAAAGAATTAAATCATTATTCCATCAATAAATACCAAACATAATCTCTTGAACACACCTCATGATCTCATATGATTTATGAATAACTCATAAAAATCATAAATAATAAAGTTAACTTGTGGAATCCATAATATATGTATGTTTTAGCTTTCATATCTATGTAGGGTGTTAAGTTTGGAATACCCATCACAGTATATTACCTAAATATATTCAGAAAAAATTTAATGTTTACCTTCATCATGTTACCCAATACATTGGAGAGTTATCTCTTGCTCACCTTCCCTAGGTTTTTCATAGAACCACATGTATATATAAAAAATTTCCATGAACAATAACATATTCATAACACTTAAAAAAGCATAAAGGAAAGATAAAATTTCCACATTGCAATAAAAATAAATAATTTCAATATATTGATATAATAAATCCATTATCAACTAAATTTTAAAGACCATAAGGAATATATGGTATTGGTTTATATTTTTTAAATTCATTTTTACTTTTTAAGGAATCCAAATATCAAATAATGCTCACGATGACAGAAAGGTCATTGTCACTGCATAAGTTAAAAAGAAACATTACCTTTTCGTTTAGTAAAACAATTTGTATAAAAGTATTCTCTTTGAATGAAATTAATATTCAAAATGGTTTATACAACGTATAAAATAAATTCATGTACAAATCATTGTATTCCTCAATGAAAGGAGATTGATACGATGTCCCTTACCTCGTGTTCGACTTGACTCGTTCATTTTTAAATATCCTGAATATTAAAATAAAGTTAATTTGTACTTTCTTCAGAACCTTTTTAAATAATTTTATTGCTTTTATATCACCTATTACCATGTTATAAACATTACATAGTCATTTATGTTAATAATGGTCGTTTTGGTGATATTTGGTACTTGAGTGAATAATGAACTTCTTATAATTAAAATTTTTCCATGTCGTTAAAAGTACATTATATCAAAAATGATATTATTGATATATATATCATATATATTCATTATATATATATATATATATATATTTATTTATAATAGTACATAACATTTGGATATAATAAATGAAATGCACTATTCATGTAGACTGTAAGTCGTACATACGAATGAACCCTACTTTCAATTCAATTTCGTATTTAATGGAATGAAAACATAATTATACATAGTTATATTATTATTCTAGTATAATATATTATATAATTTCATTAACATCATCCTCTATATATTCCACTTATGTAATGAACGGGTCATATCACTTTGAGGGGGCGGTAATCCGCAATTCCTCAAATGAAATTATCATATTTACCCATTATAGAAACCATAAAGGTAAGATATAAATCAAAAATACATAATCTTAGAGAAAATAAAAATATTATATATATATCACAAATAAATATATTCCCATCATAATTTCCACCATGAGAGGTGTGAGAAATAATAGAACAATCATCGTTTCATGAAGAAGTAGTTCGCCATCCACAGAAACAATATGTTCATATCCATTAGATGGAGGTGTGTGGTTATGTAGTTAAAATACTCAGTATAAAAACATCCTAGAATATTTAATTTACTATTTTTTTTATAAAATAATCTAATTAAGATATTTTAGGTGGTTGGATAAAGAAAATAGAAGAAAATAACTTGAGAGAAGGCGTTTCCTTTAAATTGGGTAAGTCCTTTTGGATTGAACCAAAAAGGTTTTTGAATTGCCTTATTCATATGGGAAGGATTCTAGGAAAAAGATGAGAATTTCGGAAGATACTTTGAGAATATATTTGACGATCCAAGGGGCTTTAGAGGTGTGCGTAATGGGTTAGAGGTGGTGGCCTTCTATAAGAGGGGTGGATCTTTAGGAATGTTTGAATGTATTATTCTATTATAAAAAGATTTTCAGTTAAAAAAGGTCAAAATCATATTTAATTCGAATATAAGGTGCATATATATCGAAATAAAATCATCCAATATTAATTGGATAGGTTTTGGATATTCTTTAACCCTTACCTTATTTATTTAACAATTTGTTATCTTATTTAACTTTTACCATGTCCTGTTTTATATTCCTACAATATAGTTAATATATTGAATATAAAAAGCCATGAGACCAAAAATGGATCATTAATGACAGTTTTAACATCATATATGTCAGTTGTACGAATATTATATTTTGAGGATTTTTTTATCATTTAATACGATATTAATTGTTTTAAAAACTCATTTATGTCAATTTTAAACTATTCATATGAAGAAAAATAAAAAATGTATTATAACATTATTAATTAAAAAAACCTTAATTAATTAAAATATAAATATTTATTATTATCCCTAAAATTCGTTTATGTCATCAAAATATTAAAAATAAATTTATTTCAATATTTATAATAACATTTATTTGAATCCTTTATTAATGAAGTAATTACTACATGAACATTGTGTCATAATTAAATTTATTTATTTAATTTATAAAAATTATAAAAAATACCATGATGTGGAAAATGTTGTTATATTTATAATTAATATTTATTGTCGAAATTAACACTTATATAACACATCATAAAAATTGTTTTACTAAGAGATATATGCTTAGGTTACATTTTCCTAAACATTAAATTAATTTTTATAAAGTGTCATATTTACCTACAAGTGTCTCCATGAGGTCTAAAAATTAACCCAAGGATACCCATGGTATGAACTTTATCATGTAAAAGTGTTAGGATAAGTTTTAGGGTAATTTAAATTTATTATAATATTATTTTTTACCCTTATTTACAATATTTATCTTTTAACCATAGTAAATAAAATATTTACAGATGTTACTATGCATAATGTATAAAAATAAAATTTACCTATTTAAAAAATTTGGACCTCATGATTCTAAAAATGGAATCCATTTTTACAAATTGAAAGTAAAAAAGTTGTAAAAATTAATTTAAAATTAAATCTCGTTGTCAAAACAAAAACCATGATTTTTTAGAAATAATAACTATCAAAAGATTGACACTTGTTTATGTTCAATTTCATGGTGAAAGTACATACAATGTCCAAAATTGTATTAGATGTTAAAAATATGATATAAATACCCTTTAAATCTAACTAAAAATTTAATCTAATAATAAAAATAAATTATATTAAAATGTAGTATTTTTCATTATTCATTAAAAATGAAATTTATCAGAAAAATAACAAAATTTCATCTGAAGTAAAATTTTATGTCCTAAATCAAAAAAAGAATATTATTTTTTAAAATATAACATATAAAACCGAAACAAAATATATTTAAAAATGGTTCTCCATCAACAGGTGGTGAATCAACCTTTTAATTAATATTAGAGTATTTGTGTTTAAAATTGGATTCATTCACATTTTAAGCCTCTAACTTTTATTTGACAAATGTAACAACATTTAACAAACATGTATAATAATATTTAAGTTAGTTATGTTCGATTCTTCCAGTACAATGGTAGGTGTTAACTACCATTTAAAATAATAATATTATATTATTATTATTAAATTTTTTCAGTATGACTCCACATTGTGTGGAACATAAGATTTAGGAGAAATACATTGTTGTGTGTTGGGTATGCCATAGAATATATAATCCCATTTAAAGTAAAATTAATATTTAGTTCCAAAATAATAATATATATAAAAATATCATATTCTTTATTTACCTGGGATGTTACATCCTTCCCCCATTTTGGAAATTGTTTTCTCGCAATTATACAAATTTGGCTCAGAAACATTATTAGAATTCCCACGTAGGAAAAAGAGTCAATAAAACTATCACTTTAAAAGAAATAAAGAGAAGTAAAAAGGTCACTCAAGATAACACATACTGGGATTCCATGTAGGAAAGCCTAGATATGGAAGAGAAAAAAACCATCAAGTTCTGATGGAGTGTGATAGAAAACATGATCAGGAAAAATTTAACCACTAGAAAATCACAAACTTTTGATATGTTAAATGGTATTTGATTCCCTGGTATGAAAAGTGAACAGAAAACGATTTTGTTTTAAGTTACTTTTAATATAGTTGAAGAATTTTATTACTAACTACAATAAGATCATAAGGAAATATACATACATGAAAAGTAGTGTTTCATCATTTAATCAAATTTCTACCAAAAAATCATCTTTTCTCCAAACAATGAGTATTCACGATGACTTGGTCACATCTGAAGTGCTCAAATCATCTTCTAGAGAATCACATAATCCAAAAAATATAATATATTTCACCATTCTTTAGACATTAACCAAAACAAAAATGGTTATTAGAGGATCAGATAATCCCTAAAACGATAATTATTTATAAAAATAAATACTACTCTTAATCTAAAAATTTGAAAAACAGTGCCCAAAGTTCAATAAATACCCTTCAATAAACAATTTTTATTAAAATCCATTAATATAATCCAAAATATGATTGAAACTCAAGGATTTTAAGAATTTAATCACATTTTCTTCCTTAGTAAATCATAACATTTATCTTTAAATAACATCGACTACTCTTAAAGTCACATATTTAATAGTAATTAAACAAATTGCATATTCTCTATGATAGGTTAATCATTTTCATAAATAATGAAAATCTCTATAAGTCCACAAAAAACATATATTCTTCCAAAATAAATGTTCCACAATTACTCCATAAATTAAATACCATAGTATTATATTTTCCATAGTCATATAGTGTTTCCCCAAAAGATACAACATCTTCCAAAATAACCTTTATCACTTAATCACCAAATGATTTTCTTATACTGAGGATATTTTTTTGATAAAACATAAGTTCCCAAAATAAACATAGTATTGATACAAAAAAATATTTTAACTACAAATAGTTAGTAAAACTAACGCAGGACTTCACTTAGTTCAGTGGTGGGTGAGAAATCCCAATCTAACTTTAGTTGTGGGTTCGATTCGCACACCTTGGTCTGATGCGACGCATTGTCACAAGGTCTGCATGCTGTCTTTTTTCAAAAATTATATAATTTTATAGAATTTCAAAAAATGAGATAAATTCCTCAAAAATAACTATAAAATATTCTTCCTTAAATATCATTTTCACATATCAAACTTCAGTGTTACACATACTAGAAAAATTATTTCAATGTAATCCCATCATCAAAAGAGCCTTAATTCTTTTAAGCATTTCATCATCCTAAAATATACCATAAATCTTGTATCCCATATATGTATACTTTTTTATCATTAAAGGTTATTCATGATCCATTAACCATTCTTTTGCAACTTATTCTGTAAGACTTATTTCCTAAAAACAAAATCTTGAATCATATCCTATGATTCAATAATGTCAAAACATCAGCTAAGAAAGAATTCATACCTTTCACTGATCATTCCCAGTTTCCTAATCTTCAATTGGAATGGAATTAGGTATTGCTAAACATATATTTTTATGGTCATATCGATCCCATTCTGGAACCTTCTTCATTGGACATCTATTTTTGTAATGATCATGAACACCACATTTAAAACTTTCAATTGATCCTTTGGAAAGAAATATTTTCCTATTCTTTGAGTTAACTCGGCTCTTCCTTTTTCCATGATAGGTTCTTTCTTTATGACCTTTATTACCCCATATATATAATCATTACGTTCCATTTAATTATTTACCGAGGTGTTTCTTTCCACATCCTCGACACAAAGGTTTTTTAAAAAACTTACCTTTATGGTTATTACATGAACTCCAATTGGGATTTGTTTCTCGCATATACAATGGATTATAAAAAAACAAGGTTCAGGTGGTCATAATGACTCCAGATAGTTGGTTGAGAATAACCACATGAGTTTTCATGACATCTCTCATTTAATTTGGTTGCTCTTTTAGAAACCCACCATAGTTTTTTTCACATCGATTGTTACTTAGGTGGCTTCTAGATCCATCCATTTACTAAAAACAAAACAGTTTGTGATAGAATATTAGTAAAATCATTATATATTATTTTATTAAGATGGTAAATACTAATATATACTTATTCATTTTAACTTAAACACATTCAATATATCTAAAATAACTATGACTCTTTCTAATATGCTAACCACTACGGTTATGACACATATGATTAAATAACACCCTAACCTATAATGTTATATAAACTAACCTCTCATACTAATTATAAGGACCCAAAAATAAACATTACCATATTTTTAATTATGTTAATAATTCACAATGAGGATATTTTCATGTTTAGAGTTTTATAGAATCAGTCCATAACTATTACAATTACACCTCAAATATTACAAAGTAAACACTTCTACTCAGTATCCATTTTTGCTTAAAATAAAAATTCTTAATAGAAAAAATAATTATTATCTTGATATAAATATTTTTGAATTCTTCCTTTCTCTTACCCTATCTTATACCTTGTGAAAGGAATTTCAAACAACATAGGATGAGAAGAAAGAGCATAGTAAGGGTTATAAAATAATGAAAGAAATCACTAGTTCATCAATACATACAAAACATAATCTATTTAACACACCTCATGAAATCATAAGATTTATGAATAAAAATATAAATCATAATCCATAAAGGTAAATTGTGGCATCCATAACATACTTAAGTTGTAGCATTCATAGCTATATAGGGGGTTATGTTTGGAATACCCATAAAAATATATTCCCTAAATATATTTGGATAAAAAATAAATTTTACCTCCATCATGTTATCCAATGCATTGGAAAGCTATCTCAGGCTCACCCACCATAGGTTTATCATTGAACCACCCGTATACGTAAACAATTCCCAATAACCATGACATATTCATAACACATAAAACAATTATAATTGAAAGATAAAATTTCCATATTGAAATCAAAATATATCATTTCAATATATATATAATAAATACATTATCAAAATCATTTTAAATACCCAAAAGAGTGCATGTTAATTATTTTTGTTTTTTAAAAAAATTTCTTCTTATTAAGGAATCCAAATATAAAATAATGCTCATGGAGGTAGAAAGGTCATTGTCACTACGTACATTGAAAAGAAAAAATACCTATATCATTTAGTAAAACGCTATGTAGAAGAAGAATCCCTTTGAATGAAGTTAAAATTCAAAGGTGTTTCTACACTATATAAAAGAAAGTCGTGTATAAATCAATGTATTCCTTAATGAATGGAGAATGAGATAAAGTCCCTTATATCGTGTCTGACCGGAATCATTCGTTCTTTAATCTCCTGAATAATAATGTAACGTTAATTTGTAGTTGCATAAAATCCTTTTTCAAGTTTATTATTCCATTTATTTTACTAATTACCACATTATAAACATTATGTTATCATTTAAGTTAATAATGTTTGTTTTGTCAATATTTGGTAATTGAGCCAAAAATAAACTTCTCATAATTACATGTTGTCCATGTGGTCAAAATTCCATTATCTTCAAAATGATATTCATGATTTAGATATCATATATATCATATATATCCAGTATATATATATTTATGTATTTATAATAGTACGTAAGATTTTGTGATAGGAAATGAAATGCACCGTTCATGGAGGATGTAAACCATATGTATGCTTCAACGCAACTTTCATTTCTATTTCATATTTAATTGAATGAAAACATAATGATACATAGGTTTATTGCCAGAAAATATGAGTCAGAGGATATCCCCCATACCATTTATTAAAATAAAAGAAAAGGATAATAAACAAGTACCACATTCCAAATGAGAAAACTATATATTAGAGAAATTGTACCCATCCCCACATCCATGTTAAAAGGTTTCCTCCACAGCAACTGATTCACATTCTGAGCTTTCATAATGCTTCGGAACCTTAGCATAAATCCTTATCAGATTCATCCACTCCTAGGATAAAAACTCAATGTTTCCAATAGAATACCTTATCATACTTTATTCTTATATTAAATCACTCCATCCTTTATATGTTCCACATATGGAAAGAATGAGTCATATCACTTAGAGGGGGTGGCAGTCTGCACTTCCTCAAGTAAAATTATCGTATTTACAAATTATGGAAACCATAAATTTATTCTATAAATGAAAAATACAAAATCATATAGACAACATAAATATATTATAAATCACATATATATACATTTCCATCATAATGGACACCATGAGAGGTGTTATGAGATAAATGAACGATCATCGTTTCATGAGGTAGTAGTTAAACGTCGATAGAAACAGTATGTTCGTATCTATTAGATGGATGTGTGTGGATGTGTAGTTAAAATTATATTTATAACAACATCGTAGTATATTTAAGATACTTTTTTTGTTATAAAATAGTGGAGTAAATATATTTTAGGGGTTTGTAGAAGGAAAATATAAGAAAAGAACTTTAGAGAAGACATTACCTTTAAATTGGGTAACTCCCTTTAGTTTGAACCAAAAGACATTCTTGAATTGCATTTTTTCCTTAGGAAATGATTCTAGGATGAATATGGGGATGTTGGGAGCTTCTTTGAGAAGATTTTGGTTGAGACATGGGGCTTGAGTGGTGTCAGTAATGGGTTAGAGGTGGTGGCCTTTTATAAGAGGGAAGAGGGGCTCTTTAGGAAAGTTTGAATGTATTATTTTATTATAAAATTATTTTCGGTTTAAAATGGCCTAAAAATTATTTATTTCTATGATAACGTGTATATATGTCTATAAAAAATCACCCAATAGTAATTGGATTGGTTTTGGATATTTTTTAATCCTTATCTTTTTTTAACCCTTCGTTAACTTATTTATCTTTTACTATGTCCTCTTATATAATCATACAATATGGTCAATATATTTACTATTAAATTAAAAGCTAGAAAAAATAGATCATCAATGAAATTTGTAACATCATATATATCATTTTTCCGAATATTAGATTTTTAGGATTATTTTATCATTTAATAAGATATTAGTTTTTTTTTAAACTCATTTTTGTAAATTTGTAAACTATTCATATCAATAGTTTTAAAATATCTATAAAAACATTATTCAATCAATCCATCATCATTAATTAATATATAATAAGTAATTATTATCCCTAAAATTCATGGATTCCATAAAAATATTTCAAATAAATTTATTTTAATATTTATAACATCATTTATTTTATTAATTTATTAATGAAGCAAATAGTGCATCACGATTGTGGCATAATTAAACTTATTTATTTAATATCTAAAAATTAAAATTAAAAGGAAATATATTTGGAAATATTTGTATCATTCTAATGGAAATTTATAGTTGAAAATATCACTTATATAACCCATTATAAAAAAAATTTACTTAGATATATTTGTTTATGTTATATTTTCCTTAACTATAAATTAATTTTTATAATGTCTGCCTTTTACTTACTAGTGGCTCCATGGGGTCCCAAAATGGACCCACAGATGCCCATAGATAGACATGTTTCATCCAATTTTTGGTACGACACATGTTATGGTAATTTAATATTATTATAATATTATTTTTTACCCATATTTACCAGATTTACCTTTTAACCATGGTAAATAAAATATTTACTGAATTTACTATACATAATGTAAACAAATAAAAGTTACTTATTTACACAATTTGGAGATCATAATTCAAATATGGAATAAATTTTTTAAATTTCAAAAATAGAAGTTGTAGAAATTAATTTAAAATTAATTCTAATTGTAAAAATGAAAAACGTGTTTTTATGAAACAATAACTATCAAAAGATTGACACTTGTTTATGTTCAATTTCAACGTCAAATTACTTCCAATGACCAAGGTTTTTTTAAGTGGTAAAAATATATTCAATTTAAAATTAAAATCTAAATTAGAAGATAATATGAACATATAAATAAATTAGATTAAAAGGCAGTTTTGAATTAAAATACAGTATTGTTCACTATTCATTAAAAATGAACTTTATCGGAAAAAAACCAAAATATAATCCAAAGTAATATTTGATATCCCGATTCTGAAGAAGAATTTCATTTTCTCAAATAAAAAATATAAATTTGATAGAAACTATATTTCAAAAGGGTTCCCCATCAAAAGGAGGTAAATTGACCATTTAAAGAATATTAGAGTATTTATGCTTAAAATTGGATTCATTCACTTCTTAGGAATCTAACTTTTATTGGATAAATTTCAAAACATTTAAAAATCATGTATAATAATATTTTAGTTAGTTTTTTTCATTCCCACTAGTAAAACGTCTAGGCGTTAACTAACATTTAAAATAATATTATATTATTATTATTATTATTATTATTTAGTATGACTCGGCATTGTGTGCAATATAAGATTTTGGATAAATCCAATGTTGTGTGTCTAGTACTCCATATTACATTGAATTACTTTTAAAGTAAAATTTATATTTAATTCAAAAATATTTATAAATATGAAAATTTCATATTCTTTATTTACCTGGGATGTTACAGATGAGGTGTCACTAGATCTCGAGGTGGATAGAGGCTGATATGAGGATATATTTGAAGGTATGCATGTGGTTACTCTGAGGGATATGAGGAGGTGGTATAGATAAAGAACATGACTGAGAGACTATGGATCTTATTTGAGGCGACATGAGGATAATTTAGGCAATGCTAGGGTGATGTCAAACATGTTTTCATGGGTTTGGCAAGGGAATGTATGTGCAACAAAAGGCATCAACAATGTTGAGAAGTCAGGTGGATATGGGAACCCATGGAGGTAGCCACAGTGATGGGGATCCCAGGAGAAGGAGGTACTAGATTCACAGAGGAGCTAAGTCCTCCTTGGCTAGGCTACGACCGGGGTCCACAGTGGTGCAGAAGGCGCCGCCTGAAGCTTCCCCAAAAAGAAAAAATTTTGTTCATAGTTTTTTAATCATTTTTATTTTGTGTAGAAAAAATGGGATGCATTTTCATTTTAGTCCCACCTGCCAAATTGAACTCGAAAAAAGAAAAACCTTTTTATTTTCTTCGATTTTTTCATTTTCATTTTCATTTTTTATTTGACCTTATGGGTCAAGTGGTCACACCATTTTATTAGTTTCCCAAAATTTCCACAAATAATATTAAATATTAAAAATAATTATTATAATTAACTGTATATAACCAGTGGAAACATGACCCAATTAAATAATGGTATTCATAGTATATATAAAACACACAGACATATATTCATTTTTTATTTTAATATAAAAAAACAATTGTTTTATGCATAATTTTTATATGATTATCATAATATGGTCATCCAACATTGAATAGAAGTTTGATCGGATCTGGTGGAAAGTAATTTAGAGCCTCTACATAAATTTAAAAATAATTTAATTTTTGGCATAGAATAGATATGTGATCCATCAGATACAAAATGATGTTATTGGGGGCTCAGTAGAAGCAGGTGGGATAGAGATTTATTTATTTTTCATTGTTATGATGTTGAGAATTTTTTTCCTTGACACTTTGAGCCTTAGTGTATTCCTAGTATCAATAGTTAATTAAATATATCACAAAAGAAAATAAAATAAAACATTTTCATTATTTGAATCCACGCTCGACATCTTCTTGTCACATGAAATTGCTTTATGATGGATCCAATGAAGAAAACATATATATCATCTAGAAAAACATCAAAAATACATAGTATCATTGATCATGAATGTTCATGTTCTACAATTGAGATCCAATGAAGCCTTAAATGTCTCGACTATCACCAACTCGACATTCCTTTGATTCAAGGAGATGATCTCAATCAAATCACTAGGATTGAAAGATTCTATCTCTAGAATGGGGGATAGGATAGAGATGCTCTATAAATATCACAATAAATCATTATTGTGAGAGTAACTCTCTCACATATTTATAGTGGATGATCAGATACCGGGAATGTGTACCCCAACCCCCATATATTTAATTTCCACTAATTAAATAATTTTTAATAACTAAACTACACCATAAATATTATTTAAATTTTATTACATACATGAAATATATATATTAAATATATTACAGGATTAAACCAAGTCGTTTAACTAAACTCATCATTCCCACTAATATTAATCAAACCTTGAATATTAAAATAATATTCATTCGATTGATATTATTTATCTTTTATACATGAAATCTAAATACTTTCAATAAATAAATTCAACCCAATTATTCTTTACTTAAATGATAACGAATTTATCCATTCTTCGTTGACCAATAGATTAGATGAAACAAGGACCCTGTGGTGACACTCACCAAGCCCAATATACCTTTTTAACTGAATATGACATATTCATTAATACACTATTTTGTGTGACTGCCTATGCCCTTATCTCAATATAAGTAAATATTATTCATAGAATGAGTGTGGAGTATATAATCCCATCAATGAACCTAAAGAGATAAGGAATATTAATAACAATGAAAACAAAAATACAAATACATACTGTGTAATATAATCTCTTTTTATATAAATATTTTTTGAAGAAGTATGCACTTTTATGTCATCATCCCTCCATTCTTAATTATTTATTTATATCACTAGAAGAATTTACCCTTGACTACCTTGGATTATGTTTTATGAAGTTATGACTATCCTGAACAACCATGCATGAGATATAACTTCATCAACCTGAAAGCAACAAATCATTTCCTGATTATTCCACTAGTTTCGTACCACTAGTGACACACCCAATACATGCCACCTCTCCATGATTCCATTATCATTGTTTTTTTATGCATCGTTGTACACAATAAAATAGAACACACTAATAATGATCTAATTTCATGAGACCAATACACATTTCTGTATATAGGAACAACCATTGAAACCTGAAACATGTACTAATCTTATTGGAGGGTCTATCCTTGTGATCTCACTACTAGAGACCACTAAGTTAAAACATCAGTAGAAGATGTATAAATTCTTGTGACCCCTAAAAACCTAAAACATAAACTATGTCTAGTTAGTATGATGTGTCTAGACAATATGACCCTTGTTTAAGATATAATTCATATTGTGTCATGTTTCTCATTATCGTCAGGCATCTTCTATAACCCATTTATATGATAACTAATCAGTGGAAATTACGATTTTTATAGTGGAAAAAGAATTTATAACCTATAATTGTATGAATATATAACATATAACTTACTTTATACATGATTTGGTAATCAGAACTACTTTTTAGTCAGGTCTAGGACACCCACTATTACAAGACATAAGACACAACTTTTAGGCATATCATTTTCTCTATGGCACAATACCCACTATTTGTTGTCCCACATCACTCCATAGATTAGAATGAAATACCTTTATTAATAATTGTGTCCTATTAGACCATTAAATGTGTGTATCAGTGTTATCTATTGAACCACCACTAGCATCGAATCATGCCAGCTCTCTCTACCTCCACTCACGGTGGTCCCACCGATACACTCCAAAGCGCTACAGCTAGACTTATACACAGGCTCATCCGTCTTCTCCCCATGGGCTTACTGGGATTGGTTACCTTGGTCATAGTAGACCGTAGTCCCACATATACCCTTTGGTGATCTTGATATAGGAAGGCTTGTGTGATGGACCTCTTTTTTATATGATGACACCATACATAGAATATTTTCAAGGAGTATAATATAATTCAACACCATAGTTATTTCCAAAACACATCATGGTATCATCTTTACATCATCTCCAACTCATCATGCAACAATAATTCAATTACATGGCCTTCATAAATACATTATGAAATTACATTTTAAGGTATTTATTAATTCTACTTTATGCTATTATAAAAAAAATTCTTTTTCCCATGTAACCCTTAATTCCTCTTCTTCACTTAAAGAAAATAAATATCTATATGGTCTTCCACTAGTTTAAAATAATGAAGAAACTCCTTGTCAAATATCACTAACATTTTATATCACTTCAAAAATCATCAGGGTTATATCACACTCATATTATCTACATGACAATAAATACAACATGAGATCAACAATATCCCCATTTTTATTTTTTTTGTAAATATCTCCTCGCATATGAAAAGTTCATTATGTGTCATCAATATTTTTTATCACATTGATAATAATTTGAAAAGATTGATTTGGGGTTTTCCAAATGTCATCATTTCTCCCAATAAACTATATTAACCCTTATATGACAATTTCAGGATCACTTATAAGAGAGAGATGATCTCACAATGTTCTACCAACAAAGAGCCTCTGGTTAATCAAATCTAAGTCTACATGGGATAACACAATATAGAAAGTAAGAGAGATACAATCTTAGTTGTGTATAATGTCCATGAAATAATATTTATTTGAAATAAAAGATAGAAATTCTCAAATATGTTTGGAAAATAAATAGATTTATCAATTAAAATATAATTCCTATACATATTTTAACTAACAAATCAAAAGGTTCTTGAGCACATGAATATCTTCCATTTAATTTTCTTTTCCAATCAACCGATAACTCTACCTTAATAAATAGAATTATATATAAAAGTAATTAATATGTGATTTGATTACCTCGTGTCTCATTAAGGCTCCCCCTCAATTGATACACCCACCTTTTTCATCATATTAATTATAGAACTCCATGATAAATACAGAACTCCTTTAATTCCATGTGTGTTAGATAATAAAACATAAAAAATACACAATGAATAGGAACCTTGTTATTATTGAGAAAACATATTCAGACTTAGAGTCTCTTGTCGATAAGGGCTTTTTATTCTTCTTAAGACCAGAATCATCCCATGACTTTCTACTGTTTTTATTTTAAAGCTTTTTCCCATTCATAACTTAGGTAATATGGCCTGGAAGTGTTGTCATGCATTTATCATTGCCGGAAAATTATTCTTAAAAATCCTACAAAGTTATTTTAATATTTCCTATATGATTTTTTCTTTGTGTGTGAATTTTTTTCACAACACCATTCCTTTTTGTGATTTTTTCTTTTATAATTTTCTTCTTCTTTTCTCACTTAATTACTATATTGTCACTTTCTTTTATTTCCTACCTCCCCATTTGATTTAGTCATCTCTTCATATAATAATAAGATTTTTTCATTATTTTTATATACCTCACCTTTCATAACATTGACCATTTCTATTTCCGAACTTATAGAAATATTCAGAGAATTTTATTTTCTATGGATTTCTCTTTTTTTGTGTAAGTCTTCTAATTTGATCGCAATTTCATCCCATAAATTCTAGCCTTCAATTATTTTTATGATTTTACATGTTTTCCTTTTATTCCAATTACATGTGTTAGAACTTCCTCCAACAAAAACAATATCCAATGTTCCTTTATTTATTATTTTATACTGTTGTCTTTCCATGTTTAATTGATTTTGAACCTTTATTCTTTTGAGTGGAACTGAAACTCATTTGGGAACATTATAGGGAAAAGTTCCTGACACATATTTTTTAATGAACTATTTATGTTATGGTATCATCAACTTTTTTTATCATCCATAAGTTACAAAAGTTTTTTTAAAATGCGTATGAGAACTTGAAACAATATTAGAACAGAATATTGTTTCTGGGATATGGGATACATTTTTAATGGAGGTTATTTCCATAGGATAATTTTATGAGATTATCCATTTTTTTCATTTATGTTCCTAATTTCAAAATTCAGTTGTATTGTCCCATATTATAGATATTTGAGAAGTTCTATCTTGGTGTGATTCTTAATTATATATCTCACTACCAGCTCTAAAAACATCATATTGAGGATTTTTTTCTCACATTCAAGTGATCTCAATATATCATCCTAATATTTTTTTTGATTCTTCTTCAGATCTTCATTCATTTATATAATTATTGAAAAAATATTCCTTATCATTTAACTAAGATTGGATAAAGAATGGATAAATCCTTTTCTTCTTTTAGGTCTGTTGGAGTGATTCACATTATAAACTTCATACATTGTGGATCATCAAATTATTCTACTTATTCTTCTATGTCTGATTTACTAGAATGAATTCCCTCAATGAATTTAATAATAGATTTTACCAATTCTTGGAAAAATATAATTAGATGATCTTTTAATATAAAATGTACATCACTATTTGAAATATCACCATCACATTTAGAATAAGATATATAAGGATAATCATAATTTAAATAATTATTGAATGTTTTACCATTCATATTACCTAAAATTTGAGGTGTCATTTGATTTATAATGTGATTATTCATCAAATTCATGTCTTTCCTTTTCGTTATATTCCTTTGAGTCATTAGAAAAATATCTTTCTGATTTAACTCGCTCATTTTTTTAAATTTACATTTTAGAAAAAAAATTGGATCGTTAGGAGTGAAATAACCTTTGATACAACTTTTAGATCCCCAATATGGATTATGTGAAATTGATAGAGGGGATTAATCAATGGTAAAAAAAATTAATAATTTTTTTACTTTGAAATAAACCTCTACAACTTTTTATTGTTTTTGATACACCCTATGTTATCTTTCAATCTAAACTTATATACACTAAAAATAATCGAGAGATATTCACATAGTATTTACAATGTTCAGATGAAAAAGAACATTCATTTATATGACAGATATACCCTACAACATGGAATATTCACAATAATATATTGTTAGTGATTTCAATGTTTTAGGAGGAAAATATTTATAGCCCCATAAAAATTTATCCTCTAGTTGATTATAGTTATAAACTCCCAACAATTCAACTCTTATGCCTCTGTTGGTTATACCCCCAACCATATCATACTCCCAACTCCAATAGGGAGGATTCTTCACCTCTATCACCAACCAAAGACTTTGTTATTATTCAAGGCCTGGTCAACTGTATGTTGTTTGATGACCTATTTTTTTTTACATACCACACTAAACCAATGCTTGGGAAATTATTCCATATTCTAAAGTCCTAGAATCACTATGGTATGTGAAAGAGATGCACACATGTTCATCTTCTCTCTTAGATATAAGAATACATCTAGATTTCCAAATGATATTTCAGTGATTTATATAATTTCTCATCACATGTATGCACATATTTATTCATAATAATATCAATGAATGGGGTATTAATTAATTACATGATTTAATTTCTATATTTAAATCATCATATGAATTTGTTTATAAACAAAAAAAATTATTCCTCTTTCAAATATTAATACCTGAATAGTTATAAAGTATTATATTTTTCATCGTAAGCACCTTAATGGATGTTGGTGTTATTTCACTCATTTAAATACCCCATAATTTTCATTCTAATTTTAATTGCATGAAACTCATAAATAATACCCATGGTATTGAGTATCTTTATGTATCCATGGAGAATCAATAATTCATACAGGCTGTGTTGGGAATCCATATGTAAATATAGAAAAAGGATATAGTTTTCCTTATTTGATCATAATAGTGGATCAATACACCTTCGTATTGTCATATTAATGCTCTTCAAACCCCCTAAATGATATTGGGATAATACATTTTTCATGGGGTTAATGGATACCATGCCTCACACAGTATTAAATATTATACAGTTAATCTGGTGGAAAGGATCTGACCAAGATGTTTATTCATGTGGAATTCTCAAATACATTGCCTCTCATATTTTTGAAAATAATCCAATATTTGTGATATCTGTTTCTTCATTCGATATGTAAGTACTAATTATTGTTTTAAACACCCAAAAATTTGGTCTTTCCATTCTTATTCACATTAGATCATTCATTTTGAATACCTAAACTATTGTATCTCATTAACATGAATGGTATGCATCATCAGTGGCATTATTCAAGTTCATCATGTTTGATAAAAAAATGCATGATGACTCACAATGTAATATATATTCGCATTAATTTGATGCATGCATGTGTTTCTACATAAATGTATCATTTCAGTCGTTCTATTGAGATAATAGCTAAATTTATTTTTTCTAGGAATCACTTGTTCATTAGGAAACCATTACACTTGAGTTACAGCCTTTCATGTGTGGTAGTGCATGATTTTTTGGTATGGTATATTCTTCGGAGATGAATAGATTTCAGGGGATCAACATATCATTAATTAATGTCAATAAGTGATCAATTTGATCTTCATTTCATCTTAAATTTCATTTAAAATTCACTTTAGAAACCTAGATTGTCAGTGGAAGAATAGGTTCACAGGCTCAATATGATGGTCTAGATAAGAACGATTGGACGACACATTATTTTTGCATATCATTTCAGTGTAGGAACAATACACATGATCTTTTTTCCCACATCACTCTAGGGTTTTGAATTCCCATTATTTATCAATCAATTGATTCTATTAACCCAATAGAATCATGTAATAAGGTCTACTCCTAAACCCCCATTGGTACTGACCTGCATCTACTCTCTTTGTAATTAATCCACCCCACACGATGGTTCCACAACTACACTCTTAATTATTCCTTATATATAGTTCTTCCATTATTCCAGCAATATGGTATCCCAATATGGTTACCTTTGTTTTGGTAGACCATAGTCCCACATGTTTCCTTGTTTGATCCAGGACTAGGCAGGATTTTGGGGTGCCCCTCTTTTTTATATGAAGATAAAATACTCTAAATATTTTCTAGGTGTATAATATAATTAAATTGAAAAATTAATTTCAAACCACCTCATGGTATCTCTTTCACATCATCATTGAATCATCATGAAATAATATTTCAATTTCATGACCTTTGTAACTTCTTCATTATAAGATTAAATTTTTCATGGACTCATTAGTTCCCATTTATTCAGTTATAAAACATTTCTATTTTCATTAAAACTATAATTCCATTACATCACTTAATGAAAATAATAATTTTAATAGTGTTTCACTTGTTTTAAACAATGTGTGGAAAATTCATATCACATGTCATTAACATTTGAGAATTAGTTAAAAAATCATCAAAGTTATATAATCCTCATATATACTACTTGCAAATAAATGTAAAATTGGATCAGAATACATTAAACATGAAATGACTTACCCAGAGATTCAATTAATTTTTTTATTCCGTATACAATAATATTAAATCATTAAAAAAAATTATTTAAATATTAATTTTCACCCATCGTGAAATATTTATAATAATCCCTTAGAATATATATATGATCTGGTTAGATTTTTAGATTTATAATTATTATTTTTTAATAATATTCACATATCATGTGAATTTCTACATGCTGTAATATTATTGCATATATTTAAAATACTACCAAAGTATAATATGCTCATTTTTTTAAAATTAAGTACATATTTCACTAAAGTAGAACCAGTAACAATATTCATATCATCAATATGAAGTTTTTATTATTTTACTATGTTTTTATTATAGTCAATACATATTTTTTTACAGATTCAACCAATCCTTATAATATGTATAACCATTACAATAAAAAATACTGGTCTTTATTGAACATAGATATCAATATGGCTATCTCCTATCATCCCAAATAAATCATTCGAATCGATGATTTAGCCTTATATGTTGTTAATAATGAAAATATATTTATAATAAAATTATAAAAATATTTCCTTATCAAATGTTTCAGTAACAAATTTTTTCTTTGAAGGTGAGATATTTTAATTCCCAAGAGGGTATAAATTATCATTTTTTAAAGTAAATATATATTAGAGTTAAGATATATATAGTGCAAAATAAAAATCATAACATAGTTATTATTGTTGAAGTTTGGATCTATGTGATCTTATGTCTACTATTCTCTCTCACTTTATGAGGGTAGAAAATCCACTATATTGTATATCATATTTGAAGGGGACTTAGATATCTTACAACATAAATTTTCCACACCTCCATTAACAACCAAATATCAATCATTTTATCACATAGAGGAAAAAATTAAAAATAATAAATTTTTCACACATATTGAAAACCCCCATTACATCCATTTACACACCTAGAGGAACAATGTAAAGCATACTTTTAATGTAAATGAGTTATCGACCATCCTTTTATATGGAAATAACCATAACTATGATCCCTTTCTTTTAATTTATTTGGGACAGCTAGTAAACTGCAATTTTCATCTAGAATCACAACCAAACATACCATTTATAAATGAAGTATAAACTAACACTATTGATGTATATTTCATGAAAAACAACAAACCAAAAATAAATTAGAAGAAAAATTATAATCACTATGATTATAAAAAAGTAGTTGGACAATGGGATCTTGAGTGTTGAGGCTATAGTGATAAAATTAGTATCACAATATTAGCATGATGAATTTTTACTTGAAAAGTTCTAGTAGGGTATTCCTAAAAAAATATGATTATTTTAAAGTCAAATATCTCCAAAATATATTTTTTGAATAATTTATTTATAAATAATTATATATTTATTTTTAATGAAAAATAACCTTTAATATTTTATATTACAGACATATCGAATGTATTTTATCATTCATATGCACTTGATCATTTATATCATTATAATAATAAACTATTATAGAGATGTGTTATTATTTGAAAATATATAAAATTAAAAAAACATAAAGAAAAAATATGGAACCATTAATATAGAAGGTTATATAAATATTATTGTTCTAAGATTACTCACAAAAAATATAAGATATTATCTTTCAAATTTAACCCTATTCAAATTTAAAAATCTAAAATTTCCAACAATAATGTGTGAATATGAAAAAAAATTATCCTTTGAGATTCTAAATTAATTTAATTTAAATAATTTAAAATAATTTCTATAGGATAGAAATAATTAGTAAATAATTATGAAATAATGACACCGATTATAATAATAAATATAAACATCTAGCTATTTGATGTAACACACCAATCATTTGTGAATTTTTTTTACAAAATAATTATGTTTCTTTGATTTCAAGAATTTAATGATAAAATATGTAAATAATTAATTATATTCTAATAAAATAAAATCATTCACTACCTGAAATAACTACTTGTCCTACATTACACGAAACACCATGTTTCAACAAAAAAAATTCATTTTATTATTTTAATTATTAAAATTGGATAGTTATAACCAAGCCGTTAAAAAGTTTAATATGAATATTAAAAACTAATTATTAAATATTATTTTTAATACTTTATAAAAATAAATCATTTTGATAATTAGACATGTAATATTGGTCAAGTCATTATATGTTTCAAAATACTATTTTCTAAAATGAACATCATTTTATGTCCATATGTGTATAATAATTAAATTAATTTTACAAACAATTGGTAATGGATTTGTATAAAATGAAAATAATTTTGTAATTGAAAATGTCTAAATTAAATTGTAGTTCATTTTATGGATTTTTCTAGAAAACATTATTTATGGATGAATAGTGGAAAATACTGAATTTTAATTAAAAGGTCTGTTTTCAGATTACTTATTTATATCGTAAAATAATATATTTAATCTTAATTTAAATTGTAATAATATTATGGGTAGATAAATTAATATAATTTTGTTCATTTTAAGAAATTTAAATTTGAAATTGGATATCATAACAATTTAAACATTTAAAAAAATTTGTTGAAAAAAACCAACTGTCATGATACGTCTATGAGATTAATTGTAAATTAATTTTTTCCAAATGTATGATTAAAATTTGAAAAAATGGATTCTATATGTGGAATCATCATCATTTTATTTTCAAATATTCTCAACATTTATTTTGACCAAAAATATTAGTGAAATTGATTAAAATTATTTATAATGAGTAAAAGAAAATGTATCTTAACAAATGAATAAAATTAAAAAAATATGTCCCAAAAGAATATAAAAATTATCATAAATCCATTTTATGTTAATACTTTTACTAAATAATAATTTATATAAATTTTTTTACTTTATTTGTGACACATTTCAATGAAAAAATGTGGGTGGAATTTACTTTTCAAAAATTTATAAGAATTCCACTAAACATACACTATAAAAATGAACTCACCCCTTCCACTTATTTAGACATCTAAATCCATTTATTGAGGAAAAATATTCCCAAATAACCTCAAAAAATCCCTAAAATAATTCAATAATACTCCCATTATGTATAAATCCATCCATGGATAAACTGTGGTGAAAACCAAAAGTACTTACCCAAAGAAGATGTAACATCCATTCTCAAACAACCTTTTTATTTTCATTCCCCACCACCACAAATTATATTATAACATGATTATATAATAAAATCATAATAAAAAATATACTGAAATTTTTTTATTCTAATTTTTATACCTAATCTTTCTCAAACTTCCATCTAATGTGTAAGTATGATATTGTTCTCATGTAAAACAAACTATTGCCTCATGAAATGATATTGTTCGTATTATCCTTTACTATCACTCAATGTTGGTAATTATGTAAAAAAAATGTTTTTATCTGATATATATGATATTTATAATGTAATTATATTTATATAATTATTATGTAACACATACAATCATTATTTTCATTTTTTGTAAATATGTTAATTTGGTGTGGGGAAGTGTGGAGTACCACCTCCAAAAAGCGATTTGATCCATTGAAAATCTTCATTAAATATATTAAGGATGTGATTAGTAATTAAATATGATATATATATGACATAAAAATACTATTATAATTCCAATATTTACATATATATAATTTACATTCTATCTTTCAATATGATAATTAGATGGAAACAACGTTAATGCGTAGGTATGACCTACTGTATCCATGAAAGATTTACAACAAATATATATTATAACATTCATAGATTATTATAAATTTATACTTAATGAATAGAAATTTTAGTTATATAATATATTACATTTTAGAAATCTTGATATATGTATGAGGAAAAAAAATATAACAAATTAATGTACATGAGAAGAACAAAGTAGATATTACCTGAAACGTATCCTTAACGTGGAAAGGTTAATAACCTAGTTATATAAAGACATATAAGGTATTATATATTGGAATATAGTTCTATAAAAATTGTTTAATATACTTATATTTATTATATAGTATTTTAATGTGAGTACAATGAGAGTCAAGATATAAGGTAAGGGGATTTCTCTCGTAACTTTTAATCCTGTGAGATTTATGTCTTATCGACCACTCATTTGTTTATTTTTTGGTATATATAAAACACAGGAATATATTATAATATCATTATTCTAAAATAAATGGTTATTTATATATTCATTTTTTATTTATCTTTTTTTTTGTTTTATAGTCTAGAATGTTACCAAACCGGTAAAGTGGTTTTGTATCAATTTACCTTTTTTGAGACACATGCAATAAACATCAAAAGAACCATGTTTTAAAAAATGTTTTGAAAAATGTTTCTCATATGATATTTTAAAATCATTCTAAACGAGAGAGGATCTTAAAAATATTTTTTGTTTTTGTGATATATTTTATTCCTTTTAAATTTGTTTTCAAATAATATGTTTTTAAAAAAAGTTTTAGGTTATCTTGATATGATTTCAAAGTTTGTTCACTGAAATGGTTATAAAAAAATTTTATGTTTTAAACTCTTTTTTGATTGAATAATGAATATATTCCTCGATATGTTTTTGAAAATATTTTTCAAAAAAAAATTTCATCTAAGATGACATCCACTATCTTACTCATTCCTTTTTAGAGAAATCGGCTAAAGGTTCTATTCTTATTCTTTCTCTGAATGGTTTCTGTTTTTATGGAATGATGTTTATGAAACCCATTTCTCATTCCCAAATTACATTTTTATGAAATCCATTTCTTCATCATGTTTTTTATTGCTATGAAACCTTCTTATTTTTATGGGTTATGATTCAAATGAAATGATTATGAACCCTATCTCTTTTTCCATAGGCTATGATATGATTACGTATTTATGATATCCATTTCATGTCATGTGTTATGATATGATTGTTTAAGAACTTATGGAACATATTTATATGATTTATTTAATATTATGGGTTGAACCTATATATCACTCTAATTAATTGGGTAAAAATTTATATCTAATGATATAACTATGGGATTCAATTAGACGAGCTTGATGTATATTGGAAAATTGGGAAGCATTATCCACTATGGGAAGATTTGGAAACCCAAAACATAATGGAATGATGTGGAATCCTGATCCCTTACAAGGAAAATACTATGACTAGTGAAGGTGGTGTGTCCCAACTAGTAGGTCCAGTCTCCATGAAGTCCCATGATAATATTTAGGAATTTTTCTTCACATAGAGGGAGTGATATTACATTTTTATGTATATTCCACAATTTCTATGTCTTATTTCGATGTTATTATTTCATGGATCATGCTCTTGATTCCATTATGATTCATGACTTATTATCATCAGATATCTACTCAATTATATACATTTGTGGTCATTGATATATAGGGTATGATCTTTTAATATTATAGTAATGTTATTATACCCTTATTATTATGTTTAGGCTTACATCTCTCCCTTGTTTTCCCTCACTAGGCATTTTATCTCACCCCTTTTGGTGTTTTCTTCTAAATTTTATGAAGATAATTATTCTGTATGACGTGGCTAAGAAGGGTGGTAGTCATGAAGAACCTAGGGGTGATAATGTATATCACTTATATACAAGTATTTAGGTTTACAATTTTTTTTATTTTAAAAAATTAGGGTAAAGCCCTATCAATTAAGAAATAGACCTCTTAAAATGGGAAAGAGGAACTCATTACAAAAAAATAAAAGCCAACATGCACAAGTCAAAAAAATGATTACAATCCCAAAAAAGTAAAAATCTATGCAGGTACAAGAAAATCTCATCGCCCCCTTTGTGAGACAACGCACAAATGAGATCATTCAAAAAAGTGCACCACCCCCTCTATCAAGTAGTTGCACCGTTCTTGCGATACAACGAGGCAGCGAACCTCTCCAACCAACAGGAAAATGCTGAGGAGATCCGGATGAAATGTGCAATCACACCTTTATCTATTTTAAGCCACCCACCAGACAAATCATGAGAGGAATCTCTATAGTGTCAACCTAATGCAATGCAAGAAATGGATGAAACCATTAAGAAAATGACTATGAAAAGAACCCATCCATCCATATCAAGAAGACGCATGCCAGATGAAGGTTTTCAACACACCCATCCCTCGAATGAGGCCTCCAACCCAATGGGACCAACAACATAGCACCATCCAAAATAAATTGGAGAATCGTGTATCCGCAAGGAGATAAGCTTCAAAAGAACCCACAGAATCATTGATAACAATACAGAACTAGATGGATTCTAGAGAATCACTCCTGAGAAATGCAACAAAATAACACCAAAAGAAAAAAATGATAAGACATCACCACCTCTATGTATTTAGGAATTTATTTATGTAACCTATAAAGTATTCAAAAAAACTAGTGTAGTGTTAATGTATGAAATCACAGGGTATGAATATTTTAAATACGTAAAAATATAAAAAATAGAGAAAATATCAACATTTGGAAAAAAAATATCATGATGTCATATGATGCGTATATGAAATTTATATATAGTGTATGTCTATATAGATTGAGAAATTTTTATTTACTAAAACATAAAATCAAACATTTGTTTCTTTATATTTTATGTAGGTATTTTCCCTAAAACCAAAAACCATTTCATGATACATTAAAAACACCTATATTTATTTTACAAATACCATTTTATATTTTGAAATATAAGTTATTTTAACTTTATTTGACTATAACAAAAATAAATTCTAGTGTCACATATTTGTTTTTGAAATTTAGCATGACCTTTTACTTTAAAACAATTTTAAAAAGAACATAACAAAGGGATTTTAGTTACTTTATAAATTCTGGTACAGATAAAGATATAAGGGTTCTTGAGAAAAAATACATTATGTCTTAATAAATTATAAATAAATAATAATAATAATTAACAAATCATAAATAAATAAATAATAACCAGTTAATATTTGATTAATAACTAAAAATATTGTTGCCTGAAATAAAAACCTTCTAATTATGATATTTTCATTGAATGTGTCATAACTATACTCAATAATATGTGGATTTTAATTTGAAATAAGTTAATAACAAACATTAATAACATAAAGAAAAATTTAATGAATAATAAAAAAAATAATATTTAATTATATATGTAGTGGATGATAAAAAAACATTTCTTTCCTACTGTTGTAAGGAATATTTTAGTAATAAAAAATTAAGTGATGTGTGAAGGAGAAGTTCAACACACAAATATAAAATGTATCTATAAATAATGAGTGTTATTGGATTCATGATAAAATTATGTAATAATCAATCATAATATTTATGTCACTATTCTTAATGGTATCTAATTTTACAGTGTTACAAATATTATTTCTCAAAAACTACAGATAAATTTTCAGGATCTTCAATTAAAACAATAGAGAAATCGTCACTGTAATAATAAAATAAATAATTCATGAAAAAGAAAATGACTATGGGTAAATAATATTGATGTAATAAATATTATTAACATAACATTTCTAACATATTAATGATTATCATTTATGCTACTTTTAAGTGCTTATAATTTACCTTGAGTAAAATACACATAGCCTCAAAAAATTTGAATAGTGTCTTTTATCAAAATATAATATTTAATTATTACTTAAATCTATATATGATTAATTTTTTATAAACATTATTTTATTGGTATCATAGTTATCATGTATTTTATCAATTTTACTTTAAATAATTCAAAAAAATGAGTCACATTTTTCTATAAATGAAATATCATCTATAAATGAACCATTTTTACAAAACCCCTTATGTGAAATAAATATAATTTAAGTTTAAAAACATGTATAAAATTGGATCACTTATAATATTATAAACATTTATTAGTATTTTGTTTTTATCCTCAGTAAGTTCATATTTTACATCAATTAAATTCTTGAATAATACATACCTTATCAAGGAATATACTACTATATCTCATAAAAATTATGTGTTTCATGTGGTTAATACAGTATTAATAGATTAATTACATGATATAAAAAGGAAAATAATTTTTTTATTTTGATTATAATATAAATATCATTTCTTAATTCATCCATATTAATTATTTTTAATGAAATAAATTCCACAATATATATCAATATACCAAATATGATCTTTTATAATTATTTAAATTTTGTTTGTTATACCTAACTCCATTAATAAGAGAAATTATATTAATCAAATTATAAAAAATTAGTAATTACAAACCATTGAACACATTAATGATTCAAAATATATAATATTCACTTGTAAATAACACCACAAGAATCCCATGTAACAGGTATAATCCCTATTTTTATAAGAAATCTAGTTTAATCATATTAAAATAAAAATATTATAAAATATCATAGGATTTATAAAAGAAAAAATGTTGATCCATCACATAGTCACTTTATAGGTATTTAAATTTTATATTTGGAAGTGATTTTAGAATTAACAACATTGATCATCTCATTTATTTTTTATTTATTAAATTGTTTATTTATATACTTTATTTACTTTTAATATATTTCATAACATAATTCACTAAATCACATAGAAACACTATTTCTATTAATCATAAATAAAACCCATTAATTTTCCAAAATAAATTTAAATTAAATTTATATTAATGATATTATAATAAAATTAATGAACACCAATCCATTAGATAAACCCGACAATAGTTTTTTTCATTAATGTAGTGTCATATTTAATTATTAGAATATTATATATCTCATATTTTCTTTATTTATTTAGTTATTTAACAGTTTTATGTCATAAGAAAAACTCTGTTATATCCTAGTAAATGGATATGTAAGTTGTTTCTATAACATATTTTTCATTATGTTTCAATTTTAAAACATATTTAATGTTAAAATACCAATCCTAAAAATTCATTAAAGAAAACATATAGATATTATGTATAGATAAAAGTTACTAATTTTATAGTTTCAATTATAGATATTTTAATGTAATTTTTTTAGTTTAGTATCATTTATTACATGAATTTGAGTACCAGATTTATTATATACACCTTTTTACCCCAAAAAATGATGACCCAATTTTCATAGAATTTAAATTAACATTTAATGGTCAATATTTCACAAATATATGGTTAGATATTGTGTTTCTCCAATAAAATTAATATTTATTTAGATAATCACGTGAATCATGTCAGATTTGGATCTATTATAGTTATTTGGAAAATAGTTTACTTAATTTTAACATATCACTATAACAAAATTGATATTTAATAAACCATGTTTTATGCTATTAAAATTAATTATCAACACACCAATGAGTGTTTCTAAAACCTATACTATAAAAAATTATTATTATTAACTTATACTAAATGTATTCATATATTTTTTAAAAGTAATAACACGACTCATAAAAAATCATGAAGATGTTATATGATTCTATAACATATTTTATTGTTATTATATTTATTTTAATGTTTTTAATGACTCATGGAATGTATAAATTTTTAACAGACACAATATTTAATAATATTTTTCAATAATTATTTATCAATATTTTAATTTCAATATTTTGTCTAATTGAAACTATTACACATGCATGTATAGAATAACCAAAACACAAGATACAACAAAAAATTAACACACACTATAACTTACTTCATACACAACATGTGTAAAATCTCAATAACAAGTAATCAAAAAAACATTAAATAAAATCTATTTGGTATGTTATAAAAATGTAAAATCATTAAACCTCCAATAGTAAAATAAAAAAATATATTAATAGGAAAATTAATAAATCATGTACTTCAAATCACTAAAAAGGGAATGTAATGAGTGTGACACTACTAAATGGCTTAGTTTCCTCCCCTTACACCCCTCATATGTCTATATTCTAATGGGAGATATAATATCTTTAATTTATTTCAAAATAAAAATATATATTGGGGGGAAATCAACATTCAGTTTAAAACACAATTATGGGTGTTTCAGTTTAATCAAGTGTCCTCAGTCAGCTTAATCATTATAGCTCAAAACATCAAAACATGAATAAAAATTGTTTCCATACAAAATTCAAAACTTTATTAAATATTTGAACATTTTTATATAATATCCATTGAAAGTAGCCTTATTCTTGTATTGCATATTTCACAAATATTACACCCTATAACTTAAAATTTTTCACAATAGAGATCTAAAATATGTATTAAAATATTATAATGATAGAGAAAAATTAAAATTTAGTATATAATGAAAATATAAATACTATCAAAATATATTAGAAAAATATAAATATCACATCATGAATGAATTATAATTCCAAATTTTCTCTTTTCATCAAACTAAAACAATAAAAATTTAAACCATTATAATTGGTGTCTTTGAATATTGGAAACCACAAATTACATATCTCTAGACATTCAATATTAAAAAAAATTTAAGTACATGATTTTCATTTATGAATTGATCTAAAAAATCAAGGTTTATTTTTTAGAAATACTAATAAATAAATTAATCATAAATAAAATTATAAAAAAATTAACACACTGAATTTAACATGATAATCAAAAAACTAAAATCTTTTATTGTAGTGATAAAATGAAAACACAGAAATATTATTCTAACTCATAAAACACACCATCTCCAATATGCAACAAATTTATATAAAAAATTATAAATTCAAAATCATTGAACATTTATTTATGGATATAATTTCTTATTTAGGTTTAACAATGAACAAAAAAATTTCTATTGGTATTAAAATATAATATTATATAATAATATCCAGAATTATTTATCATATCACTACCCTAGATACAGTACCTAGAAATAGTAGTATAATAAAATATAGTAAACAAACATAAAATAAAAATTATCAAAATAATGTAAAAATATTTGATGGATTCCTAGATGATTCTTATTTAGTGATTCCATTATAATTTAGAAAAAAAATATCAAGTAAGAATATGTGTTTTTGGGCTAAAAAACCCCACTCTTTCTATTACCAAGAATATAAATTTAACTAATTATTATTTTTGGATCAACACACAAAATTTGGGCCAACTAATTATATATATCTTGTTTGGAAACCAATTCCACATACCCTCATCCATAAAGGAAATTTGGTTGTGTTCATTTGGTAGAATAATATTGATTTAGATCTATAGAAATATTTTATCCATATCCTTCATTTAACATAGCTTCATCGCATAGTTTCCACTCAATAAGGCATTATGATTTTGAAAATATTGAATATTAACAACACCCTCTTCACTGAGAGCCTTGAACTTACCTACACTATTATCATTTATATAATGATATATCATAACACACACACAATTATTTGGATATTTTACATGGAATTATAAATATAAAAACACCTACTTACCATAAACCTCATTCACTAATGTAGATATAATGTTCGAGTTAGTTTGTCTGATTTTCCCACAGGATATATAAGGATAGGTTAACTTATCATATATATCTAGGACATAAGATTGGTTTAATGGTTAATGGTAACAATTTGGAAATCCCGTATATATTTTACCCTCAGCGAGGCATTTTATTTTTCCATTCATTCACTAATATTTTATGTTATATAATTTCATTCTACTCTAATATTAAAAAAATCATATTTCCCTCTTTAGTTAGATTAAAAATATATCCAAAATTAAAATAATAAATTTGATTATTTATTTGATCATATTATCCACATTTTTAATCTTTAAACACATGATTATAGTCCTACCGAGTGTATGTGTGTGAATATGGATACTTTTTCCAATAATAATGTATGAAATTATAATCTAAAATAGAATAGGCTGTTTATTTGTAAACTATATGAAAATTACATTAAAAAATGTGGAAATTTATAAATAATATTAGTTTAATTTTCAACGAACAATAAAACACAAATATTTATCATGGAAACTAGTGAGATAACATTATATATATCACAATGTTGATTAATATAATATAATTTAGAATTTTTATAATCTATATTATATGATAATGAAATTAAAAAAAACTAAACACTTAATTTCTATCACTTTTATGATGTATGATAAATTATTCAAATTAACTATAACCTATAAATATAAATATTATTATATAAATTGGAATGAGTACTATCATTAATGAATATATTTTTCTTAACTAAGGATGAAATTTAATTTAAAAAAATACATTATTTTTTTCAGTTATGTATTTTTTATAAATTGAAATATTATTACATATGAATAAGAATATAACTAATTCAATATAATGATAATCATAGTAAAATGTATATTAATAAAGAGATCTATCATATTTATATATTTAATCCACTAAAAAAGTGAACATATTCATCTCATAATGAAAGCAATAAATGTGATAGGTTAGTTACTTTAAATAAATTAATTTATTTAGTTGTGATGTTATTTTTCAATTATTTCATTTCTTATTTTGACAAATTAAATTCATATCTATTTACTAAAATTCAATCAAATTATGAATTCATAAAAAACAAGAGTTAAACACACTAATTGATTTGAAAACTAAACCCATGCATTTATTCAACTATTTAAAACTGATAAATTGTGAATAAAATAATTTTTTTCTAATATGATTATTTTATATTCTATATTTTGGAATAAAAAATTTTGAGTCATTTAAATTCATATAATACAACTTATTAGAGTAAAATAGTAATACAAAATAATCAAAATATATCATAAGGATAGTTTTATTCAATTACAAAAAACCAATGAAAGGAATATAATGTGAAAATAATTATATAGACATTATAACATATAAAATTATAATAGATTCAATACAATAATTATCATTTTGAAACATTGGAATACATAAATTAATATTATAATCAATTTTTTAGAAAAAAATTGAAAATTTTAATAATTTAATTTAATAATACAATAAACATAATCCATGAGTGGATACTAAAAAATTTAATAAATTATCATTCTTATATATTATATTTTAAAAGAATAAATTTAAAAATGGAAAATATTTTATAAAATAGAATAAATTTTTACCACTCTTCAATATACCTAAAATAAAATCAACAAATTATTAAATTTGAAATATTAATAAATGTAACCAAATCATAATGGTTTCTGAGGTATATTGTAAAATTTTCATATATATATTTATAATAAATTAATAATATTGACCATAGCATTAGTTAATTTTGTTTTCTACAAAACAAATTTCATGATGAAAATAAATATTAAAATATCTTATTGAAAATTTATATTTTAAAATATAAATCATGATATGATCCAAACCATGTGTATATTGATTTTCTAGATAATATAATTTTTAAATTACTATAAAATTTAAGAATTTTAAACACAATGGTTAATCCAAAAAAAATACCAAATAAAATCTTCTGTATTTGGTTCAAATTGATAAAAAATACTATGATTACTATGTTTGGAAGAAAAAATCTAATAGAGGAAGTAAAATTTTCAATGAATAATTTATAAGTAACATAAATAATGTTAACTATAGGTTATAAAATATCAACGAGAATTATGTTATGTGGTTAGTTATAATGGAATAATAATTATAGGTAAACCATAATTTTTTAATTTAGTGAGTTAGAATTTCAAATTGAAATATTTTTGAAGTAAATTTTATGTTTTGGGTAATGAAGGTTGATGGAGGTGGAATTTGGGATGTCTCTTTTTGAAATTCAACAATATAAATAATAAGGTAATTGAGAGATAGTGATTAGGTATCAATTTACTAATGTAATGTGTGTATTTCCATGGTTTGAACACTATTTTTCATTAGTGATTAACTTGATGGCTCTTACATATCAGGTGTTTAGTGGAAGAGTGGTGAGTATATATTGTGTTTTATTTGATTTTTCTATAATGAGAAAAAAAATTCTTTTTTTGGTCAAATGTGTTGTGTTTTTAATATATATTTCCTCACTTGATAGGGATTCACTCTATATAATCTATCCAAATTATCATCCTACCCCTCACAAACCTTAGTTAGTTACATCGTCTTTAATTAATAGCGGAATAACGATCCATTAATTGAATTTGAATAGGGTTGATGAGTAAATAATTATTTTATGGTTTTACTACAAAACTTCATGAGTTTGTTTTTATATTTTTCCTATTCAAATTGTCAATATATATTTGGATTGATTCTTAATATGTTGTTATTTCAAGAAAAATTGGGTTTATAATCCTTGGATGTGTTGTTGAGGTATGATGTGATATGTGTTCAGTTCCTTGTCTTAGATTATATGTCATAATTCCTCATCCAGAGTAGCTTGGAGTTGGTGGTTAAATTATCATATTATCACTATATACAAGAAATCACAGCCAAAAGGATTAAATTTTTTAGTATTATTGGTATACATGACACATACTTGAATTTTACATACATTTGATAACATAAAATAGAATGAATTGTTTCTTGGATATTGTCATTTTTTCCATCTCGAATGTCCCTATATATCAATCATAAAACAATTCCTAGAGTTAGGGGGAAAGTAAACATTATAATGTGGTGAGATATAACTCATAGTAATGGAATATATACAATATAAGCTATCATTAATACATAATACACAATAAATATGGAATGGTAAAAAATTGAACCAAATTGTATTTATATATAAAAATAAACAAGTTTATTAATACGAATATAATGAATTACAATAAAATAATTCCATATAAATAATCACATGACTCTAAAAATTTTAGCTAGATATTAAAACTAATAAAATAATCACTTGGACATTATAGTGAAGAACCTCATAATGATGTAGTGAATAATATCGGGCATCATAACTAATCGTCAAGGACTCTTCCCAAGGAATCATATATAAATGGGTTTTCCCCCATTGAAATACGCATTTTTAGTTGTATCATGAGACCAACTATAGAATGAAGGGGATTAAGTAGGCCCCACCCTCACTTACTAATTCTAAGACATTATTCATTTATAAAGGGTTAATCACAATCAAAATAAACATTCATATTGAAAATCTAGATTAAAAAATTATAATACTTATCCCAATTAATAAACATAATCAAAATCTATCCATAATATTATGATGAAGGGTAATTAGATAGTAGATCCCCGGTTAAAATGATCATAAACCATTAAGGAAAAAAATAATTTTTTTAAAATTAGAATATTTCCCCGTTGGATCATATGTATAACAAACAATTTATGTAAATTATGAAAACAAATACTTTAGTAATACCATCAAAAACTGTCTTGATGAAGATTATATTTTTACTAAGAAAATATTTTTAAGACTAAATGATCAAAAAATAATTTGATGATACATTTATTTATGAACATCATTATAAACATATAAATTAATAATTAAAACATTCTGTTGAAATGATAATAGAATATTATATTCATTCCATACACATTAAAAAAACTCCCTTCATTTTTTTTATAAATGATAAAAAAGACTTTTCTAGAAAACTTATTCAAGGTTATTCTCAAAATAATTTTAAAAATAAATAAATGGTTAAATATGTATTTAAAATAACATTTTGTGAGTTTTAAAAACCTTTTTTATTTTTTATGAAACAAGGATTTAGATGAAAAAGGATTGTTGATCTAAGAGAGAAATAAAGTATTATTTTGTTAAAAACAATTTATAAATCATATTAAATAACAACGAGAGTAAAAACATAATATTAATTGAAAATTTAATTAATATACATAGTATTATAAAATATATCATTTGTATGATATAAATATCTAATAATTTCTATAATGTGTACTTAAACATAAGCAATCCTTAATACTAGTGAGATTATGAAATATATATGTACCGCATTGGATACTATTAAATCATAATGCCCATGAAAGAAATAAAATATAATAAAAAAGTAAATATCATGAAGTGGAATAGATGTAATATATAAAATATAAAAAGGGAATTATGTACAACACAAATGTAATAACTTTTGAATGTGGAATATGTCTAGTAGAAGTAAAAGTGAGATGAGATACCCTTTCCTAAGTATTGAATCCATTTATATATGTTTTAACCTCAATTAAAATAAAAATAGGTTTATTATAAATATATTTCATGACTATAAAAATATGTCGTATTCTACATATCATTTATTTATTTTATTTTATCACCCATTTAATAACATTTTTTTGTTAAAATCACTCTTTTATGTAATAATTTCAATAATGTTTCATGAATGTTTTGTTTTGGTATGTTTGGAACATTTACAAAGATCATCGTTAAATGATATACATAATTTTCATAAAGACATTAATATCATTTATATTTTTTATATTTTATTAATAAAATCTTTAAATTATTGAGATAGAAAATGAATTACATTATTCATGGAGAAGGTAGGTTATATTTACACATTAATGTTGATACCATTTTACACAAAATATATAACTAAATCAAACTAAATATTAATTTTACTTTATATAATAATTTTTATTTCTTTTTTTATATCATATTTGTTAAATTCAACCTTATTACCTTCAATGTTAAAATAATACGAAAATAATTTGACATCGCTACATGGAAGCCGAAATCCACGCATACACATGAGAAACATTATGGATTTATAAAATAAAATAATGTTATTAATTTATATGTGTTATTATATTTCATAAAGTATTATTATGTAATAAATATTACATATATTAATTAACATTATCCATTATATCTTCCCTGTAATTCATAATAGAAAAATAAATCACATCACTTCATTAGGCAGAAGTATTCCGTAAATATGGGTGAAATTATTGTATCCCCATAGGATAGATAGTAATAAGTTATATGTGATATCAAAATTATAACATTATAATAAATTATCAAATATTATATAGATATGTTAAATATATAATTATTTCCATCTGTGAAGGGAAGTGATGAAAAACTAATAAAATTAGTTCCCGAGGTGGTAGTCCTCAATACACATGATAGAAAAATATGTTATCCATTTCAAGGAAGTTGAGATGGATATTGGATATAAAACTAACAAAATAACATATAGTTATCATGGATATAATTCATTCAAATATTATCATGATTTAATAATATTTTAAATATAAATAAGTTGAAATAAAAAATTCTTCTTTTAGATCATTGCCTCCTGTTCTGATAACTTGTTTAGGTTTGCATAAAAAGGCTTCCTATGTTGACTTTTTGATAAAACAATTTCCTTTGGGATGTTGAGAGAGTACTAGAGAATATATTTGGGTTGGTATTGGATTAAACAAATTATTTTTTACGTGTTAATATGGGAGGATATAGATTAGCCCTTTTATGTTACAAATGGGGCACAAATGAAATTTTTAAAAAGTTAAAGTGATACCAAAATTCATCTACAAAAATAAGATGGAAAATGGGTTATTATCAAACCTTATAAGTTATATGTTGGATATATGTACATACCATGTTTTTAGGAAATTTTTTAGGTCATTTAAAACCCTTATCGTCTTGGTTTAACTCCTGCTAAATTAGTTTTTTCCTTAGCCGGTCCAATTAACTTTTACTGTCTCCAATATCCATTATGGTAAAAAATTAAGTTCACTTTATTAGTTAATATCCATTATTCTAATTTCTAATATGTAATCTATTTATAATTGTTCAAATCCTATAAGTAGAGATATTTAATGCAATCTAAAATTAATAAACTTGATGAAGAAGCTGTTTTCCAATGAAATGTTCTCATAAGAATTAAATTTTGATATATTGAAATGGAACATGAAATTGATACCCATGGTCAGAATTAGTAAAATATTAACATAATTTGAAAAAAAAATTACATAATAAAAAATTTATAATATAATTTAACTTTGTATATAATATGAATGAAAATGAATTTTTCAGTAAAAATAAATATACTCACTATTCTTCAAAATATTAATCTTTTAAAAAAGTATCAACAATTCAAAAAATGATAATTTTTAATTTTATATATTATATAAGAATATTAAATTTTCAAATAAAATTTCAAATTGAAGTAAAAAATATATTTCTTATTATGTGTACAAAGCACAGCTAAACCACCTTTTATAAAAATAATGTTTTAGTAAGTATATATATTTATTTTAAATGGTTATTATTTTATTTATCATCAATATATTACCATTGAATTTATTTTATACATGTGTAATCCATATAACTTTCAAAATATTTTTAGTCTTATTCACACACTCCAATATAATAGCTTTGTTATAATAGTCATGTTTTAATAATAATATTTTAATTGAGTATAATTTTTAGATTAAATATTGTGTTATTTCCATCACAGGATATCAATGAAATTAAATTTAAAGAAATATATTTCATAGGAAACATATGTTCAGTTTTGTCTGTTGAAAACTCTATTTAAGAGAATGTTATTCTTTAAAATTATATGGGTGTTATATTCTACGAAAATTACTAAATTGTTTCCACAAAATTTAATATTTACCATGATAATCAATGGATTGATATTAAAAAACTCCATGACTAGAAACCCATATTGTAAAGAAGGGTTAATAAGAAATCATATTTAAATGAGATAATAGGATTTACAATCATCATCTAAGATAACAAATAATTTTGTTTCCATGTAGTAGAACAATGGTGTGATGTGAATATATGGTCATGGATGAAATGTATATAAATTTGTGAATAGTTATATAGATAATTGACCACGAAAATGTGAATGTTCAGTGGAATGTTATGTAATTTACAAAAATAATCATTGATGATGTAAAATACAACCCGACTCATTGGATATAAATGTAATATGATAAAATTTTTGAAGATCATTTTATTTATGTTGAGAAATTCATTTATCATATTCATTGTGAAAATAATATATATATTTATATATACATGTATCTTTTATTTCATAGGAATAATTTGATCTTTTAGTTATGCTTCTATAATTTTCAACATTGTTGATTACTCTAATAAATGAATATCGAATATGATTTTTATACAAAAATAATTAAAATTAAATTTTAACAGATCAAAAGAACAATAAAATAGTGGTATTTCCTTCCATATACAACAATATATAATCATAATTAACAACATCAAAAGTTCAATATAATCCACCCTATAAAAAATTTACTGTAAGATTCATCCTTAATATTACAGACCAAATTCAAATTCAACGAAATAGATGAGAGGTATTTAAATTGTAAAAACCAATATAACATTTAGATCCTAAAAACATAAGGTTTTTATTAATGTCACCTACCCAATGTGTGAATACCGTAATAATGATGAATAATTAAGTAAAACACAAATTCTTACAAGGATAAAATATTATGTAATTTAATATATTCCATAAAACAAAAAATTCTATAGACTCTTGTAAAGGTAACTTAAACCATCATATGTCACCAATTTTAAGTTCACCAATATTATCTCATAAATATATCCTTATAATAATTATATCAATTTCGGGTATATATTAACAGTAATCCCCAAAAAATCATTTGTTTTTAAGAATGATTAATTTTTCATTATATCTCTTTTCTTGGTCATCTATAAATTTTAACATATTTTTTTTAAAAATTCTTATATGTAAATAATTAATATACAATTTTTATACATGTTATGATTCTTATAATGATAATTTCATTGATAAAATACTTGTATAATAAAATTATTGAATACAAAAACACAATAACATTAATCATTCCACATCATTTGTAAACCATTCACTACACATCATCATCTTATACCATTATACAAAATTTCTTTCATATGAAATTTGTGATCTCTTTATTATTATAATTATAACCATAACCAATAAAACCTTTCCCATTCTCTTTATATTCTTTCCCACTAGGAAATTAATTTTATTAATTCCCATAATAACATATTTAAAACATTCAACCATCGATGATACACTAAAGATACAATTATTCTTATCTATTATGTTAACCTAAATTTTCATTTTTTATAAAGAAATTATTTAATCTTTCCCTTCACCTCCACAAAGAAAACACCTTCATGGTCATTTAAGAAATTAATAACTTTATTTATTCCCACATTCCAGATTTATAGGAAACCTAATAATATTTCTTACATGGTGTCCATCACTCAATATCTAAGTGAATTCAATCATTACATTATTAGTTAATACTATGGGTTGGTTTAGGAGTTAGTTGTAAAACATATTTCATGACAAATGATTATCCATAATTACAATATAATTCACTATAGTCATCATCCCATTTTTTTCTCATCAACACACTTTCTATCACATTTTTCATTATCCATGTTCCTTCTAGATATAAACATTACAAAAAATTATAGAGTGAGATACACTAATTATAGTGGTAAATCCCATTGACAAGAATAATAATCTTTAGTATGTCTAAATCATGGAACATTCATCTCAGTCTATGGAACATTATGTTTAAGCTATGAAATTTATAGTCCATATCTATTCACATCCATCACAATAGTTAATAAGGGGAATTTGAATTATCCATAGAAAATACCATAGGAGTGCCAAATATGGAGTGAATAATAGAAAATTATCTATTGTAGGTAATGCTCGAGTCGTTCATGATGTGCATTTTTTAGAGTTATTATCACTATGAACATTTTTTCTAGAACCATATCCATATATAGTATCTAGATAAAGATGTATATATTGGTAAACCACATAATATATATTTTACAAAAACAGTAGAATTTTATCATATAATTAGAAGTATAATCCATGTTAGTCATAGGGTTATATTGAATAATATATGTTTTCATAAATCTAGACCCCCTGGTTTCAACTAAAATTCCTCTAATTCCAATAATAAGGACTCAGAACTTTGTATCCTACAGTTAGTGGTTAGTTAATTACCTTAGAACTATATATAAGTAGTCGCATCCCAATAGACTTAATAATTAGTAGTCTTGGTAAACTAAATGCATTTTTTAATATATAAAAAATCTGAAAACATAAAATACATAAATGTATTTTCTATGATATCAACATTACTCCATGTATCATGTCCCCACATATTAATCATAAATAATTTTTCAAATTCCTGGATAAGGAAAACATTTCAAATGTTTGAGCTTTAATTATTAGTAATACTTTTAATAAATTGGAATATATCTTGAATTCATATGAAATAATCAATATGTACAGGAAAAAATAACAAAAACTGATTCCATTTAATCAATAAATTGAACATGAAGAAAAATATTGTACGAATAAATGATCATAAAATAGTAACATAAATTTAATTAAATTAGCTTTATTATTTTCCATTCATATTATAGCAATGTTAATAATCACAATGGAATATATGACTAGTCACATAATTAGTAAATTCATAATGTTGGTTATCATAACCATACAGTCAATGCCTCATTCAAATAAATTATAAATAAATTGGTATAACATCATCAAAATTCTTGTAACACCCTAAGGATTAAAATATAAATTTAATATTGAATTCATAAAATACTAAATCTCTACAAAACAACAATTTGTTATAACATATCCAATAAGCATAATTCTTCCACTTTGGTGATTTGAACATTGAAAATGTAACATACATGTTTGTGTTCAAGGTGAATTTTTGAGTCTAATAGAAGAAAATTAATTTTTGGTAAATAGTAACAAACCCTTATGAATAGTAACTTGCCCATATGAATATTAATGTATCATTATGAATAGTAATATTCCCTTATTAATAGTAACCTCACCCATTTCTGTATGAATAATATTTAGGCACATTATGAATGAAATAGGACATTTTATAAATTATTGATTATGTATTGGTATTTTTGTGAGTGAAAAATATTTGATTATACTTTTAAATTAATAAATGTATTTTATATTATTTTTCATAAAATATGTTCTAAAATAAATATTTTTTTTCCAATGATTTTGGTTTAATTTTATGAGAACATAGTTAATTTTAGAAAGTATTACAAAATCAGTTTTTAATTTAAAATCTATATTTTTCAATTAAATGATGATTTCATTTAAAAATTAAATTTTACATATTAATAAAAAAAATTCATATAATGTAAAGGATATTTGTATTCTACATGTCAAAAAATTATTATAGAGAATATTTGGTATTTTTCTAAAATATTTGAATTTTATGTGAATAGTAAAATACGATAATTTAAGATAAATGTTAAATACACGGTTTATTGAGTCATAGGTGATTTATGGCTGATGTAAGACCACTAGGTCAAAACTCAAATGCACATATTACAATTTTTGGTCACTTGAATAAATACTATTTATGGTCTTTAGAAAAATAATTAAATAATGATTAAGATATTAAAAATTTTCTCCTCTCCTCCACTATAAACCCCTCCCAATCCATCTTATCTTCACTCTTCTTAGAACATTTATCTATTTCAAATTCCACCCAAATATCTCCCTAAGATCATCCCCCAAATCTAGAAAATCATGGTCTCATAAAAATACTTAATCCCTACCCCTAATGAGGCTCTCAGGGATGATAAATTCAACTGGTAATTACTCTTTTCAACTCTTTTACTTTCTTTTCAAGTTATATTATATTCATTTCTATCCTCACCTCACCACATATAAATTTTATGAAAACTCTAGTACCTTACATGTACTTTAATTTTTATTATTATTATAAAATAAGTTATTCTAATCTCTCTTTTACCATTCATTTATGCAAGTAGTAAAAAACACCATCTAAGATGTGCTAATTTTCCACATTCACAAACAATGGATATTCAATTTCTATTACCATCATCAATTCTGGTCACGGCACCATTATTATTGTTAAACTAGACAAAAATATAAGTATTATGTCTCTTATGTGGTTCCATAATATTTTTGAACACATGGTTTTGATTTATAAATCAAAATGAGCTCGTGGTGTTCAAAAACCACCAATTAACCTAAATTATTATCATTAAATAATTTATATAATGATTCATCTTAACTCCATGTAACAAAAATAAATTTACAAGAATTTAACCATATAGATATTATATAATAACATATAACTTCAATTCTGTACAACCATCCTCATTTTACACGTTTCGTTGTTCATGTATGTGAGTATAACAATCATGAAACAAACGAACCCAAACAATGAAATTAAACCTCATAACCCATCAAAATGGAAATGAATTATCTTCATAGGGTTATAAAAAATCAATTAAAATTATATTAGGTTTATAAAATATTAATTAATGAAACTAAATATGATTATTCGGATCATTAAGATCAATAGAAGAACATCATCAAACATAAGGTAAGGGTTTTCTACCGGAACACTCGTTTTATTCGGGTCATTCTTATTCTCTACTTCTCTAAAATAAATTATTTTTGTAAATTAATACTCATAAATTCTCTATAAATTTTCTATATATATTTTTATTAATAAATTTCAATTTGATTTTATGGGGAGGTATATGTTTCAAAAGGATATTTCAAAAATTCTTCCTGATAAACAACCCTGTTTCAAGGGAACTTGTCGAATTCTTACATACTTTCAAGAGAACTATGTAATATATTTTAATCAGTTATTAAATTTTTTAAATCATATATTTTATCATAAAATACCACCTTTGTTCATTTATTTTTTTATGAAAGAAAATATTCCTTTCTGATTTGAAATCTCTTTAATATTTTCTTAAAACTGCACTACAATGTTTTATTTCTAAATCTTTTTAAAAAAACTCTTTTTACATTATTTGACTTTGGTGGGAAAACATATATTCCTAAAATATAATTTCAATGTTATTATATCTTCTTTTAATGGATATACTTGTTTAAAAATATGATTTCATGACAAATATAAAGGATTTTCCAAAATAACTCTTCCTTCCAAATTAAAAAAGTTATTTTTGTCTTTTTTAACTTTTTTCAGATAAACGCATTGTTCACCACTTAGTCATTGCATGTAGTCAATATACTGCACTTTTTTATTTCATATTAAGAGTCTAATTATTCAAATTATATTTGGATGTATTTTGATTTTAAGGTTTTAAGGTTGTATGGGACACTTTGGAATGTTTAAGGATTATTTCCTCAAGAATTTTTCTACAGTCTCATTTAAAAGTATCTTCATCTATGAGATCATCATTTATTGAACCTTTTACTACATTGAGGTTTATCTCTTATGATATCATATAAAATATGTTGTTGAAATTGTTCTGATTAGTTTTATTGTTAATGGTTTATCATGATACAATTAACCAATTTAGTTTGAATTATTAGTGTTAATGTTTAATGCATGTGGAATGCAATTTACATTTCATATGTTTGTTTCAATATAAATTTATATGTCCTTTATGATTTTACATGTTCATAAGTGGGATTAATTGGGAATATTATGTGTTGGGTGGGTTATGATATAGCCCCAAGGTGGATCGGTTGGTCTTATGAGATAAACTATGGTCTTGGCACGAGACCTTGACAAAATGGTTATTTATAGTATTGGCACAAGGCCTTTACAATATGGTTATGATTCCCCACATTATTAATTCCCTCTTAATGGAACTATAAATTGAAATTTCATGTGTTTATTCTACTAGTAGATTACCCATGATTATCTTGTATTATGGGATTATTTACTCTTATCATATTTGTACCATATCAGGTTCATGTTTACATTTAAAGGCATGTGTTTTTAGATATTCAGCATAAATAATGTTTATGTTTATGAAATATTTTAATGTATTTTTTAACCTTACTGATCATCTGATATCACCTATTTCATATTTTTCATTTTCTCAGGACATAAAGAAGTTTATTATGAATGAACTTCATGGATAAACTTAGAGTTGTGGATGTTCCTAATAAAACTTATGGGTTGTATTTCATTTCAATTTGTAATGTTAAACTTGTGAATGAATCTGGTTTTCCAAAACTACTAAACAACTTGGTCCTTCTAGATTTAATTCCGTTTAATCAGTCCAGTTTAATGTTATAAGGCACCGACTCTAGGAAACTACGGTTAGGTCATTGCAATACCCATCCTAGATTGTCTCATGAGACATACCGAATTTTAAAGAGGCTATAGTAGGAAAATTCTTTAAAATACAAAGTCTAATGGATTATAAATTTGAAATTGGTGAATTAAATCAACATTCACAATCATATTGAAAAAACTGACATACAAGGTTTTAATACATACCTTGATAAATAAAAAAAATCATAAACCATCCAGAGTAAAATTGCGACGGAAATAAACTATAACATTTCTTCTCAAAATTATCATCAAACCCCTTGATAAATAATAATTATCATATAATTAAAATATATCTCTATTGTATATTATGTAAAATAAATGGTTTGTGTTATTAATTGATAGATATCACATATAAATTTCAAAAAACAATTTCTTAAGGAAAATAAACTTTTTTACTTTGAAAAAATTTTCAAAACTAAAAGATAAAAAAAGATTTTTACAACTTTTTTATCAAAAAATAACCTTTTAAACATATAATCGATGATTTAAATCATTTAGTGGCTACTAAAGAGTAATTGTTTTTAATGTCGTATATATTAAAAAAATATTTTACTCGCCTTATTGGTAAAACCCATACATGCATTTTTTAGAACATAAAATAGTTATTCCATTCATATGAAATTAAATACTAATAAATTCTTAAATATTACATTATTAAATCATTTTCAATGTGATAAAAAAATTTAAAACATTTTTCACAATTATGGATTTTGGTGAAAAATAATTTTTAGATGAAGTGGGATATAATGTTAGACTTTCTTAAATTAATTTATAGGTAATTTTAAGTACTAATTTTATTGAAAATGATACTATTAAATGAAAATTTCATGAATAACTAGAGGAGAAAAAATGGATTATTTATATGATATTAATATCTTATGACTCCCCTAGATATAATTAAACATAAACAATTCTAAATACTCATGAGATTTTGAATTATACTCTTACCACATTGGCAACTTTTTAATCATTACTCAATAAAATAAATAACATAGAATGAAACATTTAATATCATGAATATAAATTGATTCCCGATATAAAATATGGAAATGGACAATATATAAACCAAACAATTGAATATTTGGTGAATATGACATATGTCTCCTAGAAGTAATAGTGTGATGAGAAACACTTACCTCAGGTTTGACATCATTCATATGTGTCTTAACCTCCTTTATAATAATTATATGATTACTATACATATAATTCAAAACAATAATAATTTATATTGTAACATATATTATTTACTTTTAGTCTTTTATATTTTATTTAATAACAATTCTATGTTAAATGGTCTATTTCAGGTGATAATTGGTTTATCTTCCATGTGTGATTTAGATTTGTAATTTCATTAAGTTTACATTGATAGGAGTTACAAAATCCCAAGAATTTTATCAAATAAGTAAATTTCATAAATATTAGTTATATTCTTATTAATATTAATATATAAATGTATGACATGTAATGTGGATTACACCATTCAAAAAGATGGTAGACCATACATAAGCATGAATGTTGACTCCATTTTTTTCAAAGTATTGAATGAAAAGAAAGTAAATATCTATTAAGAAACCTAAATAATTATTATTATATAAATATAATTTATATTGATCATGATCATCCTAATTAATATCCATTTAAAAATAAAATTTAAAACATTTTTCATCGTTACTTTCATGTGGTAGTCCCCAAGTACATCCAAGCAAAGTTACTATTTTTTCAAAGGATTTGAAGGTAATAAGTTATATTTTATATTATATTTCCATAATTATGTTTACGTCAAAAATATAATATTTATTATTTAAAATTATCCCTCCTACCATCCATGTTATGTGTATGTCAAAAATAACTCACAATACTTAATGAGCTGGTAGTCCACTGTACTCACTAGTGATGTTATCATATCCCCCATAGAATTGAAAGTTAGAAGGTATATGTGGTATCATAATTTAATAAGTATAAAAATTTCATAAATTTCATATAAATATATATAAATATATATAATCACTCATTATAAGTTGTTTTCAAGGGTGGTTATGAAAATCAAATTACATTGGTTTGACAGGCGGTAGCCTTATATATAGAAGATTGACAGTTTCATTTTCCATTATATGGAAGTGGATATGGAAATAGTTTTTCCCTTAAAAATTCATATAATTATATGCGATATACTTGTTTTATTATATTATCATGTTTAATAGTATTTCATGTTGTTGGATGAAGAAATAAAACTAAAACTCACATTTACTTTCTTCTGAGGACCACCTTATATTTGCGTCAAAATACATCCAAGGTTTTGTTTCTGATCAATTCAAGGACTCTATGTTTGTAGGAGTGTATTAGTGATGGAATTTGGTTAGGAAAATTCCAATCTAATGGTTATTTTAAATGTGAAGAGTATAGTGGAGGGGAGGCTTTTTATAAGTGGGGAGAGGACACACGTGGAATATTTGGAAAGAAAAAGTGATACCCTTGTTTTCTCATAAAAATTAATAAAAATGTGTAATTAAATAACCTTATAGTTTATTATTTCTATATATCGCCATGAAATGGATGTTTAGAAAATTATATTTAATTTGGAGGCCTATCATATTAGTTTAATGCCCTGATAAGTTGGTTTTCACATTTACCGTGGTAATTAATTTTGATGTTTTCACTAATCATTTTGGTAAAAAATTTCCTTATCATATAATATTTATTATTCTAGTTCAAAATATTTAATTAAATTTACCCAAATTCAATTAAATTAATTTGAAGAATATAATTTAAAATAAACACTTTAGATGTGTTGGAAAAGTGGCTTTCCAACTAAAATATCCCATATGTATGAATATTTTTATAAAGAAATTGAACATAAAATTATTCCAAATGAACAATTTTAGTTAAATTTTAATATTATTAATATAATTTAGTCTCTAATTAAATTAAAATTTAATATATACTTATAAATAGTATGATCAAATTGTTTGTTTTTTGTAAAAATCCATAATTTTCGACATTCGTCTCCATATTAATCATTTCATAAAATTCTTAAATATTCTGACAAAGATAATTTTGAAAATTTTAATTTGAAAATAAATTTTATTTTTTAAAATTATATTTAATATATTTTAAAAAATATATTCCAAACGATGTTCTCAAAGAGTGATTAAAAAACCTATTATAAAAATATAGTATTTCATAAAAACATTTCCTTTCCACTCAACATGTTCTTATTTTATTTATAATCAATACATAGAAATTGAATTTATTTTATAAATATCTGATCCATTATAGATTCATAATCTTTTTAGTTCTATTAATACCCTCCAATAGAAAAACAATTTTATAATAGTCATGTTAAACTAATAACATTTTAATTGAGTGTTGTAGGTTGTTAAACTTGACATTGTGGACATTAAAAATTATCAAATATATTAAATATAAATAAACATATTTCATAGGTCATTTATTCAAGGCTTTTTGTGTCTCATATTCTATATACCACATTTTAATTATATTAAAATATTATGGTGCCTCATAAATTTACATCCACATTGTATTTTTGGTTAATTTGATACATTAATTTGATCTTATTCTGTTTTGGTGACTTGATGATGACAGTTAATTAAAATGTAAATTATTCAAATAATATGATGTAGATTATTAATGTGAAATATTTTTTCAATGATAGATTTTTTTAGGATGTTGATGTATTTATATATTGGTGTTTAAAAATATTTTTAGTTTATTAGGAAATGTTATTAAATGAAAATATGAAATGATGAATTTCCACCGTGAAATATTGTAGTATATACTTTGTTATTTTGTATAAAGTAGTTGATAAATGTGCATGGATATGAAATTTATATAAAATAATTACTATACATTCTATAAGGGTTATTTTTAAAAATAAATTTATAAACCATATTTTTTATGTGTTGGATATTTTTTGTAAAACATGTTAATTCGGTGACATTGGAGTGAGGTTGATTTATAATAGATTTAGAAAACTATTATATTTTTTATAGTAACTTTAAATTATTTTTTATCTATTATTTTAGATGAATAATTTTATTTGTGTTAATAAAAATAATAATTAGTATTTGTTATTTGTTATTTAAATGATTAAATTGTACACATCCTTAAAAGATTGACAAAGGGTTATTTAAGTGAAATAGTGGGTCATTAATGTATGGGTTTTTATATTTTAAATTATCCTATGTTTAATGTAAGGAATTATGGATTAATCTCCAATATTAAAAATAAAAATCATTAAATCCAAAAATGTGTTCTTGAGGTTTTTTTAATCGACATGGATTCTTAGGGACATGAATGTAAATAAGGTTTTTTAGATAATAACAACTATGGGATACATTTATTTTCTCAATATATAAAATATAATATTTATTATAAATATATATGGGATGACTTCTAATGTGGTTTATTTTTTTTTTGATGTTTTTTATGATAAATTAGCGGAAATTATGTTTGTGTTATTCATTTTATTTAATAAAGAATCCGAACAAGTATTGAAATTTGGATAGTTATTTTCTATGATGGAATATTTTTTGAGTGAAGTTGTTATCTATTTTATGAATATTTCTAATTTCATAATATTTTTGTGAATTTATATATTAATATGGGAAATTTTATAGAAGTTATAAATTTTTTTATATTTTTGAACTAGTATTTGATTCTGAAAATATATTTAAATAATGATAATGAATTATATAATTAATTTTATTAGTACGAGAGTAAAATTAAATTTATGGGTTGGTATAAAATCAATATTTAAAATTTGAATTGTATATTCTCTACATAATATAGGATAATTATGTTTTTTATTATTTCTATCAAGGAAGGATAAGTGAGAATAATTATATTACAGAAAGAACTAATTTTTTAAAATATTTAGAGTGGTAAACATTATTTAAAAATAAATTTATGTTGATTATGAATAATACCATGTTTTCTGTATATAATAATTATTATTATATAAAATTTATGATAGTTAAATGGGAATTTATTTATTCATCATTATAAGAGAAATATATTAAAATAAAATGAAAAGATTCATGTGTGATTAAAAATGTTGTTTAATTTATATGGAAGTTATCAATATCTAGAGTGATAATAAAATTATTTTATTATTAAAATGTGATAAATAATTTAATGTTATAGAAAGAGAATATATATTAAAATAAATATTATGATTGAAATATAATGTAATATTTTAAATTTTTTAAAAGTATATATTTCTTCCAATTTTCTATTGGGGAAGGCTTGAGTTAGACTATTATATTAACCTTATTTTGGTAATGTTTGTGAACTTTCATGGAAAGCTCCCACACTCACCCCAATCCCCTTATCTCATCTACTCATGTGAGAAATATATATCTCATGCACCATCTACCTTCTTTCGAGTGACAATGTAGGTTAATTCTTATGATTGTTTTGATGGAGATAAATATTTAATTTGATAGAAGGTATAGTATTCTGTGGAATCATCTATTCCATGTTTTTTCAAAACTAGAATATTTAACCATTTTTTTATTGGATAAAATTTAACTAACGAGTTTGGAAATCAGGTATTATTTCATATATTTGATAATTCCAATAAATAATAGTTGATTTATTTATATTATTAAGCAATATAGTTTGGTAATCATTTTCTATTATCATTTTAACCTAGATTCACAAATCAAATCCATGTATTGCTTTACACTACATAAAGGAATATACATTTAATGCCTATAGATGCCTCAAATTTTAATTTTATAATGTTGAGATATATTTCAAACAATATCTATTTCCAAATCTCAGGGGCATTAGATTTTTTCTTTTTTCATAGAGTATTTGGTAAAGACCTCAACTAAAATAGAGGTTCAACCTCTTATGTATGTGATTATACTTAAAAGATTTCAATTACACATCGGTAAGTCTTTGATCTATTATATTAAGTAATTTATTATTTTTTAATTTATAATTTATCAATGAAAATATATTTATTATTTTTATTAATTATATTAAATATATAAAATTATTAGTGATTATTTTAAAAAATTAAAATTTGATTGGAATTAATTTTTATTATGACATTTTATTTTGATTACGAATATTTTTTTGTAATTATCCATTTACGTGTAAAATAATACATATGTAATACTCTTATATGGTTAGTGTCACTCACATAACTCTAGTGTTCAAGTGTAACATGGGATTCCATGAAGTATTTTACCTTGTTATTATTATCATGTTGTGGTGGGACGTTACAATAATTGAGGTTATAAGAGTGTATGAAATGATTTTCCAATATGTGAGTTTGTTAAAATAAAAAGCCTACACATTCCTTTCATATACCATTTTCATGTATTAAAATCATTGTTCACCTATGAAGGGAGAAAATGTGGTGATTTATATGAAATCAATATTTTAAAAATATACAAGAATTATATTCTCATGTATTGTTATAATTTATTTTGTGCATCACCCATAATTAAATCATACTTAATTATATCTATTAATATAGAAAGGGAATTTTAGTTTTCAAAATTTAATTCCATAAAATTTAATGGGTATTATCTATGATAAAATTCCCTAAAATGGGTAGAAAGTGGTCATCATAGAGAATATTAAGTAATAACAACATATACATAAAAATAGAATATATATTTGAGAAATATTTATATCGATCCACTGCTTTTTTTAGATTCTAACCATTCGACGTAATTATTTTTTTACATAAAAGGCCACATTCCCCTAGTATACCACAAGAAATAAAGAATTCATTCATCGTTGGTATATCATCTTCCTAGAAAATTAGTATCTTCTGTAGATAATATATATCCCATAAAAGGATTTGATTTTGGTATAGGATGTAAATCCTCCCATATATCAAGACACTATAATATTTGAATTATAGGAAAAAATATAGATTCTTGGTGTAGAGTAAAAAAAATATATTTTCATCTTTTTCAATCCTTATCTACTATGATGGTAATATATGATATTTTCAAAGGGATTAAATTTAATTTTTAGGTTGGTAATATGTTCATCGATTCCTTTATATTAAACTTACCATTGAATGGATGTTTTTTTTGGATTAAAATTGGTTGAAATTTTTATGATGGGGTTAATAGGGATCCCATCCAAGGCTATGAAATATATCATACATTTATAAAAATGTGTTTTACTTCCATAATTACATGTCCATTGTTTATTTTATGGGTGGGTATTCGATATGCTACACCAATTGTTTTCAAAACCCATTCATTTATCCATAAATTTTAATAAATGTGATCATGTATTTTTAAAAATATTTTTATAAAGAATCTATAAAAATAGTTTATATTAACCATTCATATATCCCTTAATTTTAAATCTATAGCATGAAATCCCCTTCCCAGATTCCTAATTTATCTTCCTATAGTGTGGCCCAAACCACCTTTATTTTAAAAAATACCAAAAAAAATCCCTATTCATTGGTATCTTTTTCAATTTATTTTCCTCCATAATCAAATCACACATTTAAAATCAATCATTTGTTAAGTTTAGAATAACATTAATAAGTTTCTAATTATCATATTGTATCTTATATCCTATCAGGTCTTAACACTTCCGGATATATTGATGTTGGATTCATGTATTTTATTTAAATGATAATAATTATTCATAAAAAATTGAATTCAATGTTTTGGTTTAATATTATATAATCCTTAAGAATTAATAATACCTTTTTTAAATTATTTTGATCCCATTTTATATTTTTGGGTGTTCTAATTATTAATTAATGTAATTAATTGTTTCTATAATTTATTTTTGTGTTACTGAAATAATATTTTAGTCGTTTTTTTAATATAGTGAATCATCAAAATCATTGTATATTTATCAACAATTAAATACAGATTGAAATTATATTTTTTTAATTGAAACAAAATTAACTATTTTGAGACCTCAAAAAAAATTAATATATTTTTTTAGTTGATATAAATTATTTTTTTAGTTTTTTATGTGTTAATAATTTTTTTATATTCTCATCATATTCCTTACATAAAAATAAATTACATTGATTATTTAAATACAATTTATTATACCATCATATATACAAAAATGAAACTCCCCAAGGATTTGTAAATAAAGTTAATATTGAATGCATGAAGCCCTAATTATCTAAAAACACCAATTTTGTATAACATAGCTACTAAACATAATTCTTCCACCTGTAAGATTTGAATATCGAAAAACTGACATACATAGTTGTGTTTAGTAAGATATTTACAGTCCGATAGGATCATTTTACAATTTTATTGAATGTTAACTTGAACCTTATGAATAGTAATGTACCCATATGAATATTAATATGATACTTAGGAATATTAACCTCACACATGAATGTATAAATAAAATTTAGACACCTTATAAATGAAATAGAGTATTTTAGAAATACATAATTTAGTATTGGTATTTTTGTGAGAAATAAATATTTAATTACAATTTAAAATTAATAAAATGACTCATAAAATATATTCCTATATAAATAATTTCTTCTCCTATAATTTTAGGATTTTTTAATAATACCATAGTTAATTTTTTATTGTATTATAAAATCTGTTTTAGTTTTAAAATATGTATTTTTCTATTAAATGATGATTTTATTTAAAAATTAAATTTCACATATTTAAATTTGTTTTTGATAAAATGGACTCCAAATTTTAATTATACACATCTATAAATGGTTAGGGGAAATTTATGGGTTATTTATAAAATAATTTATTTTTTCATGAATAGTAAAATACGGTAAATTATGATAAATGATAAATACATGTTCTATTGAGTAATAGGTGATGTAAGGCTGATATAAGCAGTCTTGGTTCAAAATAACAAGCAATTTTTATTTTTTATTGTCCCAAGAATCAAAATTATTTCTTGTCTTGAGTAAAATAATTAAATAACAAATAAGATATTCAAAAATCACTCCTCTCCTCCACTATAAAAAACCACCCCTCACTCCCTATTCTCTTCACTCTTATAAGCCTTATAGATCCTCATATTTTTTCCAAAACAATATTTTTTAGTCCCTCCCCACATTCAGGAGCTAGTGTTCTTTCCAAAATAACAAAATCACTTCCTTTAAGGATATTCTCAAGGAGGTGTATTCGAGAGGTAAATCCACATATTATTTCTTTTGATTTCATTTTATGTTCCTTTATTTTTTATCATCTACTCACCAAATCTATCCAAAAGATCATGTTAGCTCTAGTATAATCTATATACTAAAATTATTTCATGTTAATTTAATAACCATTATAAATATTCTTACTCTATCTCTGTCTTTTATTTTATAAATGAAATCATTGTCTGTAAGGTGCCTGTTTATAACCTTCATGAAAAACGAAGTCTCGTTCTTCAATTTCTCCTTCAATAATGGTCATGAAACCATTTTAATGGTTGAAACAGACTATAAAATATGTATTTTAACCTATTAAATATTTAGTAACCAGTATATGTACATAACAAAAATTCAAAGGACAAAACTAGTTCATAATAATCAAAATACCAAAAAGTCCAAGTACTTTTCATTAATATTTCACCAAATGATTCATCCTCATACCACATAACCAAATTATATATATAACCATTAAAACCTATGTTTTTTCATCAATAATATATGAATTCATGTATGTATATTTATATCCACTCCACACGAACATAAATACTCATATACGAGTATACCGATCATAGAATTCAAGGAAACGAACACTCCAGAACGATGAAATTCAATCTTATAACTTATCAATAATGAAATTAATGAACATAATAAAATTATGATAAATTCACTTCGTTTCTAATAGGATCTTTATTAATTTATTAATATTTCTAATTTCATATTTCAAGACCAAATGTTCAAGATAGGAATATATTCATACATATGGTCAGGGTTTTATACCCGAAATTCATTTTTTTGAGTTACTCTTATTCTCTACATACATTAATGGAAATATTATTTATACTTATTTAAATTTCATAAACACTATTTAAATGTTCTATATATGTGTACTAATCATAATACTTCTTTATTTTATGAGTACATACATGATTTAAAATGATCTTTCAAAAATTCTTCCCAATAAGAAACCCCATTTCAAGGGAATTTCTTGAATTATTACATATTTTAAAGGGTACCCTATAATCTGTTTTTAGAAAAAAATTATTTTTTTAAAATCACTCATTTAATTATTAAAATATACCCTAATTCAAAACTGTGTTTATACAATGTTTTTTCAAGAATAACTCTTCTTTTTTAGGAAAATATTATTACTCTCATGAATTTCTTGATGATTTTATAAGAGTATTTTAACCAATTTCCACACTATTTTTGATTATTATGTTTAATAGGTTTTAATATTTTATGATTTCATCCACCATATTTTATTGAATATTTTATGTATAGGTTGACAGTGGATGTACAAAATTGATCGAATTTTCCATAGTACTCTAAATGGTTAGTGTTTATGTTTACTATTTTGGGGAAAGTTATTTACATTTCATATGTTAGTTTCAATATGAATATATATGTTTTATATGTTTATACCCATTCATATGAGGAATTAATTGGTCTTATTATGTGATGGGAGGATCCCGTTATAGCCCCTAGATGCATCAGTAGGTCTCATGAAAAATATTAGAGTTTTGGCACAAGGCCTTGATAGTATGGTTATTTATAGTCCTTGTATGAGGCCTTGATGGAATGGTTATAATGTTTGAAATTATGCATTTAATCATTATGAAGATAGTAATTGATAGTTAATGTGGTTATTTGACTATCATAATACCCATGATTGTTTTTTATTGTGGTATTATTTATTTATCTCTTATTCCTGACAAATTATGTCCATGTATATTTTTTAAAGGAATGTGTTTTTAGTTATTCACCGTGCCTAATGTTGATGATTATTATATATTCATTTGTATTTATACCCTTACTGAGCATCTGAGATCACCCATTTCTTATGTTCTATTTTCCCATGATATGAATAATTAAATTATAAATGAATTTTAGGGATAATCTTGGAGTCATGGATTATTATAATGGAATATATATATATATATACATTCTTTACATTCAAGTAGTAATGATAAAATATTATTTGTATCTATTTTTCAAAAACTAATAAACTATTTTTCCTTCTCGATTCAAATTTTGTATAATCATGCCAATGTAATGAAATAAGGCACTAGCTTTGAGAAAATTGGGTTCAAGTCTTTATAGTTTATATCAACGGAATTTTAATAGAAAACCTAGATGCTATATTTAGAAAACATATATTAAGGAACAAAGCTCTATGATAGTTTTGAGGATAAACATATAAGAACATTCTGGACTTTTGGTAAGGAATAGATTATGTGGAACCTTCATGAAAATATATCCCTATCAAGATACTACAAGTTTGACATGGTTTTGGCCTAGATGTAAATAGTAGTAACAACTCTGAAAAAAGAGTTTCAGGTATGACCCGGGGTATCCTGGTACATGACAGCGGGCCTTACTTTTCACTGGGTTTGACTCTCTCTAGGGGATATGATTGGGGTAATTCACATTTTCATTAAAACTATTTTTAAGGAATGAAATTTAAATTTTTCCTCAATGAATCCATGTTATGATAATGAGATTATCTATGAATAGGATTTTAATTTATACTTAGTATTTTTATAAGTTGATATTATAAATTATGATCCATAACCTAATCTAGTATATGACATTATTTAGAAATGGTTCCTTGTGTAAGGAATAGAAATTGCATTAATGCACTTATACAGTATAGGGATTACCCTCCAATACAATATTCTAATTTTGGATCACGTGTTATGACTAGTATGGAGAAACTTATGACTATATCAGGATAGTTGACTCTTGTTTTGTAAAATAACCTTACCTGTATGGAGCATCCGAATCAAAAATATAGAGGACCAATGTTAGACCTCTTTATGTGAAAAAACATCCATCATTAAACGATACTAAAAACTATTTGTAGCAGAGTAGTGGATAATTTCTTTTAAAGAAATATTTCCCACTTTTGGATGTAACAAAAGAGAGAAGGTTGACATGAAAATTTATCATCTTTCAGGAGGTGCAGGTCAGTAGTGATCATTAATTTAAAAAAGGATGAGCATTAAATTGAAGAAATAGAATGGAGGTATTTTAAAGAAATATTCTTAGAAAAATACTTTCTCATGAATAGAGAGAAGATATATAAAGGTAGTTTCTAAATCAGTTGCAAAAGAGGATGAGAATGTCACAAATTATGAAGCTAACTTCACAAGGTTAAGAAGACATTATGCATAATGCATACACAATCCAAGTAGAAATATTGATCTATTCAGTTATGGATTAAAACCATTCCTCTGAAGGGCACTAGTATCCAAATTTTTCTCATCATAAAAAGAAATAGACTCATATATTTTAAAGATGGAAAATAAATTCTCCAAGTTTTATGACTTTAAAGGAAGGTAAGAGAACAAGAGGGATACCAAAAACTCAGAAAAATGAACTAAGGTAATGGGAAATAGGGGAATATTTGACATTCCACCCTCTGATAACTCTGGGAAAAAACACTCTAGTACATTTTTGAAGGGTAAGGGAATTTGTTACTAGTGGGGAGAAAAAGGACACCACTCCCAATATTTAAAGGATAAGAAAGAAGATAACAGTGTTTTATTCTACAATTGAATTTATATGGTACATTATGAAAATTATTTTCCTATGCATCAAAGAAAACATTCCCCAAATTAGGCAAAGGAAAAAACACTAAGCATCTACTATCACAACTACTATGGTTGATGTTTCTAATGATGTGGTGGTAGGTACTTAAATATATTCTTCAATATTATCCAATTATTTATTAGATTCTAAATCATTACATTATTTTATATATTACCAATTTTCTACGAAAATTAGATATTTACAATATGATTTTATAAAGGTTTTATCAGTCAAAACCCCTAATGGAAGTATCATTTCATAAAATATGTGTCATAGAGTCCCAATTATGGAAAAAACATGCTTTATCTATTGATTTTATCATCACACCCATGATTGAATTTGATATAATCCTAGATATGGATGGATTCCAAATTATGATTCGAAAATATATTCCAAGAAGAAGGAAGATATAATTTTTGAGAATGATGTAGAATACATTATCTTTAGGGCAGAAACATCACCATCTGATTCTAATCTATATTTACCCCTAGTATCTCTACTGAATTCAATTCATGGGGAGGATGAGAACTAGATATCGATGACTGATAAAACATATTTTAAAATCAATGATGTACTTGTTGTGTAAGAAAATATTAATTTTTTTCTGGAGGATTTACCTAGACATCCTTCAGAGTGTGAATATGAGTTCTCAATTGATTTAATTATTGGTTCAAGACCTGTATTAAAGAATCCTTATAGAATGCTCAATGTGGAATTAATAGAAATGAAGAAAAAACTAGAGTAATTGAGTGATAATGGAATTATTCTCTCTTGTGTTTATTTATTGTGATCCTATGTTCTTTTAGTTGAAAAGATAGATGGGTCTATGAGGTTGTTCATTGACTATAGGGAGATCAAACCTAAAACAATAAATAACAAGCATCCCCTATCTCACATTGATGATTTATTTTATAAACTTCATGGAGCCCAATTTTTTTCAAAGACTAACCTTCGATCTGGTTATCATCATTTGTTTGTAAGGAAGAACAATATTGCCCAATATTTTTCAAAGACGGACCTTCAATCTGGTTATCATCAGTTGTGTGTGAGGAAGAACAATATTTTAAATAAAACATTTCAAAATAGATATGGGCATTACAAATTTACAATAATGACTTTTGGACTGACTAATATTCCCATGTCTTCATGGATATAATTAATAGGGATCTCAAGTATTATCTAGATGAGATGTTTGTGGTATTTATTGAACATATCTTGGTATACTCCAAATACAGCAAATATCATGAAAATCACTTGACCATGTTTTTAAAGACTCTTAGAAGAAATGAATTATATGGTATGTTTATTAAGTGTGAATTTTTGTTATAATAAGTTTATTTTCTTGGTAATATTGTCTCAAATGATGGAATATCCACTGATACTACAATGACAATGGTTTTTCCTTAATGGACTACACCAATGAACATAACTGAGGTGTGTAGTTTTATTGGTTTATCAGGTTATTATCTATGTTTCATTTAGAACATCACCCAAATATCCAACCCTTTAACCAAGTTTACTCTTAAGGGGTCTAATTTCTTATATCAAAACAAATGTGAGGAAGGTTTTGAAGAATTAAATAGTATATTAGTGAATGTTTCGATCCCAACCCTACCATTATGGAATGATTTTTTTTTGATCTACAGTGATAAACCAAAGAAAAGACATTGATGTGTCCTTGTGAGGTATCATAAAGTTATTGCTTATACAACTAGGTAGTTATAAATTCATGAAGAAGGATATTCTACTCTTGATCTTGTGTTCTTTACTATGATATTTTATCTAAAAATATAGAGACACTATCTCAATGGTGAAATATGTGAGATATATAAGGATTAAAAGAGTCTGAAATATATACTCTCATAAAAAAGACTCAATATGAGGTAAAGTATGTGGATCTAACTACTCTAGGATTATGATTCTTTCCTACACTACCACCCATAAAAGGGAAATAAGGTAGCTAATGCATTGATCAAGAAGGATCACGGAGTTTTAAACAAAATGAGGATCGCAAGGGATCCAGTATTCATGGATCTAGTATATATGGACTTGGTAATTATCAAATAAGGTGAAACATAATTATTTTTTCAATTGGTTTCCCAACCATATTTATTGGAAATTATTAAAAGTTCTCAACATGATGATGAGAATATTAAAAAGAAAATTAATGTTGTGAATAATGGGAAGTTGCAAGACTTTTTATATCAAGATGGAATTATGAAATTCAGGAAGAGGCTTTGTGTTATAACTATAATTGATCTAAAAAGTTAGTTATTGGATGATGCCCATATTTTGAATTTGTCTATACATCCTGGTATCACTATGGTGTATAGAGATTTGAAGTAATGTTTATTATGGGATAACATGAAGATGGAAGTCGCAGATTATGTATCACGATGTTTAGTCTCTCACCAAGTGAAGGTGGAATGACAATAATATATATTAATCATGAAACCCCTACCTATTAATACATAAAAATAGGATTACATCACAACATATTTTTTCACTGAATTACCCAAAACTCTATGAAAGAATGATGCAATATGGGTAATTCTTGATAGACATAAAAGATATGCACATTTACTCACTATAAGGGGGGATTTTCTATTGGAATTCCGTGAAAGACTTTTTATTAAAGAATTTGTAATACTTCATGGAGAACCATTGTCAATTGTGTCTTACCACAATCAACAATTTCAATTGAAATTCTGGAAAAGTCTTCTAAAAGCCTCGGATATTGAGCTTCGATTGAGTACTTCTTATCACCCTAAAACTGATGGAAAATTATAAAGTAACATCCAAATATTAGAAGACATGTTGAGATTTTGATCACTTTATTTTCAAGGTATGATGGATTATTATTTACCTTAAGTGGATTTTTCATATAATGATAGTTTATATTACATAATTCAAATGGACTATATGATGCATTATATAGAAAGAGATGTTGTACACCAACATGTTGGGATGGAGTCGGTGAAAGGGTACTTGTGGGTATAGATCTTGTGAAGGAAACAACAATGAAGGTATAGAATATTGAAATACATACTAAAGAAGATCAAAGTAGGAAAAAGTACTGTGCTGATAATCAAAGGAAGGATTTGGAATTTCAAGTGGGAGATCATGTTTTTTTAGAAGTATCTCCATGGAAGGGTGTTATAAGATTTGGAAAGAAATGGAAATTTATCCCCTTGTATATTAGACCGTTTTAAATTACAGAGTGAATTATAGTTGTGTATTATCGTTTGGAAATTCCGCCTAGATAGTCTAAAGTACACAATTTCTTCCATGTGTCATTATTGGGGAATTGCATGCCATACACAATGTATGACCTCACTTCTGATGGTATAGAATTAGAACCTCAATTATCTTACTATGAAGGGACTATCAAGATTATAGACACTAAGGAACAGGTTTTGAGGAATCGAATGACATGGCTGGTAAAGGTACATTGTGAAAATAATAAAATTTAAAAGGAAACAGGGGAGCCCGAGGAGCTTATAATGGAGAATAACCCAAATATTTTTTAGGAAACATTGTAGAACTTTGGGGACAAAATTTTTCTATGGGGGGGATAATGTAACACCAAAATGAATTATAAATAAATTTAATACTTAATTCTTGAAACACTGAGTCTCTAAAAAACACCACTTTGTTATAACCTAGCTAGTAAACATAAATGTTCCACCTCTGTGATTTGAATATTGAAAAATAGACATACACAGTTGCATTCAGTGAGATATTTAGTGTCTGATAAAATCAAAATACATTTTTGGTTAATAGTAACTTGACCCTTATGAATATTAATAGGATCCTTTTGAATTGTATCCTCACATGTGAATTTATAAACAAAATTTGGACACCTTATAAAATAAATAGTGTATTTTAGAAATTAATAATTATGTGTTGGGGGTTTTTTAGTAATAAATATTTACTTAGAATTTAATATTAATATATTGATTCAAATAATTAATTAGTAAATAAATATTTTGTTTTCTGAAAATATTAGGATAATTTAGTAAGACCTTAGTAAATTTTTTGGGGTATTATAAAATTATTTTTAGTTTAAAAAATGTATTTTTAATGTAAATGATGATTTTATTTAAATACTCTATTTCAAATATATAGAAATTTATTCAGATAAAATGGATTCAATATTGGAATTCTGAACATCAAATAATTGTTAGGGTTATTTTTTGGTATTTTTATAAAAAAACATGATTTTTTTGTGAATAGTAAAATACGATAATATTTGATAAATGCTAAATACATTATTTATTGAGTCATATGTGATGTAAAGATTTATTAATGAAACTTGGTTAGAAATCACATCCATTTATTACTATTTTAGTCACATGAATCAATATTATATCTTTTCTTGTAAAAAATAATGAAATAATGAATTGGATATTCAAAAACCACTCCACTCCTCCACTATAAACATGACGCTAAACTCCCTCTAATATTAACTACTGTAAAATATGAAGCTCCTCAATGTTCTTCGCAAATAATCCTTCCTAGTCCTACCCAAATCCCAAAGCTCTTGGTCTTTCCAAAAGACAAAAACCACTTCCCTTAAAGAGATCCTCAAAGATGTGTATTCAAGAGGTAAATCCACATATTCTTTCATTTAATTTCATTTCAACATCCCTTATTTTGTTATCCTCTACTCACATCCTTTTTTCAAAAATATTGATAACTCCAGTATCATATATATAATAAAATTTTATAATGTAAATGTAATAACCTTTATCAATATTCTTACTCTCTCTTTATTTTATTTTATAAACGAAATCATCATCCGTGAGGTGCCCATTTACAACCTTCATGGACAACGACATCTAGTTAGTCAATATCTTCATCAATACTGGTAATGAAACCAAATTTTTTGTTGAAACAGATTATATAATATGTATTATAACCTATTAAATATTCATGAACTATTATATGTACATGATAATAATTCATACGACAAAACTCGTTTGTAATGATAAAAATACAGACAAAATAATCCAATTGATTTTCATTAATATTTCATCTAATGATTCATCCTCATACCATGAAACCAAAAGATATATATAACCATTTAAACCTTTTTATGTTCATAAATAATATATAAATAAAATTCTTGAGAATTTTATCAATTCCACATGAACATCCACACTCATATACAAGTATACCAATCCTGAAAACCTATGAAATAGACACTCTAAAACGACAAAATTCAATCTTATAACCTATATATAAAGACATAAATGACCTTAATAAAGTTATAATACACTAAATAAATGTATAAAATGTCATGAATTAAGTTATTTATAATTATAATTTAATATTCTATGACCTTATGTTCAATATTAGAACATATTTGGTCAGAAGATACGAGTTCTCTCCCTGAACACCCATTTTTCTTATAGGATACACTTACTCTCTACTAACCTCCATGAAATAAATTTTTTTATTGATTAATCCACATAAATACTTTGTGAATTATATATATATTTGAACTAATAATAATCATTCTTTTTTTATAGGGATTTAAATGTTTTAAAATTTTCTTTAAAAAAATTTTCCCGATAAAGAATAATGCTTCAAGGGAATTTATCGAATTCTTGCATATTATCAAGGGAAACTTATAATATGTTTTTAGAAAAAATTATTTTTATATAGTAACTAAAATTATGATAAAAATATAACTTAATTCACTTCTAGTTTTAGAAAAATATTTTTTCCAAAAGAAATCTTTTTTTCATGGTAAATGTCAATTTATCTCATGAATTACTCGATGATTTTATAATAATATTTTCACTAATTTCAACAACCTTATGGATTATTATGTTTAAATGTGTTAATTTTATAATGATATCATTTGAAATATTTTATTTAATGGTTTATTAATAGTTTGATTGTGTATTTTATACCTCTATCCCATTCACCATTATTACTACGAGTGGTTGGTGTTTATATTTAATGTTTGGGGAAACTTTGTTGCATTTTATATGTTAGTTTAATTATTAATGTATATATTGTTTTTGATTAACCCTATTCATATGAGGATGTCATTGGACATAGTATGTGATGGGTAGGTCCCTCTATATCCCCTTGATGCATCAGTGGGTCTCATGAGACAAAGTATAGTCTTGGTAGAAGGCCTTAAAAGTATGGTTATTTATGGTCTAGAAAGGAGGCCATGACGATATGGTTATGATATCTATAAATATGAATTCCCTCATTATGAATCGATTAGTTTATTATTCATGTGTTTTTTAGATTAGTATAATAACAATGATTTTGTTTTATTATGACATTATTTATTCAGATCTTATTCCAGCCATATTGGGTTAAAGTATGTTTTTGAATGGCATGTGTTTTTAGTTATCAACCATGCCTAATATTTATGTTAATAATATTTTACATTATATTTATTACCCTTAATGATCATCTGATCTCACCACATTATTATGTTTTATTTTCCTATGATATGAAGAAGTAAATATTGAATGACATTCATGGATAATATAGGAGTCATAGTTGTTTTTAATGGAATATATGTATTTGTATTTCATTTAAAGTTGTAATAGTGAACTTATATATGTATCTGGTTTTACAAAACTACTATGCTATTTCTTCCATCAGTATAAAAATTTCTTGTAATCATGCTAATGTAATGAAATAAGGTACCCACTTTGGGAAACTGGGGTCAGGTCTTTACAGAAAGTATGCCATATTTTTTTTTTACTATCCTTCAATTTTATTCCTAAATTCCAAAATATTAACATGATAAAATAATTTTATAAATTATATGTTATCAAAAAAAAGTTTGAAATACACTTATTTTTAAAATATATAAATATTAAATCAATGAACTATATATTCCATCATTTTTTCCTATATATTTACAACCTGATTTCTTTAAATTTAATTTTAATTGACCAATAATTTATATATATACAGTTTTTAAATACATAGTCATGATGAAATTTTGTTTTTTTGAATGTTAATTAAATTTTTCATCACCAAACCCACCGAGGATCACCATTATAGTAGAAATTTGAGTGTTGAACCCCAAGACTGCCTTCAATAGGTTATTTGATGGAGAAATGTACAGAGAAATAATACATTTAAATGGGAAGTCATAGTGTAATGTACCTATATACACATATCGACAAACACACAACCATCTCCCTAAAAATTAGTGAAAATAATAAAATATTTAATGATCAACAATATAACTATTCATGAAACAACCTCATGGAAATATAATAGAGTATGAAAATGAAAAAAAAATTATAGGATGAAATACATACCTAGTAAGATCCCATGTTATGGGAGGGGATGAAATTTCCAAATATATTTGATATTTTCTTTTGGAAGATAGAGATAATTATAAATTATGTTTCAAAATTAAAATATAAATTTTGGAGCAGATAAAATAGTGCTTTTTGATGGGTATTCATACCACATAGGTGTATTAGAGGCCCTAATGAGTTTCTAGTGTCCTGGGTTTTGATAGAACAATTTCAGGAGATATAATATTATATGCACAGATGGTGTACGATTAGTAGTAACTATATGACTCAACACATTGGATTGTTCTTTTTAAGGAAAAAAATAATTCTATTAAAAATTAAAATTTTACTAGAAAATATTGTGTTCTATAGAGTGTGTAATAGGTATTTCAATACTATTCACCATAGGATTCATAACCATAAGAAGTTATTGAAGTATAATGTCAAGGGTAATGACATACGCTACAAATTATTCTTCATGTTGTGCACCTAGCAGAATGTAGGGGGTATTCCTTTTGATAGTGGAATCACATTGTCGGGGTATGGTTTGTGATAACTTGTCTCCAAACAGTGTATATATATTAAGGGGTGAATATTACCATGTCCCATGACTCCAAAATATTTTCATTATCCATTCTTCTCACTCATTTCCCATTCCATGAATCAACTAAATATCCCCTCTAATCCACCTCTAGGATTGTTTAAATCCCATTCATTTATTGTCTGATTCAAACACGATAGGATTAATTAGATAACTGATGGTTATTCTATCATTAAACTTTCTTATGTTATTTGTCTATATTGGGATTTATATACTTCCATGAGACATGATATTCCCTAATTTTGGGTAATTATTCTATTCTTCCATTTTCGATCATTTCATCTTGAATCAAAGATAAATAATATACAATTGAAGTTTACTAAGAATGAGGTAGGTGGTATACATGAATTTCCATTAATGTTTAATAATTTATTAAATTTTACAATGTATCACTCACTAAAATCTCTATATAAAACTTCTAAAAAATTTATTTAGTTTAAATCAATTCTTAAAACCTTATATTGTTTTCCCTCGAATCCCTAACTCTGTCTATGGATTTTTTCTACCATGAGTCAAACCACCAATTAGGATATTTCTCTTAAATGAATAAGATTATAATTTTATAATTATGGTTTAACCAACTTTTAATTTGTATTTATCAAACATTAAATTTATTACTAGATTGAATAAAAATAAAAAAGTTCATCAAGCATGCATTCATTTTATAAAAAAACATTTTACATGTGATGTATTTTCCATTAAAAAATGTATAATTAAATTCTGAAATTGGAAATGTGATATGGCATGAATGTTTCATTATTATCATGCACATTATAATAATCCACCATTTATGGTGGGTTTACTTTTAATTGATTTTTTACTCGATTATACGAATTAAAATCTCACATTACAAACTTCTAATTGAAAATTTCATGGATTATATACCTTTTCATGGACTTATATTTAGGAATGTACTTAAGAACGACCCTATTTATTATGCAAATGAAATGAATATGAAACAATAATGATGAATCATATTTTAGGACATGTATTTTCATCATGACCCTTTATTCATAATAAAGGTCAGATAATTAGACAAACCACACTTGAATTTTGTTAAGGAATTAATTGAATGGATTTAAAAATTTTATTTTTATTATTTTTTTGATAACGGTTTTTTTAAACTATTATGTGTCAAACATGATTCTTCATGATCCCTTAACATTAGATATTGGACATGACAATTGACATTATTTATTTAGATTTTTTACAAGATGTCCCTTATCATAAATTTGAAAACATATGGAATCAAAACCTTTATAATTTTTGGAAACTATCGGGTATGACATCTATTCTCATTAATTGAGATTAGTAGGCATTAAATCCCATTTTTAAAGTCAGATAATTTTATTTTATCGTTAAGAGTATTTCTTTTTCCTATGACATAAGTCCTCATTTGTTCATGCATATCATTTCATATATGGTTTACATGTATCCATATATATACATGATGGAACATGTTATGAGAAATTATATATTATATTGTAGATGACATACTTATCCGTATTTCCTTTAATGAACCTATATCTATCTTTGTTTCATTTAAATTTTATTACTTTTTTTTATACATGGAAATTTCATTATTTTGTTATCACATATTTGATTTCATTATATAAATTTTTTGGTGGACTAAGAATATTCTCTCACATGATATTTAAACCAAAATATGATTCCTATAATGAACTTGTGGGTATACATTAGGACTTGAATTGTACGTCTCAGTGTGACGTATGTAAGACTATGATTTGAAATGGTGTTTGTGGCTAAGAATGGTCTTGGGAATCCTATAGGAGTTGGGTATTTTATTTATTTTGTATTATATGAGTTAGTTATATTATAAATATTACATGATGCATGTTGATTTTTTTTATTTTGACTCAACATATTAATGCATGAATGGGTTATTTGGCATTGGATGGATTGTTTTTTTTATTTTTACGTTTAAGTTATTATTATCTTCAATATTTTGAATTATATTATTTTTTTACTGAAATGTTTAGTTCTGATCTTGAAGGAATAGTCTCTCCACTATACCACCAATATTCCACCAGTTCTAGTCAGAATCCTTATAAATGCACAGAGTCATGCTTAAGGAATTGTCTCTAACCAAATCATGGAACAATTTTAGTGTGTTCGGGGTTGGTTCATGAAAAATTAGAATTAATGGTTTCTTTTCCCTCATCAAACTATTTTTGTATGATATATGCAAATCAATGAATTATTCAGATAATATGGAATAGATTTTTTCTATGTCGAATAAACCAACACATGTGGGAATGATCATGTTTATAGACATGGTAATATTTTCCATGGTGGTTCTATATTATAGTTGAATATTATTTCACATTGATGGAATATTTTGTTTCTTTGGGTTTCTACATTATAAGGATTACCTCTAGGCATAGAATGGAAAGATAATGGACTTTTTTCAGGCATAATTTCTAGAAAAATATGATTCACATGTTATTATAATGATTATCTATATACTATGATTATTTGATTGTGTGAAATTATTATTTTTACACACAACATTGATGATAATAAAACATTCTTATCTATATACCATTTTTATGGCATTAGTTGCGTGTTTACCAGTATTCCCTACTAATGTGATAGATTTCTAGTTATCACATGATATGTGGTTGGATAAATAATGTATCTTTCATAAACTTAATTGTGTTTTCCAATATATCTTCATGGAGACATATTATCTATTCAAACATTGATTAATTTATGAGATGAAATTATTTTTAAAACAAAATTTTAGAATGGAATGGATTGGGATGGATTTTAATACCTAATATTTGATAATTATAGATTTCATTTAAATGGAATGTCCCTTATATCTTATAAATTATAGATCCCTTATAACTTGGGAATGATGAATCATATCCCAGAGAACTTATATGCTTGATTTGAACCTTATAGTATACATATAACATTTTATTCCTTCGTGAAAATCCCATAAAGGGTGTTCTAAATTTTAATAGTTAGGGGTTGTACTGAAATGGGATACCAATTCAAATTTTTAGAGTTTTTACTCCTTAAATTAGTAATGGATGCCCATATAACTTGTAACAGACCAACCCGAGTCGACCAAAATAACCACCAAAGACATCCCAATATGAGGTGAGGTAAAAATTTGTAAAAACCAACTCTAGGATAAAAGAAAATGAGATATACCACAATATTACAAATAGTAAACAAGGTATATACAACTAATCCAAATGGGATAAACCAGAAAGTACAAAAATTCTAGAATTACAAGTCTCCATGTGACAAACTGTCACCTCTAATAAAAGCCCATACTAAAACAGTGATATAAAGAAAATCCAGCATGCTATAAAATTAAATTCCCTTTACCATTGTTATAAGAAACAAGGTATGTGGCCACCGAAATGTATAAGTAGGGTCTATGAACCATATCCTTGTATGAAACCACCATAATTTCAGGACAATTTATAATATTATGAATAAATAATTTCTATATTTAAATAAAAATAGTTTTACATGAAGTTTTATAAATAACATTTTGAAAAAATTTATAAAACAATCTATGGGTTTTAAAAAAATTTAATATAAAGTTATCCAAATATAGAAACATTCCATTCATAAAATAAAGAGGGTAAAAATTAAAAAATATTAATATAGATGTGAGAAAAAATCAATGAAAAAATTTATCATGTAATAAACAACCTGAAAAAAATTCCACCATCAATTTGGGATCCAACCTATGGGTCCAAAGTACTAGACACTCATGATTCATCAATCCATAATAGTGGACACAACTATTATTGAGTCCTTCCATAGTCCATCGATATACAAGACGTTACCTCCTAGTTCTTTTTCACATAATAAGATTACCCATGTCACATTATGATTGCCACCAAGATTACTTCTGTGAAATGTTTATCAATTACAATATTATAACCATGCTAACTACTTTTTACAAAACCATTTCAATGACAAGACAATCATTTCTAGGTTTTGAAAATCCATTATTTCTTAAATAATGGAAATGTATTTTTTAAATAAAAAATACTTTTAAAACATTAACACATCCCCTTCTAAATTTCAAAACATGCAATTTCATTTCATATATTAAGTAATTAATAAGAACAACAAGAAATTTAATAAATTGGAATTCTTTGATAGATCCATCTACCTTAATGATGTTGAAAACCTGACATCATTTGATGATGGGGGTAGGAAACCACAAGATAAAACATCATAATTAAATTAATGAAAAGAAACTCAAAGGGATTGAAGTAAAACTTTATTTGATTGAAAATCCTTATCTTAGTCGATTACACAACAAAAAATAGGAAACAACTATAAGAAATTCTCACCTGGAGAGGATTAGACCAACCACAATAGTGATCAGTCACTGAATGGAAGAAGTAGGATGGAAGGGATCAACCCAAATTGGTTAGGGAGATCTCTTGGTTTAGAGAGCATGGATTCGTAGAGAATTAATGAAATATATCACTTGTATAGTGGAATAAAAAAACAACACTGGGATATTTACATGATGTGTCATCAATTTAGATGTTGTGAAAACATTAGGTTCCATATACACTAAAAAACTCATCACATTTTTATTTAAGAAAATGGATTTTTATACATATACGGCATGTAACTATTACATGGAATGTAACCCCTTAACACAACATATCCAATTAATGGATTATACCCAACATCCAATATAAAACATGAAAGTTCTGAATAAATGGAATAAAAATGAATGTTCGATACTGAAAATTCCATAAAATACCATACTTCACCATTATATTTATTCCACCAAAGTTCATGTTTTAACATACTTGAACAATGAAAAAGGAAATGTAGTGAAATGATTAAAACATACTTAAAATAAAGGTAATGGCGCATTAAAATCTTCCAAAAATAAAATATTTTTTCCCCAGAAATTTATCCAAACCCTGGATTCACAAAAAGAGAAGGCCAATACTACATGATCAACAAATATCTCTCCCATGTCTTGTGGAAATCGTGTACTTACTTCAATAGTAACTAGACTATGCGGAAATTATTACCACATTTTACCTTATCTTGAGGATCTATAATATTAAATGGATACTCAACAAAAGATATATCAAGTTCATTATCTACATCCTCCAACATAATCACATTAGAAGGATGTATCATAACTCCTCATCTAGGAAACATGAAACATTTCAGGGAAAGAATTCAAACTAGATGGAAATTACAATCAGTAGGATACCCTTTGAAGTATCTCAATGATCTCAATGGTTCCCATAAACCATAGTACTGACTTTCCCATCTTACCCAACCGATTATGTCATATAAAACTAAAAAAATTATAAAAAACATTTTCACCAACCACAAACTCTAGTATCCCCCAGTGATGGTCGACATAATTTTTTAGTTGACTTACATCAATGATCAGATGACTCTAGATCAATTATACCATATCTATCATCTCCTAAACTAGAATCAGACATCCAAATACTGTTATCTGAACTATTAATAGTCTATGGTTGATCAATATGGATATCCAAAGAAAGCCTCGAAGAGTGCAATCCTGATTGATGCTTGATAAATATTTTTATAGAAAAATATGACCATTGTAATATTCATATACCATGATCCACCAAAATAAATCACAAATCCCAAATAATATCCTCAAGAACCAGGAGAAAACACTCTATATATCCATCTAACTCTTAATGATAACCTATTCACAATTTTAACATATAACCCATTCCCTTCTACTATAATTTCTTGAATATCGATGTGAAACTCATGTCCTAGTTGGAAGAAATTAAAGAGGTAACTCCATGAAGTCCCACAATATCTTTTCCATAAAAATCACCAATTTATTCCAATTTATTCACATAAATTATTGTCATGAAATTCACAGATTTAGTGGTTTTGTTGATAATTAATCAACTTTCATCCATTGAACAAGGATTTTGTGGTAAACTATAAATGAAATCCACGTAAATTTCATCCCACTTCCATATTTGAATGGGTAAAGGTTTCAAAACCCTTTTTGTATCTATGGTTATACCTTAAATCTCTGGAATGTGAGACACCATGATACAAAATACACAATTGACATCCTCAACCTAGACCACCAATACTAATGTCTCAAATGATTGTACATCTACGTAGACATGGGTGAATAGACCATCACGATCAATGTCCACTGTCTAACACCTCTCATATTAGAGAAATATGATCAACCAACCTACTATGAAATTATAATGATAAAATGGGAGAATAATACCATAGACCTGATGTATCCACACCATTAAGGAATTATGCTATTTTATATCTCTCATTGTATGTTGTCGACTCAAGTCAAAAATGATCACCAAAATATGAGTTAGTCTTTATTGAAGTGAAGAACACCTGTCCACCAACCTTCTTCACTAAAAATTTCATCTCAGCAAAAAAATCCATAGATACCACTCATCAATTGATTCATTCACCACTTGTATCAGTACACTTGCTATTAGTCATTGGAAACCAAATTACCTTTCCTGGGGTTATATAAAATATCAAATAAATGATATAGCAAAACTCAACCCATAGTCTCCATCACAAGTTTAGATACCTCTATGTTAAAAATAATAATTTGTGATTTTATGATCATATTATACTGTTAATCTATCAAAAAATGTTAGCGAATACATGTCTTGAGTGAAATCATAATTGATTACAACTAAAGATCATGGTTAGGGTAGTTCTTCTACTGAGGTAATGAATGTTGTGATCCATAATCTAGAACATGTTTCCCTTGTATCAATACATGTTGAAAACCTATACCTCAAGCACTGTAGAAAAAAATCATAACACGAACCAAGTTTTGTGATTATAAATATTGGTTCTAAAGTCAAACTCACATTCAAAACTGCAAAATATCTCTGATATTTTTCATCCGACTCATACATTACACCCTTATGGGTCAATGATGTCTTCGAAGATGAAATCCTGGAGAAGTCCAAAACACACCATCTATAATATCCAGCAAACCCTGAGAAGCTCCGAATCTCAAACACTTTTCTAGGATTTTACCATAACATAATCATCCATACCATTCAAAGATACACTAATACTCCCATCTCAGATATCTCATTCCATTGAAAATTCACCTCTTATATCGAAAAATATAACATGGAATGTTTTCCATATTGATGATATTCATTCAACATTTTAAGAAAGATATTCAAATAGACAACATGTTCTCACTCTAACTAAGATTACTCCAATATATAGTCAAAGAACACAATAAAAAAAGAGTCCAAGAACCAATGAATGATTCATTTCATCAAATGAATAAATACAACATGAGAGTTAGTGAGTCTGAATGGGATGAATTGAAATTTGATATGACCATATCATATCTGAAACATTGTCTTGGTTATGTACACCTCTAGAGAATTAAACATAAGGTTCCTTGACTATGGGATAGTCTAATAAAAAATATTATCCCCTTTAAAAAATTAAAATAAGTAATCAATTTTTGAAAATGGATATTACTTCTAAATGATCACGTAATTAAAATTATGATATTCAATAAAAATATTGAGAATTATTTATTCATTATCAGGAAAGAAAATAGGTGATGCCCTTGATGAAACTAAAAAAAAAATAAACCCTTTCTCTTATAGGTTATCAATATGGACATTATTAATCATCAATGTATCTGGTTCCATTCAATATGAAGACATATAAATAAGTACCATTAATTGGAGTAGGTAAATTTTAAACCCAACCTATCTGTTTGGTGGTAAGAAAGATAAAACATCCATAAATACCACGGGGTATGCACACACAAAATTAGGTTTTTACCCTCCCAATAATAAAAGGCAAACTGCATCAATTGAACCTTCTAAAAACTATCATAAGACTATACAGGAATAAGGAAACACAAGGCTTTCCCTTCTTGATATAGAGTCCCACTAAACCTAGAAAACCTGAGTGACCCCATAAGTAGATACAAAATATAATACATAGCGATAATATTATATCTTGGAATTCATGATGATAATAAAATTCATTCATATAATCAAGTATAATTGTTCATGATCAAGTAGTAAAAAGTTCCAAACCAACACTTTGTCATAAATCACCACTCAAAACCTGGGGAACTTGAATATTTGTTAGGACCTCTTTTCTAAAGGTATGGAATGATCCATGTTGAATGAAATAACATGTGATCACAAAAAAAGCAATTATTATAACATTGATGCTATATAATAATGAGTATAACATGAATCAAATAAATCTAGAACTATAAAATACAGTATAATACCATAACTGACAAAGTACATAGCCCTTCTCTAGATTTCAATGGAAGACACTCTACCATATAATGATTTCTGGACATAATTACCGAGAAATTACCAATGGTCTAAGAATGAGACACACCGCCATTTGAAGAATAAACTTCAAAACATGATCCCTTGGATAATGTGGATCCTATATTTTTTCCTTGGGAAATCTTGTCATAGAAAATTTTTAGACTAAAAAATCACCGAAAAAGTTGATAGGACCTAATATCCTCCATACAATGAGGTTTATTATGAAAATTACTCCCAGGCTAATAGAAGATAATTTATTTATTCCTCAAAGAAGAACATAAAATAGGTTCTGTAAAAAACTAACCAATCTTATGATTCATTTTATAATAAGAAGAAGTATGGTGACTAACTGATGCACACACTGATCCTACCCCAAAACCAATCTATCCATCTATGTCTTCCTCATGCAAATATATTTTACCCACTACCTCAACAATTTTTAGAAGGAATAAATGAACTCTAATCCACAGAATAATTGAAATCACCCAATCTCAATTCGAATATCCATTATGTAGTCATTAGTGATGAATCCTGATGATTATATTATTGTCTACCAAAGACACAAAACCAACTCATATATTTCTAATAGACTTCAGGATAAGTAACCTCTTTGATACAGAATTGTTAAATGCAAATATGACTCAACCAGACTAGCCACACAAGTCATCTGATTGTGAGGAAAGATAAAAAAATACAATCAAATGTCTTTAATAAAATAAAAACAAGACATACATCTGGTGTAAATTTTTGAAACAAGTAAGATAAAACTAAGACAAATTTTATAAACATAGATATATCAAAATTCTAGACTAAAAGTCTAAATGTGACCAACCATCACCTCAAAAAAGAAACCCAAAATGAAACAAAAATATAAAGAGTAGATAACCTTCTACCGAATGCCCTTCCATTTATCTATGTCATATAAAAAAGTTCTACAAACACCCAATAATAGTAGTGGGTTGTGATGAATAAATCCTATTAAGAAATCACTAAATAATTTATAAAAGTTATAATATATATAATTAACATGTTCTAGATATAAAACAAATTAGTTTCAAATGAAATTTTATAAATAAATTATTTTTAAAACATTTATCATAAAATTATTGGATTTGAAATAAATTCCATATCATGTTGATACTGCTAGAAACATTCCAGTCAAAATGAATAGAAGAAAGGAATTTTGATATATAAATATAGATGTGAACCAATATCCGTGAAATAGAATATCATGAAATAAATAATAAAAAAATGAACCTTACATTTAAGATATATCCAAAAGGAAAATCCATACAAGATGATCATGATCTAAAATTGAAAAAAGTATTGATAAAACTAATATTAATTCCTACCATAGTCTACCAATTTATAAGAGGTTTCCACCTAGTGGTTTCAAACACACTAGGGTTACCTGTGTATCATTCTCTATCTACCCACTGATTCTACAGTGAAATTTTTTGTCAATTTCCATCTTAAAAACCAATCTTATATTTTTATAAAACCATTTCTATGAAAAAACCAATATTATTTGGGTTTTTAAAAATCATTCTTTTCAAATCAAGAAAATTGTATTTTCAAAGAAAACCCCACTTCAAAATATGGACCCACTCCATTTTTAAATGAAACACATTTAATTTAATTTAAAATATAGGTGATTTTATAAGAAAAACAATGATATTAAGTATATTATAATTCATGTATTGATCCACCTAACTCATGGATTTTGAAAACCTAACCTCTCTTCCCAACAGGGGTTGAAAACCACATGATCTACCTTCAAAAGAAGATACATGACAATAGACTGAAAGGGATTGATAGAAAACATGATATGATTACAAATACCAACTATAATATGCACAGAAAACATAAAAAAGGAAGAACTAGAATGAATTCTCACCCTAAGAAGAGAAATCCAACTACAACAGTGATCACTCACTGAAAAAATTGATTTGAATGGAAGGGAGCCACCAAAAAATTCCTAGGGATAAATCTATGTTGAGAGGTGAAGGAGGAAAAGAGAATGGATAAAATATATTACCAATAAGGAATCCTAATAAACCAACACCATGACATTTACATGGTTTTTAACCCATTTAAACATCATATAATCATCATGTTCCTTATAAGTAGGAAAAATAATCATGTTTTTAAATAAAATAATTAATACACACATAACTTGAACATCTAAGATGATATATAAAATATTTAAACCATATAACATTTAATAAATTTTTACTAGCTACCATTATAGGGATTTTACTTCACTTACATGTCATGTAAGTGTGCATCGATCAGCAAAAAAAGTAGGTTTTATAATGAAAATTACAACAAACCATTGACTTCACTATTGGATTTATCCTTCCATTTTCCTGCTTATAAAAAATATATGAATTAAAAATAAATAAAAATTATTTATTGGAACATAATTTATTGATACATAATGGGTAGTTTCATAACAAAACACATGTTGGATTAGAGGGAACCTCATACGTCACAATTTCCACTATTCATGCTTTAGTACATAACAAAATGGTGGTCCATTTAGATCATATTGGATGGTTTTTTAATGTGTTTATATCCATATATATTATCATTACCCACTCATGAAAATATTTACCCCTCATGGGCTGGCAATTATATAATGGGGATGGTAACTTCCCATGTTCTGCCTCTAAAAGGCCCAAGATTTGTGATTAGCACAGAGAGTATAATAATCAAATAATGGAATTATTTAACATCTATGAAAACAAGTGGATGAGATATATATGATAGATATAATAATAAACACCTTCCTATATATATATATATAACATGTGGAAAAAAATGAAATTTCCTACAATACTATAAAAAATGAATGGAAAACTACAAGTACCAAATAGGTAAAGATGATAGTGACCAAAATTCTGAAAGAATTCCTACAAAATCACAAGCTAGTATTATCAAGTATGGTCTCCAGAATTCATATTCTAACCAGAATCCATTATATATATGTGTAGTATGAGATTAAAAGGATACTCAGTAGGATCCTCCCCAGATCCTCTCGTAAAAAATATGAATAAATAATGTAAAATAACATTGAACAGCCATGAAAGTAACTCATCAACTAAATAGGTATATTATGTTTATAGCCTCATCACGACTTACTCTAACCAAATATCACAAAAAATAGTGAATATAATCTAATGATGAAACATCAGGGGTACGTTGCTGCTACTTCCCCACTGGTTTTCCACTATTCCAAAATGTCACATGTCATGATCTATCTCTCTGCAAAAACAATCTTTTCCAAAGACACTTATGAAAGTCATCACAAAAAACACATCAAGAATCACATAATCACATAATCCAATAAACATATACATATAAAGAAACCGAGTTTTTCAAGATCCAACATAACAAGTATGGGGTGTATCATAAATCCATTATTATAACTCAATCCATCACATCCCATACACTTAGAAAGTACATCAATCCATAAAAACCCATAAGTTAAATACATATAATAATTCTTCAGAAGCTATATATAGAGATAAATGAGTTTATAATAACAAAAATACCTTACACCCCTCAACACCCATATATAGAAAACTAATTACCATTCCTACTCTCATAAGTAACTACGTAGATAGGAGAGAAGGGGTAGAGGGAATAGTCATCCATCCATCCTCCCACTAGGTTATTGAGAAAAAACCCTCCCATAGTATACTAGGTATTATTTTCCATAGTATAAATAGGTGACTTATCATATGAGATAACATATCAAAAAATATATAACACATATCACAAACACAATATGTTAATAACCTATTCTGAAGATCAATTGTAATTTTCTTTTCTTGAACAAACAACTACAATTACTAGGGACTAGATATCGTATAAGATGATAATAATTTTAAATTATAAATGAATTGATAATTTTAATTTAATAATTATATATTTTTAATACTTTATTGTAAATTAAATTGACCATTAACATTATTCCAAGATACATTAATTCACCACTAATGTGATGTACTTTCTATCTAGTCATAATCATAACTATGTCCATGGTTTATCATGATTGAAATAATTTTATCATTTTCACTCCATCAACACAAACCCTAAGGTTTAATATTTATTTATTCACTATTATAATCATTAAATAATATATGCACTATATAAAAACCATTCTATGACACCACCAAGTGGAATTAAACTACCCAGTGCACCAATCTACCTCATTCTGTGGGGAAAGGAGTTTATATAAAATAAGAAACCTGGAACTCTACCATTAGAAAGGTTCATTTCAAGAAGGAATCTACTGTTATAACATAAATTAGTAAGAACATATTCAATATGTTCCTTCATCTCTAGTTCTATACTAGATATCCACATGAATATACTAATGAATCTCGATATCACATGCATAAATAACTATAATATCTTCTGGGAATCCCTTCCCACATCACATCAACCATCCCCATCTCAACTATCCCATTCTCATATCACATCACAATGATAATCTAACATCCATATTACATCAAAAAATAATATGTAAATAAACAAAAAACATTATATTGGTAAATCTTGTCCCTAAATATTGTAATTACCCATAAAAACAATATCTCAAATCTTCAAACACAAGGCACTCAGCTTTCTCTAGAAGACGGGAAACTCATACCCTAGAAATTAAAATTATCAGAAAAATATTTTTTGTTAAATAATGAATTAAAAAATTTATTATTAATAGGTTTCCCATGTGGTTAACCTAAGTCATCATCGAATAATAAGTAATCAAAATTTAAATATTCTTTTAGAATTAAAATAAGTTTTAACAGACATAGAAAAGTACTATTCTAATTAACATGCATTTTTTCATTTGAAAAAATATCACAAGAATTATCAAGATTCATGTTTTGTATCAACCTATTTATCATGTACTAACATAATTAACTAATAATTTTCATTTAATCCTTTTGAATTAGCATCAAATTAAATGAAAGACCATGTTCATTTTACAAGAATATTCTTTAATTAATTATCCAAATATTTATTTATTACTGGATTTATGTTCATTAAAATTTCTATCAAGACTGAAATTTTATTCCATAGAAACATATAAAATTGTAAAAAGAATAAAATGGATATATTACTATCTTGAAAATTAATAGGCAGTCTGGGATATTTTTATCAAACAACAACATGTGATCACAAAATAAATCATTATTAATCTTTTTAAATATTTATTTAGTTAATCCCATTTCCATCAAAAGGGATAAACCATATTAACATAATTATTAAATAGAATAAATAAGAATTAATATATTACATTCCTCAATGGTTTCAACATTACTGGTGTGTGAATGGAACCATTTCACAGAACTTAATCACTCCTCCTAAAAGAGATGCATCCCAACAAGGAAAACATTAAAAACCACACCATAAAAATCAAAGTACACTTTATTAGAATGATTGGGTGAAACCACCACATCATGGATTGAATAGTATGGAGGGTCAATATAAAAGAAACATGCGGGATAAAGTTATATTCTTTCTCCAATCTCTAAAAACTAAATAAGGGAAGTATAGAATTGATCTCTATCGAAGGGATTCCAAAAATGTCTAAAGATTGAGCCATTGGACTTCTGTGGCTTGTGATAAGGGTTGTAGGGTTTCATAAAACTCATGATGATGTAACAAATTAATGATAAAATCATATTATTTTTTCAACTCATGAACCATTTAACATGGTGTAATTACTGGGATTGATGTTCCATAAAACATTCAGTCGTCTCATTCCATTTGGTATTGGTTTATTTCAAATAATGAGGCACCCAATGAACTTGATTCACAAAATCTATAAATGAATTTCATTCCACGAATAAATCACTCACCAATTTATTAAACTATACATCTAATATTTGAACTCTTTCACCATGTGAATTATCCCTAGATCTATATTTTTATCAAGAAAACACCACCAGGGCTACTCAATTCCTCCTCTGAGTACCTCAGAATTCAGAAACACAAAAAGGGTTTCATAAGCTGTATCTGGGGCCTTATAATAGATAACTCTAAAAACATTCTAATCCAAAATAATCCAAAATCAATCCATAGACAAAAACAAAAGGGTTATTCTAAATATAAACCTAATGAGATATATATTAAGGATCTTCCCATCATATTAGTTCAACCACATCATAATAAGAACAACACGAATCAACATAGTTGATAAAAAAATACTAAAAACATTCATGGGGGAGATACCTATAAAATGAGGGCATGTATACCAACGATAATGAAGATGGAACCATATCACAAACCAAATATGTTAACATCCATAAAACAAACAAAGTTACAAGAGAATATATAAACATCAAATAGATAATGGTACTAAGTGTGTATCTGTTACTCACATTCAATGGTACTCTACTACACACCACCATATCGAAAGAATAAATTAACCGAGGTTTAGAACTCACACACAAAACCTTCTCATAGAGTTATAATATCTCCAAAGGCTTCTACTCTAAGGTTGCATCATAATCAAAATTGATATCTCCCCAAATGATGACGTGGTATTCATCATGAAGGTAATAATAAAGCTGTGATAGGTGAAAAAAATTACGTATTATTATTATATGTAGTGAAGTAATATCGGATATTTCATTACTCCAACACGATCCAACACCTCAAAGTGTCCAAAAAATGAGGTGAAAGCCTAATCCCATGACAAAACCTTTACTCCCCATAATGAGGATTCACCATAAATAATATATGATCTCCAAAAATGAAATCTAGAGGTCTCTTACTCTTATTGTCATAGGATTATGATTATATTTTGGTACCTTATTCCTCTATCAAATTAACTTTACTATATCTTCTTTATTCTGTACTATTTCTTTCCTAATAATATCTACCTCTCCATCCCCAGTATAATAAAAATGGAGAATGGAATTTTTTTTCCATACAAGTATTCGAATGTTTCAATACCAATGGTGGAGTAGAAACTATTATTGAATAAAAACATAACCAAGGGTAGGGGAAACAACTTTGAACCTCCAAATTCAGGGTATTAGTGTGTAAAATGTCTTCAATAGTATGGATGGTCCACTATGTATGACCTTGAATCTATGGATGAAATGAAGTTATAAGACATAACTCAGAGAAAAAAGTATATTAGAGATCTCTCCACACAATGGAGGTAAACTAGGGATCCGGATCAAATATGATCATCCTCGGGACTCCTTATCTTCATAACTCCTCCTCTATATAATTCCATGGGAATGCGTCCACGAATCTCGACTCCTTGATCACTATAATTTGTGTTGATTTCATCAAATGATCTTTTATCACCCATACATCATCGAATTATCCAATGATCAAGGTAAATAGGTAATGTTGTCCATAGATATTTCAACCCACTTTCACTAGGAAACATCAAATGGCTGGAGAAAACTAATGGAAAAAATTTTCCTCTTCCATCGCCTTCTGGAAGAACAAACATTTAGGAACAAACTCTATAACTACATGATTCAAACTAGGCCACTGAAAATATCCAATCATATATCATTATATCATTATCACACTAAGATGTACAAACAAGGATATGTTATGAAACTCAAGTAGAACCATCTCACACATCACCTAATGAATTAAAATAATTTACTAGAACAACACATAATGTTTTCCATCCTTACACTATCTATTATAGGAATCACTAAAAAACATAGTCCCACCAAACCTCCACCACAGAATAAACTGGCCAAAACTACTCTTCCTACCACACAAAATACAACTACACCATCATCTGGAAAATAAAAAATCTATCTCCAAATCCTTCTATATAATGATGCATCATTTGAAGTTCTTCCATATCTCTCCAAGAATCTTTGGTTTCACAAACATCATCACTATTTGACTTCCTACATAGCACATCATCTACAACATTTCCATTTTCCTACCATTTATAAAATTTTTATGCCCTTATACTTTAATAATTACATACATTTACATTGATGTATGATCATGTCATTCTAGGATTGCACATAACTCAATATATTATAGTCAGTAAAAAACACAAAACACTCACTGATAAGGTCAGGTCGACCCAACTTCAATGAAAACAGAACTGTATCTATCAAAAGATAATGATTGGAATAGATTGTTCATCAGGAGGCACTTATCAATAACTATAATTGAAAATTGATCTCTACTACACAATAACATAACCTAATTTAAGATATGAAGTCTCACATAAATCCTCAACTTGTACTCCTTCATCATGAAAACAAAGAGCGTGAGAACTGGAAAACAACTCATTGAGATATAAAAAAGTCTCCTAAAATTGTTCATTCAGAAATAATTACTGATCCTTCAAAATTAATGTTGTTAGGGGAACTAAACCACGAGTTAAATTGGTTAAAACACTCCTATAATAGCAACCAAGACAACGGATAGCTCACTCCTCTAACACTATATTATGGGATTCACATAAAAAAAATTCCCTTATCTTTGAAGTATCCACAACTAATATCTACTTGGAAGTGAAATTACCTATCAAATAGACTTCATGATTCAAAAACACATATATTGAAAACATCTTAAAAAAATAATCATGATGAATTACTCAGATAATGGAATGCATATTTTTTGTGGGGTCTACCTCAGATAAAAAATACATAAGGATCTTGACAATCAAAACCACTACAAATATAACAATCAAATATCAAATCCCTATCTTCAAAAAACCGATGACAATGGATCAAGCATTCATCAAAAGGAATAAAAAAACAACCAAATCATAATGTGCATAATGGAAGTTGAATGTAGTCTTATAAATATCCATATCCATTAGGAACATTTATTGATATCCTATCTAGGTATAATTCTTTGATAACCATATTTCTCTAATTAGTTTAATGTTTAAATAAAAAATTCATATAACACGATAGTAGGTCTTCACCGTCTCTTGGTTTATGAGATGTTAGTTAATAAAAAACTACAAACAAGATTTTTTCTACTTGACGAACAAAACCCAGGAACCCTAAGGTGACTCACATTCCCAAAAAAACATCACTATAATAGTTCATAATACTATAATCTCATCCCTCACAATACGTAAGGAACCATCATATATAGAGACATCAATATCTGATACACCACTAATAGTCGCTCAATTAAAAAAATCATTTTACTATCAAGAGGGTAATGCTGCAACCTCATTTGGGAAGAGATCATGGTAATTTTTAAAAACATTTTAAACACATACTATCAAAAATCAAATGAACATAGTATTACCTAATCCATTAAGGAAGATAAGGATCGAACATTTCACTTACACATATGAGGGTCTCACTCGCCAAAAAACACCACTAACTCCTTATAATTTCCATAGAACACAACATTCATCCCAATTTAATCTGTGATATCCTTCAATGAATAAAAATAATAACTATTGAGGATTATGTAATAAGGTTATATCTACAGTAATAAGAAATTTACCAAAGAGTAGTGATACGCCAAAACTAGCTCACAGTCTTTATATACTTCGTAAAAGATAACTCAACCTCCAAATGATATAGTCAACAATAATGGAATAGTAACCTACTCTACATCAATACCAATATCATGGATTACGGTTGGTTATATAGATGAGTGTGTCACTCATAAATGAAACAAATCAAGAAACCATTTAGAAAAAATAAAAGGGCACCTCAAATGATGTCCAACTCACCTGATAATGGAAATTCTAAAGAATAAAGAAGACCAAAGCTTCTCTAACCCTACTAATGAGCACATTTGTGGCCGTAATATACTCTCTAAGTATGTAGATAATATTATGATTATACTGGTACATCCACATATTAATTCCATTTATCCCAAACTAGAACTGTCACGAACCTACCCGGGTCGACCCTGAACCGGTCACTTGAGCCGGTCCGCGGCATGTCCTGAGGGGAGTTCCCGATCCCCCCGGGAAGGAAACTAGTGTTGGGCATCAAAGTTAAAACATTTGGAACGATTTGGCCCATAAAAGATAAAAAATATAATATTAAACAGAACAAAAGCACTAAACTCTAGCAGTAGAAAGAAATAAAACCAAACAGCCGACGTACCACCATGTGACCCTTCGGTCACCTCCCAACCAAGGCCAACATTGCTCCCAAAATGAGCAACTTAGCCAAGAAAACTTGAACAAGAGAAACCTGCGACTGAAATGAAAAAAATGGGCATGAGCATTAAAAATACTCAGTAAGGATGCCAAAGTAAACCACAAAATCCAACCAAGACCACTTTCTAGAAACAATCCCAAAAACACTAGTTTGCACATACAAAGATAGAAAATAGGGTTTTCATGTTTTAAAGAAAAAAGGATCCTGATTTACCCTTTCAAAAACCAACACACGCCACAACCCGTTTTCCCTAAAAACAATTCATTTCTCGAAAACTGAATTTCAAATCCATGTTTATCACATTTGTGCAAAAGAAGAACAGGTAACAAGTAAATTATGGAAACCAAGTGCATGTAAAGGTAAACAAGAAGATATAAGCAATAACCATGGGTGATCCTAAACATCCCTAGAAAACCCCTGGACGTACTTGGGTTCAGACTACCTGTCGGCATAGTACTCCACAGTCAATAACCAACTGGCTGCCCCAACAGCCAACCGGTGGCACGCCCCACAAGGCTTACCTACCAAGGAGGGACTAACCCATCTAATCGGGGTTAGCTATAAACCATCAATCGATTCTCTAAAAGACGCCCAGGAACCCATGGTGGTTTTAATAATACTGTGTAAGTAGGAGGCCCTCGCACGCGTGACTTATCTCACCGCACTTGCCAACCCCTTACACGGACACCACTACACAACAACCCTTGAAGGAAATTCCCCCTGTAGAGATGCCCACAAATATGTATATATGAATTCTTTCACATTAAACAAGGTTCCAACCGGGCCTTCATGGCATTTCCAGTTTCAAAACATTTCGTAAATGATTTAAGTTGTCAATCGGGCACACACACTTTTCCCAAAAGACAGTACAAACACCCCATTCAAAACCCAATACCAAATGGGGTTCAAACCGAACGACCATTCAACTCACGCCAAAAGCCAACTGGGCCAACTTCTTTTTATCCCTCCTTGAAATACCAAACCATTTCATCAAAAACCTGTCTTTATGAAAATAGTTTTTATGTGTCATTTTCATTTGGAGGTACATCCATGTGAGCACCTAGTGCTCCCTTGGATGTGCCAACATCCAATGACACATCTTGTTTTTAGAAGAATCACCTTAGAAACCATTTCCATAGAACACTTAGCATTGAAACCAAACCCAATTCTTTCACAACACTTTATAAAAGAAAATTTCATCTTTCAAACCAAAACACCATTTCCAAAACATTTTCTACGACAACCCATTGGTTCATCATTTTGTCAAACAAACACACCAAACCAAATCTTACATTTCTAAAACACAATCACTATCAGTTACAACCAAACACATCACAAGGCACTCAATTTAACATTACCAAGAACCTATTCATTTCATATAAACCAACATGAAAAGCCACATTCAGAAATTTAGAACAATGATATAACTACGTCAGATGCTTTTCATAAATACAATAGAGATGCAAACGATATAAAAAGGATTAATTAAAAAACATTCAGGTTCTCAAGGATTGAATCAAAAAGGGAAATGGTTGGAAACACCTACCTCAAGGATTTGGTCGAGCCAAATCTTTCGAAAACACACCACCATCTGCTCACGTACACGCACTCCCACAAAAGTGCACGCACTCAAAAAAAATCTCCACACCTTAACAAGACATTCGACGCCCAAAGTCAATGCGGCGCGGATGAACGCACAACAAAATAAAAACCAGGGACTCAAAAACAACTTCAGACACTAAAAAGGATGATGCAAAACAAAACAGCGGCATAGAGAGACATTGCAAAAATAAAAATTCAGGTAAAGCTGACTCTGGACCAGATAAAGACCTCAAGGGTCCGCAACTCAAATTCACATATAAATTCTCGTAAGAATATATAACAAAGTAAAAAATATATCCTTACCAAAATATCATCAAGGGGAAAACGAGACCGCGCCCGAGCATAGCGGAGGTGCAGCGAAGAAGGTTGGGTCGCGCCGGAACAAGGCAAAGGCATTGCGCAAGGGTTTGGGTCACGCCAGAACGAGGCAGAGGCATCGCGAGAGGGGTTAGGGTTGCGCCGGAACAAGGCAGAGGTGTCGTGCAGGTGTTAGGGTTGCTCCGGAACAAGGCATATGTGCCACGCAGGGGTTCGGGTTGCGCCGGAACAAGGCGGAGGCACTGCGAAATGCCGCATTCTCCAGAATCGCGTCGGAAAGGGGGCTGGGCTTGCCGGAAATGGCTGCCGCCGGTCGGAGGGACGCCGGTGGAAGGGAGGGATGCAGAAGGGTGTAGGGAAGTAGGGAAGCACTAGAACAGGGCTGGCGGCGGCGATTTACGGGCAGTGGAAAAAGGGGGGCCGAACGGGGAGCCGAACGGGGAGCCGGAGCTGGAGAGCCGGAGGCGTCCAGGAGGCCGGACGGGGTGCGGTGGGAGGGTGCCGACAGAAGGGGTGTGGGGTTCGGTGAAGGTGCATCGCACGGGGTCGGGCAAGCTGGTGGTGCAACGTGACTGGACAGGGGGGGTGCATGGGGCGGCTCCGATGGAAGGAGGGGGGCAACGCGGGAACTCCCCAAACTGAACTCATCCCACATTCTCAATGCTAACAGAATAACTCCACCACTAGGATTAAAACTACTCTGAGAAAAACTGACACACTGAGACACTAGGAAGGTGGAAACCCCTACAAAACTCAAACACACTATATGAAAAGCCACAAAGAGGCATCCGGTCTAATGAAGAGCCCATAAATTACACCCATTAATTTTGCAGAACCAAACATCCCCCTAATGTACGCAGCTAAGACCATCCTCAAGATCAAACCAGGTTCGTTTAGTCATGAACCTGACGCCTTCCAAAGAATATGAATGATTTAGAAACTACACCAAGAGAAAATAAGGCCACTTGGATTGCAGAAGAACTAGCTCATCACGCGACCAGAAAAAGAATGATCTTACCACGACGACAAGAATAGGACAAGAAAACTTTGGATACTTCCCTTTAGAAAGCTGAAAACATAGTCCGAAGCAAGGCTCTACGCACCCTCGCACTCATGACTGTGCGCGAACTTCACCCCGAGACCTGTGGTTGGGGCTCTAATGGCTGAAGCACCCCTGCCTCACAGTTAGGCATTTGCATTCTCCAGTCCCCAACTTCTTCCTCTTCTCGACGATTCAAACGAACACAATGGTGGAACGTTTTAAAAGGGATGTAAGATGGTGGCTTAGAATGCCCAAACTAGCCATACTGGTGGCGCACAAGAGAACGGTTAGACAACCGGAAGTCAGCACCGATGAAGATGGTGTCTTTGCGACAGGTTCCTCCAGCAAACACTCCTTGCCAGATGGGGAACCAGCACTAGAGCCAATTACCATTAAACACACCCAAAACTTCAATTATGGCGAGGCATTTCACCTTTACTAGTCCAAAACTGGACCCTCAAATAAACCTAAGATGATACGAACCCTAAACACCCTGGGAGTTCCCAACAACCTGAAGACCCACTCTAATTTCACAACCACACAACTGCCTCTAATGGTCTTTGATTACATTGATCGATAGGCGACATGAAAAAAGAACTGAAAACTGGGCATGACTCATTAGCAACCTTAGCAACCTTTCTGGGCGACATACTCAGAACAACACGAAAAACACAACTGAAATCGGCATATATCCAAAACTCAATCAAAACAACAGTTCGAGCCAAGGGAAAAAAACTCATAAGCTAAACATATATAAACAAAAGCATAAATCACCTTTCCAAACCCATCATTTATTTAAGATTTTAAAACTCACCCATGGAACCTTATGAACCGTCACATGTGCGTTCATTCAATCCCGCTCACATCACCTGCGAACAAGTCCCCCACGCACCTCCATACAGACCCATGCACGTGTGACCCTTCATAAGGAGTGTCAATGTTCAAACACTTCTTTTCCTTACCAAATCCAAACACATACCATGTTTTTCCAAAACAATACACCTTCTCTTTAAAAACCCACTTTAGTAATTTCAAAACCAATTTGGAAGAAACACATTTCCATTTCAAAACCAGTTTTACTTTTATGGCACACTCAAACCAACCGAGATTAAAACAAAACACAAGCAAAAACAGACCACCGGAACAAGGAACTAGTGCATATGCCTAACTCGGCAACATGGTGGTGAGACATATCCAATGTAAGGTATATCACTAAAACGACCTTCAATTGGACACTTGGACTCCACATGGGTCACCACCCCATTTGAGGCCACAACATGAACCAGTCCGCCTTCATTATCATCCCTCAAACCATAATAACCAAAGGCAAAAGACTCAATACCCAGACTACCCCTGGTAACTCAGGTCTCGTCATGGGCGGTGGTGATCAAGCACCAACCCTTAACCTACCTCCTGAGTCCCAAAAAATCCTAATCTCCTTCTACCAGAAATCCCAAATAACAAGGGCCTCCTCTGATACCATTTTTTCACGAACCAACCTGGGTCGACCCTGAACCGGTCACCTGAGCCGGTCCACGAGAAGTCCCGAGAGGCATTCTCGATCCCCCGGGGACAGAAACTAGTGCCGAGCATCAATGTTAAAACATTGGGAACGATTTTCCCCATAAAAGATAAAAAAATAAATAAATAAATAAGATTAAATAGAAAAAAGCACTAAACTCTAGCAGCGGAATGAAATAAAACCAAACAGCCAACGTACCTCCATGTGACCCTTCGGTCACCTCCCAACCAAGGCCAACATTGCTCCAAAAATGAGAAAATCAGCCAAGAAAACTTAAACAAGGGAAACATGCATCTGAAATGATAAAAATTGGCATGAGCATTAAAAATACTCAATAGGGATGCCAAAGTAAACCACAAAATCCAACCAATAACACTTTCCAGAAACAATCCCAAAAACACTAGTTTGCACATACAAAGATAGAAAATAGGGTTTTCATATTTTAAAGGAAAAAGGATCATGATTTACCCTTTCAAAAACCAACACACGCCACAACCCGTTTTCCCCAAAAACAATTAATTTCTTGAAAACTGAATTTCAAATCCATGTTTATCACATTTTTTCAAAAGAAGAACAGGTAATAATTAAATGTTGGAAAAAAAGTGCAAGTAGAGGTAAACAAGCAGATATAAGAAATAACCATGGGTGATCCTAAACATCTCTAGAAAACCCCTGGACATACTCTGGTTCAGACTACCTGCCGGCATCGTACTCCATAGTCAATAACCAACTGGCTGCCCCAACAGCCAACCAGTGGAACTCCCCACAAGGCCTACCTACCAAGGGGGGACTAACCCGTATAATTAGGTTTATCCAGCAACCGTCACTCGATTCTCTAAAAGACGCCCAGGAACCCACTGTGGTTTTAATAATACTGTGTAAATAGGAGTCCCTCGCACGTGTGACTCATCTCGCCGCACTTTCCAACCCCTTACATGGACACCACTACATGACAACCCTTGATGGAAAGTCCCCCCATAGAGATGCCCACAAATATGTATATATGAATTCTTTCACATTCAACAAGGTTCCAATCGGGCCTTCACAGCATGTGCAGTTTCAAAACATTTTTTAAATGAGTTAATTTGCCAATCGGGCACACACACTTTTCCCAAAAGTCGGTACAAACACCCCATTCAAAACCTAATACCAAACGGGGCTTCAAACCGAACAACCATTAAACTCACGCCAAAATCCAACCGGGCAACTTCTTTTCATCCCTCCTTGAAATACTAAACCATTTCATCAAAAACCTATCTTTAAGAAAATAGCTTTTATGTGTCATTTTCATTTAGAGGCACATCCATGTGAGCACCTAGTGCTCCCATGGATGTGCCAACATCCAATGGCACATCTAGTTTTTAGAAGAATCACCTTGGAAACCATTTCCATAAAACACTTAGCATCGAAACCAAAACCAATTCTTTCACAACACATTATAAAAGCAAATTGCATCTTTCAAACCAAAACACCATTTCCAAAACTTTTTCTAAGACAACCCATTGGTTCATCATTTTGTCAAACAAACACACAAAACCAAATCTTACTTTTCCGAAACACAATCACTATCAGTTACAACCATACACATCACAAGGCACTCAATTTAACTTTACCAATAACCTACGCATTTCATATAAACCAACATGAAAAGCCACTTTCAAAAATTTAAAACAACGATATAAATACGTCAGATGCATTTAATAAATACAATTGAGATGGAAACGATATAAAAAAGATTAATTGAAAAAAAAATAAAGTGCTCAAGGTTTGAATCAAAAATAGAAATGGTTAGAAACACCTACCTCAAGGATTCGGCTGAGCTAAAGCTTTCAAAAACACACTGCCATCTACTCACGTACACGCACTCCCACAAAAGTGCAGGCACTCGAAAAAAAAATATCGCCACACCTTAACAAGACATTTGACACCCAAAGTTAGTGAGGCGTGGTCCAACACACAACCAAATAAAAACCAGAGACTCAAAAACAACATAAGACACTAAAAAGGATGATGAAAAACAAAACAATGGCATAGCGAGACATTGCAAAAAAAATTCAGGTAAAGTCGACTCTGGACCAGATAAAGACCTCAAGGGTTTGAAACTCAAATTCATACATTAATTGGTGTAAGAATATATAACAATATTAAAATATATCCTTACCCAAATATCGGAAAGGGGAAATGAGACTGTGCCCGAGCATAGCGGAGGTGCTGCGAAGAAGGTCGGGTCGTGCCGGAATAAGGCAAAGGCGCTGCGCAAGGGTTCGGGTCACGCCAGAACAAGGCAGAGGCGCCATAAGAGGGGTTTAGGTTGCGCCGGAACAAGGAAGAGGTGCCGTGCAGGGGTTCGGGTTGCATCGGAACAAGGAAAAGGCGTCGCGCAGGGGTTCGGGTTGCACCGGAACAAGGCGGAGGCGCTGCAAAATTCTGTGTTCGCCGGAATCACGTCGGAAAGGGGGATGGGCTCGCCGGAAATGGCTGCGGCCGGTCGGAGGGACGCCGGCGGAAGGGAGGGATGTACGCGGGTGTAGGGCAGTGGGGCGGCGCCAGAACAGGGCCGGCGGCGGCAATTTCCGGGCAGCGGAAAAAGGGGGCCGAACGGGGAGCCGGAGCCAGAGCCGGCCAGGAGGTCGGATGGGGTGCGGAAGGAGGGCACCGACGGAAGGGGTTAAAGGTTCGGCGAAGGCGCGGCGCGTGGGGTCGGGTGAGCCGGCGGCGCAGCACGACTGGATAGGGGGGGTGCACGGTGCGGCTCCGATGGAAGGAGGGGACGTGGCTCGGTGGATGCGGCGGCAGCCGGAGGAGAGGGGGGCCGGCAGGAGGTGTCGTGGCAGAGGGAAGAGGACGACGAGGAAGGGGGGTGCGGATCGCGGCCAGCAAAGGGGAAATGGGGGGGGGGGGGGTTCGGGCACAACACAGGGGAAAAAAAGGGGGTTCGACCTCATTAGGGTTAGGGTTTTATTAAGTTTTTTTTATTTTTCTTATGATAATAATAATAATAATAATAATAATAATAATAATAAATTGATAATAATACTAATTATAATAATAATATAACAATCCTAATAATAAAAATAATAATAATATTTATAACAATTTAATAATAATAATTACATTAATGTTAACATAATGATTTTAATATTTAAAAAGGTCAAGTGAACACACAGTCACCGGAGCCGAACGCATGGTCACCGCTAGCGATGTGGTGACCGCGCACCGGCGTGAAACCCATCAACACAAATAAACTTTGAAAAAAATTCAAATCGAGACCAAGAAGGGAATAAAATAAGGTCATCTGCAGTCGGGGTGTGACAAGAACACCCTGTTGTTGCTACATCGGTTGAAATTGGCTCAGGGGGAGTAAGAGGAAGTGGAATACATGGAAGACACTAACTACATAGAATGGTCGAGAACTATTTTTATATATGACCTTTGTATCGAAAAGAAATAAAATGTGTATGATAAATTACCCAAGTTATGAAATCCTCCACCACTTGAGAAACTATATGTTGGATTATGGAACCTATCTAAGGCTAACCAAAAACAATTATTTTTTTACAATATGGAAGATTAAACAACATTTCTACAACTGAAGGAATCCTGATGACTCCCCAGTCATGATGATGTTATTATGGAAAATATAATCTCATTAACTTCTGATATATCCAAAAACTTATGATAAGTATTAATAATATATTGGGTTACTTGACATGCAATATATGGTTAAAAATCCTTATTGAAATGCCCCACCTTTCCCTCCTCCCAGTTTTCATGTGATTAGAAATACTTTCACCAAAACTGTGTAGACACAATTATTTTTTGGTAAAAGTATCTTTTCCCCTCTTAATTATTAATACTTTTTTCACATCCCCTTAATTACATTGGTTGAACAATGGATTCTCACTCATGTGGAGATCAAACCCTCCTCTTCCTTAAATCTTCTACTAATCCTCTATTTATTGTTTGATCGTCGATCTATCTGAAGTGTTGGATAGCCTGAGGTAAGTATTACCTCATGTACCATTCATATCTAGGTAAATCTCTCCAAAAAAAATTTTATTTAGATACAGGATCATTCATCCTATTTTCAAGGAATTATGTTGAATCTCATATCTCTTTCAACCTACATCAAATATGAGTCTGATATAAAGTTCGGGTTTTTCTAAAACCCTAAGGTGTGTGGTTACATAGTTTTCTATTTGAGTTTTATATATTTCATATTTATTTCTTGATTCCATAAGCCATCCTTTGTCAATATTCTAAATTGTGTTGGTAACATTTTGTCTAAATGAACCTAGTGACTTGATATTGGAGAATTGGTTCATTTTTATGGGGTTTTACATAACTCATACTCTATATGGACAACCATTGGCATGCCCCCTTGAAAATGGTCATTGTTTCCAAATGGGCAAAAATTCATGGAACCCAATTTAGCTTCTAGCTTGTATTTTCAATGAAATTCCTACCAATTCATGTATAATTTATGTATTCCAAGGTGCCTTCATAGTGCTGGTCATATTTGATATGGAATTTCCCCAATGGTAAATTTAGTTGCTACACGTCCTTACTCCTGACACCTATTCTTTTTAATAGAATTTTCCATGTTTAGGAATACTCAATGGCATGGATTGAATAGGAAGGTTAGGGTAAGTTGACTTGAAACTTTAGAATGAATTTCATTGAATGGAATGATATCATGGGATGGTATGTCCTATCCCTTGATCATGTTTTTAAAAAATGACCAATTTTAAATGAGTTTCATTATTGTACATGAACATGACCAATGGATGGTGGAATCAGGAATATGTTCATGATTTCTTAAATGATTAATGTTATATGTGATTCCTTGAATAACTTTAATATGATTTATGGAACACATCAGAGGTTTTTCTTCATGTTTCATGTGTTATAATAAATCATTTCCTAGTTCTTTTGTAAAAGTCTTGACAACTTGATATAAGAGGAAATGCATTATGATCATATTATTAAATGTTATCTTGGTTATGATTTACAATGGAATGCATGAGTGGTTAATTCTTCATGTGGTATATATATGATAAATTATTATTCCTTACAAGATGAGATCCAAGGGATTTTGGGAGCCCTTTAGAGGGGAGATTGTGTGAGATTCCAAGATAAAGCTAGGGGATTGAATGAGATATCTCCCCTACGGATGGATACCTTTGCGTTATGTCTTAGTCCTTACATTTGATGGATCCATGTGATATATAATGAGAGGTCCCCTAGTGATGGATGAGAATGTGTTATGTCCCTATCCTGCTAGTGCATGAATTCTAAGAGATCGTGGAAGATCTTGGACTTGGGATAGGTGATATACCATGAGAGCTTCCCCGAGAATTGGTTTATAGTGGGTTACATTCTTGTATTTCCCAACACACACACACACACAGAAATATATATATATATATATATATATATATCTGTGTGTGTGTGTGTGTGTCTTGATGCAATGTATATATAAGGCGACATTATTAGACATACCAACAATGGGCTAAAGCAGGTAGACCCACCATATGTCCCTTAGGATCCTGTGGGGAGATTATTTGATCAATCGTTATTGTTTTTCTTTCCTGTTATTACATTCACACAATTTCACTATGAGAACCTACTTGGATTAAAGATAGACACTATTGGTGGTTCCCTATTTAGATTTTAGTCTCTCAAAAAACTCAGGCATACATTGGCACCCGATAAGACTATGTTGGGTACTCGTAAGGGAAAGGCCCTTCCAGAGGTTGGTGAATTGTTCTAATTAGATGGAGATTAGGAGTAGATGATCAGAAGTAGTCTTCATATGCTCATGGAGATGATTTTTTTTCATTGGTTCTTTTGTACTACTTTATAGAATACTTTTAACTGTTCATATATTTAAATATTATTAGAATTTTAGGAATCATTGAATCAACCACTCCTATTGAGGACTATTTTTATGTCATCTAGTTAGTCAGTCATATACTTCTTAAACTACTTCATCATTTAGATGATAATTATTATTTCATTGTCAAGAGAAGTTTTCTATCATAATACGCTTCTGCTACTATTTCTTATTCCCTGTAGTTGTTGCATTACTCTAACATGAGGCTATAGTCTCCATTATTTACTACCTTCACACCCTCGATTCTAGTCGGAAGCCTCTGGTATATGGGGATACGTGCAAGAGGTCATGCGGCCAATATTTTTTGAGGTATAAGTTAGTTTGAAGCCGTGACTAGGACATCACAAAGTGGTATCAATGGAATTTATTTGTTTCATTATTATTTAGTGACAATTGAATATATATTGGGAATTATTAGAACATGGTCACAAGTTGTGTGTTGGTGTTGTGAACCCAAGTATGGGGTAAAGGTCAAGTTTCAATAAATTGGATTATTATTTATTCTTCTATTTATTATTGATATCATTTCACCATTGGGTGATTCATAGGTTTTGTGACATTATCGTTACTCATGTTGTTGGGATTAAGATTTTATTAATTTACCTGATAAAATGTGGGTATATATTATGTCACGCATCTTCATAGGAACAAAGTGATATATAGTCCATGGATCTTTCCATGAAATGTTTCATTTTTAATGAGAATTGTCTATTTCATTTTTATTATGACTCTTTATATATTTAAATATTTATATATAATTGTACCAAAATTTCTTTTCGGATTAAGCACATGATATGGTGTGAGTTTTATGGGTGACACATATAGATTCATAATGTTTTTGGGACCTTAGGGAGTGGAAAATATAATTCCATATTGATCAACCATTTTACAGGCGGTTTAATTTTATGGATAAGAACAATTTGAATGATAATCACATCCAATTGAATGCCATATTTCAGTTCACTAGGTGCCTAGGCCCTTATGAATCAGAATATTCTATATAACGAGATTCAAATGATTCAAATGTTTAAAATATGTAAATGATCACACTTCTAAATCGAAAATGGCTTATAACATGGGAACAGACATCTAGTAAATACCTAACATAAAAATTAGCCCTGAAACTAGCCTTTGTAGTGGGTAGTTAATGTTTATTTGTTCATATGGAATGTTATGGTATAAAATATCATCTAGAACAAACTTTTGAAGCCGGAATTGCGTCATTTGAATTATTATAGGAATATTTTTGTACCAGTCCATGATTTTTTAATGCAATATTATATATTGATGGAATCTGTTCAAAGTCTTTTGTTTGGAATTGTAAAATTATTATTCCATGAAATCCTCAATGCATGCACCCTGAAGGTGATGATGATAATGTTCATGAGGTTTCAGGAAATGTTCCAACAGTCATTACTCTTGTTGTTCCACCTATGGATCCCTTTATTGTTTCGAATATCAGATATTATGTCTAGTTTCTATATGGATATCTGTGTATGATTTATTCAATACATGTTGGAGAGAAACGTGACCTTATTATTATATTGTTAATTTTTTTCATTAGTAGAATCCTCCCAAATTGTTGGAAGATGGAGGACCACATGATTTAGAGTCTTGGAATGAGGCTTTCGAGTCTATTTTCAAGAACCTTATGATTCCTCTAGAAGGGAGTCTCATGATAGATACTTATATGATTTCAGATTGAGAAATAATGCGGTGGTATGTAATCCCCCAAGAAAATAGGCAACGTGACATGGGTTGGGTAGATATTCAGACCATCTTTTATGATTACTTCTTTCCCTATACTCTATGGATTGACAGAGCTATAGAGTTTATGAACCTGAAGCATGGGACATTGTCTGTTATGGAATACTATTCCCATTTCGTTGATCTGTTGTAGTTTTCTACATCTTGATACGATGATGATCTAACATACACTAGAAGAATTGATTATGGTTCTATTACAACATTTTATCACAGGTTAATGTCTTTAGGTTGATGAAATTTTTTTATATCATCAACGAGGCCCTAATCACAGAACTAAATATAAGGGAGTTTTTTTGTGCAAGAAAGGTTAGTTCAGAACCTAGGGATTCTAGTGGATCTTACTTTGGTAGAAATATATGATTTTCTGTATCTCGTGGTTTTAATAGTTGTCAGGATCCTCTCACAAGTAGATCTCTTATGTGTTATAAGTGAAGAACTCTAGGGTACATTAGAAAGAAGTGTATTTCGGTCCTAGTTGGGTACAAAGGTTGTGGAAGGATGGGTCATCTCCATCTTATCTACATGACATTCCCTCTAGTTTATAAAGAACGTGGATATTAACCTACTCCTTGATCAAGAGAGAGGGAAATAGAATTGCAACATTTAGGAACCTAGGATACCACCAGTCCTTCTAGATGAGGTTGCAGTTTAGGTAATAGATTCAAGGCTTATAATTCTTAGTGCCAGCAGAGTATGACTATTCAGGGAATTCATGATGTGGATTTGGGCCATGGTACATGAATGATACATTATGTGTAGCCTAATATATATGAGTAGAGTACCAGTATATCTACTTTTCAAGGTATTATTATTGTGGCCTCCACCTTAGTGTCTTATCTTTTAGACAAAGACACATTTCACTATTTTATATCAGAGAAGATCACTATTTTATATCTGAGAAGATCACTATATTTTTTGGATTTGACACCGAGTACTATTATGGAATTATAAAACTAGATATGCATTTAGGTATCTGTTTAAAGGGAGTTCTTCATTGTCATAATTTTCCCATTGATATATGTAGTTTACTTTTTTATTGAAGCTATGTGTTCTAGAAATGTTGGTCATTTATGTAATCATTAGGATAGACTGGTTAGTTCCCTAAAAATCCCATATTTACTTATATTGTCATAAGGTTATTCTGGAATCACTAGAGGGTGTTATGAACATGCATAAGGGAGAATGGTAGGTCAATGTAACATGATAAGAACCTGAGAAATAGAGGCCGGGTAGTGTTGCATCATAGTTTTATCATATTTAACATCATTACCAGGGTTGCAAACCAAAATTCATTCCTTAAATAGTGTATTGTTATAGATATGTATTTCTATAAGACTTCATTAATCTATCTTACATGCGAAAGGTTGAGTTTACAATTGAGATATTTTTGGAGCTGCACATGTGACCACTCTTCCTTATATGATATTACCTAAGAAGATTCTGTATCTTGAGAATTAGTTAGAGGATATGGAGGTAAAATTATTCATATTACCTATAAAATATCCTTTCATTTTTCTGTTTCTCTTTGAAAATAATGTAAGTGGAAACCTTATACACTATGTAGAATAAAATTAATTGAATCAAATTACTATCAAGAACCGGTATCCACTTCAATGAATATATGACCTCTTTGGTCATATTTGAGGAGTAAAGGTTTTTTCAATGATAGATACGAGGCATGTCGTCTATTTCATGTCAGGACTTCACATATACCTTTCATATATTTTAGGAGTAGTTATGGTCTCTATGTTTTCCTTGTTATGATATTCAGACTCAACAACACACCTGAGATATTCATTTCTCTTATGAACTAGGTATTCCACCTATACTTATATTCTATTGTGCTTGTCTTTTTTGATGATATCTTGGTGTATTTACACTGCATAAAAATTAATGAAGCCTATGTTGATATTGTGATGACTACACTGAGGGAGAATAAATAGTTTTATATTCTCAATAAATGAAACTTTTATATCGATCAAGTCCACATCATGGGTAATATCATCTTAGAGTCATAAGTTTTAGTTGAACCAGATAAATTGAGAGCTGCATTTTCTTGGGATGATCCCATGAACATAATAGATATTTAGAGTTCCTTGGGCATTTTTGGACAATACCAATGCATCATCAAAAAATTATAATGCCTTGTAGCACAGCTTATGATCTTGAAGAACAATTGTGTGAAATTAGAAAGGTGAGAAGCTTGCGAAACATACTTTGAGGAGATAAAGGACAGACTGGTATCAAATACAATACATAATCTCGCCTTGCCAGGTAGGGCTTATACAGACTATTGTGAGTCATAAAGTATTGGGATTTGAACTTTTTATATGCTGGATGAGTGAGTCATTGTTTATCATTCTTGTCATTTTAGGCCCTACAAGCAGAATTACCAAACACATGACATTGAGGTCACTTCTTTTGTTCATGTCTGACACTGTTGGAGACACTGTCTTTTGGGAAAACATTTTGAGGTATTCACATACAACATAAGCCCTGAGTAACTACTTACGAAGATTGTTCAGAATTCGAGGAAGCATAGGTGGGTCAAATAATTACAATAATTTTCTTTCAAACTTGTATACACTCTAGGGATAGGAAATTCAATATATGATGCCCTATGATGAAAGACATAGGCACATGCTATTCAGGAATCCAGTGATAAATGGAAGATTATATAGCCTATTCTCTTAGATGCATATTGAGGTTTAGGAAGACCATGCTCAGACTATCCTCTCATCCTTAGCAGTGAAATACAGTATTCTGGAATGGGTATGGTTGACACAACTATCTGATTCTAATGGACTTTTATTATGAGATGGTTTCATAGGTGATGATAAATCTTCTGGTTGGATAGTGTATGTGGATGACACATTGTGGTTCTGTGTTCATGTATGGGTCCCAACAGACATCATAAAAGGGATGATAAGGGATTTCCATGCCTTATAAAGAGAATTTCCCCTAGTGTCACCTACATGTATCGAGATATACAATGATAATAATGGTGGCCAATACTAAAACATGATATATCTAGTTTTATCACTCGAGGCTCCACCTTTCAACATTTGATGGAGGACATTAGTGTCTTTTCGGGGTTCTTCTACCATTGTCCATTTCTATGTGGAAATGTGACAATGTTTCAATGGAATTAATTACTGGCTTACCCATATCACCTTGAGGAAATGATGTGGTGTGGGTTGTTTTTAATCATAAAATGAAGGGTTCAAACTTATTACCTTTTTGAGATACCATATAGTTAGAAAAATGTTCATGGATATATGTCAAATAGGTGGTATATCTTCATGGAGCCCCTTGTTCTAAAATTTTTAACATAGACACTCGTTTCAAAACATAGTTCTATAAGTGGTTATAGGAGGACATGGGTACGTAGTTTCTTCTAACAACGGCCTACCACACATATACTGATGGGAATATATAGCATATAATTTAGGGTTTAGAGGATATTCTTCGAGTGTGTTTCTTGTAAATTGGATGTTATTGGGAAAAAATTATTCCTCTCATTGAATTTTATTATAAAAACATCTTTCAGGAAACCATTGAGATGGATACTTTTGAATCCTTGTATGGTAGGCCTTTTTTCTCACCTATATGCTGGATAGAGGATGGAGAAGTAGCTGTTCTTAGACTATTTATTATGATGGAGGCTATATTGTAGGTTTAGATGATCCAAAATTGAATGTTGACATATCAGTCTAGTCATCAGTATTATGATAACATATGTTGACGAACTCTTGAGTTCATAGTTTGAGTGAATGTTTTATTGCATGTCTCACCCATTTTGGGGAATAGATGTATTAAAAATAATGGTAAGCTATCATAGAACTTCATTGGACCCTTCAATGTTCGGAAATGGATTATACCACTAGAAAACTAGTTGGATATTTCTCAATGATATTGGTCTATGAATGATTTAAATCATATATTTTACCTTACATTGTTCTATACAGAACCGTAACATGTATTTCATCTTGATGCGGTTGACATAGATATTTATGCATCCTTCAAGGTGTATCTGGTGCATGTTTTTATCAAATCAGGATGAAATTTTGAGGTAGGTCTATTATTATTGTATGGGTTATATGGAAGCACAACTGGGTAAAGGGTGAGACAAGAGAGTGGAAATATGATATACAATCTCAATGGTCATAACTCTTTGCTGACAATACCTCTTAACCCATAGAAGGCCAGCTTGAGAAAGAGTTTCTTTAAGTGGGGGGGGGGTAATGACATGATATTTTCTAATGGTACAGATCATTTTTATTTTTTTGTTTTGAATGTTTTCATTAAATGATGGTAAATGTATACCAAATCCTAAGGAAGGTCTCAAGAGTTTATAAGGATTTTTCAGAGCCTATAGTTCTAGAATGATGGGCTACAGGATGGGTGACATGGTTAGTGGAAATAGTGTGACCTCAGTCGTACGGTTTGACTAAACTGTGTGGCTATAAAAAGAGGATTCTGCAAGTCCATAATATTTGAATAAAACCATACAGGCCTAGGTGCATGGACATGTGCCTTATTTCAGCTGCTAGACATAGCCTTACCGCACGGTTTGCAAAGGTAATGAAAATATTTTCACCTAAACTATGCGACCCCAATTAGTTTGGGAAAAAATAACATTTTTATCCCCATAATTCCTAATTTTTTTCCACTTTCCCTTATAGTATGTGGAAGTTTAGTGGGTTCTTCCTAATTTTGATCTGAAACCCTCATCTCCCTTCAATCTTATACTACTCCACCATCCGGTTTCTGATTTTCAATCCATCAGAAGTATTGGATAGCCTATACTAAGGCTTAACTCACATAACCTTCCTATCTCATTAAATCACACCATATATTGTTCTATTTAGATGTAGGCACATTTCCCATAACATCATGGAATTAGATGAAAACTCATTTATCTTTAATCCTTCTTAAAATATGAGGGTGATTTCATGTGAGGATTCATTTATTGGCTTATAGTATGGGGTTATTTAATTTTATATTTGAGGTTTGGTCAGTTCATATTTATTTTGTCTTTCTAGCTGTTGGTTGTTGCATAGATTCTAAATTCGTCTGGTTCCATTATATGTAAATGACCCTAGTGAATTGATATATTAGAATAAGTTTTTTTCAGGCGGGTTGACATCACTTATACTATATATGTATAACTAAATGTGTGACACCTTGAAAATGGTAATTTTGGAATAATGGACCAAAATTTATGGAACCAAATTTAGGTTTTGGCTTGGATTTTGAATGAAATTACCATCGAGTCATATGTGATCAATGAAATTGATATTTCCTTTAGGGTGCTTGGTCATTTACAATTTAGAATTTCTCAAATGGTCAGTTGAGTTATTATATGTCCTTACTCATGTCACATATTAATTTGAAAGGAATTTTCCATATTTAGGAAAATTGAATGGTTTGGCGTATAAATTATGGTTAGGCTAAGATGAATGTAACCTTTGTAATGAATTTTTTAGAATGAAATGATCTGGAGGTATGGAATGTACTTTCACTTTCATATGTTTTATAAAAATATAACATTTGAAATATGTTTCTTTGTTTTAAATGAACATAAAAAATGGATGGTGGAACCAAGCATATCTCTATGAATTGTTATTTGATTAAGGATTAATGTGATTCCCTTAATGACTAGAATATAGATGATGGAACACATGCAAGGTTATTCCTCTTATTTCATGTGATACAATTGATCCTATTTTTGGTTCATTTGTGAAAGGATTTCAAACATGAAATAAGAGGTAATGTTTAATGATCAACTTATTAAATGTGAACATACTTATGATTTATAATGGAATTCATGAGATATTAATACCATGTGTGTCATATATAAGATAAATGATAATTCCTTATAGGATGGGGAGTAAAGGGACTGTGAGATCCCTTAGGATGGGAGACCAAGTGATCATCCTAACTGGAGCTAGGGGATTGACTATGAGAGCTCCCTTGGTGATGGATGCCTTTTTGTTGCGTCTTGGTCCTTCTAGAAGATGCAGCTAGGGGATATACCATGAGAGATCATCTAGTGATGGATGATAGTGGGTTGCATCCTGGTCCATCCATTAGATGCATTCTAAGAGACAGTGATAGCTCTTGGTGTTGTGTTATGGAGTAGTCGATGAGAGCTTCCCCTAGAATTAGATGGAAGTGGGTTACTTCGCAGGCCCTCCAAACTCATATCAATATATATATATATATATATATATGTGTGTGTGTGTGTGTGTGTGTGTGTCTGTGTGTGTGTGTGTATGTATAATGATTCTATGTATATAAAAAATGACACGATCAGACATAACAGTCATGGGATAAAGTAGGTAGACCCACCATGTGTCCCTTAGGATATTTCGTGGGATGTTATTTGATTATTCAATATGGGGTTTTTGTTATATTATTACTTACACAGCGTTTAATTAGAAGAACCAACACGGATTACATGTAGACATCATTGGTGGGGGCCAAATGATATTTTTATCTCACACACTACTCGATCCATCCTTGGAACCCAAGAATACTATGTTTCTATAGTTACATGTATGGATAATGTCCCTTACATAGGTTTTTGTCCTGTTCTATTTTTCTAGAGCTTAGGAGCATAGGATCATGCTTAGTATCAAGATGTTCGTGGAGGAACTTTTATTCTTTCCTTCTTCTTTTCTATTGTATAGTGTTCTTGTAATTTTTTGTATTTTATTTATTATTATCATTCAATACATAATTGGATAAGACACTGTCATTGAGGCTTTCAGTTATGTTATCAATTTATTCAATTATCTACTTCTTTAGCTGCTGTATTATTTATTTGATCAGTATGCTTCCATTTTCTACTACATATGTCTATTGTAATATGCTTCTAAGACCATTTGATATTTGTTGTATACACTCCATTACACTAACAAGAGGTTATATTCTATCGTATTCTATACCTTCACAACATCACTACTAGTCAGTAGCCTCTAGAATATGGGGAGATGTGCTAGAATTCATGTGGCCAACTAGTCTCGTGGAATGGTTAAGTGGCAGTCGGGTCCAGTACATCACAAAGTGGTATTGAAGGGGTTTCATTATTTGTTTACTATTTTGGGAAAATTTAATGGTGATTGGGATTTATTTGGAAATTATCATAAGTCTTTCCAGGGTTTTGTGAACCCATGTATGAGGTAAAGTCCATGTTTACTTAAATGATATTATTATTGATTATTCTATTTAATATTGATATCATTTTACTGTTGGTTTCTTGACATGTTTTTTGATGTTATTGATACTGATTTTATTGGAATTATGATTTCTTTACATGATGTTATGTAACTGGAGTAATTCACTAGGTCATGCATTATCATAGTCTCAACGTGAAATATAGGTCATGCATCTTTCCATCCATATTTTATTTTTAGAAATAATTCCCAATTTCATGTTTAATTTTTACCTTATTCTATATATATAATTTCATTGACATCTCTTAAAAGATCAAGAATGTGATATGGTGTGAGTTTAGTATGAGCCACATTTTGATTCAATCGTTCAATAAAAATTCTCTCCCTATTCTGGGTTCCCTTGTTCAGACTAAAAATGGTGTGAGCCAAAAATGTCAAACAAGCATGCAGTCACAAGTACATTCCTCACACACAATCAACACACAAAACAAATTCACCCTCGAGTCATCCCAAGGAATACATCCCTCGCTTTTAAACCATTTGATCACTGTAAAGTTTTACACAGTGGACCTCCCATAACATATAACTCAACCAAAGAAAGGGGCCACATTCAAGGAGTTCTTTCTTAAGATAACTAGTTTTACAAAAGTGCCAACCATGCCTCACATAAATTTTGCATGCCAAACCATTTCTTAAAAATCACATGCACACCACTTTAAAAACTAGAAATGCATTCGAAACCCATTTAAGAAACCCAAACCAGAATTTTAAATCTAAAGCACACTCACAAAGTCAAAAGGGACATTTCATTAGATAATTGATCTGAAAACACAATCAAATCATTTATTGTAACACATTAAAAGAAATAAGCCACTCTAATTTAGGATAGACCATTTTACTAAAAGTTCTATATCAATAACTAATATTAAAATTAGGTGTGAAATGTTAGAAATAAATGATTCTAAAATTTAATGGTTAATGAATAGGGATCCTACCTTAGAGAAGGAAGTGGACCAAGACAAGACAGGTCATCTCTTGAATCTTATGACAAAAACCACCTGCACTAGAACACACATACATTCTCGTACATATATACATCCTTAATCTATTTAAAATATTCCCCATGCCATGAGTGAATATTTTAAAGGGATATATATATATATATATACATATACACTTATGTACCTATGTATGTGTGTGTGCGCCCCCAAGAATCCACCAATGCTCTAATTAATTAACCTATAGTAACCAACATCATTTGAAAAATAGGAACCATTTAGGAAGACAAGATTTCAAGGAAACATCAATTTAAAGTCTCACCTTCCTTTAAGGACACCCCCATGTGTTCACCTAGTGCACACATGGGTGTTTAAACATATAGTGACACACCAAACATTCCAAAAGACACAAAAACCATTTCAAAACATACTTCAACATGACTTGAACATTTCATAAAGAACCCATTTCGTAATATAACAAGAAAAACACACAATTAAATCCAATAGATTTCCACAGGCCAATCATGTTTCAAAACCACCCAGAACCCACATTCATTTCAAAACATGTTTCGTGTTATTTACTAAATTCTCAAATCAAATTCCAATGTGCACAACTAAGCTAACATGACCCATATAATTCATTTCATTTTAAAAACCCAATTTTTGATACATTTTCGCAACAAGTTACCTTGAAAACACACTTAACACTTACCAAAAAAATCATAAAATACTTTCAAAAAGAACCATAATAAAACAAAATCAAAACATATCCATTTTCCCTTTTAAAATCTATCTTCATTACTTAAGAATGCCAAAAGTACTTTCGTAACACGTTTTTCACCACACAATAAATCCATGGAACACATTTATAAATCCACACAATGATATTAAGAATATATAAATAAAATAATCCATGGAAACACTTACCTATTGAGTGAAAATGAAACGAAACCTCGCCGAAAGGGAGGAAAACACCCCGTAAATGATCCACAATCCCTAAAACCCTAAGAAAATGAGTCACACATCAACCATAGAATTTAGGATATAGAAAAATTGAAGAAAACCACAAAAATTAATAAAAAAACACGGTTGGAAGTGGGAACTAGCAAGGGAGGTATGGCCAAAGCGGGGAGGATGACGACAATGGAAATGCCGACCAAAGAGGAGGCGGATCCGGTGAGGTAGGGGGGTCAGCTATCCATGTTGTGTGCACCTGTAAGGTGTGCTGGAGGGCCGCTCGTCGATAGAGGGGAGGTTGGATTGTGGCTGCTGGGGGACGAGGGTGGAGGGAGAGCGCGAGCCGGCACTAGGGGATTCGGCTGCTAAAGGTTAGAGCATGGGAGGGCCGGTCACGGGTTGCAGTTTGGTGCGCCGGATAGGGAAAACAATGGGGGTGTCACGGTCTCACTATGAGTGGGAGGAAGAGATGGGGGGTTCGACCCCCTTAGGGTTTATCTTCAATGAAAAATAATAACTCAAAATAAAAATAAAAATAAAAATAAAAACAACCAAAATAATAATATTTTTATTATTTAAAACTATAATAATAGTATTTTTTCTGATTAAAAATTCTTTTTCTAATACTATATTTTATTAAATTTTTATTTTACTTCATTTCATTTCACTTATACTTTAATTAATTTATTTACTTATTTCGGATTTCCATCACCCACACAGCTCACGTGGCGTCAAGTGCGCGGTCGAGCGAGCGGCGATCGAACCATGCCACCTAGAAGTAACCGCCTATAAAGTCAAATTGTGTGCTGTAACATAGTTTTATAAGTCGCGCGCAATTCACACATCAAATCTAGTCAGGGTGTGACAATTCTCCCAGCCAGAGAAACTTTCTTCCCCAAGAAACTCACCAAGTCAAAATATAGCCAAAGCTTGAGACCATGCCCAAACAGAGCCAATAGTAAAATAAAGAACCTCAGGTTGAAAATTCACACCACAAGTCACACCCGACTGGTAACGAAGAAACCACAACCAAAAAGCGAGGGGAGAACACAAGAATGTTCTCCCCACCACAAGAACTCGACTAACATCGAAACTTTAAAACCCACAAACACCATCTTGAGGAGGTGCTAACGCGGGAACTCCCAACCTGAACTTACCGAAATCTCCACCTGAGTTGAGCGGGACCACTGAGACTTAAAAGGAACACCACTACAAGGACACCCAGCATATCAGGGAACCAAAACAAGGAACTCCCTATAACAACACCTCTGAAAATAAGAATTCTCCATCCCAATTTAAAACACCCAACACATCCCACCCCCTTAGTACAAGCGAGACAACACTTCCATTAAAACTCGGAACTCTAGGTCCAAGAAAAAAACCCCAACACTCACACTTCCAAAAAATCACTAATAAAACCAGGACCAACCCCCAAAAGGTCCAAAAACACTTTTAAGAAAAAAATGTTTCTACAGGCCACATTAAGAAGAACGTGAATACTATGATAACGGAATAATAGGTTCATCGCAATATTACTGCAAAAGATGAACTTATATTAGAGGGAAAACAATGAAAATAAAACCTTGAATGACTTTATTCCAAGATAAATGATAAAGATCCAAGCGAAGGTATCACATGCCTTTGACACCCTGACTGTGTGTGAGCTTCACCCTAAGACCTGAGGCTGGGGCTCTGATGGATCAAGCATCTTACGCCTCAATGTCAGACACAAGCATCCCTCAATCAGAAATCCTTCTTCAAACGACACTTCTTTCAGAACCTTTTCCAGTGACCCAAACGATCACACAATAGTAGGACTTTGAAGGGATGAGACAAGATGGATTGGGATGCCTGAACCGGAAACATGAATGGAACATTAGAAAGTAGTCTAATGAACCGTAAGTTGAAACCGACAAGAGGGATTTCTTCAGAGGTAGGTTCCTCTCATACACCCCGCTCGCAAAATGGGGAACCCTTACGAATGACGAGAGGTGCTAGATTTTCCAAGCACTTATGCTCCAAATGTTGACTCCTTAAAGTGGTAGACACAGGACTTTTCCAACCACTGGCCTTCTAAACTACAAATGATCTCTCACCTCTTTTCACCTTCACCTCCTCAAGTATGATCTAGTGGATGAAGATAGACTTTAACACCTCCCACATCATCAAAACTCTAGGTATGATGAGATGTCCACCCCCATTGGTCCAGGGATGGACCATCCACTAAACCTGATACAATATGAACTCTAACAAACTTGGGAGTCCCCAACCACCCGAAGACATGCTCTACTCCCCTCAAACCACTTCACTTCCCCTAACAAACACCAAATGCCTCAAAAGACAAGAAACACTCGATAGAAACTAGAATTGGGAACTACTCATCAACAAATTTTGAGGACATTTTTGGGTGTAATATTTAAAACAACATGAAAAACAAAATCAAAACTCGTATCAAGCCAAAACTCAATCAAAAGAAACGCCCCGAACAAAGACAACCGGCCTGAAATCCCAAACAATATTAAAAAAAGGAAACACCCCAATCCATGGGTAACAGACTACTAAATAAAACATATAAAACACATGGGAAATCCACTTTTCAAGCAAAAACCAATTCCCCAAATCACGTTTTCATTCAATTATATTTTAGAAGGAAATCACGCCAAGCCCTGATTTCCAAAACCCCACCCAAGGAATTCTATGAACCGCTACATAATCCTTCATACCTTTCCACTCAAATCACCCATACATATGTTTCAACGTGCACTTCATGTATCTACCTAGACATATTCTAACAATCCTATGGAATACGAAGGGTCACACTTTTAGTTCCGTTACCAAATAGAAACTTAAGCCAAAATTTCCCAAATCAAAACACTTACTCTTTAAAAACCCACTTCACCAATTTCGAAACAAATTTAAAGAAAAAAACTTTTTACCCATTTTTAAACCATTAGAGAAAGAACTTTTTCAATTCAAAACCACCTTCATTTAAAAAAAAACAATATAAAACCAACAAAAATAAATACAAAGAACAACAAAAAAAAGTACAATAGGAATGATGAAAAAGTGCTTATACCCAACACGACGACATGGTAGTGAGCCACGCCCCAAGTAAGACATAACACCAAACGACCATGAAATGTGCACCTAGGCTCCACATGGGTCACTACTCTATGTGGGGTCACAGCGTGACACCGAGTCACCTCTTTTGGCATCCCTCAATCCAAAACAATGACCAAAGACTCAAAACCATGACTACCCCTGGTAGCTCAAGTCTCGTCATGAGCGGTGGTGATCAGGAACTGACCCGCAACCTACCTCCTAAGTCCTGAAAGTCTTAATCTCCATCTACCAAACATCCCAAATAATAAGGGCATCCTCGGATATGATTTTGTTATGAACCAACCCAATTTGAACCTGAACTTGTCACCCAATCGAGACTGTGACATGGCTCGAGGGGCATTCCAGATCCCCACGGGCTGGAAACTATATCCGGACATCAAAACTAAACAAATGGGAATGATTTGGCCCATAAGTGAAATAAAAATAAATAAATAAAAACTGAAAAATGAAAACAAAAACTAGGAGCGGCGAGAAAAAAAGTTGTACATACCTCCATGTGACCCTATGGGTCACCACCAACCTCAATCCAACGTTGTTATATTTCGACTAAATCTAAGAAAGGTGCAGCAACCAAAGCTAAAGAAACAAAGGTAAATCTATAGTTGTGAGTATTAAAACTAATTAGGCATGACCAAACAATCAATTCCCATATAAATTTCCTTTAAATAAATGATCTATCAATTTCAAGTTTGAAATACAATGTATAAAACTAGGTTTTTTACACACTTTCTCCTTTAAAATAAAAAAATGATCCATTTCCCTTTATATTTTAAACTAAATTATTTTCCAAGGATGAAACTTTAAACATTTAGAGAAAGAGGGATAGTGAATTGTAAAACATTTTAAGAACATTTTTTCACAAACTTTTGAAGATCGTTTTTATCCCCTTTAACAAAGAGATGTGTCATACAAGAAGGTAAAAGCAATGGTCACACAAGGGAAATGGAAAATAAAAAACAAGAGTAACAAACTAAATAAGTCACCTCAACCATCCCACGTAGATAACAAAGTGACGATATACATGGGAAAACCTAGGAGCTCGTGAATAGTCTAGAACGTACTATACACATGACTCGTCCCAAAGGTGTTCTTACTCTCGATGATGTCATAACGTCCAAACACTCTGTGCTTCCCTACCTGGCTTAACTGAGGGGCCCAATTCCCTCGCAGAGAAAAGTTCATACTAAGGGAAACATGCCAGTGCATAGTCTAAACTAGTTTAGCAATAATTCACTAAAAATTCACTCGCTATGCTAGGTTCCCATGTTCAGACTAAAAATGGGGTGAGGCAATAATTTCAAATAAGCATGTAGTCACAATGAAATTCCTTGCACATAGTCAACACACACAACAATGTCACCCCTGAGTCACCTTAAGGAATACGTCCCTCACCAATCAACAATTTCATCATTGGAAAGTCCTACTTGGAGGACCTCCCATAATATATAACTCAACCAAAGAAAGGATACTACATCCAATGGATATTTTTCTTAAGATAACTAGTTTTACAAAAGTTCCAATCGGGTCTCACATAAATTTCGCATGCCAAACCATTTTTTAAGAATCACACACACTCCACTTCGAAATCCAGAAATACACTTTGAAACCCATTTATGAAACCCAAAACTAGTATTTCAAATCTAAATCACACTCACAAAGTCCAAAGTGGTATTTCATTAGAAAATTGATGTGAAAACACAATCAAACCATTTATTGAAACACATTAAAAGAAATAAAACACTCTAATTCAAGACAGACCGTTATACTAATAGTTCTATAAAAACCCAAATCTTCTTTTTTAGGTATGTTTTTCCCTTTCTGGTCATTTTTTAGAAAAAGAGGAAAATCAAGAAATTTTCAAAGTACACACCATGTAATTTATGTTTGCACGTCGTGTACTTCGATGTCACTAGAGGTCGTGTCATGGCCACACATACGTCCAGGTAGAGGTGACATGGAGGCCGCCTAATGTAGAGTATAAAAAAGGAGAGTACACGCCATGTAATTCAAAAGTACACACCGTGTACTTTCATTTTTTTCAATAAACACATTGGGGTCGCGTCTGACGGACATAACACACTTCTTTTAGGTTCTGTTCATCCGAGAGCACCGAGAAGCCACGGATCTTCGACGAGCCCCTGAACCTACATCCATTCTTCAATTAGAATACCGGTGAGTGTGTTGGAATAGCAGCGATGAATTCTCTCTTCTCTTAGAGCATCAATTCCCAATTCCTTCTCTTTTCCAAGTTAACGTGGGTTGAACGTTTTAGATGTTTTTGTAGATCTTCAATGTTCTGAGGAGATTAAAGCCTCATGGGTCAAGTATATCGATCCCCTAACATCAAGTTAGGTATTTTTTGCCTTTCCGTTGAAAGTCATTGAATATTTGGGAAAATTCCACCAATACCCTTGAACTGTGTATTGTGTGTTTACTGTTTTAACCCTATTGTCTTCCTGTTATGCTTACTTGCTTGAGTAGTGGTTAATTTGATTGTGAATAGGGTGAATTTCTTGTTTGGAGGTATTACCCATGCTTGTTTTGCATGTTTTGACCATTGGGTCTAGTTTTCCTATTAGGCAGCAGTTTACATTTCCATGCCTAGTATTGTAGGATGGAGTGACTTTTGTTATGATATACTGATTTTCTATATATTTCTAGCCAAGTAGTTCTTTAGGTTTACCTTTTCTGATACGTACGCTATACTTTTTTGACTTACACAGGGTCATGAGAACCTAGTTTAGTAGACCACATGGAGAATGGACGTAAGGGCTTCTCTAGAGTGTCTTTATAAAATGATGCAAGAACACAGGGGGAATTGAAGTTGAGTTCTTCCTATGAGTGTTTATAGTTCCTCGACGTGAGATAATGGGGGAATGAGACATTGAGTGCTTCCCCAGAGTGCCTATAGTACTATATGAGACTATAGGGGGGATTGACGGTGAGTGATTCCCCAGAGAGTCTATTCTTTAGCTGAACCAGAGGGCTGAGACTGTGTGTGCCTACTAGAGGGTTGCTAGTACATGTTAGTTGAACCATATGGGATAGTTTGTGAGAACTACCCAAAGGTTTACCTATTTGTTCTACTTTCTTTAGTATCTTCATCCTTGTTTGTAAATTAAATTCATGAAACGGTGGATTGTTTACTGTTTAGTACTTTCCTGTTTTCTACTTTCCATACTTTTACCTGCCATATATTCACTGACTGTTCAGCATATATCTCGTGGTGGTTTCCTACTAAGATTTAGTCTCACACTCTGTTTGGTCCATGCTTTTGGGACCAAACATATTATATTACTGCATGTATAGATAAGGGAAAGCTCCCATCTACTTTAGGTACATGACTTGCTGTGGAGCTAGAGAGCATGGGACCAAGCTTAGGATTACGATGTTGAGGAGGTGTTATCTGTTTATTTGTTTTTTTTTTGGGTTTATTACATCTTGTATTTATCATTGTGAATTGTTTGGATGATTTCCTAGACATATGTATCATGCATAAATTATTATGTATGTTCTATAGCTGTTTATAATTTTATCCTTCTATTGTTCACTTGTGTATGGATTATTTACTGCTTCCGCGATTGTTTATTTGTTTATCTTCCACTGTGTTCTCTGGAAATGAGGGCATAGTTTCCCCACTATCAGACCCAAGGCCCTCACTGCTAGTCGGCAGCCTCTGGCGTTCGGGAAAATGTGCATGAGGCCATGTGACCAACCGGGTATGGGGTGCCTCTGGGTGGCTTCCGGAATAGGGATGTTACAAAGTGGTATCAGAGGAAATATTTTCTCTTGACTTACTATTTGGAGCCTATAGTCAGGGATAAGATGGGATACGTTACTTGGTAATGAGTTGTGCCCGGGTGTAGCTAACCCATGTACAGGTAAAAGTCCTACTACCTCGTTTATTGCAATTTTATTGGTTTGAAATTTTCCAGTTGATTTGATTTCACTGTTGGGTGATTCACATGTTTTCTGTTGTTACCATTGTTGTTATTGAGGTTCTATTTCTGTCACAACCCGATAAGATGAGGGTATTCCATCTCATGCATCATATAGGAACTTGTAGAAATCACATTCCATGCATTCTTTCCATGCCATTTATGATGGATTAGATATTTCAGGTTGTTTTGATATATGTTGTGTAGAATATGCATGCTGTTGTGATATATGCTTTGATAAAAAAATAATTTTTGTTTGATAAGGCGTGGTTTGAGTAGTTCTTTGTTTGGATGGATGCCAAACTTTGGGTCTTGAGGTGTGATGGGACCTCATGGACCAGAATTTTGTGGATCATTATCTTTTTTGTCTTGTTATAACATGAAAGAGATTCCCAAATTCGATTCGCCGGGAGTATGGGCCCTCGCAGATCGGAATTTGGCACCTTATTTTCTTGTATCAGTGTTTTCTAGGCTCTAGAGTAGTTTTTGAGGCTTACTATCCAGAAAAACCTAGAATACACATTGTGTAGTCTTGACTACATGTCATGTGTTCTTCTCTTTGGTAAGAAACAGTTTTTCAATAGTACACATCGTGTGATTTTGTACATGTCGTGCAGCCTCTAACCGTGTCATAGGCTGTGTGGGTAGGGGCATGTGTAAATACCCGGATATTTCAAGGAAATTTTTTTTCTTAATTTCTTTGGAATTTTTCGATTGTGCTGTTTCTGACGGAACCTAATTCGGAGGCCCGGTGTGCCCGGAATCATTTTCCAAAGTTTAGCTTGGGTATGTTCAGTGAATGAACGAGCGGGTTTTCTTATCTTTTGAATTGGTGCTTGAAATTGAAATTTGAGAGCACCGTTGAACTCACAACACTAGTATTTTCTTAAGGGGACAATTACGATAGATGTGTTCACAAAAGAAGAGAAGATAATTTTGGGGGGTTTGTTTGAGAAATAAATAAAAATTGTCGGAACAATTTTTATTTCATGAGGAGGTTTTTTCCCTTCGATGGGTAGTTAAGGGTGGGGCCCATAGCCACTTAACTACCCAAGTGTGGATATTGGAGAGGTGGGGGCCACACGAGTTCCACCATTTAATTCCCTCTAAATCTATTTAAGAACCCCCATTAATTTGACAAACCTCCATTAAATGTCACCTCAATCCATTAAATTGTGTCAACCCATAATTTAATGAGGAACCTTCCTCTTTTAACCTTTTTATTTAACTACCAATGCATTTAATAATGGGGGACCATCTCTCTCCCTTCTTTAATTAATTGTCATCACATCTTATTTAATTTGGTGAATTAATTATGGGAGAGTTACCTTACGGGTACAATTAAATAATAGGTGGAACCTATTATTTCTTTTGATTAAGGAGTAGAGCATCGTTGTGTGATGGAGAATGCCGGCCTCCAACGAAGAACGATGAAGAACGCCGGCCTCCAACGAAGAAAGCCAGTTCCTCAGAGATCGACGACGTGCCACTCTTACCCTTATCTGCGGCAAGAGAGGAGACACCGCTTCCTCCTCGGTGCGTCATGACAACGCCTACGATCCTCTTTTTCCGCGACATCTGATCAGCGCGACGTTCATCTCCCGTAGTTCGATGATGTGCGACATCTTATCAAGTTAGGGGTTTATTTTATGAGTCTGTTATATTCCCATGATTCATCCCTTCTAAAACAAAGAATGTGGGTTAACACATTATCAAGTTGATCCTCGAATGAATTGTTTTATGGGTTGGGAATAGTTGTTTGTTGGATAAATGTTGGATGGATTGTTTCATTGATATTAGGATTAATTTGTTCTTTGTAAAACGTGAAACCTTGTTTATCCTTAGCAAATTGTTATCGGCTAAAGAGGAGGGCGAGGGCCAAAAAAACACGGCCCAAAGACCCTCCACAGATTGTTTTTTTTTGTGTGTGTATGGATGGGAGACGATGAAACGGGACCACAATGGAATTTGGGAGCCGTCGCAGTGAAGAGCGGGTCCCGAGAAAGCCATAGGCGCAGATGGTGGGAAAATCGAACAACCAGAGCACATCCGGTGGTCCGCGAAAGACACTGCCGGCGTCGGCCGCCAGGAGGTGATGGCGCCCCGGTGCACCGCCAGCAAGAGCCCGCCCCGGCTGAAGCCATGGCGGCAGGGTCTGGATCCCGCGGTCGCGCGGGATCCAGGGGAGCAGCGGCGCCACCCTGGCACCGCGTCTGTGAAAACGGGGGATCACGCCCCCTGATAGGCTCACTGGCCGAGCCAGCACACCCCCCGGCCGGGCCGGGCCGCGCCCTACCGGTTCGGACCCGGACCCGGTTCGGGCCGACCCAAGGGGGGGTTGGGCCGGGTCGGGCCGGGCCCAGACCCCCCCCCCCCACCACTTCAGACCATTTTCGGGCCTTTTCCCATAACATGAGCTACGGACCTACAATCGATGCACCGCCAGTTGAATAGGAATCCTTGGTTCGAGACGGTCGTTTTGGTATATTACACTTGAGGTTTCGATAAAGTTTGGTTATGGCCGGGTTGGTTCGAACTCGAAACCAACCGTGCCCTTGGAGCGGAAATGCTTATATCATAAGGATCAGACATCCGATTGACGTGTTGTCAATCGTGTTGGGATCCTTTTGTTGAGACAGTCCATTTGGATTACTCCTATTGAGGTTTGTAAATAGCTGGAGTATGGTCGGGTTGGTTTTAGCTTAAAAAACCAACCAGGCCCCTACGATGGAAAACCAATAACTCTCAGACCTGGCGTCCAATTGATTCACCATCTGTCGCATTGGGTTTCTTTTGACGAGATGGAACTTTGGTATACAGCAACTCTGGACTTCATGACAGTTGATGTATCGACCCTTGGCTCGAGGAGAGGACCCTCCTGGAATCAAGCGTGTTGTGTGCGGGAACCCTAAAGCTGGTTGCGACTATGACGATAACAACTATACTATGATACTTCGTGGGTTCGGCAGCGAGGAAGACTGTACTTGGATCCTCCATGGGTTCGGCAGTGAGGATGACTATACTTGAATCCTCCATGGGTTCGGCAGCGAGGACGACTATACTTGGATTCTCCGTGGGTTTGACAGCGATGACGACTGTACTTGGATCCTCTGTGGGTTCGGCAGTGAGGACGACTGTACTTTGATCCTCCATGGGTTCGGCAGTAAGGATGGCTGCACATGGATCCTCAGTGGGTTTGGCAGCGATGACGATTGTACTGGGATCCTCCGTAGGGTCTGACAGCGATGACTACTGTTCTTGTATCCTACATGGGTCCGACAGTATGACCTATGTACTTGTATCCTGAGTGGGTCCGGCAGAGTAGCTGGTCTTGTATCCTTTGTGGGTCCGACAGCTTAGCCGGTCTTGTATCCTATGTGGGTCTGATAGCTTAGATGAATCAGTGGCTTCATCTGATCATCTATATCACCTTACGAAAGTTGTATACCTATGTGAGATGAGTCTTGGTTCTCAATCATTTTCATTGATTGGCTTGCTTTCCTATGTGGATTGGGTTGTGATTTCATGTGTGGATTGGGTTGTGCTTTCCTGTGTGGGATGGGTTGTGTTTTTATGTTTATACTAGGTTGTTCTTGGGCTCGAGAGTTGGAGACGAACTGTAACTGATGACTTAGGTATATGTATGGGCATATACCTAACTAGCTTTGTTGATACTTCATGATTTTATCTTTCCTTTGTGGTTAATTCTTTTTGGATTCTGAGAGACCTTCGGAGGTGTTGGGGTCCCTACTGAGTATCATATACTCACCCCTGCACGGGCTATGCCCGCACTACTTTATGTTGGATGCAGACGACAGACAGCACTGATCGAGGTGGAGGCTTGTGGAGCTGGACGGTACCCGGAGGTGGACCACTTGGCGGGACATACACGAAGCGGATTACCGGACCCAAGGAGCTGAGGATACTATCGATACCCACCCTTTAGGAGGTATTTCTAGTGGATGACTTGGTGTTGTTGTTTTACTTACTGCTATTGTACTTTCCTTTCAGTTGTATTTTACTTTCAGTTGGGTTTGTATACTGGCCCATTTACTTTTCAGCACTTACCTTGTTCCTAGTTTTACATAGTGCATACTTCACTTGCATACTCTGTGTATGTGTTCTTAATAAAGGCAATGCCTTCCCTTTTTTTGGGATTTAAGCCTTTGGTTCTAGTCGCCAGCCCCTGGTCTATGGAAGGCGGACTTGGGGTAGTCACAGTTCAGGCCCTGAGGATGGGTCGTGATAGCACGGGATGGGTATTTCCTTGTGGAAATATTCCGTGTAATAAATCAACATTCCATGTAGTTTGACCCAGGTACTCAGCCATGTCACTGACAAAATGGGTCGGTTTATCTTTTCACATACACACCGTGTTTGTTTGGAACACGTCGTGTAGTACCAGCCATGTAGTCGACCGTGTAGCTAACAAACACTGTTCGGTTAGGACTTCTCAGTACATGTCGTGTCCATATGGAAGACGCCGTGTAGTGTAACCTGGGCACATAGGTTGTGTCACTAACAACACAGGCCGGTGAATCTTGTCGAAGTACATGTCTTGTCCACCTTGAACACGCCGTGTAGTTTTGTCTTAAGAGAGATACATGTGGCTTGACCGTGTAGGAGGACCCAGACAGGGAAAAAGATTCAATTACACGTCGTGTGTTAGGAAAACACATCATGTATTTGGGGTGTTACATGACCATTTTAAGCCGAAGTACACGCCCATGTGAATGAATTAATGGAACACACCGTGTAGGAAAATTACCCACCGTGTAGTCATATTTTGCAGAACAAGAATTCTTTATTTCTATTGTTCCCTTCTTACGCTTCTAGTTTTTAGTCCTTGATAATATTGATCTAAGGGGATTCCCATAGCTTTATCTTTCTTTGTTGTGGAGAGTCTTGGGCTCTGCATCTTTTCCACTGTCGATATCTTGACTCTGGACAAACTGTTGGAAATGAGGATGCCTAGTGTACGTCAGTGCAGGGAGTGCCCTCTAGAGGTTGTGGGGTGTCACTTCTTATGGGACCTCTATGTCCTAGAGATGACAGGCTATGATGTCATTCTCAGAATGGACTGGTTAGTTCCCTTCCAGGCAGTCGTCGATTGTTATCATTATAGGAGGAGCTTCATATCACCAGAGGGTGACTCTTTTCTTCATCAAGGCGAGTGGGATGTCCAGGTGAGTAGAGCAGGACCCAAGTATCAAGGGCTGGGAGAATTTATAGCCCAGATTACCAGTATATATCTGGATGAACAGGGGAATTCTTAGTTAGACTTTCCTCCAGTGGTGGATCGTTTTAGGGACGTCTTTCCAGAGGACTTTTCATGTTTTCCTCCAGAGCGTGAGGTGTACATTTCTATTGAGCTTGTTCCAGGAGCGGAAGTGGTGTCCATTCCTCCTTATAGGATGGCTACACCTATTTTTTAGGAGATCAAGAAGTAGTTGGAGGATTTGCAGGAAAATGGTATCATCCAATCCAGTACTTCTCCCTGGGGTTTGCCTGTCCTATTTGGAAAGAAAGAAGATGGAATCATTAGGATTTCTGTGGATTATAAGAAGTTGTACAAGTTGATGGTTAAGAAATGTTATCCCTTGATGACGATTGATGATCTCTTTGATCAGCTTCGAGGAGCCCGAGTGTTCTCAAAGATCGAATTTAGGTCTGGTTATCATCATTTTCACGTTATACCATCAGATATACCTCTTACAGTCTTCAGGAGCCGGTATAGTCTATACGAGTATACAGTTATGTCGTTCGGTCTCACGAATGCTCCAGCATTTTTCATGTCACTAATGAACCGAGTGTTCCATCTATACTTGCATTCATTCATAGTGGTCTTCGTGGATGATATCTTGGTTTACTCTCACGCTTGACATGACCATGATACCCATCTTGAGATCATTTTGAGTACACTAAGGGAGAATCAGTTATATGCTAAGATCTCGAAGTTCCACTTTTGGATGGATCAGATTCACTTTTTGGGTCACGTTATCTCAGAGATAGGTGTATCAGTAGACCCAGAGAATGTGAGAATAGTAGTTTCCTGGGAGCAGCCGAAAAACGTCTTTGAGGTGCGGAGTTTTCTAGGTCTGGCTGGATACTACAGGTGTTTCATACAGGTCTTTTCATTCTTAGCAGCACCACTGACGGGTCTGACTAAGAAGGGTGAAAAGTTCTTGTGGTTAGATTCATTTGAGTCAGCCTTCCATGAGCTGAAAGAGAGGTTGACTTTAGCATCGATACTATTCTTGATAGAGCTGGGCAAGAGATATACTGTCTACTGTGATGCTTCAGGTATCAGGCTGGGATTTGTGCTTATGCAGGGAGATGGAGTCGTTGCGTACGGGTCTCGGCAGTTGGGGCCACATGAGAGGAACTACCCGACGCATGATCTGGATTTGGAAGTTATTGTTCATACCCTATGTTGTGGGAGACATTTTCTTCTAGGATTTAATTTTGTGGTTTAACCAACTACAAAAGTCTCAAGTACATTTTCACTCATCGTGATTTGCATTTGAGACAGCGGAGGTGGGTTGAGTACCTACAATCCTTCAATTTTGAGCTTTCCTATACGCTTGGGAAAGGAAACGGAGTGGCAAATGTGTTGAGCAAGAGGACTCAGATATAGGTAGTTCAGGAGGCCCGCACTGAGTAGAAGCTTATGGTTCTGTTCTCTAAGATTCATTTGGAGGTGCGAGACAGACTGGGGTAGACTTTTCTATCTTCGGTAGCTATTACCTCTACCCTTATTGATCGGGAGAGAATGAGGAAGCTATCAGACTCAAAAGTATTAGTCTTGCAGGAGAGTGTGTCAGGAGAGGACCGTCTTCTTGGATGGACAGTAGGTTAGAATGAGATCTTGCGTTTCCAGGGGCGCGTATGGGTGCCGGTAGATATACGCGAGGATCTGATGTGGGATTCTCATTCCTCTGTTTGGACAGTTCATCCTGGTGTCACAAAGATGTATCGTGATCTACACCGCCAGTATTATTGTCCAGGTATGAAGAGATATGTTGTTGGTTCTTTTATAAGATTTTCTACTTGTTAGTAGGTGAAGGCGGAGCATTAGTGACCAACATGACTTTTACAGAAGTTACTCATTCCTGAGTGGAAGTGGAACGACGTCGCGATGGAATTCATGACAGGGTTATCGAGATCACCTTGAGGGAATTATTTTGTATGGGTCGTCGTTGACAGGCTTACGATGTTTTCTCACTTCTTGCCGATCAAGGAGACCTTCAATGTTGATGAGTTGGGATGATTGTACATCCGGGAGATTGTACTTCTGCATGGAGTTCCACACTACATTGTTTCAGACAGGGATGTGCGTTTTACTTCTCAGGTCTGGCAGGGGCTTCAGAAGGCTTTGGGTATATAGGTACATTTGAGTACAACATACCATCCCCAGACAGATGGCCAGTCCGAGCGTACTATTTAGGTGCTTGAGGACATGCTCCAAGAAAGCATTCAGGACTTTGGAGGTTCTTGGGAGAAACATATACCTATGGTGGAGTTAACCTGCAACAATAGTTTTCAGGAAACTATTCAGATGGAACCTTATGAGGCTTTGTACGGTAGACCATACTGATCACCCTTATGTTGGCTGGAGGAAGGATAGGCATCTTTTTTGGGACTTCATCTCTTTTAGGATACCACGGAGCAGATAGAGTTGATTAGGAATAGGATGGCTACCACACAGTCATGACAAAAGTCTTATGCTGATGAGTGGAGACAACCTCTAGAGTTCGAGGTCAGGGATCAGGTTTTCCTACGTGTCACCCTGAGGTTGGGGAACAAGAGTATTAGGAGACAGGATAATATTCCACTGAGGTACATCGAACTGTTTGAGGTGTTGGAGAGAGTTGGGCATGTTTCCTATCAGTTTCAGTTACCTCAAAGGTAGCGGGCTATGCCCGAAGTTTTTCATGTTTCTCAACTCTGAATTTACTTTTCAGACCTGTCTCATGTCCTTCAACCCAAGGAGGTTAAGCTAGATGTGGATGCATCGTTCTAGGAGCAACCAATCCGTATTGTTGATCGCAGTACAATGGTTCTCCATGGACGGTCTGTTCCACTGGTACGAGTGTTATGGCAGCACGGGTGGGTACATGACGAGACTTGGGAGAGGGGGGCCAATGTATGAGCACAATGGTCAGAGCTATTCGGATATTCTTCTTCAACACCACACTAGGGAAATTTGGGGATGAATTTATTTAAGGGGGGATGTTTTTAAGAACCTGGATCTTCTTTTCAAGTATGTTTTTCCCTTTCTGGTCGTTTTTGAGAAAAATAGGAAAATCTGAAAATTTTTAATGTACACAACATGTACTTCGATACCGTTGGAGGCCCTGTGTTGGTCATGTCATGGCCACACACACGGCCATGTAGAGGCTGACATGGAGGCCGCCTAAAGCAGAGTACGGAAAAGGCGAGTACACACTGTGTACTCCAAAAGTACACGCCCTGTACATTTTTTTCATTAAACGCACTGGGGTTGCGTCTGACGAATAGAACACACTACTTTTAGGTTCTATTCATCCGAGAGCACCGAGCATACATGGATCCTTGACGAGCCCCCGAACCTTCGTCTTTCCTCCGATTTGAACACTGGTGAGTGCGTTGGAATTACATCAGTGAGTTATCTCTTCTCCTAGAGAATCATTTCCCAATTCCTTCCCTTTTCAAGTTATCGTGGGTTAAACGTTTTAGACATTTTGTTAGATATTCGATGTTCTAAGGAGATTCAATCCTTGTGGTTCAGTTATATTGATCTCTTAACGTTAAGGTTGGTGGTTTGTACCTTTTCGTTGAATGTCATTGAATATTTGTGAAAATTCCATCAATACCCTTGAACGGTGTATTGCATGTTTACTGTTTTAGCCCTATTGTTTTCCTAATATACTTACTTTCATGAGTAGTGGTTAATTTGATTATGAATAGGGTGAATTTATTGTTTGGAGGTATTACCCATGCTTCGTTTTCTTGTTTTGACCGTTGGGTCTAGTCTGCTTATTAGGCTGTTGTTTACATTTCCATGCCTAGTATTGTAGGATAGAGTGACTTTTGTTCTGATGTGATGATATGACATAGAATTCTAGCCAAGTACTTCATGAGGTTTACTTTGTCCTATACGTGAACTATACTTGTTTGACTTACACAGGGTCGTGAGAACCTAGTTAGTATACCACAGGGTGAATGGACGTAAGGGCTCCTCATGAGTGTCTTTATAATACGATGCGAGACCATATAGGGAATTGATGTTGAGTGATTCCTCAGAGTGTATGTAGTACCTCGACGCGGGCCATAGTGGTAATGAGATGTTGAGTGCTTCCCTAGAGCGCCTTTAGTACGATACGAGACGATAGGGTGAATTGATGGTGATTTCTTCCACAAAGAGTCTATTCTTCAGCTAAACCAGAGGGGTGAGACTATGTGTGCCTCCTAGAGGGTTGCTAGTACTTTTTTGTTGAACCATAGGGGATAGTCTGTGAGGAGTACCCATAGGGTTACCTATTTTTTCTACTTTCTTGAGTAGCTGCTTACTTTTTGGTCAATTAAATGCTTGAAACTGTGGATTGTTTACTATTAAGTACTTTCTAGTTTATAGCTTTCCGTACTTTTACCTGCCATATATTCACTGACTATTTGGCATATATCTCGTGGTGGTTTCCTACTAGGATTTAGTCTCACACCTTGTTTGGTACATGCTTTTGGGCCCAAATAGATTATATTGTTGTAGGTACAGATAAGGGAAAGCGCCCTTCTACTTCAGGTACTTGACTTACTATGAAGCTAGAGAGCATGGGACCAAGCTTAGGCTTGCGATTCTGAGGATCTATTATCTTTTTCTTTGTATTTTTGGTTTATTTCTGCTTGTATTCATCATATTTACTTGTTTGGTTGCTTCCCTAGACATATATATCATGCAACATTGATTATGTACATGCTCCAGCTGTTTATCATTTTTAGTCTTCTGCTGTTCACTTGTGTATGGATTATTTACTCCTTCCGCTATTTTTATTTGTTTCCCTTCCTTTGTGTACTCTGCCAATGAGGGCATAGTTTCCCCACTATCACACCCAAGGCCCTCGCTTCTAGTCGGCATCCTATGGCATTTGGGGAAATGCGCTTGATGCCCAGGGACCAACCGGGTTCGGGGCGCCTTTGGGTGGCTTCCGGAACGGGGACATTACAAGTTCTTTATCAATAAATAATATTAAAACTAGGTGATAAATGTGATAAATAAATGATTCTCAAATTTAAAGGTTAATGAATAGAGGTCCTACCTCAAGGAAGGATGTGGTCAAAGCTGATACACTTCATCTCTTGAAGATTTCGATGAAAAACACCCACAATAGAACACACATCCATTCTCATACATATATATATAGATATCATTAATAAATAGAACATATTTCACGTGACATGAGGGAATATTTTCAATGATGTTATATATACATATATACACATACATACCTATGTATGTGTTTGTGTTCAGCACCAAGGAGCCACCCAAATAGTAATTAATTAACCTAGAGGAACCAACATCATTTGACAACACATGAACCATTCAGAAAGATAAGATTTCAAAGAAACAACAATTTAAAGCCTCACCTTCCTTTGATGACACCCCCATGTGTGCACCTAGCGCACACATTGGTGTGTCAAAATATAGTGACACACCAAAAATTCCAAGAGACACACAAAAAACCATTTCGAAATATACTTCAACATTACATAAATATTTCATAAAGAACCCAGTTTTGTAATATCACAAGGAAAACACATAATTAAATCCAATAGCTTTTCACAGGCCAAGTATGTTTCAAAACCACCCATAAGACACATTTATTTCACAACATGTTTCACATTATTTACCCAATTCTCAAATCATATTCCAAACTTCACAACAAGGACTACATTCCCCATATAATTCATTTCATTTTAAAACCCCATTTTTAATACATTTTCACCACAAGTTCCCTTGAAAACACAATTTACATTTCACAAAAAATTCATAAAATACTTTAAAAAAGTACCATAATAAAACAAAATCAAAATATAGCCATTATCCTATATGAAATCCATTTTCATTACTTAATCATACCACTCAAACCATAGAATATTTTAGATGAACAAGGGTTTGAATGGTTCATAAAAGAAAAAGAGGGGCTCAGGCTCTAAAAACATGTTTTAAATGGATGTGATTTTTTGGAACTGTCATGGTATAGCTAAATTTGACACCCTTTTAGTTCTAAAATGAATTAATTTGACTCAGAAACCCAAAACCTTAGCTTTATCTGAACCAAAAATTAATTTCTCTTTGAATTCTTTACAACTCTCTACTGTTGTTTACAATTTTCTTGGTGCTTGTTCTAATGGTAGTAGTGTTGAATCTCTTTGGATATTTTATCACACCTATTTGCAATATGTTAATATGTGAACTTTTTCTGATCAAATTTTCACTTCTGATTTTATCTATGATAACATTCATTTATTTTTCTCCTTAGTTTATGATAAAAATAGATACCAAAATTGTAGGCCTTTTTGGAATGATCTCTCTTCTTTAGCTAACTCCATTCATGATCCTTGGTTGGTGATGGGTGACTTTAATTCCATTCTTCTCCCTGGTGAGAATCTAGGAACATCTCACTCTCTTAATTCTTCTAGAGAATTTAGAGCCTCTATTAAAGAGTGTAATTTGGTTGATATAAACCTTATAGGTGTTAAATTAACCTGGTATCACAGGCATTATAATCGGGTTGCTTCAATTAAACATGATAGGGCTCTAGTGAATTTATTGGCTCTTGATGCATGAGACACTATATCTAGAATCACATTACCTAAACTAAACGCTGATCATCATCCTATTCTTGTTACCCTTCTCTCAAAAAGAGAAAAACCTAGTATCCCCTTCAAATTCGATAATTCTTGTTCTAATGATCTGGACAACAATCATATCATCCAAACATGTTAGGATTCTATGAATCATCATTCCAATGCCTTTGACTATATCAACAAGATCAAGAATCTTAAACATTTCCTCAAAGGTTGGTGTAGTGCTAAATCCAAAAAAATTGACCAAGAAATGTCCACCCTAGAGAATGATGTCAATCAAATTCAAAACAACTCTATTAACTCTGATTTCTTCTCTGATCCCCAAATCAAAATAAACATCTCTATTAAACTCAAATCCCTTTTATTGCTCAAAGAAAACATTCTCAAACAAGTTTTCAACACAAAATGGCTCAATGATGGAGATAGAAACACCAAATTTTACAATGCTCTTCAAAGGATCAGAAAAGTCAACCGCGTGATATCCCTTCTTAAAGAAAATAAAAATATCTTCTCCTCTGAGGCTGTAATTACTAATCTTGTTGTCACTTATTTTGAAAACATTATTAATGGACCAGATATTAATAAAAATATTCTCCCTGGGATCATCCCGACATTGGTCAATGCGGATGACAATATATTTCTCTAGAATACTCCCCTGGACCATGAAATCAAAGCCACTATCTTTAGTCTTAATCCTGACAGTGCTACAGGTCCCGATGGTTTCAAAAATGGTTTTTTTCAACACCACTGGGAGGTTGTTCATCCAGGTGTTTGAAAACATGTCAAATATTTTTTTAATACCGGCATCCTTCCTTATGGTCTCAATGCCCAATTCCTCACCTTAATTCCAAAGGCGGACAATGCCTCAGAAATCCATTTATTAAAACCCATTGCTCTCGTCAACTCTCTTTATAAAATCACTACCAAGATCCTCACCAATAGACATTCTTCCCTATGTGATAAAATCATTTCTTGGAATCAATTTGGATTTATAAAAGGTAGATCCATTCATGATTGAATTTTCATTGCTTCGGAATGCACCAACTCTCTGAAAAAAGTCTCAATAGGGGGAAATATTTCCATTAAACTCGACATTAGGAAGGCCTTTGATACCATATATTGGTCTATCATTTTCAAAATTCTCCAAGACTTTGGCTTTAATTATGTCTTCATTAGCCGGATCCACACTCTTTTCAAATCTGCCTCGATCTCCATTCTTGTAAATGGATCCCCAAGGGATATTTTAAATGCTCAAAAGGGGTTCTCTAAGGTGACCCTCTCTCTACCATCCTCATATCCATTTCAGAAGACTACCTTAGTAGACTGCTCACCTCTCTTGTTCATGAAGGCAATCTTAAACATATTCTGGTGGCCAGGAATCTAAAGATTTCGACCCATATTCTTTATGTTGATGACATAATCCTTTTCCTAAATGGTAGAAAACGAAATATTCTTAACCATAAAAACTTTTTATCCTAATATAAAGAGGTCTCAGGTCAATCCATCAGTTGGAATAAATCTTTTATCTTATTTGGGAAGTCTTTCCCCCTCTCTAGGAATGGCCACATCATAGAAATTCTAGGCATCAAAGAAGGTTACCTTCCTTTTACCAATTTGGGAGTACCCATTTTTGGGGGTATGCCTAAATCTATTTAGTTTAACGCTGTTTTTTGATCAGGTGATTAATTAACTTTCCTCCTCGAAAGGGAAATCCATGTCTATGGTTGGTAGGATATGCCTTGTGAAATCGACCATTGTCTCAAAAAATCTGTATTCCCTCATAATCTAAAAATGCTTTAACGACCCATACATTACAAACATGGTTATTACTTCAGAATTAAATCATACTTATTACAGAATATAACAAAACCATGGTAGGACTGTATAGGTATAGTGTCTTTAGAAACAGGGAAACATAAACAACTGGTTCATAAATAATCTACATCGTCTCCCGCTTATTTCATCATATTTAGAGTCCCTTTTTGGCATATCCTACTTAATACCCTTCTTCCTGGCCTGGGGAAAAGAAAACATAAAAAAGGGTGAGCTCAAATTCTCAGTAAGGGTAAACAAAAGAAATATCAATCATATTATATTCATAAGAACATAACATTTTGAATATCTTAACCTGCAAAAGAGATCATAATAACATAACATGGGATAAATCATATTAATGAAATGTAATCCCAATAATCATAACATAAAGCATGAAACTTTGTGGCATACACACATAATCAGAGAAAATCATTTCATATTAGTCAAGACTCATTGCCAATACTATCATATCAGACAAATTCCATTACTGAACCGAGTTCACTCCTCGTTCCAGTCATGTGTCACTGAACTAGATTAACATGCCGTTCCAGCCATGTCTACCTCATGAGATTTAAATATTTACCCAATGCATTGGAGGGAGATACAGGTCCTACCCATCTCATAATGAAACCATTCTTATGTGTGCTACAAAATCATTAATCATACATCATAGCATAACCCCTTTAATAAAAATGGTATTCTTAAACATCGTTCCATCATAACATAATCCATAAGAGATAAAAGGACATCCTAAAATTAATTCCATCATATCATAATCAAATCAATTTAGAAATAGGGATAGAAAAATAACCCTAAATTATCTTAGATGGAAAATAATTTTTAGGAAACACTTGAACTCCATTCTTGAGGAAAATATCCTTTCTTCTTCAAAAACATTTTTCCTTTCATAACATGTCATACAATTTTAAACTAAAAGAAGTTAATTAAAAATAAACTTGAAAACTTTTAAATCAAGATTCATGGTAATAATTTTCTATGAAATCATAAAAATCCATTCATGCCGTATAAGTTAAAAAAACATTCTTCTCGTACTTGGGCTAGGAAATTCAAAAAGTACCTCTTACTAAAAATGAAAAAATATTCCTTTCATATCTTTCACCAAAATTAACCAATAGGTTAAATTAGATTTATAAAATTGTATTAGGATAGAAATAATATTACATATTGAGGAAACATGGATGTGGATGATAAATATACTCCAGTAATTACCGAAGTATAAACAATCTCGGATAAAAATTGAGATTGCGGTATTTTCCCTTACCTTAGGTCCGATTTTCTTAGTACGTATCCAAACCTCTTGTATAATAATTTAAATAAAGTAATTGACTTATTATAGAATCATATTCATTATTATGATATCATATATGGTCATATTCTTATCTTCTTATTAGTAATATTTCATTTCTACTTGTTATTCGGGTGTTCATTGCTTTATGTTCTTATGCATGTTTTGTCGAATAAATTTATATTATTCTTTTTAAGTTATAGATACATCATTTCCAAAATAGTATTAGTGTAATATATATTATATTTATTCATTAAATTCATTTATATAATCATTATTAAATGAAGATCATGTAGAATGAGTCGCGTCGCATCGTAGAGACGGTAGACCGTACGTACGCACGAGCGATGATATCATTCCCATGATCGAGGAATTTTATTGAAGTGTATGTATATTATTTAAGAATCAATATCAATTTAAAATAACAATAAATAGTTATTCTTTACACCATTATACCCATCCAAGTATGGTGGTGATGGAAAACAGATTACACCACGGCATGGAGACTGTATTCCGTACGTACGCACACGCGGTGATTTCGTTTTCCGTAGGATAGATAGAAGGTGAAATAGGTTTGTTTAATATTTATAATAACATATCAGTATGTGAGTGATACTGATGTTATTACTTCATAATGAAAAAACTAAAGAATATGATGTAGAAGAAGAAATAAATTTGAAAGAATCGATAATAGATATTACCTCTTCTGTGACATGCCTCTTTGAAACCTCATCTTAGGGCACTAAAATTAGACTTTAAAGAAGACCAGGAACTATATTGTGTTTATAGGGAATTTTAGAAGGAAAATTTTCAGGGTTTGGCCGAACTTTAGGGCTCAAAATTGTGTGATGAGTAGAGGTAGGGGTGCCCTTTTATAAGGGAGGAGAGGGGCACCTTTGGAAAAACTTAAAATATTATTTTATAATAAAGAAATATTCGGTTTTTAATAGATCCAAATTTATTTATTTCGATGATAAGGTGGGGATGGGTCTAAATCCTCTCAACCAATAGGTTTTAGACAAGTTTAGGTTACTATTTTAACTTTATCACTTAGATTTAACTCTAAGTTAAATAATTTAACTTTTACTATGTCTTCTGGTTTTCTTCCACTATATGGTTAATAAACTTACTATAAAAGGCCAAAATAACCCCAAGGAGTTAATTATTAATATATATAACCTTATCTAAGTCATTTGTCCGAACAGTATATTTTTAAGAATAAAATAACAGTTAATAATATAATAATTTTTTTGAGAACTATTTAATGCCAATTATGACACTATTTGGTAATTTATTTTTGTGAAAATTATACCAGCCTGATTAGTTCAAAAAAAGTTAATGAAATAAATAATTACATGTCATGTTAACCTAGAAAATTATTGTAATTTATAAAAATTCTCCAATTACATTTATTTGGGTGTTTAAAACATCAATTATGTTAATATTTCAATAATAAGGTAATTACTGCATCATCATTGTGTCATACATAAATTAAACTATTTAATGTATAAAAATTATAAATAAAACACCATTATGTATGAAATATTTTTATATTTATAATTAATATTTATAGTTGAATTTATCTCATGTATTACCCTATATTAAAAATGTTTTAGTTATTAAACGTTGATTTTAACTCTTTTAATTCTTATTTAAATAAAATAATAATAAGTGACCTAATCTAATCCAAGTGGACCTAAATGGTTTTATTTCTGGTCTAATTAATCTTATCCAATAGAATTATGACATGTGTTAGGGTAATAATAATATCATTTTTACCCTTAATTACCGTATTTATTTTTAACTCTGGTAAAAAAAGTAAAAAGTTACGATTCACCCAAAAAAAATTTATCTTATTGAATCACATTTTACTCCTTGAAATTAACCGTGTCTCTCGTATTTTCGAAATTCCACTCACAGAAGTGGTAAAATTATGTTTTATGTAAATTTTCAAATTCTCCTAGGAGGTGGGTAAAAGATGGTGAAAAGTTCAATAAAATTTCTATATATCTAAAATTATTATAAAATGACTCCAATGAATTACATTGAACTTATATAGGTATTATGTATCAATTTTGACCTAAAATAAATTTAAATAAAATAAATTATTATTTAAATAAAAAGTCGGTTTTTAAATAGTAACCTAGTGTTTTCAGTATTCATCAAAAATTGAAAGTTTTCAGAAAAATACCAAAAATTCACCCTAGGCTAATTTTGAAAATCTGAATCCAAAAATGAAATCCATTTTAAAAGATAAAATTTATAAAATTTCAAAAAGTCGATATTACTATTCATAACGGATAGTTTATATAATATTTTAATAACATATCGTTGTTTAGCAAAACTCGGTATTGCGTACAATGCAAGCAGTCGAGGAAGGTTGCTCTAGCGTGTAACGCAAGCCAAGACAATGTTGTGTGTTTTGAAAGATTCCTTTGGTGATGTATATAACATAAAAAAATATTTCCCCTAAAATCACGGGTGTTAAATTCTACCCCCTTAAAATGAATTTCGCCCTCGAAATTCATCACTTTGTAACAAACAGATGAGGATACCGATACCTCATCATATCCGAAAGCTCCCATGTAGCTTCTTCTAATTGGTGGTTCCTCCATAAAACTTTCACCAAGCGAGTGGTCTTGCTCCGTAGGACTTTTTCGCTACGATCCAGAATCTCTATCGGCTGTTCTTCATAAGAAATATCATGCTCCAGCGGTACAACTTCTGAGCTTAGTACATTTTAAGGATCAGGTATGTACTTTCTCAGGAGAGATACATGGAACACATCATGAACTTGAGAGAGATTCCGTGGAAGTGACAATCGGTATTCTACCTTCCCAACACGATTCAGTATTTCGAAAGGACCGATATACCTAGGGCTCAGCTTTCCCTTCGTTCAAAATCTCATTACTCTCTTCAAAGGAGATATTCATAAGAAAACATTATCACCCACTTCAAACTCGAGGTCTTTTCTTCGGTTGTCGGCATAATGTTATTGTCGACTCTGAGCTGCTCTTATGTGTTGTCGAATAGATCTGACCTTTTTTTCCATCTCATCAACAAGATCAGGTCCTAATAGCTTTCTTTCCCCAACTTCATCCCAGAAAGTTGGAGTCCTGCATTTTGTTCTATAGAGATCTTCATAAGGATCCATCTGAATATTGGAGTGAAAGCTATTATTATAAGAAAATTCCACCAAAGGTAGGTGTTGATCCCAACCACCTTTGAAATCCATAGAGCAAGCTCTTAGCATGTCCTCTAGAGTTTGAATTGTCCTCTCAGACTGACCGTCTATCTGAGGATAATAAGTAGTGCTGAAACTCAAATGTGTATCTAGAGTATGCTGAAGACTTCGCCAAAACTTCGAGGTAATCCTCGGATCCCGATCAGATATAATGGAAAGTGGTACTCCATGAAATCTTACCACTTCCTTAACATATATCCTGGCAAGCTGATCAAGAGAGAAATCCTCTCTAATAGCAATGAAGTGTGTCGACTTCGTAAGATGATCAACTATAACCCAGAGAGCATTATTGCTTTTGGATGTTTTAGGAAGTTCGATGACGAAGTCCATAGTGATGTTTTCCCATTTCCATTCAGGTATGGGTAATGGTTGTAACATCCCCTTAGACTTCTGTCTCTCTTATTTAACTTGCTGACAAACCAAGAATCGAGAGACATATTCAACAACATCTCTTTTCAGGCCATCCCACTAGAAGTACTCTTTCAAGTCCCTATACATCTTCATGCTTCCAGGATGAATAGAGAATGAAGAACTATGAGCCTCATCCAGCAGCTCCTTCTTTAATTTTGGGATGGGAGGAACACAAACCCGATTCTTGATCCTTATTATCCCATCATAATCAAGGTTGAATTCAGGAACATTTCTCACCTTCTTTTGTAACTCTACATCTTCTTTTTGTGCCTCTTTAATCATCACATGTATATATGGTTGAACATTCATTTGAGAAAGATAATATTTTTCCACTTCCATTATAATTCCAATATCCAACCTTTGTAAATCCATAAATATTGGATCTTTTGTGATACTCATCATGGATAAGATAGCATGGTCTTGTCGACTTAATGCATCTTCTACCTTTTTTTCTTTCCCAGGGTGATAAAGAATTGAGCAGTCGTAGTCCTTAATCAACTCCAACCATCTTCTTTGGCGCATATTCAGCTCCTTTTGTGTGAAAATATACTTTAAACTTTTATGATCAGTACAAATATCACACCTTTCACCATAAAGGTAATGACTCCAAATATTTAATGAAAAGATTACTGTGGCTAACTCCAAATCATGAGTTGGGTAATTTTGCTCATGGATTTTCAACTTTAATGAGGCATATGCTATCACCCTATCATTTTGCATGAGAACACACCCCAGTACCTTCTTGGATGCATCACTATAGATCGCAATCCTTTCTCCACTACACGGCAGTGTGAGCACAGGTGCACTAGATAACCTTATCTTTAACTCCTTGAAATTCTATTCACACTCCTCCGTCCAAACAAACTTAACTCTATTTCAAGTCAACCTGGTGAGTGGATTAGATAATCATGAAAAATCTTTCACAAAACGTCGATAATATCCAGCTAAACCAAGAAAACATCGGATCTCAATTACTGTTGTTGGTCTTGACCATCATTCGATGACCTCTGTTTTTGATGGATCCACAGATATCCCCTCTTTTGAGATTATGTGACCCAAAAACGAAACTTTTTGAAGCCAAAATTCACACTTGGTAAATTTTTCTTAAAGATTATCCTTTCTTAGGGTCTTTAACACAATTCTCAAGTGATCTTCATGTTCTTCCTTTCTCTTTGAATAGACAAGAATGTCGTCTATAAAGACTACCACAAACTGATCACGAAAGTCTCTAAAGACTCTATTCATTAGATCCATTAAGATAACAGGGGCATTAGTAAGACCAAATGGCATCACTATAATTTCATAGTGTCCATACCTTGTATAGAAAGCCATCTTAGGTATATCCTCCTTTTTGACCTTTAATTAATGATTCCCTGAACGAAGATCAATCTTGGAAAAGTTTTGATCTCCATGTAGTTGGTCAAATAAGTCATCAATGCATGGGAGAGGATATTTGTTCTTGATTGTGATCTTGTTACGTTCTCGATAATCAATGCATAGTCTCATTGATCTATATTTCTTCTTAACGAACAAAACTGGTGATCCCCAAGGTGATGCACTAGGGCATATGAATCCCTTATCAATATTCTCTTAGAGTTGCTTCTTCAATTCCTACAACTCAATTGGGGTCATTATATAGGGTGTCTTTGAAATTGGTAAAGCATCCGATATGAGTTCTATTGAAAACTCAACTTCACGATTTGGTGGAAGACCTGGCAATTCATCCGGAAAGACATCATCAAATTCCCGTACAATGGGAAAATTCTTAATCATGAGTTTCTCTCAAAAAATTTGAGATAAATAACTTTCATTTAGTGGAAGGAAGACCCATAATATGGAAGAAATTTCCATTATAAGGTTATGTTCATCCTTGCATCGATAGAAAATCATAGATTGATCTAGAATATGAAATGTGACTTCCCTTATTTGGAAATTGATATGAGCTGCATATAAAGAAAGCCAATCCATGCCACGAATCACATAAAATTACACTATAGGATTGATCACAAGATTTGCATGAATCACTTTCCCAGAAACTTCAATCAGAGAAGAATTGTAAACTTTTTATGCGACTGATTTGCCATTAGGGGTTGTCACAGCTAACTCAATATCTAACTGCTGAGGTAATATGGCGATACCCTTATAAAATTATTCATAACTAAAAAAGTTGGTGGATCCAGAATCAAATAAAACATTTTCTACTTTAGAGTGGATGGTAAGTGTACCTTTAAACACTTTGTTATAATACTCCACATCACCGATAGAAATTGCATGTCACTTTCCTTTTTCTTTGGCCTTATTAGTTTGTTGACGTCGATGATCATCAACAACCCTTGGATTAGGGCACTGATTGGCATAATTTCTGATTTCCTTGCACTTGAAACTAAGAAGTGTAGGAGGTGTATTCTATGTATACCTTTATTTGTTCGCATCATTAGGCATCTTATTCCCATTATTCCGACATTCAACTGCCCGATGACGTTCTTTTCCACACTTAAAACATTTACTTTCCCATTTAAGAAAATTCCCTCCATGTTTCTTTCCACACTTTGAGCATAAGGGAAAACTCATCTAATTTTCAGTGTGGTCTTTAGATTTTCCATTGAATTCCATTTTCCTCTTCTTATCAAACCCATATGATTGATGGGTTACTCCAATCTCTATATCAACCTTAGGAGAACATCGAATAGTTTCCTTGTATCTATTGAAGTCCCTTATGGATAATGACCTTCGAAGACTTGGTTTTAAGCCACTAAAGAATCAATCAATTTTAATCTCAGGTTGGATAATAATTCTAGAAGCGTACCTTGCAAGTCTTGTAAAATTTTCTTCGTAGGTACCAACAGATTCATCATCCTTTTGCTTTAGTTCAAGAAACTCCTTCTCTATCTTTGTTCAAAGAATACGAGGGAAGTACTTATTGAAAAATAAGTTATTGAACTCATCCCATTCCATGGACTCAATTTCGCCTCTTTTCCTTGTATTCTTGATAAGATTCCACCATTTATAAACATAACCTTCCAAACGATACACTGCTAAGATGACTTTGTCATGTTCAGAAAATTGTAGAACTGAAAATATCTTTTCAGTGGTACTGATCCATTGTTCTTCCACTAATGGATCAGAAGACTCGCTGAATGAAGGTGGACGCTGCCTCGTGAAGGATTCAACAGAATCTTTCTCCTTCCTTTGATATTTTGGAAGTCCTGCATGATTCATATCTTGAGAAAGTTGTGTGAGAATGGCTACAAGATCTTTCATTCTAACTCCCAAAACATTTGGTTTCTCAAGAAGACAATCATTTCATTGCCCGTCGCATTCAGCATTAACACAGTTCCTTCGGGTTCCAGCCATTGACTAAAACCAAGAAGCATAGTGTGAGAAACACTAATCATAATAGGAAAACCACATAATCAAGAATAAAATTTCACACTTTAGGTCTTATCATAGGTTGTTCATGGCCATTTTTAAAATACTAAGATTATGTTCTATTCTTAGACATATCCTTAGGGTTCTTACTAAGGATTTCAGATCCTAGTTTCCAAAGGTTGACTATAACCTCCCTCTGATACCAACTTTAACGACCCATACATTACATACATGGTTATTACTTCAGAATTGAAGAATAATTATTACAACATATAACAAAACCATGGTAGGACCGTATAGGTATAGTGTCTTTAGAAACTGGGAAACATAAACAACTGATTCATAAATCATCTACATTGTCTCCCGCTTATTTCATCATATTTAGAGTCCCTTTTTGGCATATCATACTTAATACCATTCTTCCAGACCTAGGGAAAAGAAAACATACAAAAGGGTGAGCTCAAATTCTCAGTAATTCTAAACAAAAGAAATATAAATCATATCATATTCATAAGAACATAACATCTTGAATATCTTAACCTGCAAAATAGATCATAATATCATAACATGGGATAAATCATAGTAATGAAATGTAATCCCAATAATCATAACATAAAACATGAAACATTGTGGTATACACACATAATCATATAAAATCATTTCATATTAGTCAAGACTCATTTCCAAGACTATCATAACGGACAAAGACCATTAAAGAACTAAGTTCACTCCCCGTTCCAGTCCCGTGTCACTAAACCGGATTAACTTGTCATTCCAGCCATGTCTACCTCATGAGATATAAATTCTTACCCAATGCATTGGAGGGAGATATAGGTCCCACCCATCTGATAATGAAACCATTCTTATGTGTGCCACAAAATCATTAATCATACATCATAGCGTAACCTCTGTAATTAAAATTAGATTCTTAAACATCATGCCATCATAACATAATCCATATAAGATAAAAGGACATCATAAAATTAATTCCATCATAACATAATCAAATCAATGTAAAAATAGGGATATAAACATAACCCTATATTATCTTAGATGGAAAATAATTTTTATCAAACACTTGAGCTCCATTCTTGAAGAAAATATCCTTTCTACTTCAAAAACATTTTTACTTTCTTAACATGTCATACAATTTTAAACTAAAAGAAGTTAATTAAAAATAAACTTGAAAACTTGTAAAGTAAGATTCAGGGAAATAATTTTCATTGAAATCATAAAAATCCATTCATGCTATATAAGTTAGAAAACATTCTTCTCATACTTTGGCCGGAAAAGTCAAAAAGTACTGCGCACTAAAAACGACAAAAGATTCCGTTCATATCTCTCAGTAAAATTCACCAATAGGTAAAATTGGATTTAAACAATTATAGGAGGATATAAATATTATTACATATTGATGAAACATGTATGTGGATGATAAATATTCCCCAGTAATTACCGAATTATAAACAATCTTGGATAAAAATTGAGATTGTGATATTTTCCCTTACTTTAGGTCCGATTTGCTTCGTATGTATCCAAACCTCCTGTATAACGATTTAAATAATGTCATTTAATTATTAAATAATCATATTCATTGTTATGATATCATATATGGTCATATTCTTATCTTCTTATTAGTAATGTTTCATTGCTACTTGTTATTCGGGTGTTCATTGCTTTATATTCTAATGCATGTTTTGTCGAATAAATTCTTACTCTTCTTTTTAGGTTAATGATACCTCATTTAAATAATGGTATTAGTGTAATATATATCATATTTATTCATTAAATTCATTTATATAATCATTATTTAATGAAGATCATGTAGGATAAGTCGCATCGCATCGTGGAGACGGTAGGCCGTACGTACGCACGAGCAATGATATTGTTCCCATGATTGTGGAATTATATTAAAGTGTATGTATATTATTTTCGAATAAATATCACATTACAATAATAATAAATATCTATTATTTACACCATTATACCCATCCATGTAAGGTGGTGTTGGAAAACAGATTACACCATGGCGTGGAGACGGTATTCCGTACGTACGAACGCACGATGATTTCGTTTTCCGTAGGATGGATAGAAGATGAAATAGGGTTGTTTCATGTTTATAATAACATATCAGTATTTTATTGATACTGATGTTATTACTTAATAATGAAACAACTAAATAAGAGTAAGTAGAAGAAGAAATAAATTTGAAAGAATCGGTAACGGATATTACCTCTTCTTTGACACGCCTCTTTGAAACCTCCTCTTAGGGCACTAAAATTGGACTTTGAAGAAGACCAGGACCTCTAGTATGTTTCTAGGGAAGTTGATAAGGAAAATGGGCAGGGTTTGGCCGAGATATAGGGCTCAAAATTGTGTGAGGAGGAGAGGGAGGAGGTTCCCTTTTATAAGGGAGGAGAGGGGCACCTTTGGAAAAAATTAAAATATTATTTTATAATAAAGTAATATTCTGTTTTTAATAGATCCAAATTAATTTATTTCGTAGCTAAGGTGGGAGTGAGTCTAAATCCTCTCAACCAATAGGTTTTAGACTAATTAAGGTTACTATTTTAACCTTATCACTTAGATTTAACTCTAAGTTAAATAATTTAACTTTTACTGTATCTTCTTGTTTTCTTACACTATATGATTAATAAACCTAATATAACAAGCCAAACGAACCCCAATTGGTTCATTATTAATATATATAACCTTATATAAGAAATTTTTCTGAACCATAGATTTTTATGAATAAAATAACAGTTAATAATATAATATTTTTTTAAAAAACTATTTTATGTCAATTATAACACTATTTGGTAATTGATTTTTGTGAAAATCATAACAGAATTATTAGTTAGAAAAAAGTTAATTAAATCAATAATTACATGTCATATTAACATATAAAATTAGTGTAATTTATAAAAAGTCTCAAATTAAATTTATTTTGGTATCTATAACATAAATTATGTTAATATTTCATTAATTATGTAATTACTACATCATCATTGTGTCATAAATAAATTAAATTATTTAATGTCTAAAAATTATAAATAAAATACCAGTATGTAGGAAATATGTTTATCTTTTTAATTAATATTTATAGTTGAATTTATCTAATGTATAACCCCATATTAAAAAAATTTTAGTTATTAAACTTTGATTTTAACTCTTTTAATTATTCTTTAAATAAAATAATAATAAGTGTCCTAATCTAATCCAAGTGGACCTAAATGGTCATATTTAATTCGTAAGGTAGTTTTTGGTCTAATTAAACTTATCCAATAGAATTTTAACATGTGTTTGGATAATAATAATATCATTTTTACCCTTAATTACCCTATTTACTTTTAACCGTGGTAAAAAAAGTAAAAAGTTACTATTCACCAAAAAAATTATTTTTATCTTATTGAACCACATATTACTCCTTGACATTAACCATGTCTCTCGGATTTTTGAAATTCCCGTCACAGAAGCGGTAAAATTATGTTTTATGTAAATTTTCAAATTCTCCTAGGAGGTGGGTAAAAGAAACTGGAAAGTTCAATAAAATTTTTATATATCTAAAATTATTATAAAATGACACCAATGAATTACATTGAACTTATGTAGGTATTATGTATCAATTTTGACCTAAAATAAATTTAAATAAAATAAATAATTATTTATATAAAAAGTTGGTTTTTAAATAGTAACTCAGTGTTTTCACTATTCAACAAAAATTGAAAGTTTTCAGAAAAATACCAAAAATTCACCCTAGGAAAATTTCGATATTCCGAATCCAAAAATGAAATCTATTTTAAAGGACAAAATTTATAAAATTTCAAAAAGTGGGTATTACTATTCATAACGGCTAATTTGTATAATATTTTAATAACATATCGTTGTTTATCGAAACTCGGTATTGTGTGCAATGCAAGCTATCGAGGAAGGTTGCTCTTGTGTGTAACGCAAGCCAATAAAGTATTGTGTGTAGTAAAAGATTCCTTTAGTGATGTATATAACAAAAAAACAAAATATTTCCCATAAAATCTCAGGTGTTACAAATGGCCTCTTGTTATTCTCTAGAGAATAAATACCTATATTAAAAATTCTTTCTCGACCGGTAGCATCATTGAACGGAAACTTATTACCATTCCCTGGTTGATCTACTGCACCCCTCTTGAGAAAGGTGGCCTTGTTATAAAAAATCTCAAACTTTTCAATGAGGCTCTCCAAGACAGACTCACTTGGAGACTGATCAATAATAATGTTGAATCCACTGCCTTTAATGGAATTAAATTTCTTGAGAGGCTGAAAAACTGGAATTTGAACTATGTCCAATCCTCTATTTAGCCTTCCATCAGAAACTCGTTTTTCCACATCATGGAAAACTCTAGATGGTTCTTTAGAGAGGACTCCAACATTCATTTTTGGATGGAAAAGTGGATTGGAACTCCACTTGTTTCCATTCTTCCTTCTAATACTTCTCTAGACATCATTAACCACACCATAAAGGAAGTGATGAAATCTAGATATTTGGAGCTCCTTGACTCTATCATGCAGGTTGTTGATGGTTATCCTGTCTCTAATGATGATGATTTTCTTGTTTGGGAACCTACTCACAATGGTATTCTTGACTCCAAATTCTTCTACAATCATTATTTCTCAGACTCCAAATCCAACTTTTCCTGGTTGAAGTATTTAAGAAAACCTTGGATTAAACCATCAAGGCTTAATATTATTTGGCATATTATGAACAACTAAATTCCTACTGAGATTTGTCTCCAATATTTTGGAATTCATCTCTGTTATAAATATTTGTTTTCTCATCAACATAGAGAGGATCTTAATCATCTATTTTGGTCATGTGATACGGCCTTTGCTCTTTGTTATTTTATTACTGACATTTTTTATTATAGATGGAGGTTTTCTGACAATATCCACCCCCACTAAAACGATGTGTGGATATTGACTACTCACAGCAAGTCAAGAACCTCTTACTATCTGCTGTTGTGGATCTCCTACACATTATCTGGTATGATAAAAATGTTTTTATTCATACTAATTACTCGCCCAACCTCATTGCAAGTTGAACGAGAATTCTGATTTCCATTGGAGATGCCTCCATGAACCAGAAATCTAATTATGTCAACTCAGTTGATGAGTTTGTGATCCTGCGATTCCTTAGGATTGATGGCATATTCCCTCAGCCGAAACTCTTTCTTGAGGTGTTCTGGAAATCCCCGATTCCTGGATGGATCATGATCAATGTGGATGGGGCTTCCAAACGAAATCTAGGACCTACGAGTTATAGAGCAATCTTCAGAGACTTTCAAGGACATTTCCATGGTTGTTTCTATGGCAGTTGAGGTTTCACCTCCTCTCTTGAAGATGATATGTTGGCTCTTATCCATGGCATTTTTTTTAAAGGCTGGAACAACATCTGGATTGAAAGAGACTCCACCACCATGTTTCAGGCAATTTGGAATGGGCTGGATCATCTTTCCTGGCCTCTTACTGTGATTTGGAAGAACTGCCTTAACTCACTTTTGGATCTCAGATACATTGCCACCCATGCCTATCACGAAGTGAATATGGTGGTAGATGGTCTCTCTAATAAGTGAATCAACCAGGTCATTAAGTGGACTGATGAGTTGTCTGTTGACCTTCTCACTATTTATGAAAAAAAAATTAACAAAATTTCCTCTTTCAGACTCTTGTAATCTCTTTTCTTGCTTTTAATAAATTTTTTCTTGGTCTTTGACCAGGACATTGCCTTTAAAAAAAGTTACTTAGTCATGCCAAAAATACTTTCATAACACATTTTTCACCACTCAATAAATCTGTGGCACACATTTTTAAAGCCACACAAGCATATTAAGGAAATCTAAATAAAATAAGCCACATAAACACTTACCGATTGAGTTAAAATGCAACGAAACCTCACCGGAAGGGAGGAAAACACCCCGAAAACGATCCACATTCCCTAAAACCCCATGAAAACGAGTCACACATCAACTAGGGATTTAGGGTCTGGCCAAATTGAGGAAACTACAAAAATTAATAAAACAAACACACCAAAGGAAGTGGGCACTAGAGAGGGAGGTACAGTCGGAGCGGGGACGACGCCGACAACAAAAACTCCAGCCATAGAGGAGGCCACACTGGCGAGGTAGGGGGTCGGCTATCTGAGTTTCACATGCCCAGAATGTGTGCTAGAGGGATGCTCGTCAATGGAGGGTAGACCAGATCGCAACTGATGGGGGATGAGGGCAGAGGGTGAGCGCGGGCTGGTGCTAGGGGGTTCAGCGGCTGAGGGTCGGAGCACAAGAGGGGTGGTTGCAGGATGCTGGTAGGTGCATCAAATAGAGAAAACAAGGGGGAGAGTCATGGGCACACTGTGTGTGGGAGGAATAGAGGGGGGGTTTGACCCCCCTTAAGGTTTCTCTTCAAAGAATAAAAAAAATTGAAATAAAAATAAAAAAAATTAAAAAAATTATTATTATTATTATTATTAAAAACAATAATAATATTATTTTATTATCACACATTCTTTTCTAACACTCTATTTTATTATATTTTTATTTAATTAATTTCATTTAACTCATCCTTTAATTAAGTTATTTTCTTATTTTGGATGTTGGGAAACTGCACGGATCATGTGGCGTCAAGTGCTCGGTCGAGCGAGCTGCTCTTGAACCATGCCACTGGGAACGAACTGCCTATAAAGTCAAACTATGTGTTTTTGCACAGTTTTATAAGTCTTGCGTGAGTACCGGTTGGGGTGTGACATCTTGGCCTCCCATTTACCTTTTTTTATCTAATAAACATATTGAACGGATGAATTCATAGGAGTACTTTCCCACCAAATTCAAATTTCATATCCTACTAATGATTTTCATCACAACTCTTATATAATCTATGACCATCATTGATGTGATGTTGAATGGATCTAAACTTCTATAATAATTCATCTGTTAGATAAAGGCCCAATAACTCTCATTCTGTAACTTAATCCAAATATATTTGAGTTATTCACTTATTTCTATAGAGGAAATCATAAATATCCATTTGAATACATGGGTGAAAGATATTGTTTTAATAGAATTCAATAAGAGGAAGGTTTTGGTCCTAACCTACTTTTAAATATGGATAAAATGATATCAACATTTCCTATGGGTTTTGAATAGATCTCTTAGCCTAACTATATTCCTGAAGATGATATACAATTCTATATATCAACCTTATATTAGAAACATGTTGGAGGATTCAATGGAACACCAAGGAAAACCCTACATCCCGATCAAATTTAATTGAATATGATACTCTAAGAAAACATACCAATTATTTAATACATATCTTCAAAATTTGATCAAAAGATAAATCTTACTTGATATAAATTAAATATGTTGATTTCATGTTATAATCAACTACAACCAAAATTTTAGTATGCCCATTATATTTTTTGGGGATTCCAGTAAAGGCATCCACGGTAATGTATTGCAATTTCCATTTTGGTATCAATAATGTTAATAACATCACTTCTTAATTTTATCTCAACCAAATGTTTTTGACATAACATGGATCTATATGGATACTCTTCAATATAACTTCTCATTTTATTCAACTAGAAATACTATTTTAGATCTCTTTATATATTTTCACTTTTGATATGAATAGAGAATGATGAACACTTAGTTTCATCCAATATCTTCTGCTTCAGGTATGGTATTGATGGTCATAATACATAGTTTTTTGAACATTAAAATTCCATAAAAATCATGATTGAACACATGATCATTTCTCACATTATTTTATAATTCAACATCCTTCTTCTATACTACTTTAATCCTCACATGGATTGATGGTTGAACATTAATCTCAAAAATATTTAATATTTCCCATTTTATTATGATTTCATGATTTATCTTCTAGAAATATATAAATATTGAATCTATTTGAATCCTTACCATGGAAAAACTATCATGGTCTCTGAAACATAGAGCATCGACCACCATGTTAACCTTTCCTATGTGGTAGTGTATTGATCATTAACAATATTTAACCCATTATAACTATCTCTTATGTCATATATTCAACTCTTCATGTGTGAATATATACTTTAATTTTTATAATTACTATATGTGTCACATATTTCAACATATATATAAATCCACCATGTTTTCAATGAAAAAATGACTACTTCCAACTCTAAATCATGATCCGGGTAATTTTTTCATTAATTTTATATTGGTTTGAGGTATAATCTCTCACAATATTATTCTGAATAATGATGCATCCCAATCTATTCATTTATGAATCACTATAGACCATAATCCATTCCATACTACAAGATAGTGTAAGAATAGGTTCACTGACAAAACTTATTTTATACCCCTTATAATTTTCCTCATACAAATCTATCTAAAGTAACTTGGATCCCATTTGAATCAACTTGGTTATTGTATTAAATATCCATGAGATATACCTTACAAAAACCGGTTGTGTCCATATAGCATAATAACATTATATATCTTGGTTATCGTGGGTGGTTTGGGCCATTTATCAATAAATTCCTTCTTTGAAGGATTCACCTATATACTCTTTAGTGAGATTAAATAAACCAATAGTAAAAAAATTTGTTACTAGAAGTTACAATTTATTTTATTCCCATTAAACTTCTCTTTCCTCAAGGGCTTGATCAAAATCATCAATTGATCTTTATTCTCATCATTTATCTTGAAATATATAATTAAATAAACTATAAATACTAATAAGAATTGATTTAGGTAATTTGTAAATACTCTATTCATTAAATTCATTAAGGTAACTGAGGAATTGGTAAGTCCAAATGGAATTACTATAAACTCATAGTGATAATGCATCATATGGAATGTTGTCTTTGGTATATCCACCATATTTTCCTTAAATTGATGATATTAAAAATAAATTTCAATTTTTGAAAAGTATTTATCTTTATATATTTTATCAAAAAAGTAATTAAAACTTGGGATATTATATTTTTCTTGAAATTGACCTTGTTAAGTTCTCAATAATCACTAAAATGATGTAATGACACAACCTTCTTTTTAATAAAAAGAATAGGTTCTCCTCATGGTTAAATACTAATATGTATTAATATCCTATTAATATTCTTCTAGATTTTCTTTATTAATTTCAAAAACTCAATTTTGGTAATTCTATATATAGTATTTGAAATAGGTGTAGCATAAGGTATGAGTTCTATGAAAACCCGACCTTCATGATATGAGGGAATTCAAGGAAACTCTTCAGGAAATACATCTTTTTAATTCTAAACAATAGTAATATCTTTGATTTGGAGTTTCAACCCAACCATTTAAGGTAAAAATACATTATTAATAGGTAGTAAGACCCTTACAATGGAAGTTACTTCCATTGGATGTTCATATTAATTCTTACACCAAAAGACAATCATAGGTTGATACATGATAATAAACAAAACATCCCATCCTAAATTATTGATATGTGACATATATATATATATATATTGTTCCAATACATGAGAAAAATTTCTTCATGTTCATTTATATGGATAAATAAAATATGTTCAAGAAGTGCATTCCCAAAAACGTCCATTAAATAGGAGTTATAGACATGATATGTGATTATAGTAGCATTATTATTTTTATTAATAACTCAACAAAAAAAACATTCTTTTGGAGATGTGATAACCCTGTAAAATTATTAACATATAAAATATTAGGTAGATATATAATCAAATAATACATTTTTATTTCTATAATAGATGGTAAGTGTACCTTTCACCGCTCCTTTCTCATGACCCACTTCAATAGTTGCAATAACATGACATTTCTGTCTATCACTTGTATTAAAGAAGTTTTTAATTTCGTTTTTCATAATTAACTTTATAATTTATTCTTTTATTGGCATAATTTCCATACTCCTTTATATTGAATAATTTTTCTATGGGTGGTTCATTAAATTGGTCTTTTCACTATTCCTTTCATTGACTAACCTCTTCATATAACATTAATATTATTATTCTCAATGGAATAATTTTACACACTTTAAAAATTTACCAAAACTCAAAAATAAACCTTATTTAAATATCTTTGCACACTTATGACATGAAGGTTGATAAATTTTATTTCCTCTATGGGTTTTATTATTATAATCTCCTCAAAATAAAATCATTATCATTTTATATGTAAAAGTATGATAACAATAAGAGTCTCTAATTTTCATTTCCATTTTGAGAGAACATCAGATGATTTATTCCTAGTTATCAATGTCTCATATAGAAAAAAAATTTAGATACATGGCCTTAAGACACTAATGAATTGATCATTTTTTCTTTACTGTTAGATGAAAAAACCTGAATCATTCCCTAAAAGTTAGGTAAAATTTTCCTTAAATTTACAAATAGATTCATTATCCATCTTCTTTAGGTCCTTGATTTCCCTTTCCATTTTTAGATAATGATTTAATGTAAAATAATTATTGAAAAATACATTCGTAAACTCTTCCTACGTCAGGGATTCATGGTCATCCTATTTCTATATATTCATTATAACATTTCACCAATGATCAACTTCACCTTCCAGATGATAAACATCCAAAATAACTTTTTCATGGGTTGATCATTTTACAATAGAGAATAATTTTTTTTATAATTGATAAAATTCTCAATAATAAGTGGACTATAGAAACCAGTAAAGGAAGGTGGATGTTACTGAATAAAATAATCAATAGTGAGTTTTTCCTTCCTTTTCATTTTTGGATGTTTGGAATGATTCTGATGACCATTTATAATTTTAAAGAGTTTGGTGAGAATATCCACATTATGTTTCATCTAAAATACCACTAAACTTTGTTTCTCATGGATATAGTCATTTCATTTCCTATCAAATTCAATTTTAACATGATTACTTATGGGTATATCCATTAGATATAACCAAAAATTAGTGTCAAAAATAATAATTATATATAATAATCATGTAATAATTAAATATCATTCAAAGGATATCTAAATCATAACACCATATTTTTATTCAATGAAACCATAGGGTTAACCTTTTTTATTATAGTTTATCATCTATTATAATCCTTCATAAATGTTTATAAATAAAAGTTGAATTAAACCTAGAATATGTCATGATATTGTCTATATAGGTGTGCAGTCTTAGGCCCACTCATTGTGTACCTATATAGATCAAGTAAGTACATAATATGTCCATTTTATATTTTTTCTTTACATGTATCTATGTCCCAACCATATTCAATTTCCATTATATAGTAAAGGATTTATTTTCTTTTAAAACCACATAATATTTACTTTATCAACGCTTTGGGATGATATATTATACATATAATTATCCCCTAGGTTTTCGGAAAAGTTATACAATACAAATATACAAAAAGAACAAAACCCTACTGTAATTCAAATTGAGGTAACATGATATTTTCATACATACATATTGCACCATTTTTTATCAATATTTAAAACAAATCATAATAATTTATACCTAGAAACCATAAATGTTTAGTGTCTTTGGAGACTATATGAAAAATCATTTAATTTAATGATATATATTAAGAATCACCCATAATGTTCTTTTAACATAGTACACTTCTCTAACATACCTTAATTAAAACCATTATTCCTAATATAGGGAAAGGAAACATGAAAATGGGTGATCTCAGATTCTTTGAAAAGGTAATCATAAGAGGTATTAATCCATGAAAATAATTGTGCATAAGATAATCATAATGGTATAATAACATTATCATAACTTATAACAAGAATTTCCAATCATTAAAATACAATTAATCATAAATCATGTAATAAGTATTTTTCATGACAAAGTAAATAATTCTGAAGTATATGGAATAATCAATAATGAATATGATCCTTGATAATTAATCAAAATCTTAAGATATATGTTTTTTCATAAATAAAAGTGTATTAAATCATTTAATTAGTCAATGTTCGCTGCCAATACTATCATTATAGATTGAGTTCACTCCCAATTCCACCATTTCCTTAGTCAAGGATCACTACTAAGACATTCTTATTATTCCCTTAATAAATTTGGTTGAATCCCCAATCTATCCCATATTGTCTCATAATATATCAATCAATACTTAATTCATTGGTGGGTAATATAATTTCATCCCCAGCCATAATATAATGTAAACCATACATATGTTTACTTTAAGATCATAAAAAATTCATCAAATCATCATATCATAACCCATGGAAAGAAAATATGTTTCATAAACATATCATCATTTCAATAAATCATAACCCTCAGAAAATAAAAATTATTTATAATGGTTTCCTCATAAATTAATTAACCCATGGGAAAGAAATGGGTTTCATAGAGTAATCCTAAAATAATCATCATCAAAATCCTTCCAGAAAAATAAATACAAATGTTTCATAAGATCTTATCCCGGGTAAAGAGAATAACCTTAAAATAATCTGATATGAATAAAAATACTTTGAAAATATCTTTTAATAATTTCATTAGGAACATGAGAAATATATAATTTTATTTTGATAATATTTTATGGAAAATTTCCAAAAATAGTAAAAACAATATTTTCAATAAAAATACCATTGAAATTTTTAAATAAAGCTTCAATGTAAATAACATTTACAATGGAGGGAAATTTGTTTCATTCTATATAATTTAAAAAATAATATCATTTTGACATTTATCCCAAAAATTAGAAAGGACTTGTTCAATAAGAAGTTATTTAAAAAATATTCTTTATAAACCTCCATAAAAAAAAGTTAATAAAAATAAACTTTTTTAATATATTTCAACTATAATTAAAGACTTATATAAGAAGACTTTGAAGAGAATGGACTTTAAGAAAAAATTTCAATGAGTAAAAATAAGATAAAGTCCAGTTTTGTTTAAAATCATTTTATTGATTATTTTAAGTACCAATGAGAGGATAATGGAAATAATCCATAAAAATAATAGAAATAACTAGAGGATAATAAAATGGATTGTCTTTAATATATAAGATCCATATAATGTTCTAAAATATAAATTCAAAAATGATAATCCTAAAAATAAATTAGATTGTAATATATACCCTTACCTCAAGTATCATATCTCTTTGTACATGTTCCAATATACACTTGTGTCAGGAAAAAAATGGGATTACACCTTAATACTTCAATGTTTGGTATTTTTATCAAACTAGTATCTATAGATCCTGGGGAAGGATGTGGGGAGGGGATTTGAAAGGTCTTGGCTGTGCAAGAAGGCTTATGAAGTGTGACGAAAATATGAGAGGTGGTGTCCTTTTATAAGAGAGGGAGAAGTCACACATTGAATTTTCCAAAATATTAAAATATATAATTTTTTAGCAATCCCATGTAGATCCCACTTGGACTATTTTTATAGGGGAAATTATATAGGATAAAAATAAAAATAACTAACTAGATATAGACATGTCTTTAAGTAATCCCCACACCCATAATACATTTTAACTTTTACCCTAGTGTTGGAATTTTACATGGGTTACTGTTAATAATGAGATGAATGAATTCATACTCATTAAAAAATTTAGATAGGTAGATTCTAATTCTGGATTTTATTTTTACAAATTCAGTTTCTATAATTCGGATATTTATATTTCAAAACAACCACTCCAAATGAGATGAATATGTTTTATAGAAAAATACATTTTAAACATAATAATAAACTTATTTCAAAATAAAATATAATTTTTATTCATATGAAATTTAATATATAAAATATAATTAAATGAAAATTATTTTACATTGCCATATTATTCAAAATATAATAAGAATTTTAAATTACTCGATTGAAAGAAAAATTGATAGTTTTATAAAAATTGGTTTATTTCACTATTCATTTTAGAATAAATCTTTTTAGGAAAATCCAAAAACGTAACCCTAAGATAATTTTGAAATACTAATTTCAAAAATTAAATTCATCTCCATAATTGAAATTTGTAAAATTGTAGTAATTAAAATATAATTTCTACAGACAAAATGCCAAAACCCTATTTTTGAATATAACACATTTTTGAACATTAGAATGACTTTAATAAAGATTTAGAACTTATTTATTATGAATATTAATTTAAAAATATTTTTTATAGTGTGGTTATTATTATTCATACCCTCTATTCTAGTATCTAGGTTATAATAAAATAATATGTCATGGTACATCTAGACTAACAGTCACGTGTAAAAAAAGTTGTCTAATACTTCATGTTTATTTCAATTGAAAGTATATATTTATAAGTATTAGGTGGTAACATTGATGGATAAAAAAATTAATGATGTTATTAAAGAATCATCCCACACTCCCATTAGGATACATTTTTAATTCATCAATCATATTATGAAAAACCAAGAGTTTTGATTCCTTCACGTTGTTATATCCTTTATAAATACATTCCAATTTATCCCATATACCTTCATTTATTGAACACCCAATCAGATTTATATAAATAATATCAGATATAGAAATAGACAAAGAATTTTTTTACTTTTTATCTGTAAAAAAATATTTACATCACCTTTATTCATAAATAGCTTTATGTAATCTCTAACGTGTATTACATCAATTGTTACAGGGAATACTTATGAACCAATAGATCTAAAATGATATCCCATTATATTTTTACATATTTTAAAATTCACATCATCTAATAAAATAAATAATATAAAATTCATAGAATACCCCATTGGTAATGATCTTCAAGGACATATTCATCTTTAAAACTGCTTGCGTTGACATCACTTGTTGCAACCACAACCCAACACACTATAAGAGGGGTGGGGTGAATTAGGTGTCACTTTTTTCTAAATTTGAATATTTATCATAGGTAAATAAGAGTAGTACAAACCTATTATTATTTAATTTACACATATACCAGTTGATTCACGGAATTAAAATAGTTTATGATGATATTTTACTTAGTTAATCTTAAAGGGATAGACTAAGGATAACACATCAGCATTGTATTGAAGTACTAGGGTTATAACACTATATACTATGGTTTTTATAGGGATTGGAAATGACATCATATGTGATATCCATCATAATTCCTCTTCATGTGCTCTAAAAAACTATTTCATCAAATTAAATACAAGTCTCATGGAACATGCTGGTTTCCTATAAAATCATACAAGAAATAACAACATTACTGAATCTTTATTGTTATTCTGCTACATATTCTATTGTTATCCTTCATTAGAAAAATATTATTTATTATATTTCTGTATTATTTATATTTTTGATGGATCTATCTGATCCATATTTTTCTATGCATGATCCCTGTTATGTATTACAACAAGTGGAGTATACTAAACCATACCTTTATATGTTTTTTTATCACATCCCATATAGATATGGAAAACATTGTTATTATTCGAACAACTCCTCTTAAAATTTCTCCATGATATTTTTTTCTTCATGTACCTCATTATCTAATAAATATTCCCATATAGATATCTATTTTTAAATTTAAATAAATATCCATGTAAAATGTTCATCATCTTCACAAAAATTTTCACCTTTTTTTTATTGTAAGATTAATTCAAATAAATTTTAAAACATATGAATATTCCTTCATGATACATGTAATAGTTACATATTTATCCAAAAAATAAATATATAAATATTCAATTAAAACCATTAGTAATACATGGAAGAAGTGATTAATTAAAGTCTAAAAATATACCAAAGTATGTATCTCCATATTAAATATCCAATTAAAGACCTTTGAAATAAACACAACCTTGATATTAATCACTATTACCCATCTCTAAGAGAAATTCCTAATTAAATTCCCAAAATAATGATCACCTGGAAATTATTCTCTTTAGCACCAGAACACTTGGAACATGACATTCCCATTATATTCACAATGACGTAGTGCATAAATGATAGCCATTTTATACCACCATACAAACAACCATGGTTTTTTCACTATCTATAGCATTATTTGAGTTCTTTTTAACTACATCTCAACCTTTTTAAGTCTACCATGGTGACAAACAATCTCTTAGTGTCATTTTCATTTCTTACTAGTTCTCCCTCAAATCAAAACACTTATCAAAACGTTTTGGTCACCATATAGAATCCATTTTCATCATATCTAATACATTTTAATCATACCCCTACAAAATATAGAGCTAACCGTATATGATATGTGTTACACATACATGATATATAGACTACCATTATGTAATATGTAAATACTAGATGTCTAAGTTACCTTCATGTATGAATCATATCACATTGAATTAATCCATGTGTACCTTTACACAACAAATATTGACACAAAATTATTTTTATATTCCATTATATAACTCAAATTATTCCCTTATACAAACAATGTAACCCCCTTTACTATTTTTTACACAAAACACATCCTTCTTTACCATTTCACAACCCTATTTTTCATCCTGTAAGAATACATGTCCTTACGCATCATAATCATCTCTTCACACATAGTTGATATATTGATTTAATGAAAATAAGAAGCATCATATATGATATTATATTAGGTATATTTTTTTTCATATTCTCTCTTGGTGTGGTGGTTGATCCGAAATAGGGGATTCTAGTACACAAACCAAATTTTCATATAACAGCATAATGCATAATTTATTGTACCAATCAAATAATTTTTTATCAGTGTGGGAATGGAAGGATTTGTTAAATGATTATAGTATTCTTTTTATCTAAGTTTTCATATTCGTTAATAAATAAAATAATATTTTATTTGTTATCATGGTGACCAATAGTGGTGTAATATATTTTATTTTAATTTTCTCTTATTTTTTTCAAATCCCAATAACCCTCAACATTACATTAGGAATATCATATTACATGGATATTCAAGTGGAAAGGATCAATATTAAACTTAAAATAACATATATAATGGCCTAATAATATTACTCAAAAGTATTTAGGTAGGAAATATTTCCAACTTCATTAAATTTATGTTCCTTGATCTGTTGAGCGAACTCCCCAATCCAGAAATCCTAACATGGATTTCCTCAAAACTAGACACAAGATTCCACCATTTATTTATAGGGAAACTAATAATAATCTCATTATGGTTAACTAAACCCAAAAATTCTATTATAAAATTTTTAAAATTAAGGTTTTCTAAAGAGTACTAGACCAACACAATGATCTGTATTGCATACTATGTCATGAAATCGATGGAAAATTATGAATTAATAATTTCCAAATGGGTTTTATTTATATCATGAATAAATATTCATTATTTTATCCATTTACATACTTTTTATGATTATATGACAATTACATAAATAACTTACCTTATAAAAGAAATAATTTATGTTAAATAATTTTTTTATCTTGCATTCTTGTTTATTTATTAACTTTATATGGTTGTGTTTAAATAAAAATGCATCACATAAATAAATAAACATTCACAGGAATAAAAAAAATAAACATGTGGCATGATCGTGAAATTTTACTACTAGATAGATTATTGAGAAGACAATAAAGCAACCCTTCAACCAAGGGAATGACTCTTGTGTCTAGTCAGGCTCAAGTTGCAGCATTCTACCTTTAACCTGAGTATCTAAATTGGTTGGTTTCACCTTATATCTTTCTTAAACCTTCTGATCATTCCTAGTATTTACATTCATTAAATATTAATAAACAGTCATGGGAGAAGGGTAATAGGGGTTTAGGGTTAAATAAATCATTATAGACATGCATACCCATACAAAATAAAGAGGAATTATTGATACTCAAATCATTATAGTTATTTTAATACTAAATTTTTCACCAAACCAAATACATGTAAAATTTTAATTAAATAAAAACCCAAGGCATACATAGCTTGATCAACATCATTATCATCGACACGTGAAAAATATAAACATTTAAAAGAAGATAACACAAATTTTAATATTATATTTATTATGATAAAGTTTTTTACATAATAAATTAATTATTAGATTAATTAATTCCTTTATTTATATAAATTATCCATCCAAATGGTCCTCAAGATCTTAATCTATCCAAATCCATTTTTATTTCATTTAATAATATAAAAAAATTCAGTTCAGTTCGAACCCCTAAATATATTTTTTAAGATAATCCAAAACACCCAAAACCATAAACTTAAATTTCAAGGCCGTAGCAACCCAATATTTTAAAGCTAAATTTTTTTGATTAGAAGATCAATATGGAAATATTAATTAGAATAAATATTACAGTATAGATATTCAAAAACCATCAAAAAGTCCTCAATATAGTAGGTTGTAATGCAAAAATATAGAAATATTGGTAGTTATTCCATCAAAGAGCATATTCATTAAGTCTTAGTAGTTACATAATTGTATACAATTTGAGATCCTCAAATAATATAATTTTAAATAAATTAAATAAATTAATTTAAATGTAAAAGTATTTACATATACAATAGATATCAAGGTAAGAAGAATGTGTAACCCTTTATTTATATTTAAATCAATTTCTAGAGTTTACCATTGTGTATAGTCTTTGTTGTTTATAATACACTTTCTCTACAAGTTTTCATAAAAGGTGTGTCTTGATATACATGGTGTGGAATTCTATAAGTCAATACTTGTGGTCTTTGAAAGATTTTTTTACCATTCGACATGCATTGAAAATATGTTTTTTAGGCCACTATAAATTATTATAAAGTACATGGTCTGTATGAAAACCATAGATATAATTTATAGGAAAAATTATATAGAAATAACTAGATAAGTATTTTAATACGACACAAGGCCTTCCATAATACTCTACTTGTAATATTTGTGGTAAAACCCTAGCACAAACCATATATATCTAACTACACACAATTTAGTTCATTTTACATTACTTAATTAATTATCTCTTATTGTTTTCTCGCATTTAAAACCATTATCGACATGTGCTGGGCATTAATAATCCTAAATTATATGATGTGTATAGTGATCTACTTGGAAAATTTTTTCTTTTTAGTTTTGGATAATATATTCCTAGGGACATAGTGTGTTTTTATCAAGTGGTATTTTTAAGTTACATGTTGATTAGAAAAAACTACACACTATATAATTTATATATTTCAATATCTCTTATATGGTGGTAGAAAAAATGTATTAATTACATGTCACATACTTTGACCATATAACTTTCAGGATTCCCATAGTGTCAAAACTGTGTGGGGTTACACAAAGTGCACTCCATATACACACTATGTAAACCCTATCAAATCGTATCTCAAATTTGAGTTAATACACCATGTGTAATTACATCAAGTATTACTGTCCCACATGATGTGTCATGATTTTTCCAAATCATATTGGTATGTTTGTCTATGGGTACATAACATGTACCTGAAATTTTTTTTTTTAAATTTTAAAAAAACCTCTTTATAGATGAGCGCTAACCAAATCCTGCACGAGATACAGATTGAAAAATCCAAAATAAGTTCAAATTTCAAAAACACACAAATTCAAAATGAGTCCTCGAGCCATGAGAATCCAAATCAACTAGAGTCACGTCACTTCTCCTGCCATTATCATGAGACCCACCGTTGTCATATCTGTCCTGTCACTGATGTCATTGCAATCCTATCACCCCACCAATCATCGGCCAACCACCAGAGATCATCCTTGCCACTGTAAAACACCAACACATTAGACCATCGGTCATCTTCAACCGCATCATCAAACCAAGTGCAGAGCGAGCTCACCGTATCAAAGAAAAAACCGCATAGACACATACCATCATGAACAACACCAATGGCCGCCATAATAAAAAATGTAGAATACCAAAAAAGGCACAAAATGACCCCTTCACCAAAAAGCATTGAGAACTAATGCACGTCAAAATAAACAGACAACCATCACCGCTGATTTGAGGGGGGATCACTGACCAAAAAAATCCACCATTGTCGGTGTCGTTGCCAGCTTTGAAAGTCACCAAAGTTGAAGAATAAGGAACCCAGATATTCTTCAAAGGAGGAATTGACTCCGGACGTGAAAAGAATACCATCGGCGACCAAATACAACATCTCGAAATCTCTTTGGTACCACCGCTTAGATCCGACTAGGAGAGGAGGGTTCATTATGCACGTTTTGTATTTGTTTCATCTAGCTAGAATCATTGGAACATATAGATGGGGTTTTTTAGAATTATTAATCTACTATTGAATTTTTTTGGTAAAAAAATTGATCATATTTTCTCAAATTTTGGATGAAGGAAAATAAATATTAGAAATTAAAAACAAATAAAAAAATTCATAATTGATCAATAAATAACAAATATTTTCTAATTTCAACTAATAAAATACATAAAACTGGTTGAAGAAGACATCAAATATTCAAAAATAGTATCTTTAACAAATAAGTTGTAATTAATTAAAAATAATAATTTCCTTTTCTTGATTATTATTTTTTCATTCTGTAATTTGGTGGTCCTTGTTAATGAATTGTAATTTTTTTGAATAATATAATGTAAAATTCAAGAAGCAGTATCAACACATGATCCATAAATATTAAAATTTCACTGAGGGATCTCTAGGTGTTATAATGAAGGTAATAATCTTCTTGGGTCATTCATTATTAATTGGAACAAGAATTTCATTATGTTTGAAAAAATATTTTGTTGATCCTCTTAGACTAGAGAGGGAGGAGGAGAGTAACCTTTCAATATTGAGAACATTCTTTAGAGATTATCTCAGCATAGAGATAAATAAATTTTGATAATATCAATGTGAAGAAACAATTATTTTTCCCTTTAAATGATTTAAGTTTGTTTGTGTACTTTGGGTTATTAATTAGTTTTTAAATAGAGGCCCTTACCAAATTTATTTCTTCTTCGTAAACACCACATCACATAATAATGAAAATATAATTATTATTATATTATTTGATGTGTACTAACTCATAGACATCTAAATATCATTAATTATAGAAATAAATTAATATTAAATTAAATTAAATTAAAAAAAATTACCATTTTCATTTAGTCCCTTGACTCAGCCCGTCAATCCTTAGTGAAACATCCCAGATTTTCTCAAAGGTACATACGATTGTTTTTTTCCATTAATTCCCTATTTTGTACCTTATAATTATTCCTAGTGGAATCATGGCCATCATGTGGGTTCTCAAGGTTTTTCTTTTGAGCCCAGATTCCTTGTTTTTGGATAATTAGACTAGGTCCCATGGTTAGGAGCAACCATGTTGCCTATTCCATACCATTTCCCTAACTGTATGAGAGTGTGAAAGATGGGAGTATGGGGCCACGTGGTTTCTTTGAAATCGTGGATGGAGGGCCACATGATCATGCAAGGGTGATATCACTTTTAACATGGGATTGGGAACAACTTTCACACGGTTATCCAAATTGTGCGCCAAACCCGTGTGGTGTCCCTCCTTGAGTAAAACTGGGAAAATAGTTTGACCAACCATTTTAACTAGTAATTAAAGTGGAGATGACTATTTTTTTCCTCAAAAAAATCATATTACTCTAAATCTTATTCCTTGTATCTTTTTTTATTGGACCAAATTTTTAGGAATCTTTCTCCTCTTATCCTTTAGAAATTTTTCTATAATCGCCATCCAATATCTAAATCATTCATCGTCAAATGCATTAGAAAGATTGAGGTAGTATATTAAATCCCCTTCCTTCTATTGTATATTTATTTTATCCTTTATTGTGAAACCAAATTTTCGACATCTATAAATAATTTTAGGATTTCCCAAATATCCAAAATTCTAGATCGATTCAAGTGATGGCACTATATGATGGGAGCACTATGAAACTATGGTAGATTTTCTAGCTTATTTCTCCATATTTTGTCACTTATTCTAACTTGTCGCATTTTTTATCACCTTGTAACTTTATGAAGAGGCCTCCAAATTTTTAAATAAATTAAATTGAAGACTTTAGCATTCCTGATATGACCCTAGTGATTAGAGAATAACCCTTTGGTTGATCACTTTGACCTAAGACACCCTTTAGGTGTGACTTACCTTGATGACATGGTTTCCCTTTTTACCAGCTTGCTAAAACAGCCTACAAGTATACCTGGCCCTAAAAATAAATTTTGATGACCTAAGGTAAATGGTAGGACAAGTGGTTAGTCCCTTTATCCATATGAATTATGCCCTATTTCCCTATGAATTTCCTAATTCCATTATTGGAAATATGGAATTAAATGAAATTGGAAATTTTTAATCTTGATATAAATGATTTTCCATTATATATGCTGATATTTTTAGTAATATATTTATTATTTAGAGATCAATACAGGGGTACCAACCTAAGGACACCTTAGGTGGGATCATTGAGCATATATAGTTAATTTTGTTAAGGAACTATAAATAACTCATGGGAGACACTAGATATTACTTTGACATGTTCATCGTTAATCTTCCAATTCTCACAGAGTAGTGATAAATGTTCCCTATAGAAGACCTCATGGATGGGCTTGGTGGAATCACAGTTGTACCATTCCACAATAGAGAATCGGACCCCTATGGCCGACACTAGGGACAGAATCAATGGTTTTTTCTCAATGTATTCACCCTATTTCGGGAGTTACACTTGGGATCTCACTCCCCGACCACCATGGATGGACTCCCAGGGAATCGGTCATATATAGTGCCCCTAAATTGACACTAGGAATCCCTTCTAGAAAACCTTATATGGCATTAGGGTTCACCTGCTTAAATTTAAAAGATCATAATATAATTAAATAATTGGAATGTGTAACTACTTCTTCATGAGACCCATCTACCATGAAAAATCACATTCATAGAGACAACCCACCATTGATGCTTCTTTGATTTAAATACATTCACCGTATTCCTCACATATGTAGGTTACCATTATTTATAAAAATATTACTTAGACAAAGCAAGTAGAGTGGAATGGATGTCCCACATTGAACCCAATCCAATTCATTTATTTATTTATTTCCACATTGAATTTATTATTATTATAGGAACATTGTAGATTTTATATTGCATCAATTGGATACATCTAGACACCGTTGGTGGTGTCCTACAGAGTATATCTCAATCCCTACTTGGGTTTCCTTTAGTTCCTAAGAAAAATATATTATTGCAGGTATAGGTAAAGGGAAGAAACCAACATCATAATCTTGACTATGTGTTCTAGGATGAAGCATTTGAGCATAGGACTAAGCCTATACTCGTGATTATAGTAGTATAAACTCATTTGACTTTTTTAATTTATATTTTTTCATGTTCTATATTCCATCTCCCCTTGTAGGCGCCAAAATTCGGGATAGAGAAGAAGCCAAAACTGAAGGCAAGGTTGACTACCTCGTGAAGCTATTTTGTGGAGTCACCATAGCACCACATCCACCATGAAGAAAGGAGGAGGGACACTCTGCGAACACATTTGACATTCAGGAGTTCACTGCGAAGCAAGGAGGTAGGACGTTCCGCAAAGGCATTTGATGTTCGCGAGCCCGCCACGATGCAATCAATCCCATATTCGCACTGTGTAAGCTTCGATTCGGGGAGCCTATTTCCTATAAATACCAGGCTCCCCCTGATCCCAAAGGATGGACATTCCGACCTTTCGACTTCCTAGCTTTCGAATCATAGAGCAACTTTATGCTCTGCGAACCATGAGTTGTGCGAGGTATTTCTGCTATGAGAATTTCCTCCCCCTTGTCTCACTTTGATACCCTCTTCCGAGAGGGATACCTTTCGCGAAGCCTAAGTCCCATCGCGAAAGAAGGGGCTTCCCAAGGGGACCCAGGTCGACGCAGAGCATTTATGCTTCCCGAAAAACCCTTCATGTACACATGATCCCCATGCTAAGGCAGGGTCATTATACTTCACGAAGCACATTGCTTACCAACACCTTGCTTCACGAGGCACCTTTTCTCCATGAGGAAGTGATCCGCGAATTCATTTACACTTCATAAAGAACCTCCCATATTCACTTCTGCCCTATGCTTAGGCTGAGACACTCCACCTCGCGAAGCACACCCCTTCGTAAGTGACCTCCGCCACGTGGAGAAACAGAGCTTCACAAGACCCCTGCCTATGAACTCCTCTGCTTGGAGATTCCATTTCTTGTGCAACCCTCTAGGTTTTCATGATGTGATTTCAATGTCCCATGGACTACACCACCTATTGTGTTGCTTCACCTCATGCTTCTTTTCATAGGCATGTTAATGGATATCGCTTCTTCACATAGCCACACTAACATGGGCCCCTCAATGGTTCTCTCTATGACACCCCTTTATCACATCTTTGCTTGTCCCCTCTCTACACCAAGGAGCAGAGGGTACCAGTTATGTATGTCCTAGGGGTGCGGAGTGAACCCACCTCATTTTAGCTACAAGACATTAAACTGGAAAGCACCATCATCATCAGCACATAACATTAAACCGTGACCTCGCCCCATCCTCGCACACAGGGTCCCCCCTCCTTGGACATTCTCCATGCCCACTCGTCTCCATGGGGATGGGATCACCCCTGACAGGGGATGATATCCTCTTTATTGGAGTGGCATTTTTCTGCAGGGAAAGGGAAGCCACCTTGGTGTAATCCCCAAGCTTTTCTTGCAGGAGGCAACATCTATGCTCCTCCTTTCATCTCCAGTCCCCAGGGCCAGTGAAGGGCGTGGTGGGAAACAATGCTTCTCCTTTCTTCGGTACCAAGTCCCCCTACCACTATGCTTTTTTGACTCAGGCCTCCATCCTGGAGTAAGTCCCAACCTCCTCGGGCTGCTAACCATGCATAAGCCCCTTTTTCCTCCTTGGGCTAAAAACCATGTGTAATCCCCACTCCATTTCTCACAGATGCACCTTTCACGATGTGATCTTCAGGTCTCTTCTTCCTCTTGTTTCTCACACCGAGCACAACTCATGTGGGCTTAGAGAAAGAACTGACCCTAGCATCCTCATCCTGGGCAGTCTAAAGTGTAATCCCCAGACCCTACCATCCATGAACTACGTGGAATTTGATCCTTTCCAAGGCAAGGTACGTAGTAAGTCTCCCTAAGATTCAATACCAACATCCACCTGGACGATCCGACCATCTTCCCATCGGTTCATTGACACCCTAGGCAGTCTAGAGTGTGAGCCCCACACCCATAACCTGAACTACGTGGAATTTGATCCTTTCCAAAGCAAGGTATGTAGGAAGCCTCCCTGAGGTTCAAGCCCACCAACATCTAGTAGCTCCGACCCCATTCATGCCGGTTCCCACCCACCTAAACTACGTGGTCTTTTATCCTTTCTAACGCAAGGCATGTAAGAAGCCTCTCTGAGTTTGAATCCCAACATCCACCTGGACCCAGGATCTTCTTTACATAGGTTCATCGACACCCATGGGTATCCTAGAGTGTTATCCCCAAACCCATAACTTGAACTACTTGGTCTATGATCCTTGCTAAGGCAGGTTATATAGGAAGCCTCCACGAGGTTCGAGCCCACCATCCATCGGACCCCTGGTCCACCTTTACGTCATTTCTCCCACGTCCCGCTTGATGTTAAACTATATCCACCATTCAGTGGTAAGCCGTTGCCACTCCATTGAGTGGTAATCCATTGAACCCCGATTGGTGGTAAGCCATCGGCAGACGAACTACGTGGACTTTGATTCTCTGCCATAGGGATACGTAGGAAGCCTCTTCGAGACTGAAGCCCAAAACCATCTTCATCCTCATGATGATTCCATCCCATTCACCCTCCACTACATTCAACCGCTCCATCATCCATCCTGATTCTTACCCAGGATTCCACATCCCGGTGGGATCATGCCACCCCATTCCCCGTTCCAACTAACAGCATTAAAGAGGCCACCACGCGATGGCCCCAATATCTGTGTTCCCTCCAAGGGTTCCTCCGTCTGATCCACTCTAGTCAGTGTCCGGATCATCCTGATCTATCTCTGCTGGATGTTAAACATGCGAAATATCCTGTATTAAACATGGGAAGCTAAGGAAAACCTTAGATACACACCCATGGCATATGATTCCCCGCCTTCGATGTGGGATGCCTCGAGCTTTTGCACCCTCGAGAAGCCCTATAATAAGGGACAGAAGATAGACACACCAATACCCAGTGTCCAGACATGCCAGTAATGCCCAACATGACTACTCCCTTAACCAAAGGTTTCTGCCCTGACCGGACCCCTTGTAATGTCCGGACAGAAGCATCGTAATTAATTGGTGTCCGTGAAGATATGGTGCTAGGAAGAGTTTCACGAACAACGTTTTAAGTCTATGAGGGAGACCCTGACTAGGTGACAAGTTCTAAGGAGGAATCTATGGAAGGAAGAACCAACATCCCATCATCCCATTTGGATCAAGGTTTAGACATTCACGAATAAGGACTGGATGATGCCCACCTTAGTAAAGCGGGAATGCGGGGCAACAACAGCCGCATCTCTCATCCCCGAACGAGACAGACACGCGCGCCTTGGCGAAAGCATCAGAAACAAAAATGGTGAACCAGACATGAATATCTTCTCCGCAATATGAATATTAGCAGAGCTTGGGAATCAACAGATTCACATGTCACCAGATCCAAATATCTGGCACTGGGTCCCACCAAGAAAATAGCAGGCCTGGTGTGAAACTCACCAAAAGTTGGGGTAGTAGAACGTTGGAAATCCCATCTTGCGACATTGTTAGAATGGATCCCTATTACAAATCACAAGAGACGGCATGGCGATGGGTGCATTGGTCATTGATCCCTTTTACATTCAACACTGACGAGTTCATCTCTCTGCTTCTCAGGAATCAGGTTGCTGCCTCAGGAACGCGATCATCGCCCGCTCATCTACGTAGGAGCAGGGGCAACGCCAGCACAGTCGCTCCGCGTGGCTTCTCTACTTCCACGACGTCCTCTGCATCCACGACTGTGGGGTTCCCATACCCCATCTCCCCATGATAAATTATCCAATGAAGGGTAATTAACAACCTCGTATGTCGTTACAAGGAGGAGGGCATCATCTCAATGCATGATATGGCCCTCCTGGATCTGGAGGCATCCTCCCCTCATCGTCAACGCCACCTCCGAGGGCCACGCAGGGAGCCATTACTCCCCACCCCAACATACAACCACTTCAGGAGCCTGTCCTCGAGCGCTTTGATGACTACGTTCCTTATGCTGGCGAGGTAGGTGATGTCCGGCCCAGCCCGGTCAAAGTCCCAATTCAGGGGCTCCCAGCGAGGGCTCCAACCCGTCCACATCAACACCGCCACCCGGCCTTGATGGATGGGGAGAAGGTAAGATATGCACCTACACCACAAGTCCCGGGTCATCCGACTCGATGCCAGCGTCAGGCGCAAGCTAAGAAGAACACCCGCTAAGGGGCGTCAACGTCGACGACTACTATGGCTTGAGCCACCGCTGATGAATACCATCAGATCCTGACATACACCATGCATCAGAACATCTACGCCCAACTGGGATCGAGGCCTCAACTACCCCACGGGCAGGCTGGGTCGACTCTCCTAGTCACAGGCACAAACATTGGTCGCCGTGAACCAACCTGCAGTGATGCCACCCTATACGGAGGTCCTACCCGAAACACTATTACACAGAGCGTGGGCCTGCCCCGCTCTGATGCTTCGCATGGAGGTCCGCCCCGTGATACTCCCAATCCAAATGAAGACCTACCCCACGGCAATGATACTCAGTAGGTAAACCTCTCCTATGCAAATTAAACTGGGTATGGAGTTGTTCCTCCTACCCCCAATCGCTGATGTACGTACATCCCCCATCCGGTCTCTCTACAAAGTGGGGATCCTCACTACATCCTCTTTGTAGCTGTTGAAGGTCCTCCTCACCGGCAACCAGAGGGGTGAAGGTCAGCCTCGCTCTACCCGTGCCAAGCATGGAGGTCCTCCCCATGCTTCTGCCAGTCCCAACAGTGGTTTTTCCCACTCTCATTCCATTCATGGAGATTCCCCCCATGTACCCTTCGACATTTGTCCCGGTGCTCCTCGCACCCCAACTTTCTCGGGTGGAAACCCTCTCCACCCCGGCACCAGTGCGGCCGAAGGACCCCGTGTCAGGAATCAGACCTGTCCCGAGGAGCTACCCAGGGGAAGGAAGGTGGGCCGCCACCACCATAAGAAGAATTCAAAGAAGGTCCGGACGAAGACCAAACTGTTCCTATTCTCAGACTCTAAAGTAGAGTACGACTCAGCATGGGAACCCTCCCCCTTCTCATCCAAGTCAAGGGCTAGGGAAGGAACAAGGCGCATCAGCCTAGTACTCCCGGAATGCGAGGTCCACTGGATTCCGCCTCCCTCCGCAGGTATATCCAGAAGAATGCAAATTTGGCAACCCCACAGGTTACGGTCGTGCAATCACCACCATCGTTGCCGGAAGTGCTCTCTACCTCCACAAGAGATTGCATAAAGCTATTCTGGGGACCAATGGAAGGAGATCAGTTGTACGACCCATCACCAGCAGCCTTGGCCCCTAAGCCAAGAATTTCAGCCGTCAGCCCCTCTTATCATGACGTAGTGGCCAAGTCGCTACAGTCCTCGGAAGATAACACCAGAATCAGCGGCCAGTCAGTTTGTTCACCATATTCACCACCAGCCAACCTTCCATCCTAGCAGTATGCCTCAGTACCACTGCTCGTTCCACAACCACCCCCAGTTAGTGAGTGGGGAAATCAAGGGCCAAACCCTGAATATGAGCCGAGGAGCTTCTGGAGCATCCTTGTAGTAGAACACTTCCTTAAGAAGTTCTGGCCTGTGGTAGTGCATAATTTCTGCATACTAGAATTCCTCACTCCAGAGGAAGTTGAGTCATTCCACTACCCCCTCTGGAGGACACATTTCAGCCTTCATCATCAGCATGTGGTTTATCCAAGGATCCAAGCACATTTCGAAGGCATCATTGAGGAATGTCGTCTAGTCGATCTGGCCGCAATCCCTGTGGCCCAGCGCCCCGAGTCACTAGGTCGCCGTAAGGCCCTCTAGCAGCAATGCGTTTAGAATATCAAGGTACTCTGAAAAATTATCAGGGAGGCTACCCCCACATGAAAATAAATGGTTGGGGGTAGTATGTTTCCCTCCTCTTCAGTCATATCCGGCGACAGCCCGACTCGCTATATGATATTGAGGACATGTCCCCAGTAAGGGTCACATTCAACATGGCTGACAAAGTGGACAAGGAAGACGAGATGGAGTTTCTCAATGGAGACTTAGCCCCTGAGGGTGTTCCACCATTATTGGACCCGTTGGAGAGGATTACTCGTCAGCAAAGGAACCTCCTGGGTCTCCCTGCGCCCGCTGAGGCATTGGTACTCGGTAGGAATTTCAATAATGGAAAAGAGCACGTCAGATCTGTCAAGAATTGCAACCCATCCACCTCAGTACAGAAGATGATGGAAGACTCTAAGAAGGATACATTGCACTATTAGCTTGCCGAGTAGAAGAGGTTGGTCAACGAACTCTTGGTTGAATGCACTGTAGAGCGACGACTCTACTACGGTGATCCTAAGCCGGGGAATCAGGTGTAGGAACCACTACCCCTTAGCGAGATGCCTCTAGGAAACCCTAATCATACTGCTCTTGCGGACTGGGTGGAAGTCGGATCTCACAGAAAGAGGGTGCGGTATGTCTCACAGAACCCTCCTAAATGGCATAACAATCTAAGGAACCCCGCTCGGGCTCCCCCGGCAGCCCCAAGGGTCACTCCACCAGCTGCTCCACGATCTGTTGAGCCTATCTATCGTGTTGAAGAGCCTAGAAATACAATCATGGTTAGGGATCCCCGTCAAGACAGGGACCCCCACCCATATGATCTTATGGCAGTACTCATAGCCCGCCTTGAGGCATTGGAAACACGGAAAGTGGGAATCCTACCAGATGGAAAGCCATACCTGACATGGGTGGATGATATGTCAGTGCTTTCGGGCAATGAGAATCCCACCTTCTCCCCCTTTAATAGGATGGGGGACCCTCTAAAGCACCTGTCCCACTTCAACTTAATGTGTGGTCCTATGTTAGGGACTCCAGAGTAGTAGGAAGCTTCCAAACTCCTCTTTTTTGTTCAGACACTGGAGGGGCCAGCATTCGTCTAGTATTTCCAGCTACCCGTCAGATCTGTGACCATCTGGGAGGACCTTCGCAGGAAATTACTCTACCAGTTCAGTTCCACCACCCATAAAATGAGCATCACAGACCTCTTCAAATGCAAGAAAAGGCCTAATGAGCGAGTCGTAGACTTTATCACCCAGTGGAAGGGGCTTACATAATCCCTTGACATGCCACTGACTCGGAAGAAATTACTGATGATGTGCGTAGGGAACGTCAACACGGAGCGGGTTATTTCCCTGATCACCGAGAACTATCTTGGAGGATTCTAAGACTTCTCCAACAAAGCCCAGTGCCTTGAGGAAGCCCAGCAACATGTCAGCCAGGCGTGTCCTTTGCCCCCTGTAATTCCATCAAGGAGAGCTTCCAAAGTCGATCCCACCATGGTGGCCCAAATAGAAGCCCCCAGACAGCTGGAGTTACTACCAAGGGCATCATCCTCACAGCCTCGTAGAGGCCCTCCACCTCAGGTGGATCCTATGGCTCAGCAGCATCCTCAGAATTGGCAAGTTCCCCCGCAGAATGTGATTCCACCGCCTAGGCGGGACAATCAGGGTCTGGCTCCTCGACAGGCCCCTCCGGCCCCTCATCAGGGCCAGGCCCCAAGGGCCCCATTTCTAGAAATAAGAAACCGGACCTACTTGTTCAGTGAGAATCAGGTCCCCAGCTACTTCTGTAGCGCCCTAGAGCAGGGGATTGTAGGGTTGCCTGAGTGTAGAAGGCCAGAAGAGGAGAATCTCACTGATCACCCCAACCACTTCCGCTATCATTGGATTCTGGGGAACACCCTCAAAAAGTGATATTTTTATAAAGACGAGCTACATGAATAGTTTGATAACAACATAGTCTGGCTGGGCCTAGCCCCGACATAAGTAGCGGCTGTCTTTGTGAGGTCAGATAGCAGTAGCGGCAGCGAAGGCGAGTGGCAATAGATTTCCAACCACAGGTCCCAGAAGTTTGACTACTGGATGGCACACAAGATGGTTTCTCATGCCCATGGAATCATTCGGGCATTCCTAAATAATCTAGAACCTTCAGAAGCTATGGACACCACTTCTTCATCATTATCTCAGTCGGACTCTTCCCAGAAGATCAAGCATCAACGACACATGTAAAAGCAACGCACCCCGCCAATGATGTCGTCGTCTCTCACTCTCGGAAACTTCATGCCCCTTTAGATGGGGATCCCTCCCAGAATCCACCCAATAGTGGATGACTCTTCATGTGACAATCAAGGGTATTCTTCGGTTAATACCGTGGAGTTGGTAAATCTATATATGACTCCTGACAAGGGGGAGCGCCAGATGAACCTCCCCAACGTACCCAGACAACGCCAACGTCTGCAGAGCCACATCCATATGGGTTGTCGAGACACATCAGTTGGATCCTTCGGCCAGTCCGTGCATGCCACTGAGACCAGACACCAGGCCCAGCGTAGAGCTCAGCAATCGCAGCCTCTTTATCCAGTGTCTTCAGGACTGCTTCCACCACAGTTTGTGCTACTGGATCAGGCAGAGCTACCTCGTCCAGACCGCAGAAAGCCTCATTCGGCTATAGAACGATATCAGTCATCTGGTCCTCATCCAGAGGATACTCTTCAGGCTTCGACTAGTGAGTATCGGGATATGCCCAGCACAAGCCAGTCGCTGGTCCAGCCGGTAGGGCCCTCCATGCCTCCTATCACAGAGCGGCCTCCTATAAGTAAAAGTTCGTGCATGGAACAGAAGTATGATGTCCTCAAGCACCTCACCGGAATCCTAGTGAGGCTTTACATCCTTGAATACCTTTTACTATCATCAGATATGCGTGAGGCCCTCTCTACATTTTTAAGAAGCCCCCTCTAATTTGAGACGGAGGTAGCTGCTGTAGAAGCCTTTCATACTGAAGCTGTCAAGAACGCTGAATGCCAGGCCATCATTTCATTCTCTGGAGAAGACGAAGGCTCTCCCATATAGGGTCTCATCCACCCACTGTACATCACTAGCCAATTTAATGACATGGAGGTTTACCACTGTCTTGTTGACACCGGCTCCAGGATCAACCGTATCCCGATACGAACATTGCGAAATCTAGGTTTATCCAAAGATGACCTGACTCCCTCAAATTTCAGGATCCAGGGATATGACAGGATAGAGCATAACCTGGTCGGTAAGATCCATTTGAATACCCAATTTGGTGGCCTAGTTTTCAGTACCGAGTTCATGTCTGTCTCTCAGGACACCACATACAATGCGTTGATGGGAAGGTCATGGCTCCACCTACATGCAGCGGTCCCCTCGTCATATCACCAATGCCTCAAATACTCCCTAAATGGTCGAGTAGTCATACTCCAAATTGATATGTCTAATTTTTACTCTTTTTAATCCTGCTATCTAGATGCATACTATTACAAGATCAAGGATAAGCAGATTCTGGAAAGTGAGATTGAGCCCGCCATGGTCACAGCTGACCCCTGGGCAGGTCTGGATGACGCCTATGTCTTCTCTATTCATTGATTGGAGGCCAAGACCCCTGACATGGGGAAATGATTTGTTTTCTTTGGTACAAGATGAAAGCATATTTCCAAGTCCAAGCAATGGTGGAAAATCACCTCGTACTCCTACACAAACCAGGCTCAGGTGATCCTGGAACCTCCTACCCCCGTACAGTATCGGGATGTCTGCCCCATGGCAATGGAAGTACGTCATACATGTCTGTTTCACCAGGATCGAATCAATCAGATCAAGCCAACGTGCCACTATTGCTTTGATATCATCACGGGTGGCCCCTTGGGCCAAAGACCAGATGGGATCAGATCGACTGCCTTCGTCGCTATGGTCTCAGCAGCACGTGAATCCCCTGATATGTTGTCCACTACTGTCCAGGTTGCTACCATCCATCCATTAGGATCAGTCGACCAAGTAGAAGCTTCTCCCGCTAGGAATCCCTCCTCCTCAAGCGAACAAGATTATTTAGAAGATGCTCCCCCCTCCTTTGAAGAAGGCATTTCCGCCACGGTCAAGGAACTGGTACAGGTGAACCTTGGAAGCGAGGCAGATCTGAGACCCACATTGATCAGTGCCGCCATGTCCCTCGAGGAGCAACAACGGTACGTGGATTTTCTGAAGCAGCATTGTGATGTATTCTCCTAGAGTTAGGACGAGATACATGGAATAGATTTTGAGGTAGCCGTCCACCGCCTCGGTCTCCCGAAAAATCATCGCAGGTTCAAGCTGTCTCGCAAGAAGATGCACCCTTATCACAGTGCCATGGTCGAGGCCAAAGTTGACAAGATCATCAGAGCCAACTTCATAAAGGAGTTACAGAACCCCAAATGGAAAGCCAAAATTGTGCCAGTCTGGAAGAAGAACAGACAGATCAGAGTCTGAATCAACTTCCAAGATCTCAACAGTCATTGTCTGAAGGATGATTTTCCCCTTCCATTGATAGAGTTGTTGATCGATGCTACGACTGGGTTCCAAGCCCTCTACTTCATGGATGGTTACTCCATATATAACCAGATCCGAATGGCCCCCATGAATGAAGATTCCACCACTTTATTGGCGCCCCAATGTACTTTCTGTTACTAGGTTATGCCCTTTGGCCTAAAGAATGCAGGTTCCACCTATCAGCGAGCCATGCACCACATATTCAAGCCAATCCTTGGGACATTGGTGGAATTCTATGTGGATGACATGGTGGTCAAATATCTCCAGCACCAAGACTATCTTAAGGACCTTCAGAAAGTGTTCAGCTTCCTCCATTCTCTCCACCTAAAGATGAACCCATTGAAATGTGCCTTCAGGGTCACCTCTGAGAAGTTTCTTATCTTTGTTGTCACGTATCAATGCATAAAAATTGACTCAGAGAAGATCAAGTCCATCTACTAGATTCCTACCACAAGCATTATCTGGGATCTCTGGGGTTTTCAAGGCCACATAGCCTATATACCCCGATTCATTGCGAATCTGGCCGGCAGGTGTAAGACCTTTTCTCGGATCATGAAGAAAGGCTCTGTCTATGAATGGGAGGAAGAGTGCTAGACCACGTTCGAGGAAATTAATAAGTATCTGCTCCATCCTCCAGTCATGATTCCATCCATCCCCGGAAATCCACTGATCCTGTACATGAATTCCCTAGAATGATCTCTCAGCGCCCTTCTCGCCCAGAAGAACAATGAGGGGAAGAAAAACAGTCTCTATTACCTCAGCCGCATACTCCTCGATAGAGAGACTAGATTCTCCCCCATAGAGAAGAGTTTTCTTGCATTGGTATTCGCAATATATAAATTATGACACTACCTCCAGCACCATGAGGTATAGCTGGTGTCTCTGGTAGACCCACTGATGTACATTCTGAACTAACCCATGTTGACCGGCCATCTAGAACAGTGGGCTGTAATCTTCCAGAAGTTCGACATCAGGTTCGTCCCTCAGAAAGCTATCAAGGGAAATGCATTGGAAGACTTTCTTGATACCCATCCAACCCCTGCAGACCAATTCTAGGACTTGGATTTTCATGACAAGGAAATCCTCTAGGTAGATCCTACAATCCCATGTTGGTAGATGCACTTTGATGGTGCCTCCTGGAGCCCCACCGGCAGGAGACTCAATGATCCTAGACTCAATAGAGTGGGCATGGGTATTGTATTTATTACCCTGGTGCAAGCTATTCTATCATGCTCATTCCTATTGTCATAAGGCTGCACCAACAATGAGGCAGAGTAACAGGCTCTTATCACTGTCCTCATGCTGGTCCTTGAGAATGATGTGCCCCATTTTCATGCGAAAGGGGATTCCGTAATAGTCATAAATCAAGTCAAAGGTGGCTATGTTGTTAGAAAGCCAAATCTCGTACCATTTTTGGAGCGCACCCTCCATCTAATGGCCCAATTTTTATCTCGGTCGGAAATTACTCATGTCCCTCGATCTCAGAACGGTTGAGATGATGCCCTGGCCGACCTGGTTGCATAATTGCAGAACCCGAGCAAGATGATCTGATTATACTCATGGCACACCAGAGATTCATTTCCCTCATCACCCCAGAGGATGACGATGGCCTGCGAGTAAGCCATATTACTGCTGGATCCTCTACATCAGGACCCCCAGGTCCTCCAAATGTAGTGGTTGAAGCAACTCCCGACTGGAGATCCCATTTTGTTGAGTACCTCCAAAATTGTTGTCTCCCGGCTGTTCGGGACGAGAACAAGTGAATCTGATTCCACACGCTTAGTTTATCCTCCAGAGTGGTCCCAGTCCTGATTAAATCCTCTACAAGCATAGGTTTGATGGTGTTCTCCTCTTTTGCATCCAAGGAGTCGAGATTTCTCTGGTCATGCTTGAGATTTACGCCGGTTCCTACGATGCCCACCAGGATGGGCGGAAGCTCTCCCATCGGATCCAGAGATTGGGGTACTTATGGACCTCTAAGATCCATGATTGTATCGAGTTCTCCATGAGATTTCACAAATTCCATGTTCATGCTAACTTCCTACATTGACTGCCAGAACCTGTCCACTCCACCAAGTACATTCAAACATTTATGGTGTGGGGACCCAATGTTGTAGGACCATATCCACCGGCGACTGCTTTCCAGTGCAGGTTCATCCTAAACTCCATGCATTTCTTTTCCAAGTGGGAAGAAGTAGTCCCGCTAAAGGAGGTCAAGGCCCGTGCTATCGTTGAATTCGTGAGCTCCAGCATCATCCATCGGTTTGGAGTCCCTCACATCGTCCTCACTGATAACGACACCAACTTCTGAGCAGCTGAGCTAAAGAAATTGTATTCCAAGTACAACATCTATTCGAACCATACCTCCCACCATCACACACATTCAATTGAATATATCGAGGTGTTCAACAAAACTCTATTCAACATTTTGCAGAAAATGGTTGGTCCGAACAAGAAGAGTTGGTCGGACAATATCCCCAATGCCCTCTGGGCCTATCGGACGATGACTCATAATTCCACCCAAGTGACCCCATAATCCCTTGTGTACAGATCTTAGGTCGTCCTGCCCATCGAGATCCAGCTGCCCTCATTATGCACAACGGTCTAAGACCAGAAGGCGCAAGAAAAGGTAGCCGACATTCGTCTGGCTGAATTGGAATCCCTTGATGAGAAAAGGCTTCATGACCTACACAATATGGAAAGGTATCATAATAAGATTACTAGGTCCTTCAACAAAAAGTTTCACCTCTTCTCTTTTCTGCAAGGTGACTTGGTATGGGCCCCAAGGGCACCGATGATCCCAGGCAGGAAACCACCAAAACTGGAGCCCAAATGGGATGGACCTTACATAAGTCACAGGGTTTACCCCAATGGAGCATACTCCCTGGTGACCATGGATGGTGAGCGTATAACTCCTCCAACCAATGCCAAGTTCCTCAAGTATTACTTTGTTCGAGCTTATTGGTCCTGCACGACCTTGAACTGCTGGTCCTGCACGACCTTAAATTGTTGGTCCTGCAAGACCTTAAATTGCTTGTCTTGCACGACCTTAAACTGATGGTCCCGCATGACCTTAAACTATACAGTCACGCATGACCCTAAACTACATGCTGGTCCCACAAGACCCTAAACTACACGCCGGTCCCGCATGACCTTAAATTGTCCGGTCCTACATGACATTAAAATGTACATCATTGTGCATGACGTTAAACTGCATTTTGAGAACTTCGTATGGATTGATTCCCATCCTCATGGGATACGTAAGAACGCTCAGACACCACTTCTTGAGCTCGGCCCCAAACTCTTCTCTTTGACTATCCCCACTGGGTATAGTCCTCCTGAAGGATCCTTGCATGATATGGTGTAGGCTTCCTTAGCCCCACTCATACCACGATTATAATGGTCACAATGTCTGCCCACTCCCATTATTCTATTCTCCCACGTCCTCACTGCATGACTTTAAACTGCATGGCATTTAAGAACTACGTTTGGCTTGATTCCCATCCTTATGGGATATGTAGGAATGCCAAGACATTTTGTCTGTTGGCCCTTCCCAAACGCCAGAATCTTCCCCTCAAGTCAAGACATATGGTAGGGGTGCAGACTTTTTCCCCAATTCACATCGAGCTAACCTCAATCCAGTCATACTCCCCACCCCCTAGAGACATTTTCTTTTTTTATAGATGGGTATAGCTATTCTCCACCCACTCCTTTGATTGTAACTCGATCATATTCCCCATCCAGAAGGGCCCCCAAATGGTACGGATGCTAGGCCTAAGGGCTATCTTACCACTTTGGACCAACTCCCTTGAGGATGTTGTGCAATAAGCTGATACAAGTCCCGCATTACAAATATGGTCAGTGGTCGATTCTCATTTGTTTCTCCCATTTCAGGTCACTATAGGGACGTTTTGTTTCAAACACGGTCAACAGCTTCCCTGTGATGTTGGAACCACCCAACAATGTCCCAAACATTGAGTTCAGTGGTTCATTCTTTCCCGTTGTATCTCCAAGCGACAAACTCCTTTCGGGAAAGGCCAGGATTTAGTCCCCCATCTAACAGGGAGAGATGAGACCGACTCCTTGTTTACCACACCGAGCACTGCTCATGTGGTATTAAGAGCTGTGATGAGGCCACAACTGTACAAGAGGATATATGGCCTTCCATCTGAGGGCTAGCCTCAGACCCCTTAGCCCTTTCGTTCCCCTGGCCCAGGTTCTCTCTTATGGGAATGTATGGTGTGGTATGGGATTATGTTCTCATTCATGTTGGGTTACTCATTGTGCCTTACACATCCTCGGACAAGATACTTTATCCCCTCTTCGTCCTCACTGCATGATGTTAAAATGAAAACTGGTCGGGCGTTCCAACTGAGGCCCAGCCACATGCCCCTTGGCCTTTTCAGGCCCCCGGCCAAAGTTCTTATTTAGGAGTATATGGTGTGGTATGGGACTATGTCCTCATTCACGTCGGGTTTGTAATGACCATTCCATTTACCTCCTCCTCGGAATTCTCTATCCCCTTACTCTATATTCATCCCTTCAAATCGGTTACTCTCATGTTGAGCACCCTCGTCGACCCTCTTTGGCGATTCACCAATGTGCATAAGGGTACTCTGGTTTAGCACCTGGAATGTCGAATTCTACCCGGACATGCTTCCACTCATTTCTCAGGCTTCATGTTCCCCTTCATTAGGGCTTCCATTGCCTTTCACACCCGAAGGGACCCCCAGTGGAATGGTTGCTAGGCCTAAAGGCTGTCCTACCATTATTGTAATGCCCCGACCCCAGTTACCCAGAGTCGATGCATTATTGTGTAACATTGGCATGATCACAAAAGATCAAGTCTCAAAAGACCGATTAGTTTAGTAGCCTTGGAAACAATAGATACATTCATAATTCTTACATTACATCATAAAGTAAAAAAAACTACAACAACATCTTGTCTTCATATCCCCTCATACTATCCCTGCAGGTCATTCATAATATACTTTTTCACATCCTGGAAAAATTAAAACATTGAAAGGGGTGAGCTCAGATGCTCAATAAGGATAACAATATAGCGGAAGCTTTCATAAATAAACATAAACATTTAAGTCATTGTATAACTAAAACAAAAGCCCTTTAAACTTGAACTTTAACATAATATGGACAAAGTAAAATGAGATAATGATATTTACTTATTCACATGGATATTCTACTGGTCGAATAATCACATGAAATATCAATAACCACTTTCACAATGCTGGAATGAAAAATGCCAGACTATCATAACCACATAGCCAAGGCATCATGCCAAGACTACAAATAATATTTTGTCAAGGCCTCGTGCCAAGACACTAGTTTGTCTCATGAGACCTACCGATGCATCGAGGAGCTATAGGGGGCTCCACCTGTCACTTATTAAGTCCAATTCATTCCTCATATGAACATGTTTAAACATATCATAAACCATAACATAATCGTATCACATAAAACATGCATAAAGGAGACATAACATTTATACATTTCAATCACAAGATATCAATACAACTCATTGGTATAATAAAAACACTTTCAAAACCTTTTTCAATACCAAAATAAAAAAAAAATTAAAACATTATATTTATTTTTCATTTTAAAAAAGGTATGGCTTGTAGAGGAAGCCGAAACTCAAATAAAGGTCACGGCGGTGGAGAAGTCATTGTCGCCGCATACGTGCGACAAAAAAACATTCCCTTTGGTCGTTTAGTAAAATTCTTCATATAAATAATATTCCTTTTGAGTAAACGTAAAATTCAAAGGTTTTTATATACCGTATAAAAGAAAGTTCTGTATAAAACAAAATATGCTTCAATGAAAGGAGATTGAGATGAAGTCCCTTAAAAAGATCATTTTTAAAATAAAATAGATCTATTATGTGTATTCACTATAATTACACATAAATAAATTACAAATGAAAGGTAGGACATAATAAAATCATGACATAATTTGAAAGTAGGAGATTAACCCAAAGAACGGAAATTGGGTTAAGAAATTCCCTTACCTCGTGTCCGACTTGACTTGACCATTATTTAACCTCTTGAATAATAAACTAGAGTTAATATTATTTTATTAAGATCATTTTTCATGTTTATTATCCCTTTTATATCACTTATTACAATGTTACAAAAATTATGTAGTCATTTAAGTTAACAACGGTCATTTTGTCGATATTTGGTACTTGAGTCAAGAATAAAATTCTTATAATTACAAGTTGTTCATGTGGTAAAATATCCATTACATTCAGAATTATATTAATTATGTAGATATAATATATTTCCTGTATATACTTGACTTTATAATATTACATAACATTTAGAGGTAAGAAATGAAATGCACCGTTCATGGAGACGGTAAGCCGTACGTACGCATGAACGCTACTTTCATTTCTATTTCGTATTTTAATGAAATGAAACATAATGATATAAAGTTATATTATAATTCCAGTATAATATAATATATAATATTACTTACTCCATCCTTTATACATCCCACATATGTCATTAACGATTCAAATCATTTTGAGGGGGCGGTAGTCCGCACTTCCTCAAATGAAATTATCGCATTTGCACAACATGAAAAGCATAAAGAAAAGTTTTAAATGTAAAATACAGAATCATAGAGAGGAAATAAATATCATATATATCATAAATAAATATAGTGTCATCATAATGGCCACCATGAGAGGTGGTAGGAGAAGATAGAACAATCATCGTTTCGTGAGGCAGTATTTCGCCATCCACGGAAACAGTGTGTTCTTTATCCATTAGACGGAGGTGTGTGTAAGTGTAGCTCGAATAATTATCATAAAAACATCCTAGTATATTGAATATACTGGTGTTTTTACAAAATAAAATAATAAAAAGAGTATAGTGGGTTGGAGAACAAAAATAAAACAAAAGAACATAAAAGAAGACATTACCTTAAAATCGGGTAACTCTTTTTGATTTGAGCCAAAGGTTTCATTGGGAAGACTTCTGCCCAAAGTGAGGATTCTAGGAGTAAGATAGGGAATTTGAGAGAGTATTTTGGATGATTTTGGCCGAGACAAATGTCTTGGAAGGTGTGAATAAGATGGTAGTGGTGGGGGCCTTTTATAAGAGGAGAGGAGGGGCACTCTTGGAAAGTCATGAAATGTTACTTTATTATATAATGAGTTTCGGATTTTAAAGGTCCCACACTTATATATTTCTAGTATAAGGTGATAAGGGTTTGAAATATACTCATCCAATAGGTTTTTGACAAGTGTAATTCTTAGATTTTACATTATATTTTCATTTTATTTAAATCGTTAATTAATGAGGTAATCGTTGCATCATCATGGTGTCATAAATAATTTAATTTATTTAATGTCTAAAAATTATAAAAAAAGTATCATGATGTAGGAAATAATTTTGGATTTCCAATGAATTTTTATAGTCAAAATGTTAACTTATATAACTTCTTGTAATAATTTTTTTAGTTAAACAACACATGTTTGTGACAATTTTATTTTTAATTTAAATAAAAAGTTATTAATGTCATTTTCTTACCCAAGTGGCTCCATGGGGTCCCCAAGTTGACCTTTGGATTGTCTTGGTCGGCTATGACTCATCAAATAAGGGTAGGATAAGTGTAAGGGTATTTTCATATTTTTATCATATCATTTTTACTTTAAATTTCACTAATTACCTTTAATCGCGATTAATTAAACTTAAAAGTTACTATTCACCAAAAAATTATATTAATCCCATTGAACCACATTTTACTTCCTTATGAGAACCATGTATGTTGGATTTTTGAAAATCGAATCACAGAAGTGGTAATGTTTCATTTAAATGAAAAATCAGTTTTTTAACTACCACTTAGTGGTTTCACTATTTATCAAAAATTGATGTTTTTCAGAACAATGCCAAAATTTCACCCTAAGCTATAATTGATATTATGAATTCAAAAATTATGCCTATTTTAAAAAATTCCAAACATATAAGTTGCATTAATTAATTTTATAATTAATTCTCGCTGTCATAACAAATAGCATGTTTTTAAGAAACAATATATATCAAAAGATTGACAATTGTTTATGTCCAATTTCAAAGTAAATTTAATTATAATGACCACCATTGGATAAAATGGTAAAAATATATTATAATTATACTTTAAAACAACTCAATAGTATAATTTCTCACTATAAATTATTTTTATTAAAAAAGTTGTTTTTATGTATTTTTCACTATTCATAAAAAATTGAAAGTTCTCAGAAAAATACAAAAAATTCAACATAGGCTAATTTTGATATTCCAAATCCAAAAATGAAGTCCATTTTGAAATATAAAATATATATGATTTCAAAAATTGGGTATTACTATTCATAATGGCTATTTTGATTGGTCGCGCTGTGTTAGAATCTCGAACTTGCGTACAATGTGAGTTATTGCATTATTGTAATAACCAGGGACTTCTTGTAGGCTAGTGGTAGGTAATAAAGGTCTGTGGCACTATGGTTGTGAGTTCGATTCCTACAGCTTTGTCCGACGCGGCGGGTTATCCCCCGATCTACAGGTTGTCTTTTTCCTAAAACTATAGTATTATAAGATTTTGGAAATAATATTCAGAAATGTTTTAACATTAAACAATACTATCCAAGGTTCAACTTAATCCATTCCAACCTTTATAGTTATCCAAAATACTTCTGTCCAACTCACAGTCCAAATTTTATAAGGAAGGTAAACATAATGAAGATCCTTTTTTCCGCGTAACAACATGTAAACACCTTCATCATGTATTCTTTTAAAACACTGCAACATCCTGAATTACCATAAATCCTTATTTATTACATTCATGATCCCTTATTCTTTATAGAATACTAGATATACTCCTTCTATCCAAAAATATATACAAATCATTAATCAGTTTCAAGGAAGTTAAGAATATCCAATATAATTTATCCAAATCAATCATGTATTATTCCAAAATCACTATCTCGGTATCAGAACCATATTATGGTTTATCTTTCTCTCAACCATATATTTTACAAAAATGTAACCTGCTGTGGAGTCACTTTTCTTGGTTCCACACAATCTCAAGTCCTTGATGAAATAGTACTGCAGTACAATCCTTATATACTCCATAATTATTATAACAAGTACATCATTGATAAAACACCCAAATGACAAAATTCATTAATCACAACATAAGAACTCTAATCATTCCTCCTCATCTGTGGTAGTATCATAACTTGATTATTATCCAATAACAACATTTGGGGCATACTCTGATGATTTGGACATTGGTTTGCATAGTGTCCCTACTCCTTGCAGATGGAGCATTGTACATTGGGAACCTTTTTCTTACCCTTGCAGTCACACACTTGGTGTCCTTTTTCTCTACACTTATAACAAACTCCCATTCCCTTTAGGCAAGTTCCAAGGTGTTTATTCCCACAGTTATCACATATTGGAAAATTCTTTTTCCCCTCGTCCCTTTATCCATCATTCTTTCTTCCATCCTTTTCTTCTCTTTCTTCCCTTCAAAGCCATAAGACTTAGAGAATTCTTTACTTATCTCATTAACTCATGATACTATTTATTCATATGTTGATAACACATGGGAGACTATTTCCCTTCTAAATGTTGGCTTAATAATGTGAAAGATATGATCCTTCTTACTCTTTGGATCATACGTATTGCTGGGGTTCACATTCCTTCTACTGGGCGCCATTTCTATACAATGGAATAAACTAGATCAGTTTATGAATCAAAATACATAATTCCATACTTGTAAAACACTTAACATAAATTGAAAAATTTATGGATATAATCCATAATCATAAAAATGTTTTCTTTGAGGAAGTATATACTCATAAACCCTTTATAATGGTTTGTAAAGAAAATGAGAATTATCTTAAGCATATCCCTCGGGTGTGTCGTAACCCAGAGTGCAGAAAGGCATGTTGTCGTGCACCAGTTCTCCTTCGAGTCTAGCTCAAAGAGGTGTTTTTGGGTTTTACCCTTAGGTACATCTGTGCCAGAGCCGCCTCTACCAGCTCGTATCCAGATAGGGATTTATTGCTCGGAAAACTCACAAAATCTCAATAATACCAAAATTCTAGGAAGTTATTCTATACTAATCCTCAAATTGTATCTTAGGTCTATGTGCTCTAATCAGAGTTTATCTAAATATAGCTTCCAAGGTTAGTACTAAACTTCCTATGATACCAACTGTAACGCCCCGAACCCAATTCCCCAGATTCAGTGCATTATTGCATAACATTGGTATGATCACAAAAGATCAAGTCTCAGAAGACCGATTAGTTTAGTAGCCTTAGAAACACTAGATACATTCATAAGTCTTACATTACATCCTAATGTAAAACAAAACTACAACAACATATTGTCTTCATATCCCCTCATAATATCCCTACAGGTCATTCATAATATACTTCTTCACATCCTGGAAAAATTAAAACATTGAAAGGGGTGATCTCAGATTCTCAGTAAGGATAACAATATAGCGGAAGCCTTCATAAATAAACAAAAACATTTAAGTCAATGTATAACTAAAACAAAATCTTTTTAAACTTGAACTTCAACATAATATGGAAAACGTAAATTGAGATAATTTCATTTATTTATTCACATGGATATTCTACTGGTCGAATAATCAAATGCAATATCAATAACCACTTTCACAATGATGGAATGCATAATGCCAGACTATCATAACCACGTAGCCAAGGCCTCGTGCCAAGACTACAAATAAAATTTTGTCAAGGCCTCGGGACAAGACACTAGTTTGTCTCATGAGACCTACCGATGCATCGAGGAGCTATAGCAGGCTCCACCTGTCACTTATTAAGTCCAATGCATTCCTCATATGAACATTTTTAAACATATATTAAACCATAACATAATCGTATCACATAAAACATGCATAAAGGAAACATAACATTTCCAAATTTCAATCAAAAGATATCAATACAACTCATTGGTATAATAAAAACACTTTCAAAACCATTTTCAATACCAAAATAAAATAAAATTAAAACTTTGTATTTATTTTTGATTTAAAAAAAGTTATGGCTTATAGAGGAAGCCGAAACTCAAATAATGGTCACGGCGGTGGAGAAGTAATTTTCACCGCATACATGAAACAAAAAACATTCCCTTTTGTCATTTAGTAAAATTCTTCGTATATAAAATATTCCTTTTGAGTAAACATAATAGTCAAAGGTTTTTATACACCGTATAAAACAACGTTGTGTATAAAACAAAATATGCCTCAATGAAAGGAGATTGAGATGAAGTCCCTTAAAAAGATCATTTTTTAAATAAAATAGATCTATTATGTGTATTCAATATAATTACACATAAATAATGTAAAAATAAAAGGTAGGACATAATAATATCATGACATAATTTTAAAGTAGAAGATTAACCCAAAGAAAGGAAATTGTGTTAAGAAGTTCCCTTACCTCATGTCCGACTTGACTCGACCATTCTTCAACCTCCTGAATAATAATCTAGAGTTAATCACTACTTTCTTAAGAACCTTTTTCATGTTCATTATCCCATTTATATCACTTACTATAATGTTACGAAAATTATGTAGTCTTTTAAGATAATAACAGTCGTTTTGTCGATATTTGGTACTTGAGTCAACAATAAAATTCTTATAATTACAAGTTGTTCATGTGGTAAAATATCCATTACATCCATAATTATATTCATGATGTAGATATCATATATTTATAGTATATATTTTCATTTATAATATTACATAACATTTAGAGGTAAGAAATGAAATGCACTGTTCATGGAGACGGTAAGCTGTATTTACGCATGAAAGCTACTTTCATTTCTATTTCATATTTTATTGGAATGAAACATAATGATATAAAGTTATATTATAATTCCAGTATAATATCATATATAATATCACTTACTCCATCCTTTATACGTCCCACATATGGCATTAACGATTCAAATCACTTTGAGGGGGCGGTAGTCCGCACTTCCTCAAATGAAATTTTCGCATTTGCACAACATGTAAATCATAAAGATATGTTTTAAATGTAAAATACAGAATCATAGAGTGGAAATAAATATAATATATATAATAAATAAATATAGTTCCATCATAATGGACACCATGAGAGGTGGTAGGAGAAGATAGAACAATCATCGTTTCGTGAGGCAGTATTTCGCCATCCACGGAAACAGTATGTTCTTTAACCATTAGACGGAGGTGTCTGTAAGTGTAGCTAGAATAATTATCATAACAACATCCTAGTATATTGAAGATACTGGTGTTGTTAAAAAATAAAGGAATAAAAAGAGTTTAGGGGGTTGGAGAAGAAAAATAAAACAAAAGAACATAAAAGAAGACATTACCTTTAAATCGGGTAACTCTTTTGGATTTGAGACAAAGGCTTCCTTGGGAAGACTTATTACCAAATTGAGGCTTCTAGGAGTAATATAGGTCAGTTTAGAGAGTATTTTTTCAGAGTTTGTCTGAGCCAAATGGCTTGGAAGGTGTGAATAAGGTGGTAGTGGTGGGGGCCTTTTATAAGAGGAGAGGAGGGGCACTCTTGGAATGTCATTAAATGTTACTTTATTATATAATGAGTTTCGGATTTTAAAGGTCCCAAAGATATATATTTCTAGGATAATGTGATAAGGGTTCTAAATATACTCATCCAATAGGTTTTATACAAGTTTATGTTTTAGATTTTACATTATCTTTTCATTTTATTTAAATCGTTAATTAATGAGGTAATCGCTGCATCATCATGGTGTCATAAAAAATTTAATTTATATAATGTATAACAATTATAAAAAAAGTATCATGATGTATTAAATCTTTTTATATTTCAAATGAATATTTATAGTCGAAAATTTAACTTATATAACCCCATGTAATAATTGTTTTAGTAAAACAACCCATGTTTGTGACAATTTTATTTTTACTTTAAATAAAAAGTTATTAATGTCATTTTCTTACCCAAGTGGCTCCATGGGGTCCCCAAGTTGACCCATGGATTGAATTGGTCGACCATGACTCATCCAATAAGTGTAGGACAAGTTTAATGGTATTTTCAAATTTTTATAATATCATTTTTACCTTAAATTTCACTAATAATCTTTAATCGCGATTAATTAAACTTAAAAGTTACTATTCACCAAAAAAATTATTTTAATACCATTGAACCACATTTTACTTCCTAATGACAACCATTTATGTCAGATTTTTGAAAATCAAATTATAGAAGTGGTAATGTTTCATTTAAACGAAAAACCAGTTTTTAAACTATCACTTAGTGGTTTCACTATTCATCAAATATTGAAGTTTTTCAGAACAATGCAAAAATTTCACCCTAAGATATAATTGATATTCTGAATTCAAAAATGTTGTCTATTTTACAAAATTCAGAAAATATAAGTTGCAGTAATTAATTTTATAATTAATTCTCATTTTCACAACAAATAGCGTGTTTTTTAAGAAATAATATATATCAAAAGATTGACAATTGTTTATATCCAATTTCGAAGTGAAATTAATTCTAATGACCACCATTGGATAAAATGGTAAAAATATATTCTAATTATACTTTAAAACCACTAAATAGTATAATTTATCACTATAAATTATTTAGATTAAAAAAGTTGTTTTTAAGTATTTTTCAGTATTCATAAAAAATTGGATGTTCTCAGAAAAATACCAAAAATTCAACATAGGCTACTTTCGATATTCCGAATCCAAAAATGATGTTCATTTTGAAATATAAAATATATATAATTTCAAAAAGTTGGTATTACTATTCATAATGGCTATTTTGATTGGTCGCGATGTGTTAGAATCTCGAACTTTCGTACAATGCAAGCTATTGCATTATTGAAAGAGAAGCATATCGTGGATGCTCGGGGTGTTACAATTATGGGCCAAAGACCTCGAGGGTCGCAGAAAACAATCCGATACAAATCCCACGTTGCTAATATGGTCAGTGGTCGATGCCCATTTTTTGTTCCCATTCAAGGCTAATGTGATATGGATACTGTGTTTCAAACACGGTCAACAGTTATCCTCCTTCGCCACACCAACCCCATTAAGCCCAAAATGTCAGTTACATGATTCACATCCTTCTCCACCTCATAATGTCCAATTAGATCTTCAAAACACTTGGTACTATTCCTCAGTGCACATTCTCACGTTAGGATGACCAAAGCCGCGATAAGGGATTCATTTGGGGTCCACACCGATTTCCCTTTGGTGTGCGCTCCAGGCAGTGCAACAAACATCTTCCGTCCTTTTTTCCCACACTGAGTTTTACTCATGTGGGCTTAGGGATCGGGCTAAGGTCTGCACTTACATGGAGGGTTTTCACTCATCCATGGTCCAAGCTCTAAGACCGTAAACTAAGATCTCTTACAGAACTACATACGGCTTGATTCCCATCCTCAAGGGATATGTAGGAATGCCCAGACACATTGTCTCTAGGTCCAGCCCCAAGAATCCAAAATCCTGTCCTGTCTATTTCGGCCCCTCAGTCTGAACTCTCTGAGGAACATGTGGTGTAGCGAGTACCTCATAGGTCCTCATTCACGTTGGGTTTTAAAAAGACTACACCATGTACCACATGTGTCTTCTCCACACCTAGTCCGAGAACTATGACCCTAAAATAATATCTCCTCTAGAACTAAGTATAGATTGATTCCCATCCTCATGGGATACGTAGGAACACCCGGACGTCCCATTTTTGGGTCCATCACATTTGGGAGCTATTTTATCCTGCCCCTTACCCTCTTACCTCTATTTTGGTCCCTTGGCCCGAGGATCCTTTCTAAGAATTGCGTACGATGTTGTATGACATTATGTCCTCATTCATGTTGGGTATGATGTATAACTTCATGTGCATTCCTTCATGTCCAAGCCAGGTGACTTTAAACTACGCTGCCTGGTCCTATCACGTGACCCTAAACTGTGACATTATCGTCCTAGCCACATGATGAGAAATAGAACTACATTGTGATGTCCTCACTCAAGGGGACACCATGTTTTGTATTGTTCACACACCATACCATTTTTCAATGCCTACTATGAATTTATTCTTTTGGCGACACCGGGACTTGCTATCATAGGCCTATTGCTTCACAAAAAAAACAACAAATCACCTTAATGGAAAAACAAGATTTATCAAATACCACTTATTTTGGTGAGAGGGACACACCCACACTCCCCTTATAACCCATGAATTATTACCTTACCGTGACACCTCTTAGAACTACATACATCTTGATCCCCATCCTCATGGGGTACGTAGGAATGTTCGTGCACCTTGCCTCGGGCCCAGCTTAACTCTCATTTTCAGTACCTCAACCGAAAAACTCTCCAAGGAACACATGGTGATCAGAACCCCCAGTTCCCATTCACGTCGGGTTTTATAATTACCCCAACATGTGTCTCCCACATTTCCTATGATCCATAGTCTGAGTTCTATGACCCTAAACTAAGATCTCCCTATGGGAGGGGACACAACTCCCTCTATCTAATATGTCTCATTGTCGTATTCTGATGTGTTTTTACAAATAGCCCGAAGTGTAGAATTTTCATGGGGACATTCCCCTCATTCCATTTCCAAGATTCATGATCTTTTTATTTGGAACCTCATCCTCTTCCACATTCAAAGGGACCCCCTAATGGCCTGGTCCAATGCTGCATCGTCTCACCTTCCGTTTTGGACCAACATCGCTAAAGATCTCGAATGACATTTGTGACAGGTCCCATGTTTCGAACATTGTCACCAGTCGACCCTCATTTGATTTTCCCCATTTTAGGTTAATGTGATATGGATGCTATGTTTTGAATATGTTCAACAGTTATCCTTCATCGCCATGCCACCATCATTGTGATCTAGATTTCGAGCATCATGATTCCCACATTTCAAATTCCTCATGTTCAAGTGGAATACCGACATACTCAGCCTTACTTCTTCACACATCTAGGTGCACTACATAGACAGGTTAGCATCATTGGGCTGACATTCACCGAGCATCCCTTCTCCTTAAGATGTTCCTCCCTGTTTTGGGAAAGTCCCACCATTACCTCTTGTTTCCCACATCGAGCACGACTCACGTGGGATTAGTAGTTTTGGTAGGATGTGCACCAGAGCATCCAAAAATTTTCATCATCCTACATGATGTCATACTATGCTTCCATAAATATGTATGGTTTGATTCCAATCCTCATGGGATATGTAGGGACACCCATGAATTTTGCCTGGGTCCTGCCCCAGGAATCATAAATCATGTTCCTCCTCATTTCCATCCCCCCTGGTCTGACCCCTTGTGTGGAACCATGTAACTATAATTTTTCCCTGAACAAGTTCAGGATGCCCGAAGATGACATTGGGAATCGACGGATACCATGCTAGAGAGGTCCTATCTAATATAACGAATGATCCATGATCAAACTGATGCGTCCATCTAATGTGCTTCCACCACAGTGGTGTAATTTCTAGAGTGTTGGATTCTGTTCGAACAAACCATCACTCTACATTCCACACTTTGTGTTCGCCTTATTTATACCCTTTTCCTATTTCATGTCTAAGGGAACCCTGTAATAGTATGGATGCTCAGCCTATGGCCCACTTATTGTCCTGGGACAACGTTCTGGAAGACTAACGAATGACATTTTGAGTCAGGCCCCGTGTTTCAAACATGGTCAGTGGTTGGTCCTCATTTTCTATTCCCACTCCAGGATAATACAATAAGAATACTATTTTTTGAATGTAGTCAATAGTTATTCTTTATTGTCACGTCACCCCTCACAATATTCCAAATCCTGGGTATCGTGATTCAGACCTCCCATTCCCATCTGTTCGGATTGATTTCAGCACCCCTGGAGTTACCCCATTCGTGCACAAGCGTGCACTAGGAAAATGGTAATTCGATTATTCTGAGAGATTTATTCTCCTGTCAGGTCTCTCCCATTTCCTCCAAGAAATCCAGAATAGTTTTTCAAACCTAGGATTCCCGATGCTTTGGTTGCACTCTTACGTTTGGATAGGGTGATAAGGTGGTCATCCCTTGTTTCTCATATCGGGCCCTACCCACGTGAGCTTAGGGAATGATCGCTGGATGCTTCGCGGACATCAGAAGGATGCAATGAACCAATGTAAAGAACGGAACTGATGCATGGTACGACATCAAAAAATCAAATCATGAAAGTATGTTTAAGGTTTTGTAACCATTACAGTACTCGGGCGTCAACTCCCCCCATGTATGGATTGACCTCGTCAAAGGAACACTACAACTCCACCAATGAACTATGGTCCGAGTGGCTACAAACTAACTCTCCTAGCCCCAGACTATTTGCCACATCATCCCTTCGGGCGACATCCACAAGGATCCTATGGGCATCTTCTTGGTGGGTCATTCAGTTCTGGTACGTGGATGATTTTTGGGCTGGTTTGCGAAGCTCATCCGCAGAGTGCATTCGTGAAGGCTCTCCACGAAGACTGTTCATAGAGCACTGCCTAGGCATTCAAGCACCAGATCACGGGATGAAAATGCCGATTCAAGGACTCTTTGTGCGCCGCGAAGACTCAATTCATAGAGAACACTCGCAGAGTACGCAGATCTTCGCGTATCAAGAGTGAAAAAGGAAAAAATCACGGAGAAGGGAAAGGACAAAAGAGACAGACGTCTCCATATTTATAGGCGACGACCTTCGGAGCTTTGCAGAACGTCTAGAGTGTGCTGAGCTTCGTGGCGCGCCCGGCCCACGTATCCACTCTCTGCCTTGCAAGCCCTCTTTGTGAGCCAGCATTGCGAACGACATAGGATTTTGGCGATTACCCTCAGACTTCGACCCTTGTTCTCTCCATGGATCCATGTCTAAGGGAGGGCATTTTTTGGCTTCAGATTTTGGTATAGAGAAGAACACAAAATTTAAAGCAAATTTGAATTCCTCGCAAAGCTATTTCTTGGAGTCGCCCCAGCACCACGGCCACCGTGAAGCAAGGAGGCGGGCCACTCTGTGAAAGCATTTGATGTATCCGAGCCTGCCGCGAAGCAAGGAGGTGGGATGCTCCATGAATTAATTTAACATTCGTTAGCCCGCCGCGTAGCAACCAAGCCCCTCTTCGGGCTGTGTAAGCTCCGCTTCACAATGCCTCTTTCCCATAAATACTGGGCTCCCCCTGAGCCCAAAGGATGGACAGTCCGACCTTTTGACTTCCTAGCTTTCGAATCATGAAGCATCTTTCTGCTCTGCGAACCATGAGCTGTGTGAGGTACTTCTGCTCCGTGAAGTGCCTCCCCCTTGTCTCGTTCTAATCCCATCTTTTGAGAGGGATTCCTTTTGCGAATCCTATGGGCCTTCACGAAGGAAGGGGCTCCCCAAGGGGACCTGGGTCGATGCATATAATTTAATCTTTGCGAAACAACCTTTATGTACACATGATCCCCATGCTAATGTATGGTCACTGTACTTCGTGAAGCACATTGCTTCCCGACACCTTGCTTCATGAGGTACCTTTGCTCCGCGAGGCAGTGCCCTGTGAATGCCTTTCCACTTCGCGAAGCACCTCCCATATGCACCTTTGTCCTATGCTTAGGCTGAGACACCCCGCCTCATGAAGCACACCCCTTCGCAAGTGCCCTCTACCATGCCGAGCAACAGAGCTTCACAAGGCCCCTGCCTATGAACTCCTCTGCATAGCAATTCCTTTTCCCATGTGACCCTCTAGGTTTGCATGATGTTATCCCAAATTCCCTTGGATGACACCACCCGTTGCATTGATTCGACCCATGCTTCTTCGCATAGGCACTCTAATGGTTATTTCTTCTTTGCATGGCCATGATAATGTGGGCCCCTCGATGGTTCTCTCCATGAAACCCCTTTTCCACAGATTTTCTTGTCCCCTCTCTGCACCAAGGAGTAGAGGGTACCGGTTATGTAAGTCCTAGGGGTGCGAAGTTAACCCACATCATCTTAGATGTAGGACGTTTAACTATCAAGTCCCATCGTCCTCAGAACAGGACATTAAACTATGACCTCTCCCCATGCCTTGTACGCAGGGTCCCCCCACCTTGGATATTCTCCATGCCCACTCGTCTCCATAGGGATGGGATCACCCCTCACAGGGGATGATATCATCCTTATTGGAGTGGCGTTTATCCATGAGGAAAGCACAACCACCTTGGTGTAAGCCCCTAGCATTTCCTGCAGGTGGCAGCATCCCTGCTAATCCATTCATCTCGGTCCCCAGGACCAGCGAAGGGCGTGGTGGGAAACAATGCTTCTCCTTTCTTCGGTACCAAGTCCCCCTCTCACTGCATTTTGTCACCTCGGGCCTATATTCTAGAGTAAGTCCCAACCTCCTTGGGCAGCAAAGCACACATAATCCCCTGTTTCCTCCCTGGGATTCTACCCATGTGTAAGCCCCACTCCACTTCTCACGGACGCACCTTTCGCAATGTGATCGTCAGGTCTCTGCTGCCTCTTGTTTCTCACACTGAGCATGACTCACGTGGGCTTAGAGTAAGCACCGACCCTAGAATCCTCATCCTGGGAAGCCTAGAGTGTAAGACCCACAACCTACCATCCATGAACAACGTGGACTTTTATCCTTGCCAAGGCAAGGTACGTAAGAACCCTCCCTGAGGTTCAAGCCCACCATCCTCCCAGACATTCCGACCATCTTCATGTCGGTTCACCGACACCCTGGGAAGCCTAGAGTGTAAGCCCCACACTCATAACCTGAACTATGTGGACATTGATCGTTGCCAAATCAAGGTACGTAGGAGGCCTCCCTAATGTTCAAGCCCAGCATCATCGGGTCGCTCCAACCCAATTCACGTCGGTTCCCACCCACCTGAAATATGAGGTCATTGATCCTTGCTAAGGCATGGCACGTAGGAAGCCTCCCTAGGGTTCAAGCACACCATCCACCTGGACCTTAGGTCCTTATTCACGTCGGTTCACCGACACCCATGAGAAACCTAGAGTGTAAGCCCCACACCCATAACCTGAACTACATGGTCGTTGATCCTTGTTAAGGCAGGGTATGTAGGAAGCCTCCATGAGTTTGAAGCCCACCATCCATCAAACCACATGTCCACCATTAATTCGGTCTGCCCCTGTCCTACATGACGTTAAAATGTATCCACCATTCAGTGGTAAGTTCTTGTCACTCCATTCAACGGTAATCCGTTGAAACCCAATTGGCAGTAAGTCATCGTCAGATGAACTACGTGGACTTTAATACCCTGCCATGGGGATATGTAGGAAGCCTCTTCGAGACTTAAGCCTAAAACAATCGTCATCCTCATGAAGATTCCATCCCATTCACCCTACACTTCATTCAACTGCTCCATCATCCATCCTGATTTTTACCCGGGCCGCCACATCCCGGTGGGATCATACCACCACATTCCCCGTTCCACCTAATAGCATTAGGGTGGCCACCCACGCGGTGGCCCCAATATCGGTGTTCCCTCCAGGAGGTTCCTCCATCTGATCCACTATAGTCAGTTTTCTAATCAACCTAATCCGTCTCTACTAGACGTTAAACTTGTGGAATACCCTGTGTTAAACATGGAAAGCTGAGGAAAACCTCATATAAATGCCCATGACATATGATTCCATGCATTAGATGTAGGATGCCTCAGGCTTCTGCACCCTCCAGAAGACCTACAATAAGGGACAGAAGATAGACACACCAATCCCTAGCATCCAGACACACCAGTGATGCCCAGCGTGACTACTCCCCTAACTGAAGGTTGCGGCCCTAACCGGACCCCTTGGAATGTCCTGACAGAAGTGGTGTAATTAACTGGTGTCCATGAAGATATGGTGCATGGAGAGTTTCATGAACAACTTCTTAAGTCTATGAGGGAGACTCAGACTAGGAGACGAGTTCCAAGGAGGATTCCATGGAAGGAAGAACCGATATCCCATCATCCCGTTTCGATAAAGGAGAAAACGTCCCCGATTAAGGAGTGGATGCCACCCACATTTGGAAAGTAGGAATGCGGGGAAACAACAGCCGCGTGTCTCATCCCCGAACGAGACAGATGCACGCGCCCAATAGAAGGTGTTGGAAACAGAAATGGTGAACCTTATGTGAATATCTTCTCCTCAATATGGAGATTAGTAGCGCTTGGGGCATCAACGGATTGACGTGTCACGAGATCCAGATATCCGGCGTTGGGTCCCGCCAACCAAATAGAGGGCCTGGAGTGAAACTCGCCAGAAGTTGGGCAGTAGAATGTTGTACATTCCGTTCTGCAATGTTGTCAGCATGGATCCCTCTTACCGATCACGGGAGATGGGATAACGCTGGGGAATTTCTCATTGATCCCTTTTTCTTTCAGCACTAATGAGTTCATCTATCTGCTTCTCAAGAATTAGGTCTCTTCTTCAAGAACTTGATCACTGCCCGCCCGTCTACATAGGGGCAGGGGAAACGCCAGCACTGTCGCTCTGCGTGGCTTCACCGCTTCCACAACGGCCTCTACCTCCACGACTGTGGGGCGCCCACGCCCCATCGCCCCATTGAAAATTATCAAACAAATGGTAATTAACGACCTCGTATGTTGTTACGATTAGGAGTGCATCATCCCAACATGGGATATGGCCCGCCTGGATCTAGAGGAATCCATGTCTCACCATCAACGCCGCCCCCGAGGCCCGCGCACAGACCCATTTATCTGTACCCCGACATACAACCGCTTCAAGAGACTGTCCCCAGAGCACTTTGATGACTCTATGCCTTATGCTGACGACATAGTTGATGTCAGACCCAGACCAGTTAGAGTCCCAATCCAGGGGCTCCCAGTGAGGGCTCCCACCCGGCCGCGTCAGCACCGCCGCCCGGCCTTACTGGATGAGGAGCCAGTAAGCTATGCACCTGCACCACCAGTCCCAACTCGTCCGACCAGATGCCAGTGTCAGGCGCAAGCTGAGGAGGACGTCAACCAAGGGGAGTCAACGCTGATGGCTATTGTGTCCTGAGCCACCGCCGACGCATACCATTAGGACCCAGAACACACTTCATAAGGGGAACCTCTATGCCCAACCAAGATCAAGGCCCCAACCGCCCCACAGGTAGGATGGGTCGACTCTCCTGGTCACAGGCACAAACAGTGGTCACTGTGAACCAACCTGCAGTGATGCCACCCCGTACGAAGGTCCTCCTCATAACACTATTACACAGAGCGTGGGCCTTACCTGCTCTGAGTCTTGGCATGGAGGTCCACCCCGTGCTACCCCCAATCTGAATGAAGACCTGCCCCACTGCAGAATTAATCATCCTGGAAACCTCTCCTATGCCCATTACACTGGGTATGGAGTCGTTCCTGCTTCCATAGTCTACCGATGTAGGGACATCCCCCATCCGGTCTCTCTCCAACATGGGGATCCTCCTAACGTCCTCTTCGCATCTGGTGAAGGTCCTCCTCACCCCGGCAACCAGAGGGGTGAAGGTCAGCCTCGCTCCACCTGCACCAAGCATTGAGGTCCTCCCCATGATCCTGCATGTCCCAGTGGAGTTTTTTCCCTCTATAGTGACATTCAGGGAGATTCCCCCCATGTAACCTTTGAATTTTTTCCAGGTGCTCCTCGCACCTCAGCTTTCTCTGGTGGAAACCCTCTCCACTCCAGCACTAGTGCGACCGAAGGACCCCATGTCAGGAATCATCCCTATCCTGAGGAGCTACCCAGGGGAAGGAAGGTGGGCCACAGTCACCATAAATATAATTATGAGAATGTATGGACAGAGATCAAACTGGTCCGCTTCTCAGACTCTGAAGCGGAGTACGAATCAGCTCTAGAATCCTCCCCTTGCTCATCTGGGTCAAGGGTCGGGGCAAGAACAAGGCGTATCAGCATGGTACTCCCAGAATGCGAGGTCTATAGGATTCCCACCTCCCTCCACAGGTATATCCAGAAGATTGAAAACCTGGCGACCCTGCCCGTTACGGTCTTGCAATCACCACCATCGTCACCAGAAGTGCTCTCTACCTTCACAAGAGATCACTTAGAGCTATTCTAGTAACCAATTGTGGGAGAGAAGTAGTGAGAACCATCACCAGCAACCCTGCCCCTAATCTAGGAATGGAGGCCGTCAGCCCCTCTTATCACGATGTGGTGTCCAGGTCGCTACACTCCTCGGAGGAAAGCCCGAGAATCGACGACCAGTCAGCCCGTTCAGCATATTCTCCACCGATCAACCTGTCATTCCAGCGGTTCAGCTCATTACCACTGCCAGTTCCTCAACCACCCCAAGTTGGCGGGTGGGAAAATTGAGGGCCAGACCATGAATTTGAGCCGAGGAGCTTCTGCAGCATCCTTGCAGTGGACCACTTCTCTGAGAAGTTCTGGCCTGTGGCAGCGCAGAATTTCTGCATACTAGAATTTCTCAATCCGGAAAAAGTTGAGTGTTTCCGCTACACCCTCAGGGAGACACATTTCAGTCTTCATCATCAGTGCATGGTTTATCCAAGGTTCCAAGTGCATTTTGAAGGCATCAGTGAGAAATGTCGTCTAGTCGATCTGGCTACACTCGCTGTTGCCCAGTGCCCCGAGTCACCACGTCGCCGTGAGGCCCTCCAGTAGAAATGCGTTCAGAGTATCAAGGTACTCCGTAAAATTATCAGGGAGGCTACCCCCCACATCAAAATCCATGGTTGGGGGTAGTATTCTGCCCTCCTCTTCTGTCCTATTCAGCAGAAACACGAATTTCTATGCAATATTGAGGACATGCCCCCAGGAAGGGTCACGGTCAACATAGCCGACATAGTGGAAAAGGAGGAAGAGATGGCGTTTCTTGATGGAGACTTACCCCTGAGGGTGTGCCACCATTATTGGACCCATTGGGGAAGATTACTCATCAGCAGAGGAACCTCCTAGGTCTCCCTTCACCCATCGAGGCGTTGTTACTCGGTAGGAATGCCTGTAAGGGAAAAGAGCATGTCGGAGCCGTCAAGCATTCCGACCCATCCGCCTCAGTGCAGAAGACGAAGGAAGACTCCAAGAAGGACACATTGTGCCAAAGGATTGCAGAGCAGAAGGGTTTTGTCGATGAACTCCAGGTTGAACGTGTTGTAGAGCGGCGACCTGACTACGGTGATCCTAGGCCGGGGAATTAGGGGCAGGAACAACTACCCCTCAGCGAAATGCCCCTATGCAACCCTGATCATGCTGCTCTAGCAAACAGGGATGAAGCCGGAGCTCATGGAAAGAAGGCACGATATGTCTTTCCAAACCGTCTTGAATGGCGCAAAAATCCAAGGAACCCCGCTCGGGCTCCCCCGACAGTCCCAAGGGTCGCTCCACTAGTCGCTCCAGGAGCTACTGAACCTATCTACCATGTTGAAGAGCCCAACAACACGCTCGTGGTTAGGTATCCCTACAAAGACAGGGACCCCCACCCAGATGATCCTATGGCGGCACTCATAGCCCGCCTTGAGGAATTAGAAACATGACAAGTGGCAATCCCACCAGATGGAAAGCCATACTCAGCATGAGTGGATAATATGTCGGCGCCTCCAGGCTTCAGGAATACCATCTTCTCCACCTTTAACAGGATGTGGGACCCACTGTAGCACCTAGCCCACTTCAAATCAGGGTGTGGGCCTTTGTTAGGGACTCCAGTGCAGCAGGAAGCCACCAAGTTCCACTGTTTTTTTTTCAGACAATGGAGGGGCCAACATTCGTCTGGTACAGCCAGCTCCCCATCAAGTCCATGACTAGCTGGGAGGACCTTCACAGGAAATTCCAATACGAGTTCAGTTCCACCACCCGGAAAAAGAGAATCGCAGACCTCTTCAAGAGCAAGAAGAGGACTGATTAGCGAGTCGCAGACTTTATCGCTCGATGGAAGGGGCTTACATACTCCCTTGGAATGCCACTGAATCCTGAGAAATTACTGACGATGTGCGTAGGGAACGTCAAGACGGAACTGGTTCCCTTCCTGATCACCCAAAACTATCTTGGAGGATTCCAAGACTTCTACGACAAAGCCTAGATCCTTGAGGAAGCCCTAAAACAGGCCATCCAGGTGTGTCCGTTGCCCCCTGTAATTCTAGAAAGTATAGCTTACAGAGCCTATACCACCATAGTGTCCCAAGTAGAATCCCCCATATAGTAGGAGTTACTACCAGTGGAACCGGTACCACAGCCAGGCAGAGGCCCTCCATGTCAGGTGCAACCTCCAACTCAACAACGTCCTCAGAATTGGCAAGCACCCCCACGGAATGTGTCACCATAGCCTAAGCGGGACAATCAGGGTCCGCCTCTTCAACAGGACCCTCCGACCCCTCATTAGGGCTAGGCCCCAAGAGCCCCTTTCAATAAAGAAGAAACCGGACCTACACGTTCAGCGAGAATCAGGTCCCCGATTACTTCCGTAGTGCCCTAGAGTAGGCGAATGTATGCTTGCTTTAGTGAAAAAGGCTGGAAGAGGCAAATCTCACTGATCACCACAACTAATGCGCCTATCATCAGATTTTGGGGCACACCCGCAAGCAGTGCTTTGTGTTTAAATACTGGCTCCAAGACTAGGTCGATAACAACATAGTTAGGCTGTGCCCATCCCCGGAACAAGTGTTGGGTGTCTTTTTGAGGTCAGATAGCAGTAGCGACAGCGAAGGCGAGTGGCAACGGGTTTCCAACCATGGTTCCCAGAAGTTCAAAGAGTGTATGGCTCTCAAGATATTCACTTGTTCCCATGGAATCATTCGGGCATGCCTAAATAATCCAAGAAGCTTTATAAGCTACGACCACCACTTTTTCATCATCATCTCAGTCGGCCTCTTCCCAAAAGGGAAATCACCGGCAGTGCAAGAAAAAGTAATGCACCTCGCTGATGCTGCCATCGTCCTGCACTCTCGGTGAATTCATGCCCCCTAAGATGGACATCCCTCCCAAAATCCACCCAGTAATGGATGAATCTTCAAGTGACGTTCAAGGTTACGCTTCGGTTAATACCATGAAGTTGGTAAATCCATATATGACTCCCGACGAGGGGGAGCCCCAGGCGAACCTCCACAACATCCCCATCTGATACCAAAATTGGTAGAGCCGTGACCATATGGGTCATCGAGGCACATCAGTTGGCACCTTTGGCCAGTCTGTGCATGCCACTAAGACCAAACACTAGGCCCATCACAGAGCTCATCACTTGCAGCCTCTTTATCCAGTATCTTCAGGACCACTTCCACCACCGTTTGTGCTACTGAATCTGGTAGAGCTACCTCGTCTAGGCCATGGCTTGACTTGCTCGGCTATAGGCCAATATCAGTCATCTGGTCCTCATCCAGCGGCTACTCTTTAGGCTTTGACTAGTGAGTAGCGGGATATTCCCAGCATAAGCCAGTCGCCGGTCCAGCCGGCAGGGCCCTCCATGCCTCCTATCACAGAGCGACCTCCTGTAAGAGGAATTTCGTGCCTGGCACAGAAGTATGATGTCCTCAATCACCTCACCGACTTCCCAGTGAGGCTTTCCATCATTGAATCCCTTCTCCTATCATCAGATATGCTCGAGGCCCTCACTGAGAATTTAAGAAGCCCACTCTATTTTGAGACAGAGGTAGCATCTGCCGAAGCCCTTAATGCTGATGCGGTCGAGAACGCTGAATTCCAGGCCATCATTTCGTTCTCTAGAGAAGAAGAAGGCTCCCCCATACAGGGGCCCATCTTCCGTTGTACATCACCGGCCAATTTAATGGTGTGGAGGTTCACCGCTATCTTGTTGACACCGGTTCCAGGATCAAACTTATCCCGACACGGACATTGCGAAAGATAGGGTTATCCGAAGATGACCTGACTCCCTCCGATTTAAGGATCTAGGGATATGACCGGACATATCAAACCCCGGTTGGCAAGATCCATTTTAATACCTAGTTTGATGGCCTATTTTCCAGGACCGAGTTCATGGTTGTCTCCCAGGACACCGCGTACAATGCGTTGATGGGAAGGCCATGGCTCCACCTACATGCAGCAGTCCCCTTGTCATATCACCAATGCCTCAAATACTTTCTAAATGGTGGAGTAGGCGTACTCCAAGGTGATGATTATTTTTTTTCCTCTTATGAAGCATGCTATCTGGACACTGACTATTACAATAGCAAGGATAAGTAGATTCTGGAAAGTGAGATTGAGCTCGCCACGGTCAGAGCTAACCACTAGGCATTTCTGGATGACGGCTACATCATCCCGATCCATCGATTGGAGGCCACGACCCCCGACATGGGGCAATGATTTTTGGTCTCTAGTATAAGAGGTAAGAATATTCCCAAGTCTAAGTGACAACAGAAAATCAGCTCTTACTCCATCACAAACCAGGCTCAGGTGATCCCGAAACCTCCTACCCCCGTACGGTATCGGGATGTCCTCCCCATGGCAATGGCAGTACGTCATACGTGTCTATTTCACCAGGTTGTAATCAGTCAGATCAAGATGACACACCACTATTGATTTGATATCTTCAAACGTAGCCCCTTGGGCCGAATACCAGATGGGATCAGATCAACTGCCTTCATCGCTATGGTCTCAACAGCGCATGAATCCCTAGATATGTTTTCCACTGCTATCCAAGCTGGTACAAGCCCTCTGTTAGGATCGGCCGACCCAGAGGAAGCTTCTCTGGATGGGAATCCCTCCTCCACAAGCAATGTAGTGGATTTAGAAGATACTCCCCCCACCGTTGAAGAATGCGTTTCTTCCACGGTCGATAAACTGGTACAGGTGATCCCTGGTAGTGAGGCTGATCCGAGACCCACATTGATAAGTGCCTCCATGTCCCTCGAGGAGAAACAATGGTATATGGATTTTTTGAAGCAACATCGTGATGTATTCTCCTGGAGTTAAGAAGAGATTCCCAAACTATATCCTCAGGTAGTCGTCCACCGCCTCGGTCTACCGACAAATCATCGCAGGTTCAATCAGCCTACCAGGAAGATGCAACCTTCTCACGGTGCCATGGTCGAGGCCGATGTTGATGATCTCATCAGAGCCAACTTCATCAAGGAGATCCAGTACCCCAAGTATCTAGCCAACATTGTTCCATCCATGAAGAAGAATGGATAGATCCGAGTCTGGATAGACTTCCAAGATCTCAATAGTCACTACCCAAAGGATGATTTTCTCCTTTCAATGACAGATTTGTTGATCGATGCTATGGATGGGTTCCAATACCTCTACTTCATGGATGGTTAATTTGGATATAACCAGATCTTAATGGCCCCCGATTATGAAAATTCCACCGCTTTGAGGGCACCCCAATGTGCTTTCTGTTACCAGGTTATGCCCTTCGACCTGAATAATGCTGGTGCCACCTATCAGCAGGCCATGCACCGCATTTTCAAGCCAATCCTCAGGAAATTTGTGGATTTCTATTTGGATGATCTGGTGGTAAAATCTCACCAGTTCTAGGCGGCTTACTCCGTTCTTGCCAACTGAAGATGAACCCTCAAAGCAAGAAGGCGGGCCACTCCACGAATTCATTTGAGTAGGTTCCTCCGAGGAGTGTAGAGACCTGGACACCACGTCGCGATAAGAGGGGTTGATGGCCGCCATTCCTAGATTAGGGGCTAGGGTTGCTGGTGATGGGTCGGGCTGCTGCTCGCTCGCTATTGGTCCCCAAAATAGCTCTCTGTGATCTCTTGTAAAGGTAGAGAGCGCTTCCGATGACGATGGTGGTGATTTCATGACAGTAACCTACGGGTTCACTAAATTTTCATTCCCCTATATATACATGTGGAGGTAGGCAGTAATCTTGTGGACCTCGCATTCCGGGAGTACCAGGCTGATGCGCCTTGTTCCTGCCCCGACCCTTGACTCGGATGAGCAAGGGGAGGGTTCCCGAGCTAAGTGGTACTCCGCTTCATTGTATGAGAAGAGGACCGATTTGATCTTCATCCGGACCTTCTCAGAATTCTTCTTATGGCAGCGGCGGCCCACCTTCCTGCCCCTGGGTAGCTCCTCCGGAAAGGGTTGATTCCTGACACGGGGTCCATCGGTTTCACTGGTGCTAGGGCGGAGAGGGTTTCCACCCGAGAAAGCCAGGTTGCGAGGAGAACTGGGACAATTGTCGAAGGGTAAATGGGGGGATTCTCCATGAATAGAATTAGAGAGGGAAAAACCTCCATTGGGACCGGTAGGAGCATGTGGAGGACCTCCAGGCTTGGTGTAGGTGGAGCACGGCTGACCTTCACCCCTCAGGTTTCCGGGGTGACGAGGACCTTCACCTGCTATGGAGAGGATGTAGGGAGGATCCCCACATTGGAGAGAGACCGGATGGGGGATGTCCCTACATTGGCGGTCAGGGCAGGAGGAACAACTCCATACCCAGTGTAATGGGCAAGGGAGAGGTTTCCCTGCTGAGTATCACTATCATGGAGAAGGTCTTCATTCGGATTGGGAGTAACATGGGGCAGACCTCAATGCTGAGCCTCGGATAGGGGAAGTCCCACGGTCTATGTAACAGTGGTACGAGGAGGACCTCCATACAGGGTGGCCTCGCTGCGGGTTAGTTCGCAACGACCACTGTTTGTGCCTGGGACCAGGAGAGTCGACCTAGCTAGCCCGTGGGGTGGTTACGGCCTTGATCCTAGTTGGGCGTAGAGGATCCTCTATGTGGTGTATACTGAGACCTGATGGTATGCGTCAGCGGTGTCCTAGGCCACAGCAGCCATTGGCTTTGACGCCCCTTGGAAGGCTTCCTCCTCAGATTGTGCCTGATGCTGGCATCGGGTCGAACGAGCTGGGACTGGTGGTGCAGGTGCATAGCTTACCTGATCCTCACCCATAAAGGTCGAGCGGAGGCATTGACGCGGCTGAGTGGGAGCCGTCACTGGGAGCCCCTAGATTGGGACTCTGACCGGGCAAGTCCATACATCACCGACCTTGTCAGCATAAGGCAGGGAGTCTTCAAAGTGCTCCGGGGACAGGCTCCCGAAGCGGTTGTATGTCAGGGGTGGGGAGCAATGGATCCTTGTGCAGCCCTCGGGGGTGGTGTTCACGGCGATGCGTGGATTCCCCCAAATCCAGGTGGGCCATATCCCACGTTGGGATGATGCCCTCATCCTTGTAATGACATACGAGGTCATTAATTACCCTTTGTTGGATAATTTACGATGGAGAGATGGGGTGTGGGCGCCCCACGGTCGTGGACGCAGAGGCTGTCACGAATGCGGTGATGCCATGCGGAGTGGTTGTACTGGAGTTGCCCCTACCCCTGCGTAGATGGGAGGGTGGTTATGACGTTCCTGAGGTAGCAACTTGATTCTTGAGAACCAGAGAGATGAACTCGTCGGTGTTAAAAGAAAAAGTGATCAACGAGCAATGCCCAAAAGCCTCCCATCTCCCGTGATAGGTAAGAGGGATCCGCGTTGACAATGTCGTAGAACGGGATTTCCAACATTCTACTGCCCCAACTTCTGGTGAGTTTCATTCCAGGCCTGCTATTTTCTTGGCGGGACCTGGCACTGTATATTTGGATCTGGTGACACGTCAATCCCTTGATTCCCCGAGCACTAAAAATATTTATATTGAGGAGAAGATATTCAGGTCAGGTTGACCATTTCTGTTTCCGATGCTTTCTTCGGGGCGCGCATGTCCATCTCATTCGGGGATGAGAGACGCGGCTGTTGTTTCCCCGCATTCCCGCTTTCCAAAGGTGGGAATCATCTGTTCCTAATTTAAGGACGTCTGCTCCTTGATCGAAAAGAGATGATGGGATGTCGGTTCTTCCTTCTGTAGATTCCTCCTCGGAACTCATCACCTAGTCCAAGTCTTCCTCATAGACTTAAGACGTTGTTCGTGAAACTCTTTCCATCTCCATATCTTCATGGACACCAGTTAATTATGTTTCTTCTGTCAGGATATTCCAAGGGGTTTTCTCAGGACAGAAACCTTCAGTTAGGGGAGTAGTCATGCTAGGCATCACTAGCGTGTCTGGACGCTGGGGATTGGTGTGTCTATCTTCTGTCCTTTATTATAGGGCTTCTCGTGGGCGCGGAATCCTGAATCATCCCACATAGAACACGAGCAATCATATGACATGGGCATGTATCTGATTTTTTCCTCAGCTTCCCATGTTTAACACAGGTTATGCCTCAAGTTTAACATCTGGCGGAGACGGATCAGGCTGATCATAACACTGACTAGAATGGATCAGATGGAGGAACCCTCTAGAGGTAACACTGATATTGGGTCCATCGCGTGGGTGGCCTTCCGAATGCTGTTCGTTGGAATGGGGAATGGGGTGGCATGATTCTACCAGGATTTAGATTCCCAATTAAGAATCAGGATAGATGATGGAGCGGTTGAATGAAGTGAAGGTTGAATGGGATGGAATCATCATGAAGATGACGATATTTTTGGGCTTGAGTCTCAAAGTGGCTTCCTACGTATCCCCATGGCATTGAATCAAGGTCCACATAGTTCATCTGATGACGACTTACCTCCAATTGGGGTTCAATGGCTTACTGCTAAATGGAGTGACAACAGCTTACCACTGAATGATGGATACAGTTTAACATCATGCAGGACGGGAGAGAACCGATGTAAAGGTGGACCTGGGGTCCGATGGATGGTGGTATTGAACCTCGTGGAGGCTTCCTACGTGCCTTGACTTAGTAAGGATCAAATTCCTCATAGTTTGGATGGGTGGGTGGCATTGGAGAATCGATGTGAAGGTGGACCTGGGGTCCTATGGTCGTTGGGCTTGAACCTCGTGGAGGCTTCCTGCGTACCCTGCCTTAACAAGGATCAAAGACCATGTAGTTTAGAATGAGGGCATGTGGCTTACACTCTAGGTTTCCCAAGATGATGGGAACTTGGTGTACTGACACGAAGATGGTCGGGACTAATGGATGGTGGTGGGATATAACCTGAGGGAGGCTTCCTACATTCCCTGCCTTGGCAAGGATCAAAGAACTCATAGTTTAAGTGGGTGGGAACTGATGTGAATGGGGTCAGAGCGACCAGATTTTGGTGGGCTTGAACCTTATGGAGGCTTCTACGTACCTTGCTTTGGAAAGGTCAAAGTCCACATAGTTCATGGTTATGGGTGTGGGGCTTAGACACTAGGCTGCCTAGGGTGTCGGTGAACCAAGGTGAAGATAGTCTGAACATTTGGGTGGATGGTGGTATTGAACCTCAGGGAGGCCTCCTACATACCTTTCCTGGGAATGGATTAAAGTACACATAGTTCATGGATGTTATGGTGTAGGTATTACACTCTAGGCTACCTAGGATGAGGATGCCAGGGTCGGTGCTTACTCTAACCCCATGTGATTAATGCTCAGTGTGAGAAACAAGAGGCATTAGAGACTTGATGATCACATCGCAAATGGTGCGTCCATGAGAAGTGGAGTGGGGCTTACATGTGGTTAGCGACCCAGGGAGGAAACATGGGCTTATGCATGGTTAGCAGCCCGAGGAGGTTGGGACTTACTCTAGGATGGGGGCCCGAGGTGAAAAAACGCAGCGAGAGGGGGACTTGGTACCGAAAAAAGGAGAAGCATTGTTTCCCACCATGCCCTTTGCTGGCCCAAGGGACCAGATATGAAAGGAGGAGCAGGGATGTTGCCTCCTGCAAGAAAAGATAGGGGCTTACACCAAGGTGGCTTCCCTTTCCCCATGGACAAACGCCACTCCAATAACGAGGATTTCATCCCCTATGAGGGGTGATCCCATCCCCATGGAGACGAGTGGACGTGGAGAACGTCCAAGGTGGGGGGACCCTATGTACGAGGCATGGGGAAAGGTCACATTTTAACATCTTGTGCTAAGGATGATGGTGTATGCCATTTTACCGTCCTGTAGCTCGTACGAGGTGGGATCACTCCACACACCTAGGACTTACATAACCGGTACCCTTTGCTCCTTGGTGCAGATAGGGGACTTGCAAAGTCATGGTAAATGGGTGACACAATGCAAAGTATCTTGGGGCCCATGTTAGTGTGGCAATGCGAAGAAGCAATAGCCATTAGCATGCCTATACGGAGAAGCATGAGGCGAAGCAACAAAATGGGTGGTTTCGTCCAAGGGACTTTGAAATCACATCATGAAAACATGGAGGGTCGCACGGGAAAAGGAATTTACAAGCAGGGGAGTTCATAGGTAGGGGCCTTGTGAAGCTCTGTTGCTCCGCATGGCGGAGGGCACTTACGAAGGGATGTGCTTCGCGAGGTGGGGTATCTCAGCTTAAGAAAAGGGAAGAGGTGAATATTTGAGGTGCTTCTCAAAGTGGAAAGGCATTATCAGAGCCCTACCTCATATAGCAAATCTACCTCGTGAAGCAAGGTGTCGGGAAGTAATGTGCTTCGCAAAGTACAGTGACCGTGCCATAGCATGGGGATCATGTGTACACGAAGGGTGTTTCGTGAAGCATAAATGCTCCGCGTCGACCTGGGTCCCCTTGGAGAGACTCTTCCTTCTCGAAGGCCCTTAGGCTTCGTGAAAGGAATCCCACTCAGAATAGGGGATAAAAACAAGACAAGGGGGATGCACTTCGCGGAGCAGAAGTACCTCGCACAGCTCATGGATCGCAGAGCAGGAGGATGCTTCGTGATTCGGGAGCTGGGATGTCGAAAGGTTAAACTGACTATTTTTGGGCTCAGGGGGAGCCTGGGATTTATAGGCAAGATGCACCACAAATTGGAGCTTATGTGGCATTAACAGGGGCTTGGTTGCTTCGCGGCAGGATCGCGAACGTCAAATGCCTTCACGGAGTGCCCCGCCTCCTTGCTTCGTGGCGGTCTCGCAAACATCAAATGTGTTCATAGAGCGGCCTGCCTCCTTGCTTCGTGGTGGGCTTGTGAATGTCAAATGTGTTCATGGAGCAGCCCGCCTCCTTGATTTGCAGTGGCCGCAATGCTGGGGGACTCTGCGAAAAAGATTCATGAGGTAGTCAACCTTGCCATCGGTTTTAGCTTCTTCTCTGTCCCGAATTTCAGCGCCAACACCCCTATATCCCATTTACTTCTTTTTTTCATAACTACATGACATCATGATCATCAGGATTTTTTTATCTATTATCTATTATCATTTTTCCTCTTTTTGATTAGCTATTTTTGTGTATTATTTTTTTTCTACTTATCGCCATTACATACCACTGTATTATACTATAATAGATGAAGTAATAATATCCCAAAAGACACCCTAGGACCTTGGTTCTAGTTTTGATCATTTTATTTATAGGGAGGAACACTTAAGCTCAGGCAGCCAACTATCTCGGAACACAGCTAAGTGGCTCCTAGGGTAGGACACTAAAAAGTTGTATCAGAGGATCTCTTTTTTATTTATACTTTAGTATTGGATAGGAGAATGGGATCATTATAATTTGTTAGTGAGACTCTACCTAGGAGTAGCTAATCCATGTATGGTGGAAATCCAAATTTCCTAGAATGGGTTAATGTAGTTATTAGTTAAATTTTTATGATTTTATAGATTTCACTATTGGGAGATGCACTTGTTTTATGCTGCATTTATTATTGAGATTATTATGGGGGATTCATTCTGTCCTGAACTAATAATATGAGGATTTATAAATTCATAAATCATACTCAGTTTCATAGTATTTAAATTTCATTCATTATGCGATTCCATATCTACTTTTCTATGTGTGTTGGCTACATTTCATGTTCCTGTTTTGGTGCTTTCATTTTTATGAAATGTTGTGTTCTAGATTTAATAAAGGGATGAAATCATTGGCCTAATTAAAGTGTAAACACCATTATAAATTTTTTTTATAGAATAGATGGATTATGAAACCTTAATTAACTAATTATAACATAATAGTTGATTTGATTGATGAATTCCAACAGAAATTTAAGACGCAAGTAATTCTATAAATTTCTAATGGTAGTTCATTCAATCAAATGACCATACGTAGTCTGTTATATCCTAAAATCTAGTATACAAGCTATGTCACAGTTACTTGATATGCCAATTTCAGTTTATAAAGAGTATGGTCCTTTATGTATGTGGAATTGGTGAAACAATTAAATTCATTGAAAATATTTACAATTGATTAAATAAGAGTAAACCATAATAAAATAATTTTTTAAAATGAAAATGTTACCTCTCTATGAGGATTCCAAATGAAAAGAAATGATTTTTACCATTGTACCTTTCATTTAAAACTCCATATACAAAAACCCCTTCAGTTGTACGTAACCTTGACCCGGACCCTACCTTAGTATAGAGAAGTAGGATGTGTCTTCTGTGACCCATTCAGATCTATCTTAGGACATAGAACCATATCATGGAGTAGAAACAGAGGTGTGACTTGGTTATTTTAATTCCATGTGCATTTTCCTTACTTTATCACTTTCAATATCTATTATAAATCTTGTTTTAGGATTACACTTGAAAATTGCAGAGTTATGCATGGTGACATCCTTTCATCGTACTCCAAGAAAATGGAGATGAGCACACTCTAAAGGTAATGGGACCTAATATATTATTGATACCTCTTCCAATTCCTCTTAAGACACCTCCTGAATATCTTATATTAGGTGATGATACCTATTTATGTGACATCTTCTTCCACCTTATGTAATTAGTACAGGGTACTCCCTGACCCACCCATCCAATTGAAGAATTGGCCAGTGAGTTCCAGAAGCAGCATCCTCCCTCAAATTTGGGTTATGGAGGACCTCAGGTTACTGATTCATGGATATATTCCATGATTCCCATATTTAATCATATCGATATTCCTCTAGATTGGAGGTTGAAACCCACCACCTACATGATATGTAACTCCACCAAGAATTGGTGGGATGTCCTCACCCAGGCTAGTTGACATCGAGGTATAGTTTGAGTGTACTTCCAAATTGTCTTCTATAATTACATTTTTCAATATATATTGAGGTTAGATCGTTCCTATGAGTTCATGAACCTATATGAAGGTGAAATTATGGTGATGTAATATTCATCCCGCTTCAGCAAATTAGTGAATTTTGCAGTGACCTTTGATGGATAATGAACTGGAGATTGGGAGACGATTTGAGGATTATATTGAAAAAAATAATCGATCATAGTTGTAGTTTTTTCTTACCACTATTTATGAGGTAGTAAACTAGGTCCTAATAATTAAGAAAAAACTAAAAGAATGTGACTATGTGATCGAGGGAGGTTCATCTTCCAGTAAGAGTGGCGGGTTATCCGGTAGCAGTAAGTGTTGTTTCGACGGTTCATGTTGCGGTAGTACTAACAAGGTGGTATGCACCAATAGTATTATGGTGTTCAACTAGCGTGTTATTCAAGGCCATTAAATTCCCCAATGCATGAGGAACTTGATAAAGTATCAATATTACAATGGTATGGGACAACTTCATCACTTCTTCCAATCTTTTACTCCAGTGCACAGTGAATGGGGATCTTTCTTGAGATCACTTTCTAGTATAGGATCAGTGATATCACACAAGGCTTGAATCTAGTATTCTACCAGCATCTTAGGTCGAGATAGTGGTCAAGGATGAGGTATTCAAGCCTCATATATTGATCACCAATAGATTGGACATGCTCATGCTTGTCTGGTTGTGTCTCAGGGCCATAGTTTGAGCTATATATATGAGATGAATCTTACGCCTGAGGAGTATAGTCCAGGCCCTTCAGACTATAAGAGGTACTATTAAAGAATCCATTAATTTAGTTTCTACCCTATTTTATATAGATTCAGTATAATCCTTCATATTCTATATTATTATGGGATGTCTGGGCTGAGAGATAGAGCACTTAGGTGGCATTGTGACACTCGACGCACTGATAAGAATTCGTTAGGAGGTTATACACCAAGGAAAGGAGTTACCCATTCATATTGGTGGGTAGCACTTCCTGTGGAAATTTTTCATCCTTAATATGTCTATCTTCGATGTCATTCATTATATGTACTAGCTAATGACTTATTTTTCCCATAATGATTGATACAATCGGCAATTCTCATTGACATCAACTTAGGTAATAATGTATCTCCATAAGGGAGAATGGGATATCTAGGCTAGTTGAGATGGTCCCAAGTGACATGGGCTAGGAATAGTGATTGACCAGTTAAAGAGTCTCATTTAGAGTGATCATGGAATGTAGCTTCTAGAATTACTTCCTATACTGGATCTATTCTGTGTTGTCTTACATGATGATTTCTATGGATTACCAGCAGAGTGAGAGGTCAAGGTCACCATCGAGCTAGTGCTAGGTGCGGAACCAATTTACTTTCCTCTCTATAGGATGGATCCTACTAAGCTCCAATAAATCGAGAAATGGTTATAGGATCAAGAGGAAAAGGGGTTTATTAAACCCAACACTTCACTGTGGGGATTAACAATTCTTTTGAATATGAAGGAGGATGATGAACATAGGATGTGTGTGTATTTTTGCCGATTGAACCAGATTATTGTGAAGAATCTGTATCCACTACCTCGTATAGAGGACGTCTTTGACCATATTTGTGGACATAATGTTTTCTCTAAAATTGATCTGAGGTTGGACTAACATTTGTAGCATGTGAGGAAATAATACATACCTCATACAACAATCTAGAGTACATACAAATTGTATGAGTATCTATTTATTCCATTTATCCTCATGAACGTCCTTAAAGGATTAATGGAATAGATTAATTGGGAAATCCATCCATACAATGATTCATTTTTTTTGGTCTTCATAGGTGAATCTTTGTGTGTTATTTCACCAGAAATAACCATGAAAACCATCTTGAGATCATTCTGAATACACTGAAATATCATTAGCTATAAGCTATGCTAAACAAATTCCACTTTTGGGTTAGTATGGTTAACTTATTGGGTCACATCATTTCACATGCAGGTGTATTTGTGGACCCATAGAAGTTAAAAACCATGTTTTCTTTGGAATAGCACAAGAATGTGTTCGATATACGCAGCTTCCAGGGTATGGATTGCTATTATAGAAGATTCATCCAAGATTGTTCACACGTGTCACCTCCACTTAGGGGCCTAACTAATAATGTGGTGAAATTATTATGGTTTTAATCTTATGAAACATTTTTTCAATAGTTAAAGGGAATACATACTTAATCACCGATCTTAATTCTTCTGAATCATGGAATATGTTATAGAATCTACTATGATGCATCAAAAATATGTCTATGATTAGTTCTGATGTAGCTTCATTGTCTTGTATAATATGAGCCCAGCTAGTTAGGACCACATGAGAGGAGATACACTACACATGATCTCGAGTAAGATTATGTGGTAAAATCTTTAAACTTTTAGAGGCATGACATACTTGGTGAGTGTCTTTTTATTTACATGGTTCAAAAATTTATCAATGAATCAACAGAAATTGGGACTTGAATCTGATGCAGAAAATATGGGTATAGTGCATGTATTCATCTGAATTTGAACACACTTATATTTCAAGTAAGTTTAATGCAATAAGTGACACCTTGAGTAGATAAAATAAGGTACAAGACATCCAAGAGGATAGATGTGAGTGGTAGTCAATGGATCTATTTTATGAGATTCACTTAGAGGGTTGAGAACAATGTGAGATGCCAATTTTAGTAGCTCTGAGGGTGAAATCCTCCCTTGTAGTGTGGGTCCAGGTGAGTAATATATCTGATTCCAAGGGAATTTTCTTAATTAATAGTTTTATAGGTGAGAACCCACATTCTAATTGGGTGGTTGATGAAAACAATATCTTACTCTTTAGGGTGAATGTTTGGCAGCCTTTAGATATACAAGAATAGATGATGAGGGAATTCCATGCCTCATTTTGAGTAGTTCATCCTAGGATTACCAAGATGTACTGAGATGTACACCGTTAGTATTTATGTCCAGATATGAAGTTCAAAATTGAAGATTTTATCAACCTTTTCTCTACCTTGTAGTAGGTAATTTACAATCACTACATACCTACTATACTTTTAAAACCTCTTTCTATTTTTGAGTGGAAATATAATGACGTCAATATTGATTTTTAGATGAGATTTCATTGATCCCCACAATGTAGTGATTCAGTTTCGGTGAACATTGACAGGTTATCCAAGATTCAAAACAATATATCAAACCATAAGACATTTTCAATTGATGAGATTGAGAGGTTTTACGTTTATAAGATTTTGGACCCTAATTATTTTTTACAATATATCATATCATACCAATATTCTTTCTTTATATCCTGGTTGTGGAAGGGGTTGCAGATGGAAATGGGTTTATAGGTGGTCTGGAGTATAATAAATCACCCTCTAACTAATGGGATGAATGAGTGGATGATATAGGTACTATAAGACATTCTCTAGTCATCAATCTTCAAATTTATAGGTTCATGGAAAAAGAATCTACCTGTCATTGAGTTTTACTATAAAAATGTAATTCAGAAAAACAATCATAGGGAACCATATGAGTAACTTTATATTATATCATGATTTTCAACTATATACTGGATAGAATTAGTTTAAGAAGTACTAATGTTTTCTCATTTCGTTCTTGAAGACTTCGGGGAATGTACAACTTACTCAAAAGAGTGTGACTATACCTTAGTTTAGGTAGAAGACTTATATAGATTTTTTTTGTCGACCTAGGGAGCATGATCTAGGAGATTAGTTATTTCTATGAGTTTCACCGAGGTTGGGTCATAGACGGATTTAGATACAGGGTAATTTTTCACCTCGTAATGTCGAGCCTTTCATGATAATAGGGAGAGTTGGGCAGGTAGCATTCTGATTGATGTGAACTCAGAGGTACCATTTCATGTACAACATATTCCATGCATCACATATTTATCAATATCGTCTTTCCCTATCTCATTCATTTTAGCCTGAAACATTGATCTTAGGGTGGGTGGTTCATTCAAGGAGCATCTAATAAATAATGTTGATCTGAGCATAATGCTGCTTTGGAATTGGTTAGTTCCTTTGTCCTATGATCAATGGAATTAACAATTCATACAGTATGTGACCTGGTCATATAAAGATGATATATGTTCCCTTCCTCTTGAACATTTCTTGGAAGAAGTTTCGCCACCCTCAGAAGGGGATCTCGGGGATGATTTTTCTTCAAGATGGTATTTTTTAATGTCCCGAATTTTCGTAAAGGTATGGACCACTGTATTTCTGCTTTAATTACTTAATTTTGACCATATAATGTCACATACTGGATTTATGGTCTCCAAGAGGATTTATGGTTCTTTTTTATTGCCCAAATCCCTAGTTTTTTTATATTAAATCTTGGACGCATTGTTAGGAGAAATTATGAATCCTAGGCTACACCATTTCTATAATTGTGAAGGACTGTGATAGAAAGGACAAAAGGGTGTCAAGGTTTCTCTAAAACCAAAAAGGGATGGTTTCATGCCTGTGTGAGGGTGCTTCCATTTTTAATTGTTCATTCTTCATAGCTTGCACATGGTTGGCCAAACTATGTTCTTAGCACATGTGGGGTCCCTCCTTAATTAGAAATGGGCATAGGGTCATCACATGGTTTGGCCAACCATGCGGCCAAACCATGAATCCTAGTATCTAAATGGGAAATGTAAATTTTCCCTTAAAATGTCTTAATTCACTAAATATTCTTCCACCTCTCTTATTCCAACAGATCACATGCTGGTGAATATTTTTCTTCTACTCTTTTATGGATTTTTCTATCTCCTACATTTGATCACAAAATAATTATCTTTCAGATGTGTGGGAATGATTTAGGACATATATTTACTCCTATTCCTTCAATTTTAAGTTTCTTTTCTCCACTAGTGCACTATTTAGGTGTGACCCCGTTTTCATAATTTTTAGGGAATTTGATGATTTCTCTGATAAGTCTCTTTCTAGCTCAACTCAAAGGATGAAACAGGATTAGGACAACACTCTGAACATAAGGTAGGTGGACTACATTCTTTTACCAACTTTTATCACTTTTTATATTGTCTTTCATTGTTCTGTACATCAGACCTTTCAAGTGTTTCTTCTAAATTGTTAAATAAATTAAGTAGAATGCTCTAACATGCTCAGTAGGACCCTAGTGAGTGTAAAATCTCCCTTTTGTAAATCACTTTGAACTAAGACACTATTTGGGGGCACCTTACCTATATGGCCTAGTTACCCTTCTTATAGCTTTTTAAATAACCCTTGAGGTATGCCTTGGCCTAATAAAAAATGATGTTTACCAAGTGGAAATTGTAGAAAAGATGGTTAGGTCCTTAATTGTTATGTCTTATGAAAAATTTATGTATGCCTTTCGCAACACCATTGTTGGAATTTGGGAACTAAATTAATATGACAGTTTTCATTCACTATATAAATGTTATTACTTATTTAATGTTGAGATTTTAGTAATATATGTCTTATATTAATAGTGCTACAAGGGTCCCAACATAAGGACACCATGGATGGGATTATTATTCATTATAGTTAGTTTTATTAAATAATTTTAAATAAAAAAGTAGTGATGCTAATTATACCTGGGATAGGCTCACCATGCATCTTTCTTTTCCTCTAGGTGAGTGAAACGAGTTCCCTAGGGGTTACTCAAAACACAGGCTCAGTGGTGTATTGGTTTACCTATTCCAATAGAGAGACTTGGACCCCTATATTTGATATGGGGACGAACTCTGTGGTTGTTTCTTTCTATATTAAAATCATGATGGGAGATATAAATAAGTTCTCAATCATGGGTCACCTTGGATGGAATCCCATGAAACAATTCATATACAATTACACTGGAGTGACACTTGGAATCCCTTACAGGTCACTTTGGGAAAGCTCAGGGTGTACCTACATAAATTTGAGAGATGATAATTCAATTAAATAATGGGAATGTATAACTGGTTGTTCTAGGGACAAGTCTTCCCAAAAAATTCACATGCATGGGGACAATCCGCTATTGATGCTTCCTTGATAACGATCCATTTTCCATATCCGTCACGTGTTCATTCTACCTTGGTTTATACTCATCTATCTTAGATTTATGTAGGTATAGTTGGACAAGTGTCCTATGTGTAACCTGGTATAATGAATTTTATTTATTTATTTTTTCCTTGCATTTAATATTTTCATAGTAAACTTCTAGGTTTATACTGCATTAATTGGATAGATATAGACATCATTTTTGGTGTCCTACTGAGTATACCTCACAATCTTCTGGGGACACCTTTGGTGCCCAATTAGACTTTATGGTTGGAGTTATACATTAAGGGAACCATCTTGCTTTGAATTTTTGACCCATAGTTCTAAGATGGAGTATGGAGAAGAGGACCAATCCTTTGCTCATGATTCTAATAATAGTTAATCTTTGGGTTTTTGACTTTTTTTATCATTTGGAATATTCCTTATCCCCTATAAGATGTTTGGTTTATTTTTTTATATCTACCTAACACCATGACCATCATCATTTTTTGTACCAAATATTTACTATTTAACATCCATCACAAATTTATCTATTTGGAAGTTTATTATTGTTTCCACTTATTAAAACAATTAAATACTACTATGTTAAATTCTCATAAATGTGGGTACAGTCTTCCCATAGAGACACCCTATGCCTTCACTACTAGTCACCAGCCTCCAGCATACGAAAAAGTGAACTTGAGGTTATGTGGTCGACCATCTCATAGCACTGCTAAATAGCTCCCATGGCGGAGAGGGATGCTAAACATTACATTTATCAAACCTGTAATGACAGATATCTATTTAAATAGATAAATATTATTATATTATTCAATAAATAAATAAATAATGGTTATATATACTAACTGGAGAATAAATATTTATTTTATTACTTGTGTATCTATATAAATATTTTTTATTAAAATAATTATGTATTAGAAAATTGAAAATAAAAAAATATAGATAAGTATTTAGTATTTTCTATCTAGAAAATAATTTTTATCTAATATTTAACTCACATGTATTCTAAATAGAATAAATGATGATTAAGGTTATATGACCAGTAGATCCAAAATAATTATTAATCACCGGTCTTGAAAATAATATTGATTTTCATTATTTAATTAAAATAGAATTTATTTGAGAATCTGAATACACTTAGTGTGTATCCATAGATAGAGAATATAATTTCACAATGATGACAACCTCATATTAAATCTGAATGTGTAATATAATCTCAATGTCTTGATATATCATCAAATAAGTTTTTATTCTTGTTCCATAAACCTATATTCTTGATGCATTTTCATTTGAATTCATAAAATAAACATGCCACTAAATCACTATGGACATAGATTTAATTAGATATTTATATTCCAATCAATTCTCCAAATATATTTGATTCCATTAATATAAAAGGGAAATATCCTTTATTGATTTACAAATTAAATGAATTAAAATTATGATACACCCAGTGCATCCTACCTAGCCACGAGTATATTCCATCATTGTTTTCACAAATACTTAAAATTAAAGGATTAAGGATATATATTAATAAAAATATCAAGACTAAATACCAATAAAAACATTCACCGATAGTAATATCTAATGAAAAATCTTCCATGTGGAATTCATATTAGTGGGTTTATCCTCATAACCTCAAATCCTAGATGTTACAATGTGTGACACTTCATAAGAATAATCCCATCATGTTTATGAAAATCCATCACTTGATATCGAAAAAAACATCTATATGTTCATTCATAGATGTCATATACACTATCGAATATATAATTTTCGAATATTTTCATATCATTTTCTGGTTCTCATTATAGTGTGGAACTATAATACCCTTTCTATTCGACAAATACTCAAAGGAAATTATAACATTAATGTTACATATAATAACACTCATCATATGATACTATATTTATTAATATTCGATACGGTGAATATTTTGGTAACCAAAAGTAAAAAAATTCAATTGATTCTAGGGAACCAAATCTAATATTGATTAGCTGGGAAAGGTGAGTGAGGTCATGGAGACAGTTTTGAGGTGTTTGCGAGGAATAAGTGTTTTTTCATAAATTTTATTTTTTTCCCAACCTGTATTATTTACTATTAGTCATTGGGTGATTTTGTATAAATTTTATAGGTTTATGATCAACATCACTTACATTTTTCAATAGAATGTTTATATTATTTTTATGGTATTCTTATTAATGAAGTTTAATATTTTTTAATCTAATTTATTTTTAAACATTATTATACTATTGTTTTTTATTATTAAGATGATACATGGAGAGTATAAACTCACCATGAAATCCATTGGATCCTTATAGCTAGTCTGCATCCTCTGAAATATGGGGAGTCATTCATGAGATCATGTGGCTCTACCTTGATCTTAGCATTTTGGGTGGACCACATTGGGGTTATTAAATCACCGGTGTGAAAGATATGTCAATATCATGTTAGAGAATACCATTAATGTGAACAAATATATTTCATGTAGCTATTACAACCATATATAAAAGATTTATCAACCTAGTTTGTTGAATAGTTTTGGGATATGACTCAACCATCATAAAATCAACATGCCTAATCAATGGTTTAGTCTACTAGAGGCAACTGACCACCCTCTTGGATATCAATTCAGGGAAGTCTTTGCAGTAGTTAGGGGTAAATTGATATAGTATAGTCCTTTATAAATTTCTTTTATCCTCAAAATCAATATAATGGTATGGGATGGTATATACAATAGAGAATCAATCATCTATGTTATATTAGGCCCATCTAATAAATGAGGTACTATTTTATTATACTTAATATTAAATTGTGCTTTATTAGATATAGATACATTATATTCTTTTATCCATACATAATAAGTGTCACTTTTTCAACAAAATGTGAAAACATTATTTTTCCTAATGGTCCTTCATACTCGCATGGTAAAGAGAGTAGAGCATATATGAATGTTTCCTTTATATGATTCACTTATTTCTTAATATGGGAATTTTTTTGGATCATATGGTTTTAAATATAGTATTGTTTCATATCATTCTATAAACTGATAGGTTGACTCAATTCTGAGCTAGCATCACATTCTATAATTAAATATTATCTTCCTTATCTTTATTTGGTAGTGAATATACCCTTCAGGGAGAGTTGTAGCCCTAGTCTGGAGGAGCATGTTCTGGTCAGTGGTGGTTCAAGGCTATCACTAAAAAAATCACTACTCTTGTTCTTAGGGTAGTGGAATATAAATGTTGTCATGTTTTGCCACTAGTAATAGACTTGTATCTTGATTTCTTTATTAAATACATCTCATTACAGCCTCTAAAGTGGTATATGTAATTATTCATTGATTTTTTACTATAACTAAGCCTATATCCATCACCGTATATTGTTTGGATCTAACCAAGATTAGTAAATTAGAGATAAAATAAGAAGAGATTAAGGTGAAAAGGTTTATTAATATGATCATGTCTCCTTAAGGTGATCTAGTTGAGAAGGATGATAGTATTCCACACCTCATTGTGTAATATATAAAATAGAATTAGGTCATATTAAATAAACATTACCCTTTACCAATAAGTTATGATCTTTCTAATCAATATAAAGGGGAATCTTGGTTATCTAATATTTCTATTTGTTCAGGATATTATCAACAAAGAGGTATATTAGAAGATTCTCCTAAGACCACCATCTAGAGTTTGTATGGAAATATTGAATATCTATTGATGCATTCAAGGATAAATAATGAACCTTTTATGATTTTTGACCAAATTAATGGGATTATTCATCTAAACTTATACTCATTTATTTCGATCTTTGTGGATTATGTCCTTGATTATTTTAAATCCTTTGATGTGAATTCTAGAAATATTATTTTTTTATAGAGACATTATGGATAACCAATTATATGTTAAACAATAAAAATGATAATTTTATATAAAATATGCCATTTTACATCATAATTTTACTTCAAAATTAGGAATCTTGATAGACCCCAAAAATGGTGGAATATGTATTTTCATGGAATGTTCTATTGAATTTATTCATGATGAGAAGTTTTCTTAAATTATTTGGATATTAATACCACATAATCAATGAATTTTTTAAGATATATTTACCTATGAATTCTTTTATGAATAAGGGATATTATTTTTTATAGACTTAATAGTGTTAAATTTTCTTTTAATGAGTTATATGGAATGTTAACTTCATATCCAGTTCTTATATTACCTCATCCAAATGAAGGTTCTAACAAGTACTTTGATGCTTTCTCAGTTGGTCTTAGTTGTTTACTTATTCAAGATCACTATATAGTACTGTATGGTAATAGAAAACATCATCCTCAAGAAAATTACCACCCTTCCAATGATCTGGAATTGGATATAGTAGTTCAAACATTATGGTGTTAGAGTCATTATTTATGTTGTGATCACTTTACATTGCTCACTAGTCAAAATTTACTTAAATTATTTTTCTGAAAAATTGATATTAAAATGATACAAAAATATTTTATGGAGTATTTATATCCATTTTATTTTGAGGAATTATTTATTTAGAGTCATTGTGGCAAGAAAAACTATGTTATGGTTTAACATTATGATTTACCGACCAAAATATCCTATAAATGATATTAATGTGTACTTTTAGCCATTTATTATTATTTTTAAATTAATATGGGATATAGGTGTTAATGTGTTTGAAAAATAAAAAAATAGTATTTCCTTATTCATAGTATGATAATGTACACTATAAATTACTTTCCTTTGTATGGAAATTTATTTGGATATAGTGTTAAGGGATATAGAGGTTATATAATTTTTAATGAAGGGACATCATATCATCAACTCAAGAAAAGGATAAATACGATTTATAAGGATCATAAATAATTTTTTCGAAATGATCTCCCTTATCAAAGATTACAAAACATTTAATGGTTTACATTACTACTATTTACCCCAAAAAAATTGAGTCCATCAATATTACAATCCAGTGAAAAAAGTATATCTTATGTTTAAGAAGACAAAACTTTTATGTTGTCAAAAAAATAAATAGATTATATTTTTCATCTAATCCAATATACATTATTAGATTTTTTTAGGTAAATCAAGACATTTATTTAATTCATGTTGATAAAAAAATATATGACTGTTTTGTCAAAACAACATTAGATATAAAAGGAAAGACCAAAGATATATTTAATGTAATACAAAATATAATATATATGGGAATTTGTAAAGAGTCATCTAACACTTTAAAATTTAAACAAAAATAGTTACCTCTGGCCTAACACATGATATTCATATGTGAAAAAATATTTTTTTCTTCAATTTTTGAAAGGTATTTAATTTCCCAAATGTTGTTCTTAAAATGTGTGAAATTGGTGTCATTAATGGATTTGAAGTTAATAGAAAATAAATTTGATTATTTTCATGTATTAATACAACAACTACAACCAACATCACTATGTATAATATTTTTTATGTATTTTAAAAATACAAGAATCAAGTTGTGCTGTATTTTCAATTCTATTTATTGAAAAATTTTATACTCAATTTTTTTAACTAGTAGGATAATTAATATTTTTGAATACTTTTTAAACTATATATTTATTTTCAACTATCATTTTTGATACAATGGTACATGTAGTTATTAAAACAGTGATAGGGATAAGTCTACATGGGCCTATATATTTATTTTGGACGTATCATTTTGAAAATATATATAGATTTTTTGAAAGGGTATATTAAAAATAATCATGGAACAAAAACCTATATTTTTCTAAAATTTATATATGAGGATGTATTTGGGTTATGTAATTAATACCTATATAAATTTGAGCACATTTTTCTCCCAAAATCTCCCCATAAGAAAATTAATATTGATGGTAAGGGGATTCATGGACTAATGTAATGAAAATCTCATGTGATTAAATAATGTAGGAACATTTATAAATTTTAAACAACATATGTGTGGTTGACCCATATATATCATTAAAAATTAGTAAATTTATTGTATGATATAAGATAATAAATGAAAATTAATTGATGAATGGGAATTAAATGCATTTGTTTTATGGTTTAATGAGAATGTCAATGTTGAATAATCTGTATCAGAAACGTTAAAAACATTATTTGGGGAATCATGTGTTGAAGTGATCACATGGTACAATTTTTATATTATTGGTTATACATTTTATATCAAAAATCAATAAAACAAGAGTACGATTGAAAATATCAATGTAATGGCCATTGTTGAAGAAGTTTGGTTTTCAAGAGGAAAACATATAAATCTAAATTTATATATCAGTAGAATATTTTTGATTTTTAGATTGTAAATAAAAATTTTATTTCATTAAATTATGAGTATCGTTGTTTAAATGTTAATGGTTTGATAGTAATAGTGGTGTAAAACATGATGATTTTGGATTTACAAAAGTTGAATTAAAAGTTTAATTTTCAAAAAGAAACAATTTATCATTGAAATTCATGTGAAGAAGATACATTATGGAATTGATTCATAAAATAATATGTGTTTTATCATTTAAAAGAGGAAAAATAAATTGAATAAAAAGAATATTAATGATGTTTGTAATTATTATGAGATTCCTTAATCTATTATAATCTTCATATATTGTAATAATGACAACAATGCACCCATTTTCCATGTAATATAAAATGATCATGTAGAATGGATTTGGGAAAATGCTCTATTAATATCATAATAATCTAGGTAAATATTTCTTTTTTATGATTTTTGGATAAATTTAGTTTTATTAAAAAAATTAATTTTTTAAATATATTATTTAAATTTATATATTCTCATCATGTCTATAATTTTTTATAAAATTTAACTTTCAGAATTTTCATAATTTTCACGTACATGTTTTTTTGGTTTAGGAAGCCTAGTATCATCACTTGGTCATGATTATTTCTTTGTATTCATCATTTTATGGTACATAGTGATTTTAATTTTTTTTTTGATAAAAAATATATGTTTTTTTACTATTATGTGAGACAAAATATTTACCTATAATAATCATTTACTTCTAATCAAGTAAATGTATACATAATTTCACTAAATTAGTACACATCCATTTAATTAAATTATATTGCGGGAGATTAACAACAGCCTATGTATGTGTGTGTGTTCATATTGATATACCCATGATAATTAAATTAATTCACGAAATTTATCATTTGTTTATTTAAATTGTTTATACTATTTTATAGTGTACTACTGGTGAGTACACTTTTGTTCATTATTCTTTTTCTATAGAGAAGAAGATACACAAAATTTGAAAAAATATAAGTACACATTTACTAAAACATTCCCTAGATAATGGGAATAAGTAGGTGTCACCTTTAGAATTCAATTGTAACAATAACCATGTAGGACAAAAACAAAGTAGTTTTAGAGTCTCAAGGAACTATAGAGTTTGAACAAAGGTTAAAATAGTTTATACTTATTGGAGGATATTTGTTCTCATTATTCAATATAAATTATAGGAGTCCATAAATATTTAATATCTATAATATTTTATTATCTTCCAATGATTTAAATATTAAAAATTTTAGATAACCTAAATTTTATCTATAAAATATTAGTTAAAATTTTACATTCCTAATACAAAACTTATTAAAAATTGGTGGTTTTATTTTGTTGAAATTATATGGAGGGATATTAAATAAATAAATTTGGTTTATATTTTCATGATTAAAATTAATGAAAATCTATTACTCCTATTTCGGTTTTTAGATGGAGATATGTGGTAAAATTTTATCACATAATCAAAATAGGAAGCCTTTTTAGTATCATTTTCTCCTATAAAAGAATGTTTTATCAATATTTTGTAATCAATAAATACAAAATTAATTTATTATTATTTAACATAAATATAATAGATCTCACTATGAGATTCAGTCATAAAATGGACACTTTCATTTTAGGTTATGTTGAGGGTATACATTACTAAAGGAGTGAAACCCCTATTTTTCTAATAATTTTTACTTTTTAATAAGTAATTTTAAACTTTTAATCATTTACCCCATGTAATTAATTAATTTATTAAAATTTGGGTGATTTTCATTTAAATAAAAAAATTTGAGAAAAACAAGTAAACAATTATAATCTAGAAATGTAATTTTTTATTATGAAATATTTATTGAAATTTTACATACCCTTATGTGTGGCCTAAACACTAAATAATTGTAAAATATTCTCTTCCAATACTATGTAGAGTTCTCCAATGGTTTAATAAGGTAATCTTCTTGATTTCAAAGGTTTTCAAAAGGTACAGTTGATTCTACATAAATGCATCCATAGATTTCCACAATTGTGTAAAGGTAATGAAAAACCACATATTGGTAAATATAATTCCATGTAAGGGTAACCTCCATTTTTGAAAGGATATGTAAAGATATAATTAAACTACATAAGGGTAGAGTAACACTGTGTAAATATAAGGATCCACTACATAAAGGTAAGTTAGGATCTGTAACAAGGAAAGATAGTTCTTTATAAAGCTAACCAAATTTTAACAATTATCTTCATAATGGTAACCCTAATTTTATAAATGATATTTAAGGTAAAACCAAGGATTTTTAAGGGTGACTCAAAGTTAATAAATGATAAGTAAGGGTCACTTGGATCGAATGTAAGGGTAAATTCCACTTTTCAATGTTTTTTTAATGGTCATTGATCAACACTACTATGACTTTTATTCCATTGATACAACAAAAAAATTTCTATGGATGTTTAATGGATATCTAGATGACACTAGAGTATTCAAACCAACTTGTAGTCAAACTGTTCATACTGCAAGTGACTAGAGGATGATCCAATTAATAATAGGGTTTGGTATGGATATAAATCTTACACCGTGGTTGTAAGTGAAGAAGATTCTCAATGTGATGTTGAGTTGTATGATTTTCATTAAACCTTGGAAGTTCCAAATATAGAAGCGGTAGTTTTTTAATCAATATAGAGGTTGTTCTGTAGAGAATGTTGGATACATTTCATTAAATGGATACATTTCACATCATTTGTGTAGATTTTATACATAGTAAAAATAGTTATATAGATCAGCTAAATGTTATTTCACCTCAAAAATTTATCTACGTGAATAAAAGAAATTATAGAATTCACTACAACTCAATCAGAACCACTTTAGTTAGCCTTCATCCCTTCTCAAAAACACTTTTGATAACCACTCCCATGAAAAATTCCTTTTATACAATATATTTATATTAAAATGAGTATGATTATAGTTTTAAATCTTTATAGAACCATAAAGAAGGTAAAAGAAAAAAAATATGGGAATTCATAGTCATAGACTCTCTCTTAGATAAAGGAATTTTAAAAAAAATATTCATGTGTATTCAAAAGATAAAAATCTTCACCAATTCAAGTGAATAAATCTTCAAAAATTGGAATAGAATAATTTTGAGATTCAAAGACTACACCATAGGCTACTAGGGACTAGAAATGTAGATTTCATGTTATTATAGATGGTAGAGAGAAACACTTAGAATAGGATTATGGAAGAAATATCTTACTTATAATCCAAGAAAACATAGACAACTACCTAATATTTATACTTTTATTTTCTTCTTTACATTGATATAATATGTATTTTACCCCTCAAAACAAATTTTTTTTCTTCTTTAATGGAGGGGTATAAAATTTAATTGATTGGAGAAGGGAAAGTGGCCTATTTGTGATGCTTAATTATAGGATATTTATTTGTATAAATTTATCTATTTTCATTAATAATGTTTTTTAATTTTTGAGTTCAAAATTTTATTTGAATACAATTTTTTATTACATATAATTATTAATTATTTTCTTTATTACATAATTCATTTCCCCATATATTTGGTTTTGGATAACATCTATTAATTGGTTGAATGAAAAGTGGAAGCGGTTACGAAACCCTTCATTAAATAAATTAATAAGGTAATATTTATTTATTTTGAGAATAATGCGTTAATAATAAAAATGTTTTGAAAAATATCAACCTGATCACATTTCTATCACTTTGGTTTATTAAGTCCTTATTTATTTTTTATCTAGTCCAAGAAACAAAAATAATATTTTTTTATTTTACACCCATTATAAATAGATTATATCACAACTTCATGGATACGACTTATGTTACAAATACTACTATATAACTTAGGAAAATAAATCATTTTTAGTTACACCCCCGGATAAATTTTCATCAAACTATAGCATCATTTAATGGGATCTAATCATTTGAACATTCAAAATTCATTTTAAAATATTGTAAATAATTCAATTTATTTATAGAAAATATAAAAAATACATGATTTATTCATATTAAAATTATTATGAATTGACTATTTGCATATTGGTGAACAAAAAACAATAATAATAAGATGATAATTATGATAAATCTCAAATATAAGAACTTATAAAATAAATAAAAAACTATAGAGATAAGTAGAAAGAATTACTGGATATATTCATGCATTATTGGAGTAACCAAAACTAGAACTAGATATAAAACCTGAGATACTGCTTAAAATTATTTCCCCACTCATCTTTAAAGTATAAGAAACTATATACGTAATGGAGGAGATAAATAATGATTAATCTTGCCCCACTCACCCATTATTATAGAAACTTCATGATGTATATTCTCCTAGTAATGTATTTATGAGAGATAAAAATGATTTTGATGACTTATGGAATGAATATAAAGTGAAATATAATCATCCCATCCTCAATATAGTATAATCCCCAACATATCATTACATATCCCTATCCAAGGAAGCATAAGAATCCACCCAAGTTGTGGAATTTGTATAAAGGAGAGACAAAACTGACTACCTACCTCTATCTAATGAAATTCAACACTAATAGTCACTTTTTATTGAGGTAGATATTGAATTCAATCCAACTCTGTTAGATGGCCTTTTCTTGAACTCATTATCATCTAATTTTATCAAAAAAGTGTTTTTCACCTCTCGTTATTTTGAATTTTTTATTTATCTGACTCTTGTATTTACATGAAGGATGACCAATTAAAATAATACTGACCTTATGAGTAACACTTAAAGATGCCCAAAAAATTTGAGCACTTATTAGAGGGAGTACATGATGATATCCAAGTGGTTATTCTCGAGTAATGTGATACACAAGATACTTATATTAAAGCTGGAGAATTTAATATTGATTCTTCATGATTTAATTTATCTAAAATAGAATTTATTATAAAATCCCTTTTTAATTTTTCATTGATGAAATATACCATAAAAAATAACTAGATAATGATTAACATGTTGTAGAAGTTAAAAAGAAATTAAGGATGAGGAATCATACCTTTTCCTACCCACACCATGAAAGTTATATATCATTTTCATGGGGGTCAAGTCGGTGTGATATATCCACGGAGTCTTCAGAAATAAGCATGAATAAGTGTAGGGTGTAAGTAATAAGTTCTTGTTGCTAAAATAAAATATACTCCATCCACTGTTTGATTTTATATAACTACTTTTACTACCATTTTGGAGGTAGTCAAAACCTAGGGCCCACATAGGGGATGAAACCAAGAATTGTATGCCTATTATTTTTTCTATTTTATAGAACAGTAGATTTGAATTTATTTCTTAATAACTAGTTTTATGAATTTATTATGATTTAACCTAATTCCCATCTATCTTTCTGATATTTAATGACACGATCTTTATACATTAATGTGTCATTTTATTTTATAGGTCGATGATGATTATGTACCAAGGTAGCCCCCAAGTAGATGAATTAGGAGGAATAGATTATCATTAGAATATTAATTTAACTTATAGATTAATTATATTTTAAATCCCTATATTTGAACAGATGTTTTTGAGCTTTAAATGTAATTTTTAATGTTCACACATAGAGTCTATTGTTTACATGACTTGTCTATGAGACATAAGTTTCACTGGAATCCAATGAATCCATTTTCTAAATTGAACTATAAATTCTATCAAATGATTAATATAGTAAATTTAGTTATTAAATTGATGTATACATATTAATTTGATGAATTGTGATTTTAGGAATTTTTTTATTCATGTAAATGAATTTTTAGAAAAAAAATTTATGCTGAGAATTTATAAAATTCATGTGGAATGGTTTGTCAATATTATCTATTAGACTAGTGATTTTATAATTTATTTTTATCAATCCTGAGTGGATTGCTACAAAAAAATTATTTCAATAATATCTTTATAACATTTCATGAGTTATAAAGGGGAATGTCATGTACTAGAACATTAATTGAATCTTTTCAAATCCATGTCTATGAAAAGTCATATTTAATATGATTGGGGAATTTTAATACATTTATTGCTTATCCTTGGTACCAAATTTTACATTATTCATTTTTTAGACCATACAATCCATGAATTAAGTTATTTGTAATGACCCTCATTAAAATTTAATTATATCTATTCATAGCCTCCTCTTGGTGCTTTCTATGATATTTTAATGATGAATAGTGGGGGTGAGGGCATTCATGGTGAAAGGTATTATAACACTGGAATGAGAAAGTGGTCGGGTTCTTTTTGTGTATTTTTAATGTGTTAATACTCGTTCAATATACATGGATTTTTTTTTCAAATATTGAAAAAAATGAAAATAAAAATAAAAATATAAATATAAATAAATAATCAGTTATTACTTGGGAGAATAAAAAATAATTGATACCGGACTGATGATTTTATCATATTGGATTAGGTTGTGGATGCATGTTTTTTTCAAATAATAACTTATAAATGTAAGAAAAGATAAAATTTTAGTATTTAAAAAAACATAGAAAATTAAATAGTGTGTACAATATTCAGTGAGCTTTCATTGTATTATGACGTTTACTCTGAGGTTGGGAAGTTGGAGTGCTCATTTTTAATGGGACTTTTCCATTGATCTTTTACTTTTGATATCATACATTATGATAAAGAGTTATCCATCTAATTGAGCATTGAATGTTTTGATCATTAATACCCAAAAAAAATAAAGCATAAAAGTCATTAGAATCATTATAAAAAATTCATAATGATTACATGTGATTTTTATATTTACAAAGTGGAGAGTATAGATCCTTTTCAAGATTATGAAAATAAAAATGTACTCATGGTACGGGAAAAACAATATTTGGATCTATAGCATGAGTGATGAGAGAATAAAATAATTTAATGTTAAGTAGTGTAAAAACCCAAACTCCAATAAGATAGATCCATTCTCTAATTTTTTACATTATTATATATACAAGGATTCTAATCCCAAAGGATCAATCAATTTATTATCCTTGGAAAACCAAATACATACATGATAACCATTTGATAATGGGAGTTAAATACAAATTTAATAAAATTAAATGTTTTCATCCTGGAAACATTTTCTAATATTTATTCTTCATAATCTAAAAAAGGAAAAAATTAAGGGTGATGTTAAATGCTTCCTAAAGGTTATGTACAATGGAATCTATCATGAATAAATAAGTCTAAATCAATATGAAAAGGTAAATAACTAAAAATTCAAGCTATTATTCAATTAGTGGATTTAAAAAAAAATATGGATAATATCAACACAATAATATAAAATATAATAATAAATAAACTCTAAAAGAATTTATTTCATACAATTAGATTCCATGTTCCCATACATCATGATATATCTATGGCTAAGACCTTATGACTAGAAAATTTAAAACTGTGGGTAAATACCCATTTAATTTGGCCTACTAATTTTCTTATGTTACATGTTGATACATAGAGGGGCTATATAATTTTTTTATCCACCTATCACTGAATTCCAATTCATTCCTCATATATACTTAATGATCGATTTATTTATATAACCATATGCCTTATCAATAAATTTTCATATAAGGGAAAGAATATGGATTAACAATAATTCTTCATTCAGTCAAATAACTATCAATTCAAAAGACAATGTATATAAATTGTATATGGTTTTGTAGATAAAGATATCCATGAAATAAATACTATGGATTTTAAAGTAAAATTTAATGTTCACTGATCACATGAAATTCAATATTTGAAGATAAATTTATTTTCCATGATGTTAATCAACAGATGAGTGATGAACCTCAAAAAAGAAGGTTTTTTAGTATTATAAATCCTTTTAAGGATATATTAAAATGGAAATGAACCATTTAAAATATGTTTTCATTAAATAATTTTCTTTTTAAATCCATTCAAAATATGTAGAATAATTGAAAGGGAGTAAAACAGTAATGGATGTTAGAAATTCTGTCAACATAATATAAGTTAAAAAAAATTCATTTTTACTATTTTTTATAAACACCATTTTCAAGAAATAAGTATTAATATTAATAAAATACTTTGTAAAACTCTGAATATTTCAAAAAAAATATTTAATAAATAATTTGAATAATAAAAAATTACTTTTGAAAACCCATTTCTAAAATTATGGATATGGAAGAAAAATATACTCGATCGAACAGAGGAATAAGATCATATTTTATTTTAAAAATATATCTTGAAGGATTAAATTGAATCAAATAAAATTATTTTAATTAACAAAAGGATATACATTTCAAATACTATAAATGGGTAGTATATACACCTCATCAAAATAAATAGGTTCATAATACCAAAGTTGTCTCACTTGAGTGGAGATTGAGATGAAATAACTTACCTCACATTTCCCATTAATTAAACAAGACTTAACCTACCATATAATAAATTTAAATTTATTATAACTATACAATAAGTTTACATTTATTACAACTACATAACACAAAAATATAAAAGTCCATAAATCATATTTGACTCATTTAAAACATTTTATCACATTTTCATAATGATGTTTTATCATTATCATTTTATCGAGTGTTAACTACTTTTTTTCTTGTATGTTTTGATTTAGTAGTTCCAATACTTATACCTTTATTATGGTTAAATAATTTTCAGAATTTTATTAATGGTATAATTATTATAAATATTTATTATATATATATTTATCTAAAAATTATAGAGATCTAAAAAATTAATGGCATAGTTCCTGGCTATGGTAGTCCATATGTATGCATGGATGTTCTTTTCCCTTTTTGATGGATGGAATAAAGGAAAGGTTAATAATAATTAATCATTAAAGAATAGTTATTATATATATATATATATAATATAGTAATTAAATCTATCATAATTACCATACATGTTAAATATAAATGAAAAATGGATTACATTGCTTTTTGGTGGTGGTGGTCCAAACGTACGAAGGAGCAACATTATCATTTTTCGAATTGTTGGAAGGCAAGAAGTTATATATGATATTATAATTAAAAAATAATATTTATTTCATTAATATCATAAATATTTATTAGTTCTATATTTATAACCATCCAAGTAAAATGGTAATTAAAAATTAATTACATCACTACATGGAGATTGTAAGGACCCAAATCATTATCTCATGTATGGATCTTGTTTTCTAGTGTTTTTTAGAAATAGAGGAGAATATGGAAATTTATGTAGTACATGTCGTGTACATAAAAGTATATGTTCTGTACCTATTTTTCGTGGGTAGTCGTGTACTGGACACGTAATGGCCAAGTACATGGCTGTGTGGGGTGACCTAGAGACCGCCTAAAGCAAAGGCCAGTTAAGGAATGTACACGATGTTTACATTAAATGAACACACCATGTATTTTTCTTTTTATTTATTAAATCAGACTGGGGTCACGTCTTGTTTATAGAACTCCCTTCTTATAACATCATCTCGCCCAGGAGCGATCAAAGATACCAATTATTCTCTGATACCCTCATCATCTATCTGTTCTCTGAATCAACTATTTTCAATTGTGTTGGAATTTCCACGGTGAGTTATTCCTTCTTCTAGAGCCTCTTCTCTTGATTCATCCTCTTTATTGAAATATCCTTGGTTGAAATTTTTGGATGATTTTTTTTTTATTCAAGGTATGATATTCAACAATATCAATCATACAACATCGTGGTAGGTGGTTTGTGCCTTTCTGTAGTTTTTATTTGAATTATATGTGCAAAATTTCTCAAAACCTAAGTTAAGGGTATTGCGTGTTTAGGGAATGTAACCATGTTTATGCCTATTATGCCTTGTTTTCTAGAGTATGATTTTTTATTATAAATAGGGTTATTTACATGTTATGGATGCGTTTTCCCATGTGGAATTGATATTGACCATTGGGTCTAGAACTTCTTATTAGGATTATTTGTTTTTTCCAAGCGTAGTGTTGTTAGGATAGAGTGATACTATCAAACATGCTTGTGGTTTTCTTTGTAGCTATTTAGCCAAGTAGTATATTGTGATTTACTTTGGCTACCAGATATTGTTTGTGCATGATTGACTTACACAAGGCTGTGTGAACCTCGTGTAGTTAGACCATAAAAGGAATGTATGTTGAGGGATTCACCAGAGTGTCTGTTATACTTTCATGTTGTGAGACCATAGGGGGGATGGACGTGAGTGCTCCCTCAGAGTGTATGTTGTTCCATATTGTGATACCACAATGGGGATTGGACATTGAGTGCTTCCCCATAGTGTCTCTAGTTTACCATTACGATACCACAAGGGGAATTGATGGTGAGTGCCTCCTCAGCGAGTCTTTGTTAAGATAACCTAGAGGGGTTAAACTTTGAGACCTTCCTAGAGGTTTTCATGAGTTTTGTTTAGTTTTTTATTCAATAAACTTAAATGAATGTAGTTGAAACTGTAGGATTGTTTACTTTTGAGTACGTCCTTGTTTATTACTTTATTTTCCATCTTCCTATCACATATATTAAATGACATTTATGTACAAATATTTGGGTGGTTTCCTACTATGATTTTTTTCACACCCTGTCTGGGTAATGCTTATTGTCCCACAAAAATTATATTGTTGCAGGTCTAGATGAGGGAAAGCGACCTTCTAATTCATGTACTTGATTGTTGTGGATCTGGAGAGCATGGGACCAAGAAGAGGATTGAGATTCTACTAGAGTTATTTACTTGTTTTCCAAGGTACATGGATTTATTATTTTACTCTAGAATTTTGACTTGTTCGACTATTTTCCTAGATACTTGTGACATGCATAATTATTTATATGTATGTTGTAGTTATTTATTACTTTTAGTTATCCACGTTTTACTTATTATATGGTATTAATATTTCTTCTACTGTTATACGTTTGTTTCCACAAGTACATACAGTGTCCATCATGAACATGCAATGTAGTTTTTTATAGAAGAACCATGTGGCTTTTCCATGCAGTGGAACTTGGGAAGGGGTAATCGATTCAGGTATAGGTTATGTCCTTGGGATGAACACTCCGTGTGTTGGGGTGTTACACGATCGGTTTTTGGCCGAAGTATATGCCTATATAAAGGCTTAAGGGAACAGGTCGTGTAGTGGTAATACACACCATGTACCCATGTTTTGAAGAACATGAATGATTTATTTCTCATGTTCAATTCCGGCACTTCCAAGTTTTAGTTACTAATAATCATGAACTGAGGGGTGTGCTTGACCTTATAGAGTCATTACACTGAGACGTCCTACAGTTTCTCTCTAGATATTGGGCAGCGATCAGACAATGGACATGGATGGTTAGGGACTACTAGAAGATCCTCTGGTGGTGCCTAACTTGTCACCTGTAGTTATTCCGGATACAGGTGTTGATGCATAGTTTCAAGAAGGATTCTTGAGGTTTATACAGACCTTCAGAGGAGAATTTCATCCCGACCTGTCTATGGTAGAGCTGATGCGAGTTTTTCAGCAGTAGCATCCTCCCACATTCTTAGGGGATGGAGGATCTCCGGCTGCAGAATCACGGTTAGAATTCATGCCTTCAATTTTTGAGCATCTTAAAATGCCTCTGGAGAGGATGGTGAAGTTCTCTACGTATATTTATAGAAATTATCCCAAGAGATGGTGGGATGTGATCTCACAAGAAAGGTTCCAGCAAGGTATGTCGTGGGATGAGTTCCAGCATGCCTTATGTGATTACTTCTACCCGCATACCTTGAGGGATGACCAGTCCTAAGAGCTAATGAGTTTAGAGAAGGGTACTCTCTCAGTCATGGATTACTCGTCTCTATTCACAAAGATACAGTGCTTCACAACCATTCCTGGGGGTGATGATTTATTTTTGGTGAGGGAGTTCGAGTATGGTCTCAGGATTGACATCTGATCTCAGGTGAACAAATTCAAGTTGACTTCCATCGCTTCTATAGTAAACTAGGCGCTAATCATACATTGCAACCAAAGAGATTATGGGGATGTGAACCTGGGTGGCTCGACATCCAGAGTTGGTACCCCTATTACAGACAGTAGGAAGCATTGTATGGAGTCTACATGCGGAGATCTAAGTAGGCAGAATACTTATTCTGGTGGTCAGGTGGTGTGCTACCAGTGTGGAAAGAGTAGGCATACAACACCACATTTCCCACGGGACAAATTGAAGTGCCGATATTGTGGAAAGATGGGTCATCTTCAGCATTTTTGTTATATCTTCTCACCTACAGTGAATGACATAGGTTTTTCTATGAATCCTCGTTCAAGAGAAGAACCAACAATTTCAAATCAGTCTAGGAACTTGAGTTAATTCAGCCATTCGAGCTAAGGTGTAGGTCATGGTCGTGGTAGCTAGTCTCCAGGGTTTTAGTGAAAATAGGGTGGATCAGCTCAGGGTGGTCAGGTAGGGTTGTAGGGTCATAGTATAGGTCAGATTTTTGCAGTAGAGAAAACCCAGTAGGAGAATGATCTTGTACTCTCTAAAGTATGAGGTACGATTCTAGTTGACTTATTTTTTGCTTTTGCACTTTTTGATATAGGGGCTTCCCATATTTTCATATCGGTTTCTGTTGTGGAGATCCTTGGGCTCTATATATTTACTTATGTTGATGTATTTAAATTGGACACTCTGTTGGGGACAAGAAAGGCTAGTGTACATCAGTTCAAGGAGTGGCCTCTTAAGGTTGGTGGGTGTCACTTCTTATGGGACCTCTATGTCTTAGAGATGACTGGATATGATTTCATTATTTGAATTGACTTGTTAGTTCACTTCCAGGAAGTTATCAACTTCTGTCACTGTAGGGTGAGTTTCACATCACCATATGGTGGTTTGTTTCTATATATGGGCGACTAGGATGTCCAGGCGAGTAGATCATGACCCAAGCATCATCGGTTGGCAGGATTTATAGCCTATATCGCTATTATATATATGGATGACCAAGGGACTTCACAAAAGTACTTTACCCCAGTGGTGGATCGTTTTAGGGATGTATTTATAGAGTAATTTTCAAGTTTCCCTCCAGTGTGAGAGGTATAAATTCTTATTGAGCTTGTTCTCAGAGTGGGACCAATGTACATACCTCCTTATAGGATGGCTGAACCATAGTTACCAGAGCTCAAGACGCAGTTGGAGGAGTTACAGAAAAAGGGTTTCATCCGACCCAGTACTTCTCCTTGGGGTTTTCCTATCCTATTTTCGAAGAAGTCAGATATTACCCTTAGAGTTTGTGTGTATTATAAAAATATTTAAACAACTGATAGTCAAGAACTAGTATCCATTGCTGAGGATTGATGATCTCTTTGATCAGATTCGAGGATTCTAGGTGTTCAAGAAGAATAACTTGAGATCCGGTTATCATCAGTTTTACATTAGACCTTCAAATATACAGATTATTTCCTTTCAGATAAGGTATGGTCTATACGAGTATGTGGTTATGTTGTTTGGTCTCACGAACAAGCCCACAGTTTTTATGGGACCAATGAACAGATTGTTCTATCAATACATGGATTCTTTCATGGTAGTCTTCATGGATGATATATTGGTTTACTCTCACAGTTGACATGAGCATGCTTTCCATGTGGAGATAATTTTTAGTAAACTGAGAGAACATCATATATATGTTGTTATCTAAAAATACCACTTATGGATGGAACCGATTCTCTTCCTCAGTTATGTTATCTCAGAGACGGGAGTATCTGTAGACCCAGAGATAGTGAGAGAATTAGTTTCCTCAGAGGATCCGAATAACTTCTTCGAGGTACAGAGTTTTCTAGGGATGGATGGTTACTACAAATGTTTTATATAGGACCTTTCATTCTTAGCAGTTCCACTGACAGGCCTGACGAATAAGGGCGTTAACTACTTGTGGATAGATTCTTGTGTGTCAACCTTTTAGGAGATGAAAGGGACGTTCACATCAGCACTGATACTAGTATTTCTAGATCCTGGAAAGAGCTATACTATTTAATATTATGCATCAGGTATCGGGATAGGAGTAGTGGTTATGCTAGGGGAAGAAGTCATTGTGTATGGGACATGGTAGTTGAGGCTGTGTGAGAGGAATTACCAAATGCACGATCTCGAGTCGGCTGTAGTTGTTCATGCTTTATTCTTTTGGAGACATTATATGTTGGGAGAGAATCTTGTGGTTTTCCCTGACCAAAAAAATTCTCAATTATACCTTCACTCGATGCGATCTGAACTTGAGACAGTAAAGGTGGGTTGAGTACCTACACTCCTTTGATGTTGGGATTGCCTACACGTCGAGGAAATGCAATGAAATGGTTGAAGCATTGAGCAGGAGGACTACGATACAAGAAGTTTAGGATGCCATAAGTGAGTGGCAGCTTATGGATATTTTCTCTGAGATGCATTTGGAGGTGCATGATAGATAGGGGCATGAATTCCTTTCTTCTATGCTTGTTACCTCTACTCTACATTATTTAGTGAAAATAAGGAAGCTATCAGATTTTGAAAGCCTAGTTCAACAAAAAAGTCTTTCAGGAGAGGAACCTCTTCCTTGGTGGACTCTATGCGAGGATGAGATCTTGAGTTTTCATGGATGCATATGGGTGTCGACTGACATATGCGAGGAGCTGATGCGGGATTTTCATTCTTCAGTTTGGGTGGATTATCCTGGTGTCACATATATGAATTGAGATCTATACCATCAGTATTGGTGTCCAGGTATGAAAGGAAATGTTGTGGGTTTTTTGATGAGATGTTCCACCTATCAACAGGTGAAGGTGGAGCATCAACGACCAGCCAGGATTTTTTAGTAGTTACCCATTCTCAAGTGGAAGTGGAATGTTGTCGCAATGGATTTCATGACAGGGTTATTGAGATTCCTTTGAGGAAATAATGTAGTTTGGGAAGTCATTTACAGACTCCAAAAGGTTTCAAACATATTACCGATCAAGGATACTTTCAGTGATGACGATCTAGGAAGGTTATAAATATGAGAGATTGTACATCTATATGGGGTTCTGTACTCCATAGTTTTTTAAAGGGATGGATGTTTTACTTATCGGGTCTGGAAGGGACTATAGAGGGATTTGGGTACACAGGTACTTTTGAGTACAACTTACCATCCCAAGACAGATGGTCAGTCCAAGCATAAGATTTAGGTGTTGGAGGACATTCATCGAGCATGTGTCCTATATTTTTAGGTTTTTGTGAGAACCACATTCCTCTGTTACAGTTTTCATAAAATAATAGTTTTCAAGAAACTATTCATATGGTACTTTATGAGGATTTGTATGGTTGGCCATTCCGATCACACCTATGTTGGTTGGAAGCAGTGTTGGGATCTCGTCTTGTCCAGGAGACCATAGAGCAGGTAGAGTTGATTTGAAAGAGGATAGATACTGCTTAGTCATGGAATAAGTCATATGCAGATAGGAGAAGATGAACTCTAGAGTTCAAGGTTGGAGATCAAGTTTTCCTATGTTTCACGCCAAGGTTGGGACACTAGAGGTTTTGAAGAGTGGTAAATATTTCACTGAGATACATTAGGCCCTTTGATGTTTTGGAGAGAGTCAGGATTGTAACCTATCAATTGTAGTTGCCTTATAGGTACTAGGCTATGCACAATTTCTTCCACATTTCTTAGCTACTATGTTATGTCTCAGATCAGTATCATGTTTTTTACCCGAGGAGGTTTAGTTAGAGGTGGAAACCTCATTCAAGGAGCATCCATTGCGAATTGTTGATCACAACGCAAGGGTTTTTCATGGTCGGTTTATTCCTATGGTATGGGTGATATGGTAGCATGTGTGAGAATAGGATGTGACTTGGAAGAGGGAGACCAATGTGAGATTTTAGTGGCTGGAGCTGTTTGAGGTTTCTTCTTCTTTTCCATATTTTTTGGGAAATTCAAAGACAAATTTCATTAAGGAGGAATGTTTGTAAGAACCTGAATCTTCGTATTAGGTATGGATCTTGTTTTCAAGTGTTTTTGAGAAAAAAATAAGAGAATATGTATATTTAAGGAGTACACACTGTGTACTAGCCATTTAATGGATGAGTACATGGCCATGTGGGGTTACCTAGAGACCTTCTAAAGTGGAGGCCAGCTAAGGAATGTACATGGAGTGTGCATTAAATGAACGCATCGTCTACTTTTATTTTTATCTGTTAAATCAGATTGGGGACACATTTCATTTATGTAACTCCCTTATTCTAATGTCGTCTCACCCTGGAGTGACTGAATATCACGATTCATCTCTGAGCCCCAGATCGACCATTCGTGGTCTAATTCAACCACCGTAGATTGCACTAGAATCTCCATGGCGAGCTAATCCTTTTTCTAGAGCCTCTTATCCTGATTCCTCCTCTTTCAAAAGATATCATTTGTTGAACTTTTTGGACTTTTTTGTATATCTAAAGTGTTATAATTCAATTAAAGGGTTGAACTTCAACTATATCTACCATAAAACGTCGATGTAGGTGGTTTGTTCCTTTCTGTAGTTTGTCGTTGAATTATATGTGAAAAAGTACTCAATACCCTAGTTAAGTGTATTGTATGTTTAGGGAATTTAAACCTATTTATTCTATCTATTCCTTTTTTTCTTGAGAATGGGTTTTTGATTGTAAAGAGGGTTATTATCTTTCTATAGATGTGTTTTCCCATGTTGAACTAGTATTGATTGTTGGGTCAAAAAATGCCCATTAGGATTCTTTGTTTTTTCTATGCCTAGTGTTGTTAGGATAGAGTTATACTATCTGACATGCTTGTCGTATTCTTTGTAGCTATTTTTCCAAGTAGTATATTGTGATTTACTTTGGCTGCTGGATATTGTTTGTGCATGATTGACTTATATAAGGAAGTGGGAACCCACTGTAGTTAGACCATAGGGGAAATGGATGCTGATAGCTTCCCTAGAGTGTCTGTTATACATTCATGTTGTGAGAACATAGGGGGGATGGACGTGAGTGATACCTCATAGTTTCTGTAGGTCCATGTTTCTAGAACATATGTGGAATTGGACGTTGAGTACTTCCCTAGAGTGTCTGTAGTTTACCGTTACGATACTACAGGGGAATTAACGGTGAGTGCTTCCTCAGAGAGTCTTTATTGAGCTGAACCAGAGGGGTTAGACTATGAGAATTTCCCATAGGGTTAGTTGAGTTTTTTTGGATTTTTATTTAATAAATGTAAATTAATGTAGTTGAAACTGTAGGATTGTTTACTTTTGGGTACTTCTTTATTTATTACAACATTTTTCATTCTGCCTTACACATATATTCACTAACATTTAGGCACAGATATTTGGGTTGTTTCCTACTGAGATTCTTCTCACACTTTTTCTGGGTCATGTTTTTGGGCCCAAATAGATTATATTATTCTAGGTACATCATGTACTTGATTGTTGTAGAGCTCGAGAGCATGGTACCAAGATGTGGCTTGTGATGATGCTAGAGTTTCTTACTTGTTTTCCTTTGTAATTGGATTTAGTATTGTATTCTAGCTTTGTGACTTGTTTTCCTACTTTCCTGGATACTTTTGAAATGTATCAATATTTACATATATGTTGCAGTTGTTTATTACTTATAGTCTTTTGTTATTTACATACTATATGTTAAGACTATTTTCGTTACTGTTATACGTTTGTTTCTACTGTGTTACTCTGCCAATGAGGGCATATTTTCCCCACTATCACACCTAAGTACCTCACTACTAGTCGGCATCCTCTTGCTTTCAGGGAAATATGCTTGAGGCCATGGGACCATCCGAGTATTGGGCACCTTTGGGAGGCAGCAGAACTCAGATGTTATAGAGATGATAAGCTATATGTACGTAAGACCAATGTCTTCACTTTTTATAGGACAGAAAAGATGATAAATATTTTTACATCATAATCATAGTAAAATATTAGTATATTTAGGAAACTTTGTTTATTATATTTGTATGGTTATAATAGTTTAATAGGTGGTATAAGAATAAATTGACTTGAAGGACTTAGAAAATACGATTAAATCTTCTTCAATAGAATTTTTAAAGATCACTTCTTAGAGGACCTGTGGATGGTAAGGAATGAAAATAACCTATAAAACATATATAAAGATATTGAGATGGTAATTGAATATGTTCTGTTCTATCTATATTGATTAAAGTGGTGTGAAAAATTAAGAGTAGGGGTTTCCTTTTATAAGAAAGGGGAAGATACTTCATTGAATTTCATAACGTATTAAATAATTATAAATTATATTTCATGTCTAATTAGATCCAAATAGATGTAAATTAAATATATGATGAATATGAGTCCCAAAAATCTAATCCAATAAAATTTGGAAAATTCTTAGTTGTTTTTTCCCATATCTTTAACTTTTAACCCCTCATTGATCGTTTTGAAAATTCCCATAATATTAAGGTTTTATTTCATTTCAGGTTTACTAATGTTACTATATAATGAAAAAACTAATAAAAGGGACATGTTAAAATTTAAAAATCATTCAACATTCATTTTTACGAATCTAATATTTTTATAAATTTTAAATAATATAATATAATATTTTTTATTATAAAATATCATTAATGAAAATTTTAGAACTATTCATTTAATTTAAATTTTGAAACTAATTAATATAATATAATTTAGAAACAATGCATAAAAATATATCTAAAATTTTATTTTTATCTAATGAATCATTTAACACAAAAACATTCTTGAATAATATTATATCTATAGTTTTAAAATATTTTTATTGATTTTTTACCTCTTTCAGAAGTATTGTGTGAGTGTTGCATAAGCCTATATGGAAACTATTTCTTCCCTAAAAATTATAAATAAATTACCAGGATGAAAATAATATATTATATTTAAAATTAAAATTTTTAACATTATATAACATCTTTTTATCAATTTTTTTAAATTTAATCATAATAAAACAAATAGAATTATATTTTTGACTTCTATTTAAATAAAATATTATAAAGAGTAAAAATATTGTATAAATAGAAAATATACTTATTTTTATCTTTTGGATTATTATGGATGATATATACTCATATAATAAAATAAATATAAGTGTTATGGATATTATTTAGTCCTTGAAATTTTATTTTTAACTTTAACTAATGTATTTATCCCTTTACCATGGTAAAAATATCACTAAAGTTACATTTCATAATGTCCACAAAGATAATCAACATATTAAATAAATTTGGAACGCCTGATTAAAAATCTGGAAATATCTTTTAAATATTAAACTCAAAAAATTTCTACAAATTTCTTATAATATAAATTCATAAAAAACAAAATAAATAAATAATTTCTTAGAGAAATGTGTCTTTATGTTGTAAAATGAACCTATACCAAGATATAGTATAATGAAGGTTCAAATAAATTTAATTAAATTATATCTAATTAAATTATATTTATGTTATATTGATATAAAATTTAAAATCTTAATGATAATTTTTAATTAAAATAACATGATAGTTTTACAAAAAATGGTATTTCTCAATCTTCACTAAAAAATCAATCATGTCAGAAAAATAAAAAAATCACCCAAGTATAATTTTGATATGATGATTTAAAATATTATACCATTTTTTAGTAAAAATTTTCAAAATTTAAAGAAATTAATTATAATTATTACTCATAAAAATCAATAAAACCCATTTCTGAAGAAAATAATTTTTTGAAGAATAAAATGGATTTAATAAAAATTAAATGTTCGTTTACTAAAAATTAATTAATATATTTGGATTGAGTATAGCCATTATATGTGTATTAAATAATGTAGTTAATAATATTCATACCCGTAAATTTAACACCTAGGTTAAAATAGATATATTTAAATAATATAATTTTATGGACCATTTCTCCTTAGTGTTAGATATTATAATTTCTATCAAACATACTATTATTATAAAATATTAGGGTGTTACATTCCCCCCATTTCCAATTTAATAAATTTTGTACCTTAAATTTGAACATGTTTATTATAATCAAGGGTTTTACATTTGATAATTCTTTCATGGAAACCCCACTCTTAAAAAGTGGGAAAGAGAAGTATGAAGGTCACAATAAAAATTGGTATATAAATGGGATAACATCATAAAAAATTGAAAATACTAACATGGAAGAGAAAACTAACACCTTATGATTAATATATTGTGATATATTATATTTTTATTTTAAAGTTACCCATAAAAAATATAAATATGTTACATGTTAAATCATTAATTTCTCTGTAAGAAAATAAAATAGATAATATTTTTTTTCAAGGTCATTTTCCTAATGTTGTAGGATTATATTATGATCTAGATAAATCCATAGATAAAATAAAATTACTTTATTTGTTTCAATTTCACATGAACAATATTATTTGTTTATGCGTTGATCAATTTACACTTCATCTTTTACACTAGGAAATGGATATTCGAGATTCATTTTTTTATGCATGGATTACTTTTAATGAGTCATCAGATCTATATATCATGTGTTAAACCACTAAATATTTTCCAAAACAAAAACGGTTATGAAATGTTTTCAAATATGATAAATCATACTTTAAACAAAAAAGTAATTAATATCTAAAGTTCAACTTAATCCATTCTATAAGCAGTTAACCTTAAGTCTCATAAAAAATATTTCTGACCATATTCTAATACAGCCAATTTTGATTAAAATTTTATCCATATAAAACAAATGTAAATTCATAATATCACATTCCAAAACATGTTAATACCTCAATCACATGTATTAAAAACCAGAATCACAATTACGTTTATCCTTATTCCATAAATCCCATATGTCCAAAACACAATAAACTCCATCTTAAATTACATTTTCATCAAATATTTAACCATATTTAATGTCTTCAATACAACCCCACTATCTTTTTAATGAATATATTTTATTTATACATATTAATAATTATTAAATAAATAGAAATAACATATTAATGGTTATCTTTCCCTTATTCTCGTATTCTCCAAAAATATTATTTTATCACTAAATCACTTTTCATAGTAATCTTTATCATTAAAAATGTGATTTAAAATATTTAAAGAAAAATTATTATAGATAATTATTTGATGTTTCATGATTCTTACAACCATAATATCATTTATTTAATATATCCACAAAATTATTATAGAATTAAAAACATAAATATTGAATCCAAATAGATATTTTATTTAATCATTCAAATTTAGTAGTATTAATTGTATAATCATGACATTGATCCCTTTGTTTCTTCTAAGGATTATTGCATGTACACTTAGGGAATTAATTTTCATAGTACTATGTATATGTATAGTTGAAATATTGATCATTATAGGTTTCTTTAGTACCATTTAACTCACATTATTGATGGCATTTATCTCTATAGTTGAAGAAAACTCGCATTTCCTTTAAGAAAGTACTAGGGTGATTATTCAAAAAAATTTCACATGTTGGAAAATCTTATTTCCTCTCTTCACCTTATCCATTTTTTCATTTTATATCGTTTTATTCTCTTTATTTCCTTTATAACAGTAATACATGGAAAAAAAATTTCTATATTGATAGCACATGATAATGTATCATCATATGATGAAAAGGTTTGGGAAATATGTCCCTTGTAGTGATTTGGGTTAAGGCCATAAAGTAAATCATCGATCATGCACTCTTGATTATGTATATGAAATTTACCATGTTGTGATAGTCTTCTAAAGGAAGTCACAAACTCTATAACACTTTCTTCCTCCTTTTTATTTATGTGGAGGAACTTTCTCATCATTTCAGCTCATTTCCCATGAGGGAAAGTCTTATCAAATAATATTACATTAAAATCCATCCACTCTATATATTCTATTTCTTATTCCTACAAAGTATTCAATACCATTGTCCACCATTTATCAAAATCACATATAATAAAACATAATTACAGTATACCCTTTTTTCTCTCATTGAATCCAATGGTTAGAAATATCATTTCAAGAGACTTGAACCATTGTTTAGCTGCCACATGATTAATGGCCGTACTAAAATATGGAGGCTGATATCATATGAACTGATCTAATATAGGTGTATCATACCATGTAACATAATATTTTTTCATATTTGTGAGGTAATTGGATATAATCTATGTCAGATTACATAATATGGTTATGATCTATTCATCTCATATATGAACTATATTGGTTTTCTCAATGGGGAAATCCCCACATGGACCATGAGTATTGATTCTTTTTTTTCCATTAGGCACCATCAATAAATAATGTCACATAATGAGTTATCTCATAATAATCATGATTATTGATCCATATAATTAAAAACCCAATAAAAATTTTCAAATACCACAATGGATTATCCTAATTTTTAGCTAGCTATTTTCAATTAAAATATTGTTCTTAAGGTTTATACTAAACTTACATTGAAACCAACTATAACATCCCCAACTATAGTAACCTAGATTCGGTGTCTACCTTACAAAAATATCAAACATAAATGGATTATAATAGAAATATATCAATTAGTTAAGTATTCTTAGATAACTAGATGCATACAATATACCTATTTTAAATTGGGAATAAAATATAAACATAATAAAGTAAACATTTGGCGTCTTTAAACACCATTCATAAATTTATTCCACATAGGCTTGGTAAATGGAAAAAATAAGGGTGATATCAAATTCTCAATAATTTTTTCATACAAAGGAACCTATCATGAATAAATAATGCGTAATCAATATATAAAGGTAAATAACTAAAAAGTCATTCCATTTAATCAATAATTTGTTAAAAAATATATACAAGTATAATATACATGTATAAATATCATGGATAATAATAATTGAATTATAATTTAATTAAATGAATAATCTTATATTTCATGATCTCAAATATATTTGTATCCCTATCTTAAATTCCTATCCTAAATAAAGTTTAAAATTATTGGTAAAGTCCTATTTATTTTATCCAATCTATTTGTCTCAAAAAGAGTCATCAATGATTTGAGTGTCTATATAATTAAAATCCCCACACATCACTACATTTCCAATGGATTATTAATTTATTTAATGATAAATTAAACTCATAAAATATATGTTATATCAAAAAAAATTGTATTGAGTAAAGTATATGGATTATCATTAATTCCCTAGACAATCAAATAACAATCAAATTAAAACACCAGATTTAGAAATGGTATTTGGTTTAGAAAAAAACATGCCCATGATATAAATAATATATACATTTAATGGAAATTTAATGTTCAATTATCATAATAATGTGAATGTTATAAATCAAATTCTGTTATCACGGGATTAATCAATAGATGGTAGATGACCATAAAAATTTACAGTTTATTGTTAAAATAAATCCTTTGAAGAAAATATAAAAAATAGAAATTAAACATTTAAAATAATTTTTCATTATAAAATTTTCTTTGTTAACCCATTTAAAAATTTTAGATTAAGATAATGCATATAAAAAGGTTATAGAGGTGGGAATGTCCATTAACACTATATAAGTTAAAAAAACATTCATTTTGATTTTTTTGAAAGAGACACCACCCATAAAAAAATTAGAAATACTAATTTCATAAAATAGAAAAATAAAAGGATAACATAAATTTTATTAATAAGTAATTTGATTAATAAAAATACTTCTGTAAAACCATTTCGATAAGTATGGATATAGAAGAAAAATAGACCTGATCAAAAAGATGAATAAGACTGAAATTTATTTTAAAATAATTTCTTGAAATATTAAGTTGAATTAGATAATAAAATAATTATGAATAATTGTATATTAATGATTATAGATAAAATTAGAAGTATATACTCTTCTTTAAAATATAAGGTGAATAATATTAAATATGTATTAGTAATGATATTTAAATCCATCCATAAATATTCTATAAAAAGTTATTCATGGTAAAATTGTCATTGATATTCAGGGTTAATATATTTAGACCCATACATAAATTATAGACACATAAAAAAATTAATTAAACTGTTCATATAGACGGTAGGTTGTACATATGCATGAACGTTGTCATCACTTTTAGGTGGATGGAACCAATGGAAGGTGAATAATAATTAATCTTTACGACATAATTATTAAATAATATATATCATATATAATCATTAAATTTATCATTATTACTACCCATGTAAAATATAAATGTAAAAGGGATGACATCACTTCATCGAGGTGGTAGTCCACATGTATGCGTGAGCAACAATATCATTTCAAATGGATTGGAAGTTAAGAAGGTATTTATGATACTATAATTAAATTAGCTTATTTGTGTCATAAATATCATATATATTCATCATTTATCTATTTATAACCAATAAAGTTAAATATCAATTAATAAAATAATTACACGGATAGGTGGAGATGGTAAGTCATTTTTATTCAAGGGTAATGTTTTTGGATTTTAATTGGACTCAGTGAAGATGATTACCTCTCTTCAGTAGACATCATTTATATTTATTCTTAAGGGACCTGGGGTTGGTCTTTTTGGAATGATAATTGCCTCCAAAAATTGTCAAAGGATGTTTCGAAGAGAATATTTAAGGGTTTCGTCGATCTATACGGCTCTAGTTAGTGTGAATAATTAGGATAAGTGGTCTCTTTTTATAAGAGACAGGAGAGGCATTATTGGAGTATCATAATTTATTAAATTTATATAAATTATAATTCATTTAAAAATGGATCAAAGTTACTGTCATTATAATATAAGATGAGTAGGACTTTAACTAATCACTTAAAATAATATGTTTACAATATTTTGTTGTGTTTTAACCCATATTTTTTTAACCTCTCATTAAACCTATTGAAAACTACCACAATATTAAATTTTACTACTTTTAAGGGATTATAATGTCATAATAAAATGAAAAAATATTGATACATGGATTTTTTTATTTTTAAAATAATAACCCATTAATATGATAGAATGTATGTTTTTTATGAATTTTAAATCATTTAATAAATATTATTTATTATATAATATCATTATTCTCAATTTTGAAACTATTATTTTAATTTGACATTAAAAACTACAAGACTATAATAGAATTGTAATAAAATGCAAAAAAACATCCATAATATGTATTTTTTATGTAAAAAAATGATGGAACACCAAAACTAAATCAATTAAGATTATTTTTAGTGTTTTTTAAATCATTTTATTGATTTTTTATTGCTTTACAAACATTGTGTCTATGTTTCCTAATATTTTAAATTTAATATTTTTTCACTAAAAATAAAAAAAATAGTATGAAAAAAAATTATATTTTATGTTAATATTTATAACTGAAAATATAATATCTTTATCAATATCTAAAAAATATAATTTTAAAATAACAAAGTCAAATACTTTTTTTACATTTAATTAATTAAAATAATATAATGGATAAAAATTATGGAAAAATGGAGAAAATGTCTTTTATTTAACTTATGGATAATTATTCACAATATATACTCATAGAATAAAATTAATTAATGTGTTAAGGTTATTATTTAGTTCTTTACATATTGTTTTTAAACTTAATAATTTGATTTTCCACTTTACTAGGGCAACAAAATTACTAAGGCTAGTATTCAAAAAATCCAAACACAATAGTTACATATTTACTAAATTGTGAACACTTTTCTAATACATGAAATTCATTTTTTAGGTTTCAATTCACTTCATTTTTAAAAATTAAATTTAATATAAATGCATAAAAATATAATGAAAACATTTTATAGAAAAATACAATTTTTGGCCAAAAAATATACTTATACAAAAACTATGCATTATGGTGATTAAAATAAATTTAAGTATAATATCTCTTATTAAATAATACTTATTTTAAATTAACAAAAATTTAAATCATAATTTCGTTTTCAATGAAAATAAATTGATAGCTTTATAAAAATTGAATTTTTTAATATGCACTAAAAAATCAATCTCTCCATAAAAATATGACAATTTCTCCCAAATATAAATTATCCATGATAAATTAAAAATTATGAATTTTTTATGAATTTTTTTTTGAAATGTACAAAATAATAATTCTAATTATTTTATCACAAAAATTAAAAAAACCATTTTTTAATGAAATGAATTTTTGATGAATAAAATGGATTTAATGGAAATTGAGAATTTATTTTATAACATTTAATCAATAAGTTTATACTGAGTAATACCTTAATATATATATATATATATATATATCATATAGATGATTTCCATTTTTATACCCACTAATTTAATGATTAGGTTATAAAGAAAATATTTTAAAAAATAATATTTCGTGGTTCATTTCGGCTCTGTGTTTTATGTTTTATACACTATCGAATAGAGTGTTCAATTAAAATATTAGGGTTTAGTAGGTAGATCACAATTTGGAATGTTTATTAATTTAAAATTGATATTCTTTGGTGGAAGAAATGTTAAAATTCACATTTCTAATAAGAAAAAGTAAAATACTTAGGTTGAGTGTTTCTTTGAAAAATATGAATTTAAACTAATATTTAATGTGTAAATTGAATGTTTATTTAAACAATTATAATTATCAGATTTAATTTATTTTAAATTTAAATATTTGTAGGATTGTTTTCCTCTAGGATTATTTATTGAGAATCAATTATTGAGGACAAGCATAGATGAAGTGGAGGAGTATTTGATGCCCATATTCTTAATGGATTTTTTTGATATTTCAATAAGTGATTTTAATGTTTACCCATGTATTGAATTAATTTATTAAATTTTTTTCATTTTAATTTAAATAATTAATATGGATAAAATAAGTTAAAAATATTAATCTAGAAGTTTTATTTTTCTTTAACAATTGTTTTATAAATTTTTCTTACCCTAAAACTTAGCCTGAAGGTAGTGAAAGGTTTAAATATTTGATACATATACTCAGTAGGGTTTGGAAAATGTTACATAATATAATGTGTTTGGTTCCAATGTCTATGTAATGATATGATTTGTAGCATGTAAGGGTACCCATTGATTTTCACTGCTGGGTAATGGTAAAGAACAACTAACGAAATTTAAAGAAAATGCTATGTATAGGTAACCCATAGATTTGAATATATATATATATATATATATATATATATATATATAGGAATGTGCTATGTAAGGGTGTAGGATCACTCTGTACTAGCAAGGCTACCCTGCATCAAGGTATGTTAAGAGATTCATAAAAGAGATATAGTGTTGTGTAAAGGTAACATCAGGTTTTCAATTAGTTATATAATGGTAAGAAAGATGTTCTTAAGAAAATGTAAGTGTAAACCAAGGATACATAAGGGTAAATAAAATAAAATAAAGGATATATAAGGGTCACCTATCCTAAATGTTAGGGTAACATAAACTTCTCAAAATCTACATATAGGTGATGGATCAACAAAACTATGTCATATCCACTATTTATATGCTACACATATCACTATATAAGACGAAGGGAGATATTAGAGAAACAACATAATTCAAACCTAGATAACTTTAGTACTTAATTGCATCATGGAATCCACATCATGATAAAAATTTAAGAAGAATTTATGGTGTGGATATATCTTCTTTATCATGGTTGGTGATGAGTATTTTGGCCAACACGAAGCTCACTATAGGGTTTTTATGACACCGTATAGTTGTCAAAAAATGGAAGTTGTGGATTTACATATAATATGTTGGTTTTTTCATAGAGAACCTTATTTACATTATATAAAATGGATTCTTTAGTCATATTATATATATATTTCCTACAAATTAAAAATGACAACATGGATCTACTTTCAGAGATTTCACTTCAAAAAATTAGCTATGAAAATAGTGAAAATTCCATAATTCAATCAAAATAAATCAGAAAAACTTCATAGGAACTCTAAACATTATAAAAAAACATATGCAACCCACTCCCCTGAAAGATTCCACTTGGAAAATAAATTTATTTTAAATAGAAGTTGATGGAAGTTTTGATTCAAGATATGGATGAATAGAATATTAAAGATATAAAAATATTTGATGTCAAAGGAACCAGCACTATATGTTATAAATGAATTTTTAAAAATAGATCTTTGTTTGGATTAAAAATAATAATAATAACTGACCATTTCAATATAAGAAATATTTTAAGACTTGAAGATAACATTTTTTTGATTTAAAGACAACAACTTAGGTTACAAATAAAAATAAATTGAAAATCCTTACTGTTGTAAAGCAGATAGAGACACAAAGAGAGGTGGATCATGGAAAACTCATTATACTTCTTTGTAATGATATTTTTTATTTTCTTCCTTAAATTGTTTTAATATTTTATATACCACTCAAAACTCCATTGTTTCTTCTTTAATAGAGGGTATTAATTTAATGTGATTGTGGAAGGGGAGGTGACCTATTTGCGATAGTTAAGTTGAGGATAATTATTTATAAAAATTAATCTATTTTCATAGTTAATGGGTTTAAATAATTTTTTTTATATTTTAATTTGATTAGAGTTATGTTTTTTATTAAATATTATGATTAATTATTTCCTTGATTAAGGAATTATTTTCTTCCTCTAATTTATTCTTGATCATACTGGTTAATTTGTCCAAATCTAAGTGGAATTTATTTACTAATTACTAAACATGTAAGGAAGAGAAAGTGAGAAAACTTAGTCACATGGGAATAACAATACCTAATTAGTTATTGACTAGGTAATTTAAGGAATGTTAATTGTGTCTTTCTCACATTAGATGGGGAGTTTTCCAAAGGAAGGAAATATTTAGGACTGTAATCATCATCATCAAACAAGATCAAGGGTGAAAAGTTTAAGTGCTTGTGACAACATTATTTAAATCAATTTTCAAGGGAAAATAGATTTATTTTGCGAGTACTATGATAGTATTATAAATAGGAATCTAGTCGAAAAATTTATTACCTTTATCTCACTTTTTTGAGTCATTATTTCTTTATTATCTAGTCTAAGAAATCAAAATCTACTTATTTTATTTTTAGCCTCTGAAAACTAGATGAGATCGCTAATATTTGGGTATAACTTAGGATACTACTACCACTATGTCCCTTAGAGAAATAAATTCTCTTTTTATATACCCCATAAAATGTGTGTTTCAAGGAGTAAATTATTTTTGAAAAAATTTCAAAATTAAGAGACAAATAATGAAATAACTCTGAAATAGATTCAGTTGTATCCTCCATCTCTGCCCACTCTATGTGAAAAATGAAAATGTGTGATAATATTTAAAATATTAATAACATTAATAATCAATCAAGATAAATATCCTCTAAAAATATAAGGAAATATTTTCTTATATATTTTATAAAGTAATCACATTAATTTAAAATTCATATATTTCTATTCTGTATTCCCATCAAAATAACAAGAAATAGGAAACCTTAATCCCTAGTGTAGGATAAAAATTCTCATGGATGCATTAAAAAATAAAGAAAACTAAGTTTTTGTAAGAAGATGTGAAGTGGGTGTTAGTATTTAGAATGTTTTAAGGTATCCTAATATATCATCGAGGGAGGATTCACATACAGGTGAAATAGATTCCTTGAAGTCTTAAATTTGAGAGAATGAATAATCAATATAAGAGAAAATTAGAGAATTCATTAGAATATTTTTGTATATATCTAGTGATATAAGTTTTTATTTCCTAATATTTAAAATAACAAGTTCGATTATATACTAGATATGAAACAACGAGCATAAACGAACAGTGAAATGTTATGTGATCGATATAACTTAGTCATTAAATTACAGAGTATGAATATGATTAATTTATTTGTGAAAAAAATATAAATATATAATTGAACATAAATTTATTGAACAATTATTATATAATAATCACACAATTTTTACTACGGTCATTTTATTCTTTTAAAAAATATCTTATCTTCAAAAAATTGGTTCGATATTTTTATGAGTGAATATTATAATTAATTTATATAAGTTATATAAAATTTATTTTAAATATGTATTTTCATTTTTAATTAATAAATTTAACTTTATTTTAATATTAATTATCTATACTTTTATAAAAATATTGATTCTGAGATGAATAATGAAAAATAATAATTTTTATTAAAAACATTATTTTTTCATTAAAGTATTTACGAAGTAAAATTATATTTTGTTTTATTATTAAAATTGAATCAGTTCATTTTAACTTAAAAGATTTCTATTATAGTTTTCGAAATTTATTTTATACTTGAATTTAAAATCAAAACATTTTATATTTAAAAAGGGCATTTTTATGAGAAACATGTATTTCGTTAAATTTCTCGGTTTTATTTTAAATTAAATTATTCAAATCATGTGTTTATGATTATTAAAAACCGATTCCATATTTTCAATCAAGAGTTAAAAGACCCAAAACCTTACATAAATATTATATTATGAGAATATATTGACCATAATAATCCAAGTATAAAATTTATGACCTTTTAGGAACACTTGTATAAGATTATCAGCTACATAATACTTAATTTAAGGAAAAGTCAAACACGTCACATTATTGTTTTTAATAAGTGTAATATATTTAATTTGGTGTAATAAATAGTATATATTTTACTATAAGTATTCCACTTAAATATAAAATATTTATCTTTATCATGGTAATTTATTTTCATTTTCAGTGAAGAAATATTTATATTAAGTTCTTACACAATCCTGATGCGGTAATTATTTTGTGAATGGAATAGTCCAATAAATGATATTAAAAATATTAAAAGAAATATAATTTGTGATATTTATAGTGATACAATAATTATTTATACTATAATAAAATTATTAGGATATAATAAAACAGTTTTAAAAATATTGTTTTGTGTTGATGTTTGAATTAAAAGTAATTAATAGTATAAAAAATCAAAATAATGATATTTTATGGGATAAATAATTTATTAAATTATTTAGATATCATAAAAATATTAAATAAGGAAAATGTGTTAATATATTTTCTATAATTTCATACCCTATGCATTTATAGTCCATCTGGATGCATTTGAGTCTACGATATTATTATTATATTTTAGTTTTTTTGAGAAATTCCAAATGCACCCCTCCCCTCAATTATGAAAGGGAACCCATTTATTCACTTATGTACACCAATTCTATTCATATATCTCAACCAAAACCTACTCATAACTCTTATCAACATCCTTAGAAAAGTATTGTGGTCTCTGATCCTTCCAAAATAGCAACCTCAGGCCCCTTAAGAATATATCTTAAGGGAATCCACTAAAGAAGATGTAGTCAGCTATACTAAAAGTTTCAAGTTTATTTGTTATTATATTTCATATTAATTTGTTTTATATATCATAAATTAATAAATATACAACCCTTTTATGTACCAAAATTTTATTAATATTACAATAAATTCATATTTCACCTTTTACCCATCCTATGAAAAACAAAAGTATTATGCCTACTTGCGTACGACTTATTGTATCCACAAAGCGGTGGATTTTTTTTAATAAACACTTTAAAAGGATGATTATAATGTGTAATATTATGGATATTAATTATTATTATTGAATTGAGAACAATTTCTTTATGAAGAATCCATATCCCATTCACATGAACCAAAATTTATGTCACAAAAACATGCATGAAAAAATGAAGTATTGAACACTCGGAACAATGGGAATTATTGAATATTGTTAACGAACATGTTATAAGATATTTTTTAAGGATTTTATATAAAATAATAAAGATGAATATTGTAATTTAATTAATTAATAACATGATTTAAACCATGATATATTATGTTAAAACATGTTAATAAAAAGGAAAGTACAAGGTTAGGGTTTCTTATCTAACTTTTAATTCAATGAGACAGTCATACTCACCAATTATTTATGTTGTGTAGTTTATATACTACCACTTTCACATATTATATCATCAATCTCTTTATATTCATTTAAATTTAATTTTCATTTGATTCTATTTCTTTCATGGGGCTCACGAATCAACAGAAACCCAAGTGGTAAGAGTTTATTTAACAACATTTTAATTATTCAAGATTGTTTATGTTTAAGTCCGCACTGGGGATTATTTTTCATCCATTTACATGTTATCTTAAATTAATTAATTTTTCTTATCTCCTACAAATTTTAAATTCATTTTTAACAATGTTTTACACTTTAAAAAATAGTTTCAAAAAAATATTTTTGTCATTTTCCGACAAGAATATTTGTAAATTTTCTGAAAAAGAAAGACAAACAATGTGTTTTTAACTTATATGGAATTTGAGTATTTTCCTTTTTCGTTTCACTTTAATTATTTGAATCTTCATATAATATTTTACAAAGTTATTTTAAAATTAGTTTTTTCCTTCACATCTGTGCAATTTCATTTTAAAGGAGAATTGAAAAGTGAAAAAGAAATTTTCCTCAAAAATGTTTCCTAATATTTTTATAGATATTTTATTCATAAATTTTAAAAACACTTTATTTTTCTTATTCACTAATTTTAATATCTTTTCATGATACAATCCTTTAAATCATTCACTTACTTTTTATCATTGGATATTTCATTTCTATACAATATCTATATTATTGTATTCAGAATATGATTATTTCCTAACCTATTTATCAGTTCTACATAAAGATAAATATTTTTAAAGTTTTTGATTAAATATATATGTATTGAAAAATATTTATTATATACTTAATATTGTAGTATTTTGATAATCCATATTTATTTATGAATTAAATCATTCATTTTGATATAACAGGATTGCTTTGGGAAATTAGTATTGGGTGATACCTAAGATTATATAGCCCATAAAAACATTGGTATGTCTCCTTAGATGAATCGGTTAGACAAATTAAATGGGTTTTTACACATTATAATTAAACTACCTTTAGAAAGGTTTTGATAATATTGATACCAAGATGTCTGAAATCCGGGCATCTAATATTAAGCATTTCCCTCATTATGAATTTAGTTTTTATCATGCATGAAATTTTCACTATGATATTATCCTTGGATTCATATTATAAACATGTTATTGATAAATTTAATTTCATTCTAATTATTAACATTTTGATAATAATTATTATTTATCTTCTCATCATAGATCTGTTATTCGTTAAATTTGATGGGTTTTCATTTATTTAACATTTCATACTGATTATGCGTTATTCATTTAAAATAGATTCCATTATATATAACCCTTATTAAGAATTTGAGTTCACCCTGATTTTGTTTCCTTTCTCCAAGATATAAATAAGTATATTATGAACAATATTGAGGATTTAAGTATATTTTATTCCATGTATTTTAATATTTCTAATATAATATGGAAAACATGTGCGCATCTGGTTCTTCAAGAGTAATAACATATTCACTCCTTCAGGAAATGATTCCTTGCATCTAGTTCCAATTTAATAAAGTTACTACTAATTTCAGGCTATTGGAATCAGTGTCTATTATAGTTTGTATTAAATTAATCTATATAGAAACCTATGGAAACTGTTTTAAGAAAACATATATAAGGGAATATAACCCTATGGATTACTTTGAGGATAAGTCTAAGTATAAGATAATATCACTTATATTTGTCAATAAACGTGGATAAAAAATGTTAACCATAATAACTCATGTATTGAGTAAAATGTATCATGATTTATACAACCTTTGAATAATAGTGGAGTACTACTTGATAGCTCACTCGGATTAGTATAATTTTATGCTTATTGATTATTTTTTTGTTATAGACAATGGGTTGAACTAGAAGGAACTACGTTAACATCAGATGTGATAGACAAGGTGGTGCTCCCGAAAACCAAAATATAATGATAATGAGAGTGATTTTTATTGTTATTATGCCTAAAAAGTTATTAATATATATGATTAACAACTTATACTTTAACCAACTCATAGAATATCAAAATAAAAGAAGGTTGGAGTTTTTTGAGAGCTCTCGTAATGGAGGATATGGGAGAAAGAAGCCTCAATTTCCTTCACATCATGAATGTGGAAAGTAACACATTTGATAATGTGTTAGAGGAATGGAAAAATGTATTATTTTTGCTAAATAAGGATATAAATTATAAAAATAAGGAAAATGAAGAGTATGATGGAAGGAAATAGATTCCAAAGTTGGGATACATTTATAGTTAATTTTCATACATGTGGGGAATCTAAGAATTATTCAAGTCACTTAACTCTTCTAAAGGTTAACTCCTTGACTAAAGAGGGGTTTATTTTTTTCAATTTTTCAAGAGGAATGATGGAACTATAATTTATTTGGATTCAGTAATTATTTTCTAGAATTATTTCACCAATGTTATTATATTTAGAAGAATCATAGAACATGAAGGAATTGGGTTTATTATTGAAGCACATATGTTTTCATTAACTTAATAGTTATATATACCATCAGGGATTAATGAGTTTAATGTTGATCATAAGTTTAAATTCTTAAACACATTTTGAGGTTTTATGTTATCAGGGATAATAAATATTAAGGATATCTTGGGACATATTATGGAAATAAAACCCATTGGTTATAAATTTAATTAATAATAATTCCATTACATTTTTTGGACATAAGTTTAAAGTATAAAATAACCTATAAGGTTTATATAATATTTTATTTTATTTTAATTATATATTATTATATTATTTAAAATGTTATAATTATTGTACAAATATAGTTTTTGAAAAAGTACAACTCGTATGTCATATGAAAACCTATCACACCCAGATAGACTATAATGCCTGAACCCACAACTGAATAAAGAAAGGGGTGCATCGTCTACCATTGGACTATGTGATTTCTGTATTAGTATGACATGACTTTTTATCTAATCTATATAACATATAAATTATAATTTTATTTTTGTAACCCTATATGATTATGGTAATAATAATTTTATAGAATTTTATTTCAGGAATAAAGGTTGAATTTTCTTTTGAAGAAATATATGATTTTATTGTGGATTTATGGTGCTTTAGTTTATTTATAGAAAAAGTTAGTGTATTGAAGAGGTTATATGTTTATTGGGTGAAAAATTAGTGAGAAAAATATTGAATTTATCTTGGAAGATTATGTGATCAAATTAATCTTATTTTTGGGCAACACAATTACACTGGAATATTTTTTAGGACTTTTAAGGATAATTATTTATTGGATGGTATAAGTTAAATTTTGGTAGATTGAAGTAGTTAACCTCTAATGAAGGATTATTCTTTTTTGGAATTACCTAATATGGTACAAACAAAATTGGTTTTGGTTAATGTATAAATATAGGAGGAATATGTTTTTCCCTTTATTGGATTTTGTGATCTGTAGAAGTTAATACTAGTACTTCAAACATGAAAAAAATTCATACTCATCATTTGGGGAAAAAGAATAGTTTGTGGTGCAAATTTATTAATGTATAAATCTAGGACTCTTGAGTATGTTTATTTAATTATGTTCTTACTATAGGTCTTAAATTATTTCCTCTAAACTAGAAAAATGATTTGGAACAATAACATTATCCTTCTAATATTTGTATTTATACATCAATGGCCTTTTAACCCATAATAGATTTATAATTTTTTGAAGGATATCATTCAGAAGACTATGATCTCTATCACTCTCCATTAGTCCCCTAAAGTTAGTTTTTTATTAATTATACATGTTTTAACTTCCCACATATGTTCTCTTATATGGAAACGTATTATTAGTTATGATAGACAACCTTTTTAACTCGCTTTCACTCTTTTTAAGTGGATGTTTTGATGACTTTTTTTAGGATTTGTGATTTCAAAAATCGTATTTTGAAAAGATAAACATTTGTTACTCAGACCAAGTTCAATGTTTAAGGATTTAATTTATTAAATGGAATTAAAATATAATATCCTGATATTTTATGTAATAAAACTTATAGTGTATAAGATACCCAACACTAAGTTTATACGAACAATGAAATATTATGAGAGTGTTATTACCAAGGTTTTAAATTAGTGGGTATGTGTTGAATATACTGATTTATGTGATCAATTAAAATTTTCAACTGAATATATATTTATTGAAAAAATATTATAAAATAGTTAACAATTTTTAGTAAAGTTGTTTTATTCTTTAAAAAAATATATTCCCTTTAAAAAAAATTCTACATATCTTATGACTGAATATTATAATTACTTTCTAAGAGTTCTGCAAATATTATTTGAAAAAATTAATTCCTATATTTAATTCGTCATGTAAAAATTATCTGAATAATAATTTTTGAGAATTTTCATAATAGTTCTATTTTTTTTAATGAATAGTGAAAAATTATCATTTTTATTGAAAAATGTATTTTTACTTTAAAGTATTTACATACTAAAATTAAATTTTGGTTTTTTATTAAGAATTCATTAGTTACTTTTTATTTGAACTAATTAAATTATTAGGTTTTTTGGAATAGATTATATACTTTAATTTTTATAAAAACATTTTAAATTTTTAAAAATTTGTTTTTATGAAAAAACTATTCCTCGTCACATTTTTACTGTTTAATTTTAAATTAAAATTTTACACTTCTATTTTTTGTATTTTTAAACATGGATTATATATTTTGAATTATTATTTATAAATTTATTAGATATATCTCTATTATTTTTTTGAATATGAATAGTAAAACATAGTAATTTTATTACCACTTTAAATGGTTAATCATATTGTTTATGTTAAAAAGAAAATGATAAGAATAATAAAATAATTCAAACACTTTATTAAATCATATTTTATGAGTATATATATACCATAATCACTTAATATTTAAATTTATTACATTTTGTAGCCATTTGGATATGATTAGGACCTTTATAGTAATTTATTTAATGAAAAGTCAAACATGTCACACTCTACTATCAAATAAGTGTCATATTCTTACTATAGTGTTATCTAGTGTATTTGATCACATATAAATAATACATTAAAATATAACATACTTATGTTAACCATGGTAATTTATCTTTAAATTTTTTTAAAATAATACTTAACTTAAATTCCTAGACTATACTGATGCTATAATTATTTAATTAATGGAATAATGAAATAATTGATATTAAAAATACTAAAAGTAGAATAATTTGAGTTATATATGGTGATACATGAATTATATATATTAAAATTATATGTTTAGTATGTAATAAAATATATTTTCATATTTTCTTTATTTTCATTCTTTTTAATACCGGAGTGATGAATAGTATAAAAATATACAATAATGATATTTTAGGAGATTAATATATTATTTAATAGTTAAAAAATATAAAAATATTAAATAAGGACAAATTGGATAATATGTGGTATAATATATATTTTCAAGTTTATTCATAGGCCATTTTGAATAATTTGGATCTATAATAGTCTTATTATATTTAAATATTTTGAGAAATTATAAATGTAGCCCTCACCTAAATTATAAAATAGAACTCACAAAATTACTTATTGACACCAATTTGAGCCATCAATATAAACCAAATCCTATTAATTCCACTTATAAACATCATTATTCAATTTATATAGGGTCTAGTCCTTCAAAAATATAAACCCTAAACCCATTAATAAGATATCTAAATGAAATCCACTGAAGAATAGGTAACTGTATTTACTGTCACCTTCATGTTTATTTCTTCTTATAATTCTTAATCATGTTTTGTTTCCATATTAAATTAATAAACGAATTATTATTAATATACTGTGATTTTATTAACATTATCGTAGAAACATATTCCACATTTTATCCATCATATGAAAAATGAAAGCACCGCTTGTGGGTACACACGGCTTACCATCTCATTATAGAGTGTATTTTTTTTCAAAACTGCATTACATATATGGTAATACTTATTTAAAAAATGGATATAAATTATAATTTTATAATTTATAACATTCTTTATATGAATAATATTATATGGAACTGACCTTTTTACATTACATAATATTTAGGTTTAGTCAAGAAATCACTTCCTTTAATATTGAGGATATTTTCAAGTTTAGAGTTTTATAAAATTGGGATATAATACATACATAACATTCTACATTCATATAGAGAGTATACCACAAAAAACTATATCCATTTATTTCAAAATATAAAACTTTTCAAATAAAACATGTTTTCATAGAAAAATATTGATAAATTTTAATTTGGCTTCCTTATTTGTATTAAAGATCCTTAATACTTGTGAAAATCATTTAAAAATATGGTATAAGAACAAAAATATCATTAAGATACATAAAAAAATGTATTAGTCCACAAATAATTGTAATGTATGAAATCATTTAAAAAAAATACATACTTGTCCCCCATATAAACTAACTTTGAGAAACATGAGATTTCTATGAGATTTAAACAAAAAATATAGAACATAAATAGAACCACAAAGGTATATTGGGAAATTACTTACTTATATTTTAACTCTCGTAGCTAACTTATGATTTCTATCACTCACGACTACCTAACAATGTAACCCTCACGGATACCTTATGGTGTAACCATCACAGCTACACATGGAGTAACCATATGACGTAAATTGAAATTACACATACCCAATGCATTTTAGAAAAATATATGTACCACCATTTGTCATAAATAATTCCCCAGAACCATAATAAATTATAAAACATGAAAAATTGCCTAAAAACATTGCTATTAAATTTTTTAAACTAGAACTTTTAAAGAGGATTTTAAAAGAAAATCCCCTTAAAAAGATCATATAATTGAAGTGACATTAATATAGTGGATGAAATATGTTTATAAACTTTAAATACACATAACTAAAAATACTATTAACAAAATTCATCACATGAACAATTTTAATACCCCATAATTAATGATATAGAAGGTTAACCCAAAGAGTGGAAATTGGGTTAAGAATTCCCTTACCTCAGTTTTGACTTACATAAAACATGTTCAAAACTATATTATAATAGTTAAAATAGTGTTATTAATATCTTAATGAAACATATTCAGTTTTATAATTCCTTACATGATCATTTGATTACATCATTTTACACTTCAATTTTTAGTATTTTGTTCCTTCCATTGTTTTGGGTGCGTTATTTACATGATTTCCATGAACGATTTGTATTTGATAATCTTGTCATATTGAAATGAAATTATTGAAGTGGGGTGTAATGGTATTAATATTTTTCTAGAATTTATAATTATATCATAAATCATTTTTTTCATATATGATGATGGATCATTAGATAAAACATTAATGATATTTGTTTAGATCATTTTGCGCGATTCCTCGATAATTATGAACTTGTATCATCATATAATTTAATGTCACACATATAAGTTCATTCCAAAAAATAAAATAGGTTACATCATAAACTTTGTATATTATTTCAACCATTAAAAGGGTTTTATGATTATCTGTGATGTAATTAATGTAAATAGAAATCACATCGTGAAAATTTTTGGTAAATCATCACATCACGGGTGGTGTTTTTTATTTTTAGAATAAAAGGAAGAGGAGAAGAATAAAGATGATGAATTTTTCACATGAGCATGATAACATATAAAATATATAAGATTACGGATATTTATTACCTCATGGATAAGGGGGGAGAAGATTCTACAAGAAAAGAAAGGAATTGAAAATAAAACACATGAAAAAGGAAGATGATTCTTACATCTTGATCTCTTCTCCTTGAGATCCTCTTTAAGACCTTTGGTTTTGGCCTTTTGGTGATACTAGTAGGTCTTGGATGTGGGGAAGATCCTTGGGGAGGGGATTTGGAAAGACTTAGACAATGAACAAGGATTGAGAGTTTTGAGAGGAATAGGGGAATGAGGGTTATATTTATAGTGGAGAGGAGGATGGATTTTACATTTTTTTAATCATTTTTTTAATATTTTTCTCAATACTATGAATATCCTTGATTCATGTGACCCCAAATAGTAGTAATTGCATGTGAGTTCAAACTAATATGGCTTAAATCAATATTTCATCACCTATGATGCAATAAAATAATTATTTAGAATTTATCATAATTTATCGTATTTTACTATTCATAAAAAATTAAAGAATTTCAGAAAAATCGAAAAAATTAACCCTAACCATTTTTCAATGTGTAAAATTAAAAAATGACCTTCATTTTTTTAAATAATTTTCTAAATATTATTAAATAAATTTTTAAATAAAACCATAATTTATTCCAAAATGACAATTTTAAATCTATAACTTATTTTGGAACAGCTTGAGAAATTAATCAAAATCTCATTATCTTATCAGCTTTGTAAATTAAAATAATAAAATGAATAAATATTCATAAGGGTTGTAACAACCCGAGAATTTATGAAAAATATTCTTTTTAATTTTATTAATGTCTTGTGTTGTACCCTACACCAAAAGAAGCTTGCACAACACACCTTCTTGACTTGCCTTGCATTACACGCAATCACGACCTTCCTCGATACCGTGTGTAATACGCAATACCGAGTTTCACTAAACAACGATATGCTATTAAAATAATATTAAAACTAGCCGTTATGAATAGTAATAACAACTTTTTGAAATTATGTAAATCTTATTTTTCAAAGTGAACTTCATTTTTGGATTCGGAGTATCGAATTTAGCCTAAGGTGAAATTTTGGTACATTTCGGATAACTTTCATATTCTGATGAATAGTGAAAATTACTAAATTTTAGTTAAAAACAACTTTTTCAATCGAAATAATTAATAGTGATAAATTATTAATTTGAGTGGTTTTAAAGTATATTTAGAATATATTTTTACAATTTAATACAATGTTGGTCATTGGATGTAATTTCACATTTAAACTAGACAAAAACAAGTGTCAATCTTTTGATAGATATTGTTTCTTAAAAAACACGCTATTTGTTTTAACAGCGGGATTTAATTATAAAATTAATTAATGCAACTTTTATGTTATGAATTTGGTAAAATAGACTTCATTTTTGAATTCAGAATATGAAATATTGCTTGGGATGAAATTTTGGCATTGTTCTGAAAAACATCAATTTTTGATGAATAGTGAAACTACTAAGTGGTAGGTTAAAAACTGAATTTTGCATAAAACTTAATTTTACCGCTTCTGTGAATGGAATTTCGAAAATCCTAGAGACACGGTTAATATCAAGGACTAAAATGTGGTTCAATGAGATGAAAATAATTTTTTGGTGAATAGTAACTTTTTACTTTTTTTACTGTGGTTAATAGTAAATAGGGTAACTAAGGGTAAATATGATATTAATATTACCCTAACACATGTCCTAATTCTATTGGGAAAGTGTAATTCGACCAAAAACAAACTTAGGAATACAATATGACCATTTAGGCCCACTTGGATTAGATTAGGACATTTATTATTAATTTATTTAAAGAAGGGTTAAAATAGTTAAAATCAAAGTTTAATAAGTAAATCATTTTTACTATGGGGTTATACATTAGATAAATTCGATTGTAAATATTCATTAGAAAGCTAAAAAGATTTCCTACATGATGGTATTTTATTTGTAATTTTTAGACATCAAATAATTTAATTTATTTATGACACAAAGATGATGCAGTAATTATCTTATTAATGAAATATTGACATAATTGATGTTATAAACACCAGCATAAATGTCATTTGAGACTTTTTATGAATTCCACTAATTTTATAGGTTACTATGATATAATAGTGATGCTATAATCAACTTGGTTAGAACATATAATTCTGATATGACTTTCACAAAAATCATATATCAAATAGTGTCAAAATTGACACAAAATAGTTTTTAAATCAAATATTATATTATTAATTGTTATTTTATTCCTAAAAATCTAAGGTTCGGCCAAATGACTTAGATAAGGATATATATATTAATAATAAACAATTTGGGGTTCGTTTGGCATGTTATAGTAAGTGTATTAACCATATAGTGAAAGAAAACAAAAAGACACAGTAAAAGTTAAATTATTTAACTTAGAGTTAAATCTAATTGATAAGGTTAAAATAATATCCTAAACTTGTCTAAATTCTATTGGTTGATAGGATTTCGACCCATCCCCACTTTAGATTAGAAATAAGACCCTTTGGAACCATTATAAACCGATTTTGACTTTAATATAAAATAATATTTTGAGGTATTCCTAAGGTGCCCCTCTCCTCCCTTATAAAAGGACACCTCCTCCCCCTCCTCCTCGCACCAATTTGAGCACTCAAGCTCGGCCAAACCCTGCCAAAATCTCTTCTCCACTTCCCTATAAACATCCTAGAGGTTCTGGTCTTCCTCAAAGACCAATTCTAGTGCCCTAAGAGGAGGTCTCAAAGAGGCACTTCAAAGAAGAGGTAATTATCGTTACCAATTCTTTCATCTTTATTTCTTCTTCCACTTCTTCTTCTTAGGTTGTTTCATTATGAAGTAATAACATCAGTATCACTCATATACTGATATGTTATTATAAGTATGAAACAACCCTATTTCACCATCTATCCATCCTACGGAAAAAGAAATCACCGCGCGTGCGTACGTACGGAATACCGTCTCCACGCCGTGGTGTAATCTATTTTCCACCACCACCTTACATGGATGGGTATAATGGTGTAAAGAATAACTATACATAGTTATTACAACATCATATTGATTCTGATATATTGTATAATTCACTCCAATTCAATTCAATACTTATAGAAATGATATCATCGCTCGTGCGTACGTACGGACTACCGTCTCCACGACGCGATGAGATTCATTCTCCATATTAACCATTTAAGAATGATTATAAAGTATATATAAGAAATAATAATGAAATATATGACATTATAAAGCTACTGGATTTATGTATATATATACATATGTATGTCATCTACTTACTTCCATTTCAAGACAATAAGGAAAGGAAAACAACGTTCATGCGTACGTACGGACTACCGTCTCCATGAACGGTGTTTTTAATTTTATTTATCTACCTATTATATATATATATATACTGAATATATATGATATATAAATCATATTTTATATTCTGGAAGTAAGTAAATAATGATATAAGTAATAATGATGTCAAGAACAACAAGTCAAAACACCTACGATAAATGAAATGATTTTACCCAAAACGCTTCTTTAACATGGAATTTACAAAAGAACGGGTAATATAATACCATATATGATATCATAACAATGAATATGATTCTGTAATAAGTCAATGACATTATTTAAATCATTATACAGGAGGTTCGGACACATACGAAGCAAATCGGACCTAAGGTAAGGGAAATATCACAATCTCATTTTTATCCGAGATTGTTTGTACTTTGAAATTTACTGGGGTATATTTTATCATCCACATCCATGTTTCCTCAATATGTAATGTTATTTACAACAACCTACAATTGTTTAAATCCAATTTTACCCTTCGGTGAGTTTTTAGTAAAAGATATGAAAGGAATCTTTTGTCGTTTTTCGTACGAGGTACTTTTTGACTTTTCCGACAAAAGTACGAAGAATGTTTTTTAAACTTAAACGGCACGAATGGATTTTTACGGTTTTATAAAGCCTTATTTTCATGAAGCTTCCTACAAAAGATTTCATGACTATTTTTAATAAAATCTCTTTCTTTTAAAGTTTCATGATGTTTTGTGAAAAGAAATTGATTTTGAAGAAGAAAGGATATTTTCCTCAAGAATTCATTTCAAGTGTTTTATCAAAATTATTTTCCATATAAGATAATAAAGGGTTCTGTTTCTATCCATATTTTTACATTGATTTGACTATGTTGTGATGGAATTATGTTTATGAATTCCTTTATCTTATATGAATGGTTTTATGATGTCATGTTGTTTAAGAATCCCATTTTTATTACATGGGTTACGCTATGATGTATGGTTTATGATTATGTGGCACACATAAGAAAAGATTCATTATAAGATGGGTGGGACCTATATCTCCCTCCAATGCATTGGGTAAAGATTTTATATCTCATGAGATAGACATGGCTGGAATGGTAGGTTATACCGGTTCAGTGAAACAGGACTGAAACGAGGATTACTCGATTCAGAAAGGGACTTTGTCTACTAAGATAGTCTTGGCAATGAGTCTTGACTAACAAGAAATGATTCTCTATGATTATGTGTGTATTCCACAATGAGTAATGTTTTAAGTTATGATTTCATTTCACTACTATGATTTATCCCATGTTATGAAATTATGCTCTCTTTTGCAGGTTAAGATTTCCAAAAAATGTTATGTTCTTATGAAAATTATGTGATTGATATTTCTTTTGTTTACCCTTACTGAGCATTTGAGCTCACCCTTTTATGTTTTCTTTTCCCCAGGATATAAATAAAGGTTTTAGGTAAAAAAAAGGAAGATCTTTATGGGATATGTTGAAGATCTTTCCCCACGATTAGAAGATTTTATTCCGAGTTTCCAAAGACACTAAACTATTACGATCCTTGTGTGTGTGTTTTTGTTATGTACTAAGTATTCCGCAAAAGTAATGTAAAGTCTATGTACGTCAGGCTTCGGGTCTCTACAGTTGGTATCAGAGGAAAGGTTTAGTCAACCTTTGGAAACTAGGATGCGAAAACGTTAGTGAGATCCCTAGAGATATTTCTAAGGTATGTCTAGGGATGCCCCTAAGGATAAGTATACGTATAGGATATAGTTCTAGAACTATGGTAACGATATTAGATTAAACCAAAGATGATAGATATTTAAGTTACTCCCCCTTTATTACGATTTTTGCATCTAACACTATTCTGTTTGGGTTTTAGAAAATGGCTGGAAACAAGATGATTCACAATAATGGAGGATATGATGGACAATGGAATGATATTCTTCATGAGCAACCAAATGAAATGGGATTTGGATGTCCAAACATCATTATTATGCCGAATCAGCAATCTCACAATATGATCAATAAAGTAAAATTTGGTAAGTTTCCTGACTCGACTAATAAGAGAAAGATGGAGTTCCATGATGATCATAGAGGAAAGAAAGTTCAATTTCCCCTATGTAAATCATGTGGGAAGAGGCATCAAGGAGAATGTTTCAAGGGAACTGGAAGATGCTTTGGGTGTGGAAACGAAGGACACAAAGCAAGTAAGTGCAAAGGAAAAGGGTCGGTTAACACCATGGATGAGGATAATGGTATTGCTACGACATCAAAAATGGTTAAGTGTTTTAAATGTGGAATGTATGGGCATTATGCAAACAAATGCCCTAAGGGAAAGACTCATGAAGAGAATCAGTATGGTCATATGGGTAGTATTTATGTGGATGATGATGAAGAGACTACAAATGATATGTGAGATGAAAGAATTTTTGAAGCTTGGTCAATGGTTTGAGAATGTAGTGGAATGATTACATGTTTATCATGTGTAATTTTGGAATAAAGAGACATCTATGGATTGTTACACTGTTGTCTTTCCTTGTGTTTTGAAAGTGTATGATTAATGTTACTAGTATCAATGAAAGGTTATTCATATATTTTTGGAATGTAGATGATATGCGCATAATGAAGGGATAAGGAGAAAATTAAATGTTTGATAGTATTCATGAGCTCATGATTGATATAAGGACTAAGTGATATCATGGTTTGAGTATAAATAATTTTGAGGATTTTGGTATGTGGAAAGTGTTAACTTTTAACTGCACTCATGTTTTCACTAAGGTATTCAAGAGAATACACGATTAAGGACTTTGAATGTTTGGAATGTGACCAACAAGACATATCTTATGATATGTGGGGATCAACGACAGTATTAAATCTCTGGTAATCGATGTCACTATATTATGAGAGTGGACTGCAGTATTATGTATAAGCCTAAAGATTAGACTGGATTATGTTGGACATAAGTTAGTATTGTTTAAGGATATAAGATTTTCGATATTATTGATGGGATGTTATAGTAACGTAGTTTTAGAAAAAGGGACAACCTGCAGGACGGGCGACAGCCCATCGCTTCGGACAAGGCTGTAGGAATCAAACCCACAACCGAAGTGCGACTGGCCTTTATCGCCTACCACTAGCCTACAGGAAGTCCCTGTTTAGTAGAAACTAGTTTTATTATATTAAGCAGTATGATATATGAAGTATAAGTCCATATGTGATTAATCTCACTATAGATCGACTTATGTATATAATTTTGCTAACCTTTTGTTTGAAACAGATAGAATGACCCGTCATTCTATCACATGATCTGCTAACACTTCATGAATAACAAATTCAACTTCATTTATTTAAGAGATGAAGTGGAAATTGTTAAAGGCACGAACAACAGTGAGATTGTACCAAAATAAAGTAAGTATTTATTCTAATTCAAATTCTTTAACTTTAGGGAAATGATCTTGAAAACCAAAAATGTTGTCCTAGTTCTCTTATACCTGATGAATCAGATGGTACCTTATATCATCACAAATCTATGGATTTGTGATTACTGGCTTTTCCATAGCCATGTTCTCTACCACTCTCCATCAGAACATGATGGTTAGATTTCTCTTCCATATCCATATTTCCACCTATGTGGAAACCCAGTGATTAGTTTATTTGGGTAATCGTTACATTTCATACTTTAGTTTTTAAAGCCGAGTTTTGGTATTCCTTTTTACGATGTGGGTTTCTATTAAAGAAACTTTCGAATAGTAAACCATTTATAATCCCGACGAATTTCGAGGGCGAAATTCATTTTAAGGGGGGTAGAATGTAACAACCCGAGAATTTATGAAAAATATTCTTTTTAATTTTATTAATGTCTTGTGTTGTACGCTACACCAAAAGAAGCTTGCACAACACACCTTCTTGACTTGCCTTGCATTACACGCAATCACGACCTTCCTCGATAGCGTGTGTAATACGCAATACCGAGTTTCACTAAACAACGATATGCTATTAAAATAATATTAAAACTAGCCGTTATGAATAGTAATAACAACTTTTTGAAATTATGTAAATCTTATTTTTCAAAGTGAACTTCATTTTTGGATTCGGAGTATCGAATTTAGCCTAAGGTGAAATTTTGGTACATTTCGGATAACTTTCATATTCTGATGAATAGTGAAAATTACTAAATTTTAGTTAAAAACAACTTTTTCAATCGAAATAATTAATAGTGATAAATTATTAATTTGAGTGGTTTTAAAGTATATTTAGAATATATTTTTACAATTTAATACAATGTTGGTCATTGGATGTAATTTCACATTTAAACTAGACATAAACAAGTGTCAATCTTTTGATAGATATTGTTTCTTAAAAAACACGCTATTTGTTTTAACAGCGGGATTTAATTATAAAATTAATTAATGCAACTTTTATGTTATGAATTTGGTAAAATAGACTTCATTTTTTAATTCAGAATATGAAATATAGCTTGGGATGAAATTTTGGCATTGTTCTGAAAAACATCAATTTTTGATGAATAGTGAAACTACTAAGTGGTAGGTTAAAAACTGAATTTTGCATAAAACTTAATTTTACCGCTTCTGTGAATGGAATTTCGAAAATCCGAGAGACACGGTTAATATCAAGGACTAAAATGTGGTTCAATGAGATGAAAATAATTTTTTGGTGAATAGTAACTTTTTACTTTTTTTACCGTGGTTAATAGTAAATAGGGTAACTAAGGGTAAATATGATATTAATATTACCCTAACACATGTCCTAATTCTATTGGACAAGTGTAATTCGACCAAAAACAAACTTAGGAATAAAATATGACCATTTAGGCCCACTTGGATTAGATTAGGACATTTATTATTAATTTATTTAAAGAAGGGTTAAAATTGTTAAAATCAAAGTTTAATAAGTAAATCATTTTTAATATGGGGTTATACATTAGATAAATTCGATTGTAAATATTAATTAGAAATCTAAAAAGATTTCCTACATGATGGTATTTTATTTTTAATTTTTAGACATCAAATAATTTAATTTATTTATGACACAAAGATGATGCAGTAATTATCTTATTAATGAAATATTGACATAATTGATGTTATAAACACCAACATAAATGTCATTTGAGACTTTTTATGAATTCCACTAATTTTCTAGGTTACTATGATATAATAGTGATGCTCTAATCAACTTGGTTCGAACATATAATTCTGATATGACTTTCACAAAAATCATATATCAAATAGTGTCAAAATTGACACAAAATAGTTTTTAAATCAAATATTATATTATTAATTGTTATTTTATTCCTAAAAATCTATGGTTCGGCCAAATGACTTAGATAAGGATATATATATTAATAATAAACAATTTGGGGTTCGTTTGGCATGTTATAGTAAGTGTATTAACCATATAGTGAAAGAAAACAAAAAGACACGGTAAAAGTTAAATTATTTAACTTAGAGTTAAATCTAATTGATAAGGTTAAAATAATATCCTAAACTTGTCTAAATTCTATTGGTTGATAGTATTTCGACCCATCCCCACTTTATCTTAGAAATAAGACCCTTTGGAACCATTATAAACCGATTTTGACTTTAATATAAAATAATATTTTGAGGTATTCCTAAGGTGCCCCTCTCCTCCCTTATAAAAGGACACCTCCTCCCCCTCCTCCTCACCCCAATTTGAGCACTCAACCTCGGCCAACCCCTGCCAAAATCTCTTCTCCACTTCCCTAGAAACATCCTAGAGGTTCTGGTCTTCCTCAAAGACCAATTCTAGTGCCCTAAGAGGAGGTCTCAAAGAGGCACTTCAAAGAAGAGGTAATTACCGTTACCAATTCTTTCATCTTTATTTCTTCTTCCACTTCTTCTTCTTAGGTTGTTTCATTATGAAGTAATAACATCAGTATCACTCATATACTGATATGTTATTATAAGTATGAAACAGCCCTATTTCACCATCTATCCATCCTACGGAAAAAGAAATCACCGCGCGTGCGTACGTACGGAATACCGTCTCCACGCCGTGGTGTAATCTATTTTCCACCACCACCTTACATGGATGGGTATAATGGTGTAAAGAATAACTATACATAGTTATTACAACATCATATTGATTCTGATATATTGTATAATTCACTCCAATTCAATTCAATACTTATAGAAATGATATCATCGCTCGTGCGTACGTACGGACTACCGTCTCCACGACGCGATGAGATTCATTCTCCATATTAACCATTTAAGAATGATTATAAAGTATATATAAGAAATAATAATGAAATATATGACATTATAAAGCTACTGGATTTATGTATATATATACATATGTATGTCATCTACTTACTTCCATTTCAAGACAATAAGGAAAGGAAAACAACGTTCATGCGTACGTACGGACTACCGTCTCCATGAACGGTGTTTTTCATTTTATTTATCTACCTATTATATATATATATATACTGAATATATATGATATATAAATCATATTTTATATTCTGGAAGTAAGTAAATAATGATATAAGTAATAATGATGTCAAGAACAACAAGTCAAAACACCTACGATAAATGAAATGATTTTACCCAAAACGCTTCTTTAACATGGAATTTACAAAAGAACGGGTAATATAATACCATATATGATATCATAACAATGAATATGATTCTGTAATAAGTCAATGAAATTATTTAAATCATTATACAGGAGGTTCGGACACATACGAAGCAAATCGGACCTAAGGTAAGGGAAATATCACAATCTCATTTTTATCCGAGATTGTTTGTACTTTGAAATTTACTGGGGTATATTTTATCATCCACATCCATGTTTCCTCAATATGTAATGTTATTTACAACAACCTACAATTGTTTAAATCCAATTTTACCCTTTGGTGAGTTTTTAGTAAAAGATATGAAAGGAATCTTTTGTCGTTTTTCGTACGAGGTACTTTTTGACTTTTCCGACAAAAGTACGAAGAATGTTTTTTAAACTTAAACGGCACGAACGGATTTTTACGGTTTTATAAAGCCTTATTTTCATGAAGCTTCCTACAAAAGATTTCATGACTATTTTTAATAAAATCTCTTTCTTTTAAAGTTTCATGATGTTTTGTGAAAAGAAATTGATTTTGAATAAGAAAGGATATTTTCCTCAAGAATTCATTTCAAGTGTTTTATCAAAATTATTTTCCATCTAAGATAATAAAGGGTTCTGTTTCTATCCATATTTTTACATTGATTTGACTATGTTGTGATGGAATTATGTTTATGAATTCCTTTATCTTATATGAATGGTTTTATGATGTCATGTTGTTTAAGAATCCCATTTTTATTACATGGGTTACGCTATGATGTATGGTTTATGATTATGTGGCACACATAAGAAAGGATTCATTATAAGATGGGTGGGACCTATATCTCCCTCCAATGCATTGGGTAAAGATTTTATATCTCATGAGATAGACATGGCTGGAATGGTAGGTTATACCGGTTCAGTGAAACAGGACTGAAACGAGGATTACTCGATTCAGAAAGGGACTTTGTCCACTAAGATAGTCTTGGCAATGAGTCTTGACTAACAAGAAATGATTCTCTATGATTATGTGTGTATGCCACAATGAGTAATGTTTTAAGTTATGATTTCATTTCACTACTATGATTTATCCCATGTTATGAAATTAGGCTCTCTTTTGCAGGTTAAGATTTCCAAAAAATGTTATGTTCTTATGAAAATTATGTGATTGATATTTCTTTTGTTTACCCTTACTGAGCATTTGAGCTCACCCTTTTATGTTTTCTTTTCCCCAGGATATAAAGAAAGGTTTTAGGTAAAAAAAAAGGAAGATCTTTATGGGATATGTTGAAGATCTTTCCCCACGATTAGAAGATTTTATTCCGAGTTTCCAAAGACACTAAACTATTACGATCCTTGTGTGTGTGTTTTTATTATGTACTAAGTATTCCGCAAAAGTAATGTAAAGTCTATGTACGTCAGGCTTCGGGTCTCTACAAGGGTCATATTACTATTCATATTAAAATTAAAAATGATATGTTACTCTTCACCAAAAAAAAACAAGTTGGCTCTATCCCACTCCAAATAACTTACTGATCACAATTGTAGATAACTGTTTTTATTTAATTCAAATAATAGAAGTGGAAAAATTATGTTCAAAGCCTAGTTATAACTATCTACTTAAAATAATGTTTCATGTATTTCAATTTATTTTGAAAACAAAGGGGTGTTAAATTTTCCCCAACTTCTATAAATTATATCCTCATAATTTTATCTACTTATTTATTTACTTATTAAACAAGTGAGGGTACCTTTCAGTCATATCTTTTTTAGACCCCAATTTTTCTTCTTCAATCATGTGGTTTCTCCACAAAATATTTACCTAGTGTACTAGATTATTCTAAAAATCTTATTCCCTTTTATCAGGAATCTGAACTAGTTTCTCTTCATAAGAAAGGTTCTCCTCCAGCTAAACTACTTCTGGACTCAAGATATGAGATAAATCTAGCACATACTTTCTCAACATTAAAACCTAAAAATTGTTATGTACCTAAGATAAACACATATGAAAATATAATTGGTAGGAGAATGATCCAACTCTCTCTGGGATTTCATAAGTTCTAATGAACTATGGTCTTAGCTTTACTTTCCTACCAAATCACATAACACTTTTACATGGTGAGATTATAAGAAAAACATCATCACCTACGTTAAAAAAAGTAATTACTCCTATTGTATTCAAAACATTTCATCCCAATCTGATCATTATTCATGTGTTTATGTATCATCATCACTTTCTCATCCACTTCCTCTACTAATTATGGTCTCATCGACAACCTTTCTCTGACTTCATCCCAAAAAGATGGAGTTTGACAACACTTCCCATACAATTCCTCAAAAGGTTACATCTATATACTAGAATAAAAAATATTGTTATAAAAAACTAAACTAAAGAAATATGATTATCCCAACTTCCTTGGTAGTCTATTGAACAAGCTTGAAGCATATCCTCAAATGTATGAATCATTCGTTATGACTGGCCATTTGATTGGGGATGAAAGGATGTACTAAAATTTAATTTTGTTCCTAATGACTTATGCAGGACCTTCCAAAAGTTATAAGTGACCCTCTCTCTGATACAATGGAAATTATCACTCCATGTAACCTGAAAAATGCTTTGAGGTATAATTGAGAAAGATGATGCAAAAATAGTGGATCTCAAATTGGGTGAAAATGTGAAGATTTAGTCAATCGGTCAACAATAACCCATATTTCAATATTACTCAGAGAAGTCTTTTGTAGTCCCAAAACAAAGTCTATGGATATATTCTCCCTTTTCTACTCTATAACTGGTAAAGGCTAAACAATCCCCTTTGATAACTTCCACTCTACTTTTACCTTTTGACATGTCAAACATTTCATGGTAAAATTAGCAGTATCCCTTTTCATTACATCCCACCAATAATACTCCCAAAGGTCTATGTACATATTAGTACTGCCAAGATGAATAGAAAATAGAGAACTATGAGATTAACACAATAATTTTTTGCTCAACTAGGAATCATAAGGCACACACAACCATTTAAAAAACCTTAAAACACAATCTTCATCAAGGTTAAATTCTTGCAACTTACGCATTTTAACCAATTCCACCTTTTTATATCTCACATTATTCCTTCTACATTTTCTTAATTCTATATGATAACGATGACTTCACTAAAACCTAAAACAAAGGAGAGGTATTTCTTTTCACCAACAACTTATAAGCCAAAATTCATTAACTCATTAATCAAGGGATCATGTTCCAAATAAAACACATTTAATTATGAATGATGTTTTCAACTAAATGAATCCACTACTTGGTTTGATTTTACTTAATAGTAATTAATCGTGAAATCATAATCCTTTTTCAATTCAAGCCATATTATTTTCCTTCTATTTAATTATTTCTAAGTGAATATATACTTTATAATTTTGTGGTCATTATATATTTGATATTTGGCTCGGTATAAATGATGCCTGCAAATTTTCAAATAAGAAATCATAGCTTCCAATTCCAAATCATGTGTGGGATAATTTAACTCCTTGGGTTTTAGTTGTCTTGAATAATACGAAATTAATTTATCATTATTCATCAAAAAATAATCAATTCTCTTCAAGTAAGAATCATTGTATATGGAAAAGTAAACATTTTGGGATGGAACGGCCACAAATAGAGAATTCCCCCATTTCTTCTCCAGTTATTAAAAAAAACATCACATTCTTATGTCCAAAAAAATTTAAACCCTTTTGTGTTAACTTTTTTAGAAGGATAGATAATCATGAAAACGTTTTAACTGACCTTCAGTAATAACCTTCTAATCAAAGAAAATAGTGAATCTCTATAACATTTGTAGGTCTTGGCCATTCATCAACCACTTTTTTGGAGGGATCAACTATTATTCCATTCTTATTTAAAATTTTCCCAAGAAAAGAAATCTGTTACAACCAAAAATCACAATTTCTGAATTTTCCATATAGTTTGTTTCCTTTATGGTTTGAAAAAAATCCCTTATAGTTTTTTCATAATCCTATTTACTTTTATAAAATATCATAATGTCATAAACAAACAAAACTAAAAACATATCCAAGAACTCAAGATATATGATATTCATAAGATCCATGAATAAAGTAGGTGCATTAGAAAACAAAAAAGACATTACAAAAAAATTCATAATTCCCATATTTAGTATGAAATGCTATTTTTGGGATGTCACCCTCCTTCACCATCAGCTCATGGTATCCGAATCTCAAGTCAATCTTTGAAAAGTACTAATCTCCCTGGAGATTATCAAACAAGTGATCAATATGAGGCAAATGATACTTTTTTTTAATAGCGATGTTATTCAAGGATCTATAATCAATAAAAATTCTCATTGAACCATCTTTATTTTTAACGAAAAAAATGAGAAACCCATGGTGAAGTGATAGGATGAATGAAGCATTTATTAAGAAACTCATGCAACTAATTTTTCAATTCAATGAGTTCTATTTGAGCCATTCGATATGGGAATTTTGAAATTTTCTTTCCTTTAGGAACTATGTAATTTGGTAATTAAGCATCCTAATCAGGTATAACACTAGTTAACTCATCAATAAACACGTCAAGATATTCATTTACAATTGGAAATTCCTTAATCTAAACAGTTCCCCTATTTTCAACAATATGAGCAAGATAACACTCATTTCCATATTTCAATAGTTTCTCAGATTCCTAATATTTTATCAATTCTATGGGTTCATTATTGTATAAAAAATAAAAATATTTATTAAAAATAACTTCATTAGCTCTACAGTAAATCATGTTATGATATATAGAAATCAGACCCATTCCTATAATGACATATAACTCTACTAAATAAAACACAAAAAGTTGTGAAGGAAAAGTTTTTCCACTTTCCATAATAGAAATATTATTATAGTTCATTTTTTCTATAGTATTTCCCCTAGTGTTTTAACAATAGTTTTCAGTCTCATTTTTTGAGGTGATATTTATAATTTACAAAAAATACCATTGAATTAAAGAAATGTTCATACCCTATATCCAAGAAAACATTATAAAAATATAAGTAAATGAAGAATGTATCTGATACGGGTTCACTGGATGGCCTCACGTCTGCTGAAATAGTCACAAAAGATATAACTACACCTTTCGGCTCATAGACTCGTATATTTTCATCATTCAGATCTCTCTTTGAGAAAACTTCTACATAATGACGCATTTCACCATATTTAAAAAACTTTACAATTTATTTATCATGATTAGTCCTAAGATCATTTTAATAACAATCTCAGGCCATATTTCTAAACTTAAAAAATGAAAAAAAAACTTCCTAGTTTTGGTAAGTCATTCCCTAGGGTGTTATTACTAACACTTTTCATGAACTATAAAGTAGAATTTCTTACCATCAGATTTATTTGACTGATTCTTACCCATCTCTTGTCATCTGGAAATCTTCTTATCCTTATTTTCAAAGTGAATTTGATACTAAAAGAACTCAATATCTACCCACTCAATACATCAGAAAAGATTCTCCTAACTATTTAATTCATAAGAGGCTGATGTCCTTCGATACCTTGTCTTCAATCCAGAGTAAAAGTGGTTGATTTTTTTAATCATGATCCAGAATAAGATATGAATAATTTCCTATAAGGTGAATTTTTCTACATACATAGCCACTAAATGTTCTTACTTTTTCTTTAATTCAAGTAATTTCATCTCTATCCTAAGTCACAACTCCTTAAGAAAATATTTTTTAAGGAAAAGACTTTTAAATTTATCCAAATCTAAGGAATCAATCTCTTATATCTCTCTGATATTTTTTGACCATTTACCACCACTGATCAGATTCACCATCAAAATGATAACTAAAATGTCTTACCTTTTGATTATCTAAACATCCCATTACATAGAATATATTTTTATGGGATTTAATTCATCATTAATCCACTAATGGGTCAGAAGATCAACTAAAAATAGGAGGGTGTTTCATTATAAAATGTTCTACTATAATTATTTTCCTTTGAAGTATCTCTTGTTGTTCTCTTCCATGGATTTCACCACCATTTGTTGCCTCATTTAGCTGATCCATTACTATAAAAAACTACTCGGTTCCCATCCCTACCATTCTACGCTGCAAATTCGGAAGGATATCGTTCTTTTTGTGCCTCACCACTCTAGCTTCACTGTTTCCTCTATGGAAAACCATTCTGAACAAACATATGTTAGTCTAAGAAACATGGAAATATTTAAATGATATATAATTTTAAATTAATCATAGAGTGACAAATAATTTATGTAATTCTATTAACATCACCCTAGCCCCTAAATTTACCTAATCTATGCCCTAATACCAATTATAAGGAATCCGCCTTATTAAATTACATAATTTTGAATTTTAGTCATAAACTTAATTCCTTTAATATTGGGGATCATTTAAAGTTTATATTTTTGGATAATTGGGATATAAAACATACATAACATTCTACTTTCATATAGAGTAGATACCATAAAAACAGTATTCATTTCATCTGAAATATAAAACTTTTCAAATAAAACATTTTATCTTTAAAAAATATTAATAGAATTTAAATTTGATGCTTTATTTCTCTTACACATCATTTCAAACTTTGAAAATAATTTAAAAACTAGGGATGGTCACAAAAATCTCAGAAAGTGATATAGAAAGGGGAAAAACATTATTCCATGAATACTTGTAACGTATGAAAACATTTTAAAAAAGACATACTTGTCCCCCATATAAACTTACTTTTAGAAACTTGTGATTTCCATGAGATTTCCCTAAAACATATATAACATAAATAGAACCATAAAGGTATATTGGGGAATTTTGTACTTATATTGTTACCCTTGCAGCTACCTTAGGATTTATAACCATCATGGCTACCTCACAATATAACCCTCATGACTACCTTACTAAAAACTTTTTTAAACGTCCTATATAATAGTTAAAGGGGTGTTATTAATATTTCATAGAAACATATTAATGTTTATAATACCTTATATGATAATTTCATTAAATAATTTCACCATTTAATTTTTAGTATTTTGTTCCTTCTTTTATTTTGGGTGTGTTCTTTACTTGATTTCCATGGCCAGTTTGTATTTGATTATATTATCATATATAAATTATATCACATAAGTGGAATGAATTGGTATTAATATGTTTCCAAAATATTTAATGATACCATAATTTTTTTTATCATATATGATGATGGATCATTAGATAACACATTAATGATATTTTTTTAGATCATTTTTGGCAGTTCCTCGATAATCATGAACTTGTTTCATTGTATAATTTAATATAATTTATAGAATTTAATTAATGAACATAAAATAGGTTAAAGAATACACTTTACATTCTATTTCAAACATTAAAAGGGTTTTATGACCATATTTGATGGAATTAATGGAAATTAAAAACACATCGTCCACGATTTTGGAAAATCAGCACATCGTAGACCCTATTTTTTTAGAATAATAGGGAGAGGAAAGGAAGAAAGATGATGAATTTTATATATAAACATGATAAAATATATAATACATAATATTTTTTAGATTTAATACCTTCTCGATAAGGGGAGAGTAATAGAGTATAATAAAATAATTGAATTGAAAAAAAATCACAGAAAAATCTAGAGGATTCTAGCCTCTTGATCTCTTCTCATTATGATCCTCCTCAAGGCCTTTGGGTTTGGCCTTTTGGTGATACCATTAGGTCTTGTATGTGGGGAAGAGAATTGGGGTGGGGATTTGGTATAAATTAAACAATTCTCTATGCTTGACTTGCGTGAGAGGAATAGGGGAATGAATGTGGTATATATAGTGGAGTAGAGGAGGGATTTTACATTATTTTATTCATTGTTTTATTTTTTTCTCAGGAATATCTATAGTCTTGAATCATGTGACCAAAAAATGTAATAATTTCATTTGTTTTCAAAATAAGTGAGATTACATTAGCATTGTGTCACATATGATGTAGTGGAACAAGTATTTATCATTTATCGTAATTTATTATATTTTACTATTCAACAAAAATTCCACAATTTCAAAACAATTCCAAAAAGTTCACCATAAAAATTTTTATATGTTTATAATTCAAAAATGAACACCATTTTTTAAAAATAATTTTCCAAATATTATTAATATATTTTTCAAATTATATCATAATCTATTCAAAAATAACAATTTTAAATCTATAACTCGTTTTAACACCTTAAAAAAGTAATCAACATCTAATTATATTAAAACCTTAATAAAATAAAATAATATTCTTATTTAATATTCATAAGGGTCATATTACTATTCATATGGGTCTGTTACTATTCAAAAAAACATGTTGGCTCTATCAGACTCTAAATAACTTACTAATTACAACCATAGATGGCCAGTTTTTTAAATTCAAATCATAGAAGCAGAAACATTATGTTTAAAGGGTAGTTATAAATATCTATTTAAAACTAAGTTTCTTTCATTTAAATTTATTTTCAAAAGCTTGGGGTGTTACAAATCTATTATCCAAGCACATGAACCAGAACTTAAATGACAAAACATGCATGAAAAAATGAAGTAGTTAACTGTTGAAACAATGGTAATAATAAAATATTGTTATCAAACTGGTGATAAGATAACATATAATTATTATATATAAAATAATAAATATTAATATCATTATGTTATATGTTAACAAAATTATTTAAACCATTACACTGGAAGTTAAATCATGTTCAACTAAATGAAAGTGCAAGGTAAGGGTTTCTCATCTTAATTTTATTTTTATGAGACAAATGTCATATTCACCACATATTTATTTTTTATGGTGTCTTTAATGAATCTTTGACATATTATATAATTAATATCTTTCTCTTATTAGAATTTACAATTTATTATTAGGTTATTTATTTCATGGGAATGAGGAATCAACAAAAAAAGAATTGGTAATTGTTTATTTGACAATCTCTACATTATTATGGATTATTTATATTTAAATCCCCGTAAGGGAATAATTATCTTCTATGTCCATGTTTTATAAAAGTGTTTTTAAAAATATTTTTAATTAATTTCAATAATTTTTTAATTTAATTTTTAACCATGTATTAATTTTAAAAAATATTTTGAAATGAATCGTTTTGTCATTTTACAAACGAGGTACTTTGTGACTTTTTAAAAAATATATAAAAGGAATGTTTTTTAACTTATACGACATCAGATAATTTTCTCACTATCATCATGCATTTATTTTAAGATTCTTAATTTTTATGTTTACAATATTCTTTTCGATTAAAATGTTTTCTTCATATTTTGGTAGTTTCTATTTAAAAGTGAAAAAAAATTACTCTAAAATATTTTTTAAATATTTTTATAAGTAATTTTTTTCATTAATGAAAACAAGCCTTTGTTTTATTTATTAACTACTTGGTATATGTTTTATTGATAAGTTACCTAGAAGAATTCAATTACTTGTGATCATTGGATATTTCATTTCTTTTAAATATCCATAATATTGTATCATGGATATCATTATTACCTAAGCAGTATGCCATTTCTATATATAGTTGTACATTTTAGAAGTATTTTATTGACTGGGTAATTATTAAAAAAATCCATATTCTTTACTTAATATAGATATTTCTTGATAATTCATATTAATTCATGAATTAAATAAATCATTTCAATATAAGAGGAATGTGTTGGGCATGCAGCAAAGGCTGGGCCCCATAATTCTATAGCCCCTCAATGCATCGATATGTCTCATAACACAAATTAGTTGTCAAAATTAAATGGTTAGTTACCCATAATGATTAAACTAACTTTTTAAATGTCATTATAATATAGACACCATGAAATTTGAGATTATGGCATCCAATATTAAGCATTTATATTATTAAAAAAAATTATTCTCAACTATGAGATTTTTACTATAATATTTCCCATGGATTCATATTGTTCACAAGTTATTAACTAAATGGTTTTTTTTTCAATTATATATATTTTTATATTGATTTTTTTATCTTCTCATGATATAAAAGTTATTAATTAATTGAGTTGTGGTCATCTATTTACCTTTTCATTCATACTATACATTATTGAATCAAGATAACTTTCAATGTATGTAACCCATACCCAGTATTTTAGCATACCCTTCTTTTCATTCCATTCCCAAGGATATAAAGAATGATATTATGAATAATATCAAGGATGAAATATTATTTTAATTCTATTTATTTTACTATTTCCTTTTTAATATGGGAAACATGTATATATGTGGTTCATCAAGAATAATATGTTATTCAGACCTTTGGGAAGAAGTTACCTATATATAGAGTCAATGTAACAAATTAACCACTAATTTTTTACTACTGTAATTATGATATTTAAAGAATTAGAATTCACAACCAACCTATGAAGCTCCTCCACTTCATTACTCAATCCCAACTATATACTGTGAGATGCATGTTAAGGATCCATATTTATAAATTATAGTATATGTAATTATATATAATATAGTGGTTTTGTACATAATCCTTTTATTTAGGCAGATAAATTTGGTGTGATGATAAATGATGTTATTGATTCAACTGATTTAGTTTCATTACATACTGGGGAGGTTTACACCATTGGGTAAAGTCTGGGTCATTTTTTAATCAGGCTATCTCGCCTTGTTCATTAATTTTCATATCAGCTATTTATTGTTTTTACATTTTTATCAAATTTTTATTTAATATTAGTTCAAATATTTTATCACATGTACCTTATGTTATAGTATCTAAATTTTTTTTGACCATTTTAAAGGAAACAAAAGTTTTAGAGACCAATACAGTTATGTACACCGCATATTTCCTAAGGGATAAAAAAAATCAGAAGTTAATTATTTTATGATAGATATTTGTTAGGAGTTTTTGATGAATGATGAAATATATGGGAGACACTATATGTTAATAATATTTTTCAAAAATATAATATATATTTTTATTGGGGATGATCCTTCAATAAATATGATATAACAGTTTTCTAAGTAAATAAATATCAATATCAATTTTAATTTTATTAATATAACATCAATTAATGTGATTTAATTTATTATATGACTAATTATATATCTATATAGTAATTATATAAAAATTTATATATCTTACTTTTATTGTTTTATAGATATAAAAAATATTTAAATAGTTGTGAAATACCTAAATAGTCCTACCAATGTTGAATTTATATCTGAAATATTTCATATTAGTGATATTCTTCCATTCCTTGATGGGTAATAATAATTATATAATTACAAAATATTATTCATTTGAATCTCATTAATTTGGGAAATTTTAATTTTAGTAGACATGGAATGTTATATGTATTCATCCCAAAATAAGGAATAATATATTGATTACGATCCTTAATGGATAAAGTTCAATAAATATTTAATGCTTTTATAGAGTCATAAGTTTTAGTCAACCTTATTATTTATTTAATATTTAATTTTCTATTTTACTTATATTTTGGTAATATCAAAATACAAAAAGGCAAGAAAGGTGTTTCCTAGAGTTCACATAGGTAAAAGGAGGAAAGATAAATTTAATTTTGTGCCATCATGTGTATATAAATTTTATATTAGTTAATGAAACTTTTAACTTTCAAATATTTAAAATGTTTCTTAATTTGAAATTGTTGTTTCAATACCAAAATATGACCACGAAAAGGATGTGTATAATGTATTTATTATATTTTATTATTCATTTATGAGATTATAATGACTAGAGAAATGATATATATTCATAGTGTTAGTTTAATTATAGGTATTATATTTTATTCCAATATTTTATTTTCTTAATATTATAATACTTTTAATTTTTTTATCTTTTTTATGAAACTACATTGTAGTTTGCAAAATACCTTGATCGACATTGAGGATTATTCACATAATATGATATTTTTATAACTAATTTATATATGTTTACTTAATATTTTATTTTATGTGTATTTTATTTTTAAGTTAAAGTGTAATTTAGTTTAAAAGGACTATTAATCTATAATATGGAGTTTCGATTATTACTGGTATCTTTGTGAAACAGCCCCAGATATGCACTATTGAATTTGGTTCTAAAAACATTACCCTTACATTTATGGTTCAATATAAAAAAACATGGCCAAATTTTTTCATCCAAAACATACTAAATTAAATTAAAATATTATATCACTTACATACCCAAGGGCCTTATAGTTTTAAGGTTATAAAGAATTAAGAAAACTATTATATAATAATACCCTTTTCTTCAAATGATTATTATTTCCACTATACTCACCTTTTCTTATATAAAAATATGTCCTCAACATATCCCATTAAATTCTTCTAAACATTAAACATTTTTGAACATAAATAATTTAACATCATTATTCATAACCAGGTGAAATTAAAATATAATAATACTAAGCTCAAACACTCAGTTAGGGTAAACATAAGCATTAAAATTTGGATTTCATTAGTTATAATAAGATGAGAATAATGGAATTATGAAACAATCAGACTCCATTTTCATTACATATGACAATAATTTCCCATAAATACTTGTATCATTTTTTACGAAACATGTCATAAGGATTTACCCAAGGAAATATTCATAAAAATCAATAATTGTGGGCCCTGTGATGTTAATCATGATCAAATTAAACATTGAAAACTCATAGAGAGCATAAATTAGACATATTAATATCTTGGAACATTATTTTCATAACTCATGTAAGAAATAACTACAGCCCAGTTAAATATATATGATAAACCACTGGATTTATCTCCCTCTTCCATGCCTTTGAAGAAAATAAACTTTACCCAATGCATTGGGGAGCTATATTAGAATTTACCATTCATATAATCTGTATCAGTCTCACCCATTCATATAGGCTATAATGGGCTCCACTATTTATATAGGTTTCTTCATACTCACTAATTCATATAATTTTTATTGATCCCACCTATCATCAGAAATTATGTGTATATACTATTCATGTATAAAACATTTAGAATCCTGAACTTTTCAATATAATAAGAATGAAAAAACTATCATTCCAATACTTCTTGTTTAATTCATAAAAAATATATCATCGAAATCCATCAGGAGAAATAATATGTAGGGTTTCAAAGTATCGTAATCCCATTGAAGAATATGAATAATTAAAAATGATTACATAGAGAAAAATACATTTGAAATAACATTTAAATCTTTTTTTTGAAATGATGGGAAAATAACATTTTCATTAGGTAATATATTATAAAAATTTACAAAATATTGGAAAAAAAATTTTACTTGAAAATAACAAAAAAAATTATTAGAGGGAATCCCCAAATAAATTAATTATCCTGGTTTAGGGAAAATTTATTCATGTTTTAAATGTATAAAATAAATATTCCTTTCAAACATTTTGTAAAGAGATCCACAAGTGACCCATGAGAAAAAACATTAAGAAATTTTATTTTAAAACATTTTAGAATAAGGTAAAGAATCATGTAAAATAATGTTAGGGAATAATTTACATCTATAGAATAAAATTCTTTAAACATTTTAGAAACCAACTGTCTGTTAGAGAAAGAATCTCCATATAAAAAAAGATACCAGATTTGCATCACTTATAAATAACTTTCATGATGTTTCTTTAATCAATTAGGGGGAAATGAAAATTAAATACATAAAACATAATAAAAATATAGTAAAATAAAATATATATTTCTCTATAAAATATTGGTAAATTATTTTCACTAATGGAACTTTGAACACAAAAAATCTCAAAAATAAAAGAGATTGTAAAATAAGGCCTTTACTACTATGGTAAATTTCAAATCAAAATGTATTGAAATAAAGAATATGATATCGCTTTATAAATAAAAAAATTCCTGAACTAATATGTAAAAATTATTTCAATAAGAATGAATTACACCATATAAATAAATCCTGGTGTATAACATGAAACATGTCTCAAGAAAAAGATATTGATACAATGAAAACCGTTACAAATATCATAATTGGTTAAGGTATAATTAATCCAAAACATGATTATGTGAAAATTTATAAATCCAAATAAAATAAGATTAAATAAATATTAAAACATATTATATATAAATACACCCTTAACCAGGGAATAACAAATTCGATGAAGTTGATGTTTAACCCAATAAATGGAAGTTGAGTTAAGAAACATCTTACCACTTTGTTATATCATTTCAAATATACTTGGATGAACAAATTTTAATTGGAAATTAAATTTAATTTAATTTTGAATTACTTGTGATATAACATTTAAAATATCATTATATAAAGCACATAAAGTAAATTAAGAGTATAAAATTAAAATATTCATGAATGAAAAAAAATTGAGATGAAATAGCTTACCTTGAGTCGAAACATGTTTTGTATATAAATTAACACCTTTATAAAAAAACATATATGAGTTATCTTACTTCATAATAAAGTTTCATAGGTTTATTACCATATCCTTAAAATATTAGTTTCATTTATTCTAGTAATATATTTAATTAATTAATATATTATGTTCCCATCAGCTGTTTTCAAGATGTTCAATTCATAAATTCAAAATGGATTTCAGGTATTGAACGTAGTAAAAGGAGTCATTGTTATATCATATCAAAAATAATAATGATTAAATAATTAAAATTTTTATTTATTAATTATAATTTTAAAACAAACAATGAAATATGGTTATGAAAAAATATTTACATTACAATTAAGGAGGTGATAGGTCATACATACACAAGCACAACTTTTCCATTTTTTAACGAATGTGTTGAAAATAAGAAAAATTATTATTTTAAATTTCAATAATTATTATTATATAAATAATATAATTTTATTTATTTAAATAAACATATATATAACATCCATGTGATGTGGTTATTAAAAAGGAATTGCATTGCTTCGTGGAGGTGGTAATCCACAAATACGTATGACCAATATTAACATTTTAATGATTAATGATAATATATGAAGTTATATGATAACATATATTTATACAGATAAAATTATGCCATTAATATCGTATTTATATAATTATACATTAATCCATTCATTATAACAATACATGTGAGGAGGTGATGGAAAACGAATTACATTGGTTCGCAAGGAGGTAGTCCAATATACACACGAATGATTGATCGATTTATCATTTTATAGAATAATGAGATTGATATAAGATATTAAATTAACATAAAAATATAATTATTTTTATAATAAAGGTGTTATTTTCTCGTCATGTTTGAATAATATTTCAAAGAGGTACAAGAAGAAATAAATCTAAAACACTCAGTTAAAAGATATACCTTTATTAGAATAACATCCTTTGAAACACACCTTAATACCTATAAAGTTAGTATTATACCAAAAATAAGAAAAATAGAATGTGGGAAGAAATGTTAGGAAGGTATTTGGGTATGTATTATCTTAGATATAGCGCTAAAATGGTGTGAGAGAGTGGTGACAAGCTACCTTTTTATAAGTTAGGGGCGGGTCAATCATCAAATTTCTTAATGAATTAAATTAATATACACTAGTTTTCGTGGAAATGACTCCAAATTGACATAATTTCAATATTAGATAATTGTGGGTAAAAATAAAGTCATCCAATAAAAATTTTAGAAATTTAGATGATGTTTTTACCATTATCTGTTTGATTTAACCCCCCTACACCCTAAACCTTTTGACAATTACCATGATATCAATGGTCTGTGTATTAAAGGAGTCATGAAAGTTAATATAAAATAAATTGGGCAAAAAATGAATTTTTTTTATTTTCAAATATATTATTTTTACATGGTCGATGATATTTTTTTTGGAATTTTAAATCATTTAATAAAATAAAGTATATTATAACATATCATTAATTTAAATTTGTAAAATATTAAATTAATTTGAATTAGAAAAAACATGAAAAATGGAATTTTAATATACTAATTTGAATCATATAAAGTATTTTATACTGATTTAGAAAATTCATGGGATATTAATACTCACTCAAACAATATTAGATTTAGAGTTTTTATAATATTTTACTTAATTTTTCCACTACATGAACAAGTGTTGTGTTAGTGATTCATAAATATATAATGTAATAATTTAACAACTATAATTTAAAAATAAATTACACAGAATAAAAATAATTTATCTTTAAAATAACTACTTAAAACCTAAGATAATTTACTTTTACCCCATAAAAATATTATAGGTTCTAAAACAAGAGAGTGAATGTTTTCCCTTTGTATTGACATAAAATAAAATAAATGTTATAATCCACAAAAAGTGGAAATAAATTGACAAATTATTTATAATTTTATTCTCAGGACCCAAAAAAAATTTATTAAATGAAATAAATACATGTTTTGGACACATTTTATGCTTTTTCTCTAAGTTAAACAACATTAAATTCATTTTAAAATAACTGTGATAATTTAATGTTTTTCCATGATAAATTAATTAAATGACCAAAGAAATGGTCCTTCTAACAAAATTTTGTAATTATTATTCAAATTATTTTTCTATTTTAATATGATAAAATAATAAAGGTTTAATAAATCTCTTTTAATATAAGAACATTAAATTTATGAAAAAAAGTTTTAGGAAAATACCATATTTTAGAGAAATAATCATTTCAACTTAAGGTAAAAATAAATTGGTATTTGTGAATTTTTTAGGTTAAAAAGGGAATTTTTATACTTATGGATCAATACCAAAACAAATGGAATCTTCCTATGATTCCATTAAATCTATATACCCAAAAATATTTTCTAATTTGAATAATATATAACTTATCTTTGTAAAATTCAAAATTAGGTTCTCAATATAAAAATAATATTTAAAAAAATCAACTCATTAAGAATAAATTTAGTGAAAAAAATTCATAAAAAAGGATAAATGAAAGTTCTAGGGTTATTTTAAATTTTTACCCAATAGTTCTATTATTGTTTACCCCATTTTTCTCTTTATGGATGTGATAAATTTTTTAATGATTACTATTCAAAAATTCTAAAAATAAATGGGACATATTTATCAAATATAAACATCTTAATAATAAACATGGGATCAATTTTTCAATATTAATATAATATAAGTGTAAGAATTTAATTTTAATATTAATTTTTAATATACCATGAAAACTGTTTTTGGAAAAATGTGTTTTTAATCAGAAAAATAAACATATACCAAAAGAAGGTATAATGATGATTATAATTTAATTAATTAGATTATAAATATTTAAATAATAATTATCTAACTTTGATACAAAATCAAAATAATAATGAGTATTATTAATGAAGTTAAGTGGATATTTTATGTAAATTAGTATTTTTCATTGTTAACAGAATAATCAATCTTTTCTAAAAAATCCAAAAACTTCACCCACTACTAAATTTAATATTCTGATTTAAATTGTTTTATAATTCTTAAAAAAATCCCATTTCTCAATTTCTTTAAAATTAATTATATTATCCACACATAAAAGTAAATAATATATTTTGAATAAAACATGTTTTGTAGCATAAGATGACTACTTAAAATTTGAGAAATTATTTGTTAAAAATTAATCAATACTTTCTTATTATATAAAAACATTAGAATTTTATTTCTTAATATATTTATTAATATTCATACTTAATAATTTAATAACTTCATTATAACATTCACATTTAAATAATAATATTTTATTGTTTGTTTAATCTTGTTGTTGAATTTTGTATGCACTATTGAACAAATGTTCTTTTAAGATATCAATCTATTACATTCTCTCCACAAATAAATTGTTTCCATGAAATTTGATCAAGAGACTATTAATGAAGGGCATGACATTTTAAAACACCTTATTTGAAATAAGACATCATAAAAATGTTTGATAAAACAACCCTTTGAAGAGAAGGAAAGGGAAGTAGGGTTTACATCTGGAATAAAACATATCTAAGTCTAAGTGTTATAAAATATTTGTGGTAAATGAAAATATAGACATGGTGGAAAAAAATTCGAACTTACCTTGATATAGAACTCTCTTATGTGTCCAAAAACAGTTTGTTATGAGATATCAAGTGCACCTCCCCATACATCAAAGGCTTTCGACTAATAGTGTGGTGTTAAATGTATAGTGGGGATACTAACCCCTTGGTATGAAGTGTCATAGAAGTATAAATAAACCATATAAATGAAATTATATACATATAGGAAATAATCAATAAAACCCAATATAATAATCCAATAAATAATAAATTAATGATGCCATGGCATGCTGAAATGAAACTAAACTTAAATCTAGAAACAATTAAAATAAAATATTAGAAGACTCAAAAAATAGAATAAAATTTCCCAAGTCTTAAAACCCATGTAATTATCACGTCTAAAATCTGGCCCATCCAGCAATAAAAAAAATAAACAACAAGTTTCTTTACCCTTTTCCAAAGAAATATCCACATAGACTGCTTGGATTTCAAATGGAGACCTGAATAGTATGTGAGTAAAACTCGAAAGGATGAAATTTCCATGCCTAAGAAAACCAACCTGATAATAATTACATTAAATAAAGTGATAAAGAGATGTATTAATTAATTAATAATTAATAAAATACACACCTCAACATATTATGGATCTACACCGGAATATCCCAAATCATGTATTACAACCATGCCAACCTAAATCATGTAACCACATTAAAATAACCAACTTCAGTTCCATGGAGAAATATCTATGATCATGTCTTATGACCATTGCAACCACCACCATCTCATGATTCAAGACAAAGTTCCGTCTTACCCGACACCTGACACAGTCTGTTGCATGGCCCAAAGGGAATTCACAATCAGCATGGACTGGAAACTAATTCTGGGGTATCACAATAATCACGTGGAATGATTTCACCCCATTGAATAGTCATAAATAAACAACTATAATAAATAAACCAAAACTGAACAATCACATCCAAACATGGCCTGACAATTTTTTGTTTCATGGTTTGACAACTTTATCCAAAAACTAAAAATACTACAAGTAAAAGAGAACCATGATACCAACTCAACAACCTCCACGTGATAAGAGACACATGTCCCCCAAGCCACCACCACCAATACCTGCAAGAAAAATAATCTCTAGAAATGAGATCTTTCATTATCCCACCCCTTTCCTTTAGCTGATTCAAACATAGAACAAGTTACACATACACCATTTGGCGTATATAAGGTGTGATCCAAATCCCATAAGGATACCCTACAACAAAAGTTTTCATTCGATAAATATTATATGATAAATTAACATGATTTTTTTTTAAACAATTATAAGAAAATATTTATGGAAAACATTTTAAGGTAAAACATTCTCTGATTTTGAATTAACCAATAAGGTACCTCGTATGTCGAAAGTAAGTATGATATCACAATTGAATACTCTTTCACGTGAAACCATTATAGGCTTTATCTCTAGTGGGACTCTAGATATAACTTATCATGGTGAAATGTGGTATAATAAACATGACCAACCAAGTCCTCTTGCATGATCCATTATATGGAAGAAACATCCAAAATTCTAGTGGTCCGCAAACATCATAAATATTTATTTAGTGTTATAATTGTCAATACTATAAGGTAAATTCAGGCTAAAGCCAGTTCTGAATCACTATAATACTATTCCCAGTCCCACCAACTAGATACCTAGGCTTCACTTCGTGCTTAATTTTTAATCCACATTCCACAAGGATCACAAAAATTCCCATACATGTATTCCAAAAAATATAAACAAACATGTTAAGACACATTTTCAACACCCAAGCCCCATTTTTAAATCAAACGCACACCAAGTCCTCTCCACAACATGTTTTTAATAACTTTAATAATTTATTAAACATATTTCATAATTTTTAAACACATTTAATAATCACAACAAGTGTCCACACATGAAACACACCAAATTTCATTTTGAAGAACCATTTTGGAGCCATATACATATCAAACCCCATTTGAAACAAAACACACATCAAATTCATTTCAAAAAAGGTGTCAAACCATCTAATCATTCTAAAATAAACCTTCAAGATAAAAAAAAGGAAGAAATTTTGAAACACACATGGAACGTAGCCCATTTCATTTGTAAAGGCATTTTTCAACAGCATTACACCATAAATAATTTTAAAAACTTATTTCACACCTCATGTATATAAAATGGAACATATAAAAGAATAAAATCATGAATATTAAAATAACTAAATGTTGTTTAATCATAGAACCACCTACCTAAAGTGATGAAACTCCTATAATCTGGTGGAAACCCACAACTGTGCCTTAATTGAACCCTATAAAGGCAATATTAAACCATATAAGTCAATATTAAACCTTCAACATCATGATATAACCCTAAATCGGACACCCAACCAATAAAATATATGAAACCCCAAAGAAATAAGGACAAACCCCTAGAAGAGAGGGAGAAACCAAGAAAGAGGGAATTACTTCAGAAATCACGGAGTAATCTCATCAAATACAACAATGGAGAGGAGATCCAAGGGTGACAAGGGGATGGGGAGAGGTACCTAGATTTTTGAATCCAGAATGGAGAGGAGAGTGGTGGATTTGGGGTAAAAATAAACATGTTTAATATGGTAAAAGACCAGATTTTAATGACCTGGACATCACACAAAGCTAGTATACATGGTTTCTCAAACCATGCGGTGACCATTCACACATCTCTAATTAAGAGGCACCTACCTAATAGTTAAACAACACAAAATAAATTACTATTTAGAAGCTGAGCAGTAGATTTTATCTAAAAATACAACTAACTATATTGTTACCAGGAGAACCGACCATAGTTTGGAAAACCTTTGACCAACAGTGAGAATCAATTTTCCAACCCAAAAACATGCATTATCATGAAAAATTAAAGTGGGAACTCATGGAAATGTAGTAGAATGAAAATTTAAAAAATTAAATACCTTAAAATTCAAACATGTCACACCTGAAACTCAGAGAAAAAACAATATCCAAAAATGAGCTGTGATAAAAAGTTAAAATGAAAACTCAGGTGTGGAAATTCTCCCCCACAAATGAAACTTTCTTCCCCTAGAAATTAAACCCAAGGATTGATTAGAGAACAAAACAGATACTCCCCCAAAACTTGAGGATATTCCCATAAACATTAAATTAAACAAATAAAGAACAATATAAACAAAAAAATTGGTTCAGAAGTTTAAACTTAGAAGACCAGAATGCTCTCCCTACCATACGCCTTCTACCCCCTGAAGCACAAGACTTATACTGTTAATCGAATAACAAAAAAGGAATCATCATATATGTATACTAAAACCTATCATTAAAAACACACCTCAAATGTTACCAACCAAAATTCATACCACTTATCAAAGGAAATTTTAAGGTTAAAAGATAAATTTTTCTTTTCGTGATTTAGACATTCCCATTTGGTACACTCTAAAAGACCCACATTTAATCAGAAATTAAACATAGAGATGAAATATCTAAACAAAATTTCGCAATTAAAATTTAAACCAGAGATTGAACTAGATGATCAAAATTAGATTTTGAACTAGATCCCCTTCCATGAGAAAAACCACACTAACCAACAATTGGAAGAAACCATAATGAGATTCATGGTGGGCATCTCGGCCATTTAAGAAATTATAATCATAAAGTGATATGGGAAACCCAACTTTGGATAACCAACAACATTCTACCAAAACCAAAAAAAAAACTCTAACACAAGGGTGGAACTCAATGAGGGATACACAAACCATTGATAGGTTTAAAAATTTAGCTAATTCACAACGCTTACCCAAAAAGGATAAAACAATGAAGATTTGCATTGGAAGAGGCTCAACCACTGGAATTTCAGCTACACAATACCACCCTTTATATTTGTAATCAAAGAGGATATTTAAAACCACATGTTTCATAATGATAAAATGAGTCCTTCGTACCACTACCCAAAAAATAAGACATTTCCAAAACAATGGAGTTATAGTATAGAAGCTTGAACAATCCACATCTAAAACTAGTGAAAAAATGGAATAAGGTCCCTCACACCCCATGTGATTCTTGAATATGCGCAAGCATAATTATGGGGCCTATTAATAGAGCCATATTGTTTTAAACATCCCCTACCTTACATTCAATCGAGGAATATACCTGATTAGAATTCCTTATTTTAGTGCCATAAGCCTCCACAGGTCAATCCAGGCATAAAAAACTAAACATAACACACCATGGAACTCACTTCACCCCAAAAAGGGACCTCAATGAGAAAGGGATTCAAGGGAAAAATACACATCATAATATTTCACCAATATTGAAGAAAAATGAAAAACGACCACCACATGCACCTTTATTCAAATTAACAAGATCCAAAATTTCTAAATAGAAAATGTACATCTGTCATAACATAAGTTCTTTGATGATTCCACATAATTTGATATTCCTTTTAAATGGAATATGAACCCATAAAACACCACCAGACACTAACAAAACAAGTGACATAAGCATTATAAAGGGAGGGACCATAAACTAAACCCAAAAAAGACAACTACACCTACAAAAGGGTAGGTTTGTCTTCGAAGTGGTGGAATTATCTCTATGAAACCTCCTAGAAAAACATCAGTAGAACCGATCACAGTGACATAAATATCCATAGGTACGACAGGACTTTGGAGCATTTGGACATGAAAACCTATTAAGACATGATCTTCTACACTAATGGAAAAACAAGATCCCATTACCAAAAGAAATATTTTAAATAACTATAGGTCTTTCATACACTATGTCCAAAAACAATAGCTTCATGCCACTTTCCATTCATATAATTTTCCCATTACTATTTCTAAACTGGACCTTCCTGCTTAAAGGTTGAAAACAACCCCAATGAAAAATAAGGTAACCCAATAAAATATGTTTTCTTCTGATTCCTCCTATATCTGCTCTTTCGTTTTAAGTCGATCTTCTTACACAAAATAAGAGGGGTGGATTCCATTTCAAAATCCTTATAAAGAAGTACTTATGTTGATCAACTGGATGGTTTCCCAAATATGATGTTGTATTTGGAATATTCATCATATCATTGTGGGTATGTGATCTTCCTAATCAATAAAACAAAGAACTTCATCGATCCAAAACATACCCTAGACGAACACAAAATACCCAGAGGGAACCAACTCAAAGGATTCCCAAAAAAATTTCAAAAGAAATCTCTTACCAATATTTCAAAACCAATTCATCAGCAAGAACTCAGACATAAAAATACAATAAACCAGAAAAATAAACCTCACAAGAAACATTCCCAGAATCACAATAAGACACACTAATTGACTACCGGTTATCAAAACATCACATCTTCTCTTAAAAGCACTTTTGGAAAGAAAAAAACTGGGTGGGTTGCACTCTCTCCAACAGTATCATAGAGAGCCCCACACATGCTTATTCTAATGCCATGATAGGCAAAAATCTAATTTCTTACACATATCCATGGATTTTTCCACTCTTATAAACACCAAATGTAAAATAAAATTACCAAGAAAACCATTAAAACCATACTTTCAACTTTTAAAAATTCATTAAACCCTTCAATAGTTCACTAAACACCAAATTGAAAAGTTTTTAAAACCTTCCAAAACCACGTTTCAAAGACCGCTAACAACCAAATTAAAACCACTTTAAATTGTCACAATTTTTTTTTAAAAATACTGACCATTTAAACAAAACTTATTTTCAAACTCTACACATAAAACCACTTCATATTTTAGAAAAATTGAATCCCATGGATTTCATCCAAAAATTCAATTCATCTCATTTGAAAATTGTTTTAGCACTAAAAAAATTGCATTCCCTCAAAACATAATTTGATTAAAAAAACATATTCTTATTCAAAATATTTTCCAAAAATACTTTGGGAAATTAAATTTTGTTTTTCAAAAAATCCAAATTCAAAAAACCCATGGATTTGAATACAAAAAACATAATTCCTAAAAAAATCATTCCTACATTACCCAAAATCAATTAGTTGATCTAATTCCCCATTATTAAAAATATTAATATCTTCTTTAATATGAATTTTAGTCTTTCAAGAAAACAATTTGGATAAAAAAACATGTTTAAATTATAAAATTCAAAATCTTGAAAAAACAAACTCCGTTTTACCCCAAAAAAATAATCTTTTTAAAAATACACTTTCCAAATATTTCATTAAAATTGTTCTGAAAACTTATTTTTGAACTTCCCAAAACCACACCATTTCCTTTTTAAAATCATATTTTCATAATTTTGAAACATGGATCTTCAAAATAATTTTCATAATTCAAGAAGTCACACAACTATTATCAATGGAAATCAACTTCCAAGGGGTGACTCGGTCATATAGTTAGAATTCAAACACCAATCAAACCATTGTCACAGAGAGTCTTCTAGGACCTTTTCAAAAGATCCATTTGTCTTTCCATGCACTATGAGCTCACAGAGATCACTAGCCCTACTCCACATTCCTTTATTGAACATCGAATAATTCATGAGAACCAAACTAGTCTAATGAAACCCGACTTCTCATGAAAAAATGATTACCTCAATGAGGTGTGCATCCCAGGCACCCCACTCATATGTAGAAATTCAATCCCTGATAATCCTATATCTATTCTATCTGTACTCATCCCAAATAACAAAATTGAAAAGGGTGTAAGCTCCTCTAAAACCATATTTTCATGAACCATTACGGTGTCATCTTACTCGACACCCGACATGGCTTGTGGCATGGCCAGAAAGGCATTCCTGATCCATATGGGCTAGAAAATAGTGCAAGGGTTTCAAAATATTCATGGGGAATGAATTCTCCCATGAAAATAATCATAAACAGCTAATTATAATAAATAAACCAAAACTGAAAAACCACAACCAAATAGGGAATAACAATTTTATGGCTCATTATTTTACAATTTTACCAAAAACTAAAAGTACTACATGAAATTGGGTACAATAAGACAAACTTAACAACCACTCTCTGACAAGAGAGACATATTCCTTGATCTACCACCACTGTCACCTTCAAGAAGTAGAATCTATAAAAACTGGATCCACCACTACCTCACCTCTTTCCTTTAACTGTGTCAAACATATAACATGGTCTACTTACACACAATGGTGTATGTAGGATGTGAGCCGAAGCCCAATAGTTTTCCACCCAGAAAAAGGTTCCATACTATAAATATTTTAAGATAAATTAACATGACTGTTTTTAAAATAAATCTAAGAACATTTTTATGGAAAACACTCAATGGGAAAACATGCTTTACTTTTGAATAAACAAATAGGGTACACCATACACCGATCATAGGTATGATATCATAATAGAAAAATAAGTAACATGAAACCACTATAGGATCTATAACTATTTGGACCCAATATACGTCTTATCATGTGGAAATTGGTATCATAACCCTGGCCAACCATGTCATATTACATGATCCCCCTAGAGAGGGGAAGCACCCAAAATTTTGAATTCTGAATCACTAGAATTCTAGACATGGTCCACCCCCCCCCCCCCCCCAACTAGATAACTAGGCTTCCCTTTGTGCTCAATTTTTAATCCACATGTCACAAGTATCACAAAAATTCTCCTATGCGTACTACAAACAATATAAAAACATATATTAAACCACAATTTCAACACCCAAACCCCATTTTAAAATCAAACACACACCAAAACTCTTTCAAAACCCATTTTTATCACATTCATAATTTATTAAACATCTTCCATAATTTACCAACACCTTTAAGAATCATAAAAATGGTCAAGACATGAAACACACCCAGTTTCCTTTATAAGAAACATATACAATCCATATACATATCAAACCCCATTTTGAACAAAACACACATCAAATAAATTTTAAAATAGGTCTCACACCATCTACACATTTCATCAAACACCGTAAATATAAAAATGAAGCAAGAAAATATGAAATGCACATGGAACATAGACTATTCCATTTGAAAACCCATTTTCAACACCAATGCACCATGAATAATTTTAAAAACACATTTCTCACATCATGAATATTACATATAATATGTAAATGAATAAAATAATGAATTTTAATATCACAAAATAATGTTTAAGCATTGAACCACCTACCTAAAATGAAGAAACTCCCAGAATCATGTGGAAACCCACATCTGCGCCTCAATAGAACCCTATAATGGTGAGATTTAACCATTTATGTCAAGATAAAAACTTAAAAATCATGATCTATCACTAAATCAGATACCCAACCTATATAAAATATGAAACCCCAAATAAAGAGGGAGAAACCCCATGATGGGAGGGAGAAACCAAGAAAGGGGGAATTACTTGAGAAATATTGTAGGAGCTTCACCAAATCCACCAAGGGAGAGGATATCCAATGGATACAAGGGGTTGGAGATAGTCTCTTAACGTTAGGATTCCATAATGGGGAGGAGAGTTGTGGATTTTGGGTAAAAATAAAAAAATTTAAAATTGTAAAGGACAAAATTTTAATGACCAGGACATTATGCACGGATAGTTAAACGACTTCTAAAACTGTGTGGCGACCATGAACACCTCACTTACAAAGATGAAACCAGTGAATGGTTAGACCAAATATCTTAACTTACTATGCATAATCCATGTAGTGACTTCTATCTGAAAATCCCAACTAACCGCATAGTTACCTGTTGAATAGTTCACAGTTGGGAAAACCCTGCACCAACCGTGTGAATGAATATTCCAATCCAAAAACAAGAATTTTTAATAAAATCAAGGTGGGAACTCAACAACTACTAGAATAATAACAAAAAAAATACCTCAAAATTCAAATCGGTCACACCTGGAGCTTGAGATACAAACTGAGATCCCAAAATTTACGGGGCTAAATACTGAAAATAAAACCCTGGGTGTGACAATCATCCCCACAATAAAAACTATCTGCCCTTGCAAATTCATCCCAAGTATTTTTCAGTGAAAAAAACAGAAACTCCTCCATTACTCAGGGATATTCCCATCAACATTAAATTAGAAAAATTAAAGAACAACATGAATATAAAAACATGTTTACAAGTTCAAACGGAAGATATTGAATGGTGTCACTATCATACGCCTTCTACCCTATAAAGGACACAACATTACTAGTTTATAAATCAATAAAAAGGGTTCCTCATATTTGTATAATCCAACCTATAAATTCAAAATCACCAAAAAATTTACCAAACAAAACTCATACCACTTTTTGATGGTCATTAGGAAGGTCAAACCAAAACTTTTTCAATTATTGATTTAGACAATCCCATTGAGATCACTCCAAAAGCCCCATATTTAATAAGAAAGGAAAATTAGAGCCAAAATAATTAAATAAAAATTCCAAAATCTTAGTTACACTAGAGAACTGGATGATCAAAATGGGAGATCAAAATGGACTCCCCACTATGAAAACAAACCACACTGACCAACACATAAATGAAATCACAAAGAGGCCTATGACGAGCCTCCAAACCATTTAGGAAATGAACATCATAAACTGAAATGGGAAAACGACATGGGGTAGTATGGAAATCTCCACATTTTCCAACAAAATCCCTAAAACAAGGGAAAAAACTCGACGTGGGAAACTCCAACCATTAAGAGGGATAAAATGAAACTATTTCACAAGTCTGAACAAACAAGGATAACGAAACAAAGATTCACATCCGAAGAGGCTCAACTAAAATAATTTTAATGAAATGATACCACCCTTTCTCCTTGCAATCAAAGTGTTGATTTCATTCTACATGGGTCACAATGCGAAAATGAGGTCTTCATGCCACTGCCAAAAAAATATGACAATTCCAAAATAAAGGAGTTACAGCAGAGAAGCTTAAACAATCCCCATCCAACACAGGAGACCAAAACACACCAAGAACCCTCACACCCCATTTGATTCCTGACTATGTGAAAGCATGATTCTAGGGCCTATGGATATAGCCCTTTTATTTGAAGTATATCCTACATAGTATTCAAGAGACGAAGTTACCTGATCAGAATATTGTTTTTCCATAACCAACCACATTGAAATATAGGCATAACCAACTAAACACAACAAATAATGGAAATCACTTCACCACAACAAGGGGTCTCATCGATATGGGGTTTCAGGGGAAAAAATACAAATCATAAAATTTCACCTAAGATGAGGAATAATGGACAAAATGGCCACATCATACAACTTTATTCAAAGTATAAAGATCCAAAAAAATTAAAGAAAAATATAATTATATAAAAAGATAAGTTCTTATATGATTCCACAAAATTCTATTTTCCTTCTAAAGAGAATAAAAAACCATGAAAACCCACCAGACAGGAAAAAAACAACCAATATAAGAATTATAAGGGGAGGGACCTTAAACTGAACCCTGAATAATGCATTGTTCTTACAAACAGGAAGTGGTGTATTTAAAGAGGTGGAATTTACTCCATGGAAGCTCTTGGAAATAACTCGGTGGAACTCATTCCATTGACATAATCATCCATAGGTAAGAGATGTATTCAGAGCATTTGGACATGATATCCTGTTAAAAAGAGATATGACACACTAATGGAATAACATGATCCCATGAACAAAAGAAACATTTGAAATATCTATAGGTCTTTCTTGTAGTGTGTCCAATACTAGAAGCATTAGGCCTCTTTACATGACTAGAATTTCCCATTCACTATTTCTATATTCGACATTCGGTCTTAAAATTAGAAAACTTCACCAATGAAAACTTAGGTAACCCAATAAACTACGGTTTCTTCCAATTTCTCATACATCCAAACTTCTATAGTATGTCGTCCCACTTAACCAAAATAGGAGACGTGGATTTCATTTCACAATCTCAAGAAGAAAGTCCTTACATTATTCAACTAGAGGATCTACCAAATACGAGGCCTCATTTTTAATATCCATCATATAATTGTGGGGGCATGATCTAGATAATCAAGAAAATGAATATATCAGTAAAACTAAAGCATTCCATAGACGAACACCAAATACCTATAGGGAATAATCTCAAACGCTTCCCAAAACATATTTCAGAAGAAACCACTAACCATTATTTCAATACTAATTCATCCATAAGAACATAGACATAAAAACTAAATCAACCAAAAATAATTCCCAAACTGATTACACCTCATAATAAACATTCCTAGAATCAGAAGAATACATGATATGTTATTAATGGTTATCAAAATATAATTTATTCTCTTAAAAATACTTTTGAGAATAAAAAAATCTTTGTGGGTTCCACACTCACCAATGATATCATATAGAGCCTCACACATGATTATTATAATGCCATATCTGGCACCCATATAATTTCCCACACATATCCATGGATTTTTTCACTCACTAAAACCCCAAAGTTCAAATCACCTTCTGAATAAAAACATTCATCCAACATTCTAATCTTTAAAAAATTCATAAAACCCTTCAATAGTTCACTAACCACCAAATTGAGAACCATTTAAAATATTGATAAACCAATTTTCAAAGAACAATAGCCACAAAATCAAAAACACAATCGAAATTATAAAAATAAATTATAAAACACTAACCTTTTAAAAGAAATATATTTTCAAACTCTAGAAATTAAAAAATTTCATCTTTTCTAAAAACAGAATCCCATGGACTTCATCCAAAAAGTCAATTCAACCCATTTCAAAACATTTTTAGCAGAAAAGAAACCATTCCATTAAAAACCATTATATTAAAAATAATTTTTTCTTATTAAAAATTGTGTCCAAAAATACTTTTGGAAAATAAAGGATTTTTGGGAAAAATTCCATTTCAAAAAACCATAGGTTTTGGTTACAAAAACAAAATTACTAACAAACTCATTACCACATTGCACAAAATCATTTAGTTGATATCATTCCTCCTTCTTAAAAACTTTCAAACCTTTTGAAATATAAATTCTAGTTTTTCAAGAATAAATTATTAAAATACATGTTTCAGTTATATAAACCCAAATCATGGTAAAATCATCTTCATTTTACCCCCAAAAACAATTTTATGAAAATAAACTTTCCAAAGTTTTCATAAAAATGGATCTGAAAATATATTTTTGGACATCCCAAAACCACACCAATTGCACTTTAAAATCTTGTTTTAATAATTGAAAAATATGGATTTTCAAAATAATTTTCTGTATTCAAGAAGACAAAGGCCCATTCCCAATTGTAAACTAGTTTTAGTGGGCATCTTGGCCATATAGTTGGTGGTCATACTCCAATCGCACCAAATTCATAGAGAGTCTTTGAGGACCTTGTCCCCACCTCCACATGTCATTCAATGAACAACTATCTTATGGATATCACTAGTACAACTTTACCTTCCATTCCAAAACATCAAACAAACCATAAAAACCAAATGACTCGAATAAAACCTGAATTTTCGTGGCAACTTGATTCCTACTATGAGGTGTTCTTCCCAAGTACCCCACTCATAACAAGAACTTCATGCCTCGACAGTCCTATCTCAAGTCTAACCAGACTCATCCCCAAATAACTTATCCCAAAAAGAGTGTTACCTCCTATGATACCATTTTGTCACAAACCATGATGGAATGCCATTTATCCCGACACTCGACCTGGTCCACAGAATAGAGTGAAGGGACTTCTTGATCCCTATAGGATGGAAACTAGTGTATGGTTTTCACAATATTCTTAGTGAATGATTTCACCCATTTAAATAATCAGAAATGGCTAACTATAATAAATAAAGCAAAATTGAACAATAATAACCAAACAAGGCCTAATGATTTTAACGTTCATGGTTTTACATGTTTACCCAAAAACTAAAAATACTACAACAAAAGTGGAACAAAATTACCAACTTAACAACCTCTCTATAAAAAGAGAGACATCTCTCTCAAGCTACCACCACCAACACCTACATGAAAGAGAATATCATGTAACCAGATCCTCCATTACCTCACCTCTTTCTGTTAATTAAGTCAAACATATAATAGGGTCTACTTACAACTAATGATGTATGTTAGGTGTGAGGTAAAGCCCAGTAGAATTCCACCCAACATAAGGTTCCAAGCAATAAACATTATAAGATAAATAAATATGAAATTATTATAAAATCATGCTAAGAATGTTTTTATATAAAACACTTTGAGTGATAACATGATTTACTTTTGAATAAACCAACTAGGTACATTGTATGCTGATGGTAGGTAAGATATCACAATAGAGCACTAAGTCATGGGAAAAACCTATAGTCTCTAGCTTTATTGGAACCCTAGATCCATCGTATCTTGGTTAAAAGTGGTATAGAAACCATGACTTTTCGTGTCCTCCTGAACTATCCACTAAAGATGAGAAACATCCAAAATTCTAGTGGTCCCCAATCATTATAAATATATAGTTAATGTTGTAATCTTCAATATCTCTAGGTAAATCTAGGCCAAAAACACATTCAAATCACTATAATACTAGTCTTAGTGTGGCCAACTTGATATAAATGTTTCCCTTTGGGGAAAAATTTTAATCCAAAACTCAGAAGTATCACAAAAAATAATTCACACATATTCCATACAATATAAATACACTTTTTAAACCATTATTTAAACACCAAAAAACCATTCTGAAACCAAAAAAACTCCAAATCCTTTTAAAAACATGTTTATAATCACTTTAATAACTTATTAAGAGTCTTTTATAATTTATAAACACATTCAAGAAGCACAAAAAGGGTCCACACATGAAACACACCAAATTTCCTTTAGAAGAACCATTTCCGAGCATTATATATATCAATACCCATTTAAAACAAAACTTATATAAAATTAATTTAAATATAGGTCTGTCACTATCTACACATTTCATCAAATACCTTCAAGACACAAAAAAGGAAGCATATATAAAACCAATATGGAATATAGACCATTTCCTTTGGAAACTCTTTCTTCAACACCGATGCACATTGAATAATTTTAAAAACATATTTATCACGTCATGTATAATCCATAGAACATTTAAAAGAAGAAAATAATGCCTATTAGAACCACAAAATAATTTTTAATCACATAACGACCTTCATAAAATGAAGAATCTCCCAGAATCTAGTGGAAACCCACGAACACACCTCAATCGAACCCTATAAAGGAAATATTGAAAAATAAAAGTCAAGAACGAACCTTAAAATCTAAATATGACTCTAAATTGGACACCCAACCTTCTATAGATATGAAACCCCAATAAAAGAGGGAAACCCCTAAAAGGGAGGGAGAAACCAAGAAATAAGTGGACTTACTTGAGAATTCTTGAACGAATCACACCAAATCCACAAAGAGAGAGGAGATACAAGGGAGCCAAGTGGTTAGTGAGAAGATCAAAGGGTTAGGAATACCAAATAAGAAGTAAATGGGTGAATTTGGCGTAAAAATCAAAGAGGTAATATGTTAAAGTACCAAATTTTGGTGAGTTGGACATCTCACATGTTTATTTCCCATGGTTTTTCAAATCATGCGGCGACTGTGCACACCTCTATGGCTAAGAAGCTCGTACTGTACAGTTAGCTTGAACGACCTAACATAACATGAAGAATCTGTGTGGAAGATTCTATCCAAAAATATCAACGTAATGTACAATTACTTGGGGAATGGAACATAGTTTGGAAAACCAGTCGCATAATTCTGCCAACCCAAAACATGCATTTATCATGAACAATCAAGGGGGTAACTCACTGATAAGTAGTATACTAAAAATAACCAAAGTAAATAACTCAAAATTCAAAACCATTACACCTGAAACTCTAAAGAAATATCGATATCTAAAAATGAACTAGGGAAAAGGATAAGAGTTGAAACATTGGTGTTACACAACATATAACAATAGTATAGTCACAAAAATCTGAGTCAAAGCCCTATAAGTATTAAAAAATATGGCTAAAATACCTATAAGAATTGCAGCATGGGACTGGGAAGAGCCCACTCTCTATATTAATTACATCATTTGATAAATCCAAAACCACTCAATATTATCATTTAAGCATATAAGTGTTCATTTTCCAGAGTAAATCCTAATGTATGATCATTTTATCATAGAACACAAGTCTTGTCATGTAGCATGAATATCAAAATATGACACAATAAATCACAATAGTAAATAATGTGAATTAAAATTAATCCCTCGTATACAACTCTAAATTAATTCGAAATTGATTAATAGTTATAAAAGTAAGAAATAAAATAGAACATAGATACTCTATGTAAATAAATTACCAAAGGTCTAATGTCCTTAGAAACACACTTTAAAAAATTATCTAATTAAACTATATTTATGTTATGCTCACCAAATGTGTATCCATAACCCCTATTAGAATCCAATTGAGAAAAAATAAATCCATATAATAAATCCATTAATTACTAATTTGGTTTAGGTGCACATTATGTTGTCATAATCACAATATTCCATAAACTTGGAAATTATTAAACCATAGGGATAGGACTTATTCCCTTTACCCTAACCATAAATAAATGTAATTCTTCTAATGGAAAACAACCATGAGGAAAAATTTATAGATGATTTCAAATAGGTTCTTACATCAAAACTACTCATGATAAAAACCAACAGTGCACACAATCAATGGATTTAACCCTAACTATTTGAAAAATAAGGGAGTGAATGGAAAACCTACCAGAAAAGTTATACATGGGATTGATCAAGTAAATGGGATATATGTAAGATATTTTAGCACTCCAAATTCTCCTAGAAGATGATCTATGGTTGAGAGGAGAATGATTTTAACGTCCCAACCAAGAAGCCACTAAACTACTACTTCGAGATGGTTCTCCAAAAGGCCTTAATAAAGCCTCCCCGTATGCTATAGGATAATGAATAGCAGTTAGGGCCTTGGGTGTGATAGTGGGGAGACTATTCCCTCATACTGGAGTAAGAAAATAACAAAAACAACTAAGTTTCATACCTAGAGGAAATTAAATAGAGTACAGATGCTATAAACAACTGAAATTGAAAATTTTGTAATAGTAAAATTATGTAAAAGCTCTAAAAAGCTATGAAATACAATAAAACACTTTTCACCCAATGGGCTGAGCATATAGATAAAATTACAAAATAAACTAAAAGTAAAATTACATGGATCTACTACTAACTCTGAGCCAACCTAGAAACACAATCTCCAGACACTGTCGAACTGCACTAGCCTAATCAGTAGAACTACTTGATAAACTTCACTCAATCATGAAACACTGGTGTAACTCCCCAACCCCATAAGCCCAGAGATGATGCATTATTTTAATACATTTTCATGATTATAAGAAATAATGTCCTGAAAGACCGATCAGTTTAGCATTCTTAGAAAATAGATTACTTACATGAATGTTACATTATACTTTCTAACATAAAAGACATCATAAATAATCCTTTTAGAATTCCATTATTCCACTAGTTTAACCCTAAATATCAATAATAATACACTTCTTGTCATCCTAGGAAAATAAAACATAAGAAAGGGGTGAGCTCAGATACTCTCTAAGGGTAAATAATTCAGTGAAAGCTATAAACTTTTAAGGAAATATGTATAATAGAAATGCTTCCTTTTAAACATAACCTTGAACATAATATGGAAAAAATAGATCAAACATTGCCTTATAAACATGCACATGGATATACTATTAGTCGAATAATCACATGTAATAACTAATTTCATAACTAGGGAATGCACAATGCTTTATATAATAACTACTACATCAAGGCCTTATGCTAAGACCATTCACAAATATTATTTCAATGCCTTGTTCCAAGATAATAGTTTGTATCATGAGACCTACCAATGCATCGAGGATCCCTAGTAGGACCCGCTCGTTACATACTAAGTCCAATTCATTTCTCATATTAAAATGGTTAAACATTTCATAATCATTCATATTAAAACTATATATAAAATGTTAATACTTTAACCATAAACCATGAATGGTATAGAAATAGCATATCAATAGTAAAACGTATCATAACTCATTCAATATAAAATGGTAGATTTTATAATAATAAACCAACCTCAATAAATAATAATATCCAATAAAATATGTTGACATGGTTTCAAATGATTAGTAAAACTCATTGATATAAATATCCCTTTTCATGAAATTATATTAAAGGCACACAAAATACAAAGGAATTTATCCAAAATATATTTTTGAATAAAAATGTCCCAAAAAACATTTAAACTTTTGAAAATAATTGTCATTTAAAAACAATCATTTTTGTATAAATAAATCCTTAAAATCATTTTGAAAAAACATGGGCATTAGTTAAATAGGTTTAAAAAAACAAATCATTAAAAATTCAAAGTTATCATCTAGTTAAAGATACCCTTCCATAAAACCTTATAAGGTTCATTTTGAAAACATTTTAATGAAAAATGGACATGGATGATAAATATCTCCCAATAAATACTTATATATAAACAATCTCGAATAATAATGAGATTGAGGAATTAACCCTCACCTTATATCTGATACTCTCCATTCTTGTCCAAAACTCCTATATAATATGTTTAAACATATTATTAATTTATATGAGAATCATAATAATATTTATGATATCATATATTATTCTTTTATGAATTTATATTATCAATTACATGTTAATGTAACATTTCAGGTAATAATTGAATTGCTTATCGTATGTGTTTTGACTTGTTTTTCTTGATCATATTACTTAAATCATGATTTACATACATCAATAATGTATAATATGATTTATATATCATTAATATAAATATATATAATAAATAGATATATGAAATGGAATACACCATCCATTGAGATGATAGGTCGTACATACAAATGAACTGTGTTTCCATTTTTATATTGTATGGAAGTAAGTGAATGACATATATGTATGTATGTATATATATCATCCCATTAGAATTATTATTTCATATATTTTATAATTATTAATAATATTTATTCTTATAATCATTCTTTTATGGTGAGCATGGAAGATGAGTCTCATCACGTCGTGGAGACAGTAAGTCATACGTATGCATGAGCGACAGTATCATTTCATTAATGGTTAAATGGTATGTAATTGGATGGAATATTTTTAAGGAAAAAATATCATGTTTTATTTATTATTTAAATCCATTATATTTATCATTCTACCCATATAAATGAAGTGTACATGAGATAAAATTTACACCACAGTGTGGAGATGGTAAGTCATATGTAAACATGCAATGTGGTGTTGTTTTTCATAGTATGGGAAAAAAGTGTGATACGGTTGTCCCATAATATTAAAAATATCTCATCATATATTATATTTTGGAGTTATTTTTTATGGTAAAAAAATAGTAATATTAAGTACAAGAAGAAATTAACTTTGATAGATTGGATAAGACGATTAGCTCTACTTCGAGTGTCTCCTTTTGATTTTCACAAAAGGACTTCTTAAGTTGGCATTCTATCAAATGTTTTGGATCTCGGATGAAGTGAGGGAAGTTGGTAGGAGATATGGTTTGGGGTTTCTCATGCCAAATGGATTTTTAGGTGTGAATTAATTAGAAAGGAAGGTTCCGTTTTATAAGAGAGGTGATGGGAACTTTAGGAAAAGCATGAAATATTAATTTATTATAAAATTATTTTCGGTTTCTAATAGCTCAAAACTGATTTATTTCGAGGATAAGACAATGATGGGTGTAAATACTATCATAAAATTGGTTTTAGACATGTTTAGGACATAAAAGTATCCTTATCTTTTGAGATTAATCCTTAGTTAAAAAGTTTAACTCCCACCAAGTCTTCTTGTATTTTAATACTATAGGGTTAATTTAGTTACAATAAAATGTCAAGGGAACCTCAGGTGAATAATTAATTACATTTATATCATTATCTAAGTTATTTTTACGAATATTATATTTATAAGATTTTTATATTATTTAATAAAATGTTATTTGTTTTAAAAACTCATTTATGTCAATTTTGACACTATTTAGTAATTGATTTTTGTTAATGACATAAAAACTTTATTAATTATAACCAAAGGCATAAAAACATACCTAATATTTCAATGTAATCCAAAAAATTCATGTATGGAATAAAAACTTTCAAATTATATTTATTTTAGTATTTAAAATATCATTTATTTAATTCATCCATTAATAAAAAAATGCTACATCATTATTGGGTCAAAAATATGTTTAATTATTTAATGTCTAAAAAATAAAAATAAAATACCATTATGTATGAAATATTTTCATATATCCAATGAATATTTATAGTCTTATTTAACTTAAGTATAACCCATTATTAAAATGGTTTATCTATTAATATTTAAATTTTACACTTTTAACTCATCTTTAAAGAAAATATAATAAATGTATTAATCTAACCATAATGGATAAAAAAATGATAATATTGGTTTCTTAAGGTTTATTTTGGTCGACAAAAATTTATCCAATAGAATTAAAACATGTGATGGGGTAATTTTAAATTATTATAATATTATTTTTACCTTCAATTACCATATTTACTTTTAACCATGGAAAATATAATTCAAAAGTTAGTATTAACAAAAAATTATTTTTATACTATTGAACCAAATTTAACTTACTAATGGATATTGTGTCTATCAATGTTTTGAATTTCAATTCACATAAGTAGTAAAATAATGTTTCATGAAAATTTTCAAATGTGCCTAGAAGGTGGGTAAAAGACGTTAAAAAGTTCAATAAAACTATATATATATAATCCTAATATAAAATGACTCTAAAGAACTAAATTAGAACAATATGGGTTTTATGTATCTATTTTTAATTTATAATAAATTTAAATTAAAAATAATTATCTAAATAAAAATTCAGTTTTAAATAATAACGTATTGTTTTCACTATTCATCAAAAATTGAATGTTTTTTGAAAAAATCCAAAAATTCACCATAAGTTAATTTTGATATTACTAATCCAAAAATGAAGTCCAATATGAAAAAGAAATTTTATAAAATTTAAAAAAGTGTGTTTATATTCATAACAGCTTTTTTTAAACGGCTAGTTTGATTGGTCGTGATATGCTAGAACTTGGAGTTTTGTACATCGCAAGCTGTTGAATTATTCAAAGAGAAGCGTACCATGGAAGCTTGTGGTGTTACATTGTCCCCTCCTTTAATAACATGTGTGCTCATAATTTAAACTCAATATTGAAAACTTGGTGTTTGACATTTCAAAATATATTAGTTGAAATCCCAAATTATAAAATGGATTAATGAGACCTCTATTTTAAAATAAAAAAAGGTACGTATGAAGGTTATCATAAATAACACTTACTAGGGTTCCATAAAGGAAAAATGGATATTTAAGATAAAAATAACCATCATTCTCTGATGGAGAATGATAAAGAAGGTTATTATGAGAAATTTAACAACAGGCAAGGTATAAATCTATGATGATCTAAGGGACCATGTGATTCATCGCAAAAGAAATTACTTGGAAAACATTTTTTCTTTCATGATCATTTCCCAAGTTTTTTAGAATTAATTTAATTCATTGACTAAGAATATAAGGAAGAATACTTAATTTACATGTATAGTTTCATCCTTTAACTGATTGCTACCACAAAATCGTCTTTCTCTTCAAAAGATAAAACTCAAAAATATTATATTTCTCTCAAATCATATAAGGATCTAAATATAAAGATATAAAATTTAAGTCAATAAAACCATTTTATAATAACCTAGGACATCCTATAGGCTACTAGTAGGAAATAAATCCTTGTCTCACTATGGTTATGGGTTCAATTCCCACATATTTTCCTGACACGATGGGTTATCACCCGACCTGCAGGATGTTCTTTTTCTAAAAATATAGTTTTATAACATTCCAAGAATAATATTAAGAAATGTTTTAACCTAAAAGAATACTATAAAAAGTTCAACTTAATCCATTCCAACCATCAGGATTATCCAAAAAACTTATATCCAAACTCATATTCCAAAAATGTATAAGGAAGGTCACATTATGAAGTTCTCTTTTTGCCACATAATAATGTGTGAATACCTTCATCATGTATTCAATTAAAACATGGTAACAACTTGAATTAACATAAAACATTATTGAATACATTCATGAACCATTATTCCATATAGAATACTCTATGTACTCTTTAAAACAAACTTTTTGAATAATTCAACAATGATGGAATAAACAAACCATTAATCAGTTCCAAGGTAGTCAATAATATCCAATATATTATATCCAAATCAACCATATCTTATTCCAAAATATATACCTCAGTATCAAGACCATATTAACATTTATCACTCCATAAACCTTGTATTTTCCAAAAAAAACTAACTTTATATTGAGTCTCTTTTCTTAATACCATACAACCTCAAATCCTCAATGAAATAGTACAGTAGTACAATCCTTATTTATTTCTATAATTCATATAACTAGTACATCGTTGATACAGCACTCAAATGACATAATTCATAAATCTAGAAACACAAATACATTAATTATTCCATGTCAACTATAGTAACATATTATTCTTGACCTTGATCCATTTGATTTTTCTAAGATATATTTCCTTGACACTTAGGACATTTATTTGTGTAGTGACCCATTTCACTATAGTTGAATCATTGAATATTAGTATTTTCTTTCTTCCCTTTCAATTATTTTTCCTGATGATCCTTTTTTCCACACTTATAACAAAAACCTAGTCCTTTCAAGCACTTCATAGGGTGATTCATTCCACAGTTATCACATGTGGGAGAAACCGTATTTCCCTTTATCCCTTCATCCATATTTATCTCTACCATACTCGTATTCCCTAGATTCCCTTTAAATCCATAGGACTCAAAGAATTATTTATGTATCTTATTAACACATGATACTATTTCTTCATATGACGAGAATGCATGGGTGACTATTTCCCTTTGAAATTTTGGCTTAAGACCATGAAGGACACATTCCTTCTCACTCTTTGGATCATGTTCATTGGTTGGATTATCATTCCTTCTACATGGTGCCATTTCTAAAAAATGGAATATCCTATATTGGGTTACGAATCATAATTAATTATTACAAACTAGTGAAATACTTAACAAATATAGAAAAATTTATGCATAAGAAATCCATAATGATGAATTTGTTTCCATTCAGGACATATTTACTCATAAATCTGTCATAATGGTTTGTAACAAAATTGAATTATCATAATCATATCCCCAAATAGTGTCAAACCAGGTACACAGTAAGGATCCTTGTCGTATACTAGGATACCCCGAGTCAAGATCGGAACACCTTATTGGAGTTTTCAACCCTAGGTAAATCTGTGCCAGAACCACATTAACCTGTTATATCTAAACAATGATTTATTTTCTAGGAATTACCACATAATCTCTATTTTAAAATTCTAGGATTCTCTTCAATAAGTATCCTCAAACTCAATCTTAGGGATATTATACCTAATCTTAGTTTTCAGAGTCTCTTTCAAAGGTTGTTTCTAAACTTTCTATGATACCGACTATAACGCCCTGACCCAAGAAGACTAAAGAAAGTGAATTATTTTAATACATTAGCATGATTACAAGGAATCAAGTCTCAAAGGACCGATCAGTTTAGCCGTCTTTGAGAATATAGTACATACATGAATGTTACATTACACTTTATAACATATAAAAAATCATAAATAATCCTTTGATATTGCAATTATTCCCCTAGATTAACCCTACATATCAATAATAATACACTTCTTTTATTATTGGGAAAATAAAACATTAGAAAGGGGTGAGCTTAGATACTCAGTAAGGGTAAATAATTCAGCAGAAGAAATAAACATTTAAGCCAAGATTTATAATGAAAACAACATCCTTTTAATCATAAAATTGAATATAATATGGAAAAAATAGATCAAAAATTACTATATAAACATGAACAAGAATATTCTACTAGTTGAATAATCACATTAAATAACTAATTTCATAATGAGGGAATAAATAATGTTGGACATAATAACTACTATGTCAAGGCCTTGTGTCAAGACCATTCAGAAATATTCTATCAAGTCCTTGTTCCAAGACACTAGTATGTCTCATGAGACCTACCGATGCATCAAGGGGCAATATCAATCCATGCCCATCACTTTCTAAGTATAGTGCATTCCTCATATGAAAAGGGTGAAACATAACATAATCATTCACATTAAAACTAGCATATGAAATGTCAATAATTTAACTATAAAACATTAATGGTATTAAAATAGTACATTTATAGCAAAAAATATCCAAACTCATTTAATAAAATATGGAAGATTTTATTATTAAAAATCAACCTAAATCAAGAATAATATCTAGTAAAAGATGTTGACATAATTGAAATTGATCAGTTAAACTCTTTGAGTGAAATATCCATTTTTCATGAAATTATTTAAAAGGAACAAAATAAATAATGGAAGTCATTTAAAATATATTTTGAATCAAAGTGTCCCATACCACTTTTAAACTTTTTAAATTAATTAATATTTTAAAACAATCATGTTCACATAAATAAATCATTAAAACCATTTGTAATAACATAGACATTAATTAAATATATTTAGAAAAATAAATATTTAAAACATTTAAAATGATGATATAGTTAAAGAGGCCCTTCCATAAAACCATAAAATATTCCTTTTAAAAAAAATTATGAAACTTGTACATGGATGATAAGTATGTCCCAAGAAATACTTACACATAAATCATCTCAGATAATAATGAGATTGATGAATTAACCCAGACATTAAGTCTGATACTCTCTGTATGTGTTCAAAACCCCTGTATAATGTATTTAAACATATTATTAACTTATATAAAAATACTAATAATATTTATGATATCATATATGATTCTTTTATGACTTTATATAAACAATTCCATGTTAGTGTAAAATTTTTGGTAATAATCGCTTTAAATATCGTACATGTATTGACTTTTTATTCTTGGTCATATTGATTAGATAATGATTTAATTACTTCAAAAATGTATAATATGATTTTTATATAATAAATATACATATATATAATAACTATATATATGAAATACAATACACCATTTCTGGAGATGGTAGGTCGTACGTACGAATGAACAATGTTTCCATTTTCATATTGTGTGGAAGTAAGTTAATGAAATATATGCATATACATACATATATATATATCATAATAGTAGCATTATTATTTAATATATTTTATAATTATTAATAATATTTATTCTTATAATTATTCTTGGATGGTGAACATGGAAGATGAGTCTCATTACGTCGTGGAGACGGTAAATCTTACGCACGCACGAGCAGCGGTATAATTTCCTTAATGGTTAAAAGGTATGGAATTAGATGGAATATGAATTTTATTGAAATAATTTCATGTTTTATTTATTATTTAAATTCATTATATTCATTATTATATCCATATAAATAAAATTTACATGAGATTAATCCTTAGTTAAACAGTTTAACTCTTACCTTGTACTCTAGTACTTTTATACTATAGGGTTAATTTAGATACTATAAAATGTGAAGGGAACCTCAAGTGGATCATTAATGACATTTCTATCATTATATACGTCATTTGAATGAATCCTTGATTTTAATGATTTTAATATCAATTAATAAAATAGTATTTATTTTAAAATTTCCCTTATCTCAATCTTAACACTATTTAGTAATTGATTTTTGTTAAATTCATAACAACTATATTACTTCAAACAAAAGGCATTAACACATAGAAAATATCTCAATTTCCTCCATAAAATTCTTGTATGGAATCAAAACTTTCAAATTATATTTATTTTAATATTTATAATATGAGTTATTTGATTTTTTATAAATAAGGAAATGCTACATCGTTATTGTGTCATAAATAAATTTAATTATTTAATGTCTACAAATTACAAATAAAATACCATGATGTATAAAATCTTTTTATATTTATAATAAATCTTTTTAGTTGTATTTATCATATGTATAACCATAAATTAAATATGGTTTAGATATTACAATTTGGATTTAGCACTTTTAACTCGTCTATAAATAAAATATAATAAATGTCCTAATCTAACCCAAGTGGATCAAAAAATGATCATATTTTTTTACTAAGATTACCTTGATCAAAAAATATTTATCCAATATTATTAGGACATGTGTTAGAGTAATTTTATATTATTATAATATATTTTTTTTACTTTTAATTACCCTATTTACTTTTAACCATGGTAAATAAAATTCAAAAGTTAGTATTCACAAAAAATTATTTTCATCCAATTAAACCAAATTTTTCTTAATGATGACAAGGATGTATTTTTGATTATTTAAACTCTTTTAATAGATGCGGTAAAATTACATTTTATGAAAATTTTGAAATGTACCTAAAAGGTGGGTAAAAACGTTAAAAAGTATGATAAAATTTTATGTATTTAATATTAATATAAAATGACTCCATTGAATTACATTGGCCTAATATAGGTATTATATATATATTTTTACTTTAAAATAAATATAAATATAATATAATTATTTAAATAAATAGTCGGTTTTAAAAATTAATGTAGTGTTTTTCACTATTCATCAAAAATTGAATGTTTTCAGAAAAAATACAAAAAATCCACCCTAAGAAAATTTTGATATTCTAAATCAAAAAATGAAGTCAATTTTGAAAATTAAAATTTATAAAATTTTAAAAAGTTGTTATTACTATTCATACCTTCTTTTTAAACGGCAATTTTGATTGGTTGTGGTGTGCTAGAACTCTGAGTTGTGTACATCACAAGTGATTGTATTATTCAAAGAGAATTGTAACATGGAATCTAGGGTTGTTACAACTAGGATTCATCCCTATCCACCATGAAACTCACGCTCCACCTGAAAAGTAGACAAAAGGTCTACACGTACACTAAGGTGCACGTGCAGTGGTGAGAAATAATCTCAGCAGGACACCCTGAGAAGCAACCTATAAATGTGCTACTAAATGTGTATAAAACTACAATGTGCTCAACCTAGCTGGATCATAAAAAGAATGTAGTAAAAACCAAATGTGAAACCACAATCGAACTCAGGGTCTATAATCCCTTTCAAATGGGCAAGGGACACCATGGATGTCCATATCTATATATGTATACATGTGTTGTCCCATACATATACACATATACATAAATATGGTTATTCTTGAGTATGTGAATTAAATAACAAGAAACCACATTAGCAGTCGATCCTTGGGTCTATAAGCCCAATCTCTGGCACATCCTGTGCAAGGGCATTGAGCTGGACATCATGCCACTGAATCCGTGTGTCGTTAAGTCGATATCTGGGTCCATAATCCCATCGATATGTACCTTCTTTGGCCAGTGACATAATTATATCTCTGATCATGTTATGTCACCATAGGGGGATGCTCATCCAACACCTCAGTTCACATGTACTCACCTCCAATCACAAACTAGGATACTGCATAGTGACAAACAATCCCATAAGTAAGTATATATTATACTGATGGTCAATCCTATAAAAGGTCAATTATCAGCAAAACATGGAGTATAATCCCACGAATCTAACTGAGAAACAAAGAACCTTTTCTGCAAGCATTGAAAAATCCTCACCCTTATGCAGAGCACAACCTCACCTGTAGGCATATCACAACCTTGCCCACAGGAATATCTAATCCTTACCCATAGAAATACCTGATCCTTTCCCAAAGGCACATCTGATCATTTCCCATAGGCAAATATGATCCTTGCCCATAGGAATAGTATTCCACCTATGAGTCTGTTACATGCATCCTTACAACGTGAATCCAAGTATCACTCAAGGTATAAAAGTAAACATGTAAGGCTCAACAACTGGATACCAAGAAGAAACTCTGGATATCCCAACATAATATATATCACTATATATATATATATCCAGTATCAATAGCCAAGTCCCACGTCATTCCTCTGGGTACCAGTAAAATATTATAAATAGCATAGTTCAGAAACCATATCCCAAGAGAGAACGGATGGGAAACCCAACAAATAATAAAGATTCATCTTCTCAGGCTCAATAACCACCAACCATGAAGCACCTCTAGTAAACATTGCTGCTTCAAAAAAACAAATTCAGATATAAACAATTGAGTTCGAGTGGCCCAAACTCCAAACCCAAAACTAAATACAAGGCCCCATGGACTTGAATGTTTGGAACGGGTTCTAGGTGACACCCAAACACCATATCTACCCAAACCCGATGCAACAGCTCAGGGTTGGTCAAACCCCAGGCGCCAACTGGTTCCCTCAAGTCAAACACTAAGGAGGCATCCTACTCGGGATCTTCCAGGTACACATGAGCAAAGTCATTCTACACGGGATCCTTAATGAAGAGTGAGTTTGGAATCTTACACGGGGTCCTCAAATGAAGAATAACATAGAAATCCTATAACAGAGATCCTTTCAGTGGAAAACATGAATGAGAGGTCCTACGAGGGACCCCCTAGGTCAGAACATAATAAAATTCATTCCTCAGGGGATCCATAGAAGCATATGATCTCACAACCTCTTATTCTAGAAGGTAATGTCTCACAATGGGAACATCCTTAAAAGAATAGGTTAGGGGAGACATCTCAATGTTTCTCTCAGATCAAATGTCCCAATTAGGTTAGTCCAAACACCCAAAATATCATCCATGCTAAGTCTCACTCTTATGTGACAAATGAACTCGATAACTAGAGAAATAAACTCTCTATTAATATATAAACCCTCAAAACACCATTTAGGTGACCTCTGGATGTCAATGGGATTCCTATATTCTGATCTATGTAGAAAAACTCTCAAAATGGACAACTCACACGCCCAATTATGACTTCCAGGGTTCAAAATACCCCTAACTACTGAGATGGAAAAAGTACATGGCATGCACAGCATAGTACACAGCGTGTACTTTTATTTTTCCCCTTGGGTATGTAAAAATACATATCCAGAACACATGGGGGATGCATGTGTCAAAGTACACAGAATCTACATCAAAGTACATTCCATGTACTATTTAGAAACCCCAAAACTCATGTTCTTTCTCAAACTGTTGGACACACGGCCATGAAACCACAAGGCGTATACTCGGAGTACATGATGTGTACATAAGAAAAATTCTTCTTCCCTAAACAGTAAGAACACATGGCATGTTCCCCTGCAACACATGCCGTGTTACCTCGGTTTTCCAACAGGAAAACACTCAGATCGCCCAAAGCCCCCATTTTTACCACCGAAAAAGCAGATTTGGCACCAGGAGGAAACAACCAGGACATATATGGCTATAAAAACATTAAACAACCAATTTAAACGGGATCTAAAATAAAAATGTAAAAATTCCTACCATCAGACAGAAACCACTAAACCTTCGATTGATTCCACCATCCACGGATGTCATATGCCGACTCAGCGCGTCGAGGGCTTCACAACGCTACCACTCCTTCCTTCCTTCTCTTCCATTTTCTCAATCATCATTTACTACCATATCACACAAACAAGGAGGATAACACAGAAGGAATGTGCAAATAGGAGGGGGAAAGAAGAAGAAGGAATAGAAAATAAGAAATGAAAAGAAAAGAAAAAGGGGTCCAGGCCGGCCCGGGCGCCCGACTCATGTTTATGCCTCACGTAGGCTAAAATACCCATTCTAGATGCAACGACATAGAAAAAATCTGAATCTGATGCTACATTTAAAATTTTTAACAAACTCACCTATATGAATAATTTAATATTTATTTTAATAATATTAAATATTAATTTTTCCGCTAAAATTCAAACATCACATATTTCCACAAATCTCTTTTCCTAGGGTAAACACCCTATTCTGTGAAAAATAAAGTTTTCATAAAAATTATCCAAAATCAAATGGAAGGGTAAAAAGACCATTTTTCCCTTCACAATATTCCCACAACAAAAATTCAAATTTCTTCTCAAAATTGATGTCCGAAAAAAAAAACAGGTCCTTACAAACTTCCCACCATAAATTATCTCATCCCTGAGAAGCCTGAGGAAAGGACCATCACCCATGATATTGACCCATCCATATGCACAACCAAGCTATCTGGACAATCCAATGACCATCCTTCTAGTGTTAACAACTACCTCCTACACGGAATACATTCATCTATGACCGATCTGGTACTCCCCACCATTGGAATACCCCCATCGTCATCTTAAAAGAAAACTCCAAACTCAAAATCTCAAATAAAACACCAATGTTTAAATGAATACAAGGAAAACCATCCTCAAATAGCCAATGGTGCACTCCCCACCATATGGATTACCTTACATTGCTCCTAGAGGGAAACCAAAATAGGTTACTTCCTCAATAGGGAATAACATTAAGTAAGAAAATGGAGCTCAGTGTAGGGATGAAGCTCTCTCAACATAATCAAGACTAATCGGGATTATTCATGATTATATTTAAATAGGATTACACTAATATTGTACAAAAGGGTTTTTATATCTCCCTCTTAGACAAGCTAAAAGCCTACCAAAACCTAACCAGTATTCAAGCATGGGTCAACCATCTCACGATAACCCGATATTTCACAATGTCACCTCCACCATAGAGGGACATTTCATCAAAAAATTTGGGATCCAATCCCACATAATGTATTGAAACATCTGTCCCCAGATCGCACCCATACACTCACTGATTTAGATTTAAATGACACCACACACAAACAAAATCTATCTTTACCACCTGATACATACACATGACATAATTCTAGTCGAAAGCATCTATCCACACTCTGACTACATTAGAAATAGTAGAAACACTAGTCGACCAAACTATAAACCCGAACAGTCCTGCCCGTTGAAGCCAGTCTTGAAAAGATTGAACCTGAGGTTCCTCAATAAAAAGATGATAACATAAAAATTTATATAATGGAAACTTGATCACCTATAGTTCCTTGATCACAAAACGAGTCTAAAACAAATCTCCCCATGAAAATGTCATTGGAAAACATGGGCCAACCTCTCTCACACAGGTTTCCCTAGAATAGGATAGACTTCGACCTACTATGGTCTGAGTAAAATCCAAGGGTTCCTAGGTCTTCCACTTATCCCTATAAAAAAATCCTCACAACTGGGCCACATGGTTGAACCAACTAGACCAACAAATCCAAAGCTTTGAAAATTAGGTTTGGTCTTAATGACCAATGATTGTCAAAGCTATAAAATACAACCATCGAGGGCCCTGATCCTCTCTAAGAATTCCCAGAAAGAACTGCTCCCTCTAGGACACAACCAAAGAAAAAGTGAAAATATGAACTAACACTCATCGGGTATTTGTATACAATAATATCCCAAGAGGTCCAGTTCATAAGAAAAACCTCGGTATCTATTAGCATCAAACTCAATGATCTGACAACATAACCACATACCATAAAAGAAACACCCAACAAGGGGTTAAACAGAAATCCATCACGTCCTATATTGACCTACAAAATCACTACACATGAGGATCATGAGGACGGAGTCATCATCCTCTGGACAAAAATTCCTCAAATTAGATCTAAATAACCTAAAATAAGAGTAAATAGTATGTTTAAGTAGACCAAAATGTCTCAGTAATCATAAAAACACACTATTAGGATTTTATGTTGTGTATCCTACATGCCTAGTATGATCCATGAGACGCAACTTTCCTTTCTCGGCCAACAGTAAAAATCCATCTCTGGACTCTTATATATCTCAAAGATCCATAGATCCATAGTAAATCAAAACACCATCACATAACATTTTCGTCACTCAAGGAAAAAATCATATACAACTGTAACATCACAAAATCATAACAAAATTCCCATACCCAGGAAACTAGGACTTCCTACCAGAACAAGTGTTCTCAATGCACCAGTTTGATATCCATATGAACTTCCAAAACATTCTTAATACTCCTATCTACTATAACCCAAATAGTAATGACCAGGAATAGAAACTCCTCTGATAAAACATTATAACATCCCGACCCAGAAGTGACTAAACTAGTTCTCTGATCCAGTTCAGTACAGGACCTCAAGTGCACCTCCTCGTAACCCAGAGGTTACCGACTAGCAGAAAGGGCCTAGGGTGTGACAGTGCGGAGACTATTACCTCTTTCCAGAGTAAGAAAATAGTGGAAACAACTAAATATCATACATAACAGAATGTAAATAGAGTTTAGAATCAATATAAAACTGAAATAGAACAATCCATAATAGTAAAATGTTGTAAAATCCCAAATAGTTAGGAAACACAATACAACACTGGTCACCCACTGGGCCAACCACACAGATACATGTACAAATGAAACTGAAAGTAAAAGTATAGGGCTCTACTACTGACTCTGAGCCAACTCACGTACCTGATCTCCAGACATAGTTGAACTGCACCAGCTCAATCAGTAGAACCACTCGAGCATCTCTTCTCAATCATACAACACTAGGATTCATCCCTATCCACCATACAAATCATGCTCAACCAGAAAACAATAAAAAAGGTCTATAAGTACACCAAGGTGCACGTTTAGGGGTGATAAATAATTTTAGCAGTCCACTATGATAAGAAACCAATAACTATGATGCTAAAGGTGCATGCAACAGAAATGTGCTCAGCATAGCTAGAACACACCAAAAAGGTAGTAAAAACCAAACATGAAACCACAGATGAACTCGGTATATGTAATCCCTTTCAACTGGGAAAGATACACAATGGATGTATATATCTATATATGTATACATGTATATTCCCATACCTATAAAAATATAGATAAATATGAATATTGATGAGTATGTGAATCAAGTAACAAGAAACCACATAAGAAGTCGATCCTTTGGTCCATATGCCTGATCTCATAGACATCCAGTGAAAGGGAATTAAGTTGTACGTTATGTCACTCAAGTCATGTATCGTTAAGTCGATATCTAAGTATGTAATCCCATCGAACTGTACCTACTTCATCCAATTCTAGAATTATATCTCTAAGCATGCTACATCACCATAGGGGGATACTCATCCTACACCAGGGTCCACATGTACTCGCCTCCAATCACGAACTAGGATATCTCATACCGATGGTCAATCCTATAAGAAGGATACCATATACTGATGTTAAATCCTATAAAATTTCACTGATCAGAAAAACATAGATTTTATGCCCATGAATCCAACTAGGTATTAGAAAACCTTTCCCATATACATACCAAAAACCTCTCTCTCAGGTAGAGCACAACCTCACCCAGAGGCATATAACAACCTTTATCGGAGGCATATCTGATTATTTCTAACATTCATATATGTAACATCCCAGGTAAATAAAGTATAAAGAATTTTCATATTTATTAATATTTACAAATTAAATATTAATTTTATTTTAAAGGGGTTGCTATGTTCGATAGCGTACCCGATACGCAACGATGAGTTTCTTTGAAACTTACGTAGCACACTAGTAATAAACTAATATTATTTTAAATGTTAGTTAACAAGTAGCCGTTGTACTGGCGAGAATGGATAGAAATAACTAAAATATGATTAGATATGTTTTTAAATGTTTATACATTTACCCAATAAAAGATAAAGGCTTAAAATACGGAAAGAGTTCAATTTTAGGGCATATATACTCTAATTTTCACTGAAGGTTCACTTATCACCTTTTAATGGTGAACCGTCATTAAATATAGTTTTGATCACTATTATACTTTATTTTGGACCAAATATAACTCTTCTTTAGAATTGGGACATCAAAATTTACTTTGTGTAAATTTTTGGTACCTTTCTGATAAAGTTCATTTTTTTTATGAATAGTGTAAAATGTTGTATTTTAATTCAAAACCTATTTTTAATCTAAATTATTTATATGATTAGATTATTATTTTAATTGGTTTTAAAGTGAAATTAGAAAATATTTTTACCAGTTAATCCAATGGTGGTCATTGGAATCAATTTCACTTTGAAATTGGACTTAAACTGGTGTCAATCTTTTGATACTTATTGTTTCAAAAAAACACGCTATTTATCATGACAGCGGGAATTAATTATTAAATTAATTAATTTGACTTATATGTTTTGAATTTTGTAAAATGGACTTAATTTTTGAATTCGGAATATCAAATATAGCTTAGGGTGAATTTTTGGTAATTTTCTGAAAAACATCAATTTTTGATGAATAGTGAAACCACTAAGTGGTAATCAAGCAAACTGATTTTTCAGTAAATGAAAGTTTACCACTAATGTGTATTGAATTTTGAAAATCCGACATACATGGATGTCATTAAGAAGTAAAATGTGGTTCAATGAGATTAAAATAATTTTTTGGTGAATAGTAACTTTTTTTCATTAATCGCGATTAGAGGTAATTAGTGTAGTTTAAGGTAAAAATGGTATTATAAGAATGTGAAAACACCATGAAACTTGTCCTACACCTATTGGGTGAGTCATGGCCGACCAAGACAAGCCATGGGCCAACTTGGGGACCCCATGGAGCCACTTTAGTTGGAAAATGACATTAATATATTTTTATTTAATGTTAAAGTGAAAATGACACTAACATAAATTGTTTTACTAAAATAATTTTTGAGTGGGGTTATACAAGTACAAATTTTGATTATAAATAGTAATTGGAAAGCTAAAAAGATATCCTACATCATAGTATTTTTTTATAATTTTTAGACATTAAATAAATTAAATTATATATGACATAATAATGATGCAGCGATGACATCATTATTTGACGATTTAAATAAAATGAAAAGATAACGAAAAATCTAAAACCTACACATGGCCAAAACCAATTGGATGAGTGGATTTATAACCCTTATCCCCTTATCCACGAATTATACCAATGTGGGACCTTTTAAAACCGAAACACATTTTCAAATAAAGTAATATTTCTTTACTTTCCAAAAGTGCCCCTCCTCTCCTCTTATAAAAGGCCCCCACCTCTACCTCATTTCACACACTCCTCAAGCCTTTGGCTCGGCCAAAACCTACCCAATTACTCTCTCCACATCACTCTCCTCATCCTAGAGGATTTTCTTTGGGCAGAATCCTTTCAAAGGAAGCCTTTAGGCTCAAATCAAAAGGGACTTACACTTTTAAAGGTAATTCATTCTCTCTTGTTCATTTGTTTTATTTTGCTTCTACAACCCTCTAAACTCTTTTTATTTACTTCTTTTGTAACAACACCAGTATCTTCAATATACTAGGATGTTGTTATAATATTTATTTGAGCTACACTCTCACACAACTACATCAAATGGTTAAAGAACATACGGTTTCCGTGGATGGCGAAATTCTGCCTCCCGAAACGATGATTGTTCAATACTCATTTAACACCTTCAAGGGTGGAAATTATGATGTCACTATTTTTATATATGATATATAATATGTTTATGTTTTCTTTAAGCTTCTGTATTTTTCATTTTTGGCATACCTTTATGGTTTCCATTATGCGTAAACACGATATCTTCATTTAAGAAAGTGTGGACTACCGCCCCCTAAAAGTGATGTGATTCGTTAATGCCATATGTGGGACATGTAAAGGATGGATTTAAAGTTATTATATATGATGTTATACTGAAATTATAATATACCTCTATATCATTATTCTTTCTTTCCATTAAAGTATGAGATAGAAATGAAAGTAGCGTTCATGCGTACGTACGGCTTACCGTCTCCATGAACGGTGCATTTCATTTCTTATCCCCAAATGTAATGTACTATTAAAATTACATGTATATAATGTATATATATAATTAATGATATATCTAAATGATGAATATAATTCTGGAATTAAAATATACATACCTCTCATTTAGTTTTAATTCCATTAATATGACAAAGAAATGAAAGTAGCGTTCATGCGTACGTACGGCTTACCATCTCCATGAATGGTGCATTTCATTTCTTACCTCTAAATGATTATGTAATATTATAAATACATGTATATGCTGGATATATATGATACATATTATATCCAAATCGGGAATTTCATTCGGGATATAAAGAACTTTTGACCACACGAACAACATGTAATTGTAAGAAGTCCACTTTCGACTTAAGAACCAAATATTGACAAAACAAACATTATTAACTTAAATGGTTACATAATGTTTATAACATGGCAATAAGTGATATAAAAATGAATAATTAAGTTTAAAAAGGTTCATAATAAAGTATAAATTAACTCAAGTTTATTATTCAGGACGTTAAAGAACGATCGAGTCAAGTCGGACCCAAGGTAAGGGACTTCGTCTCAATCTCCTTTCATTGAGGCATATTTCGTTTTATGCACAACTTTCTTTTATACGGTGTATAAACCCTTTGACTTTTACTTTTATACAAAAGTAATCTTTTTCTATGAAGCGTTTTACAAAACGACAAAAAGGAATGTTTTTTTTACGTACGCGGTGACAACGACCTTTTCCGCCGCCGCGAGTATTATTTGTTCTTTGGCTTCCTCAACAAGCCGTAATGTTTTTAAAATAAAATAAATACCATATACTCTTTTATGTATTTTGGTATTGAAAATGGTTTTGATAAAGGATTCTATTATGTCAATATATTTATGATATATTGTGATTGAAATGTGGAAATGTTATCATTACTTTATATTGGTTTTATGTTTTATGATTTTATATTGGTACTTGGACATTTTAATGGGTGGTTACGTTATAAACCATATGAAGGGTGGTGCCGTGAATACCAGGACGGGTGGTTACGTTATAACCTCCAATGCATTGGGTATGGAAGTCGGCCGTATGGCTATTCCATTAAGTATGTATGGAAATTGGCCGTATGGCTATTCCATTAAGTGATATGTGTGGAAGTCAACCGTATGGTTATTCCACTTAAGTATGTTTATGTCCCAAGTTACCTTTATATATTCTATGTGTTCTTTATATGGGTTTTATGGTAATCCTTTGGTTACAAAAAGGTAAGTAATGATACTTTATTCAGTGAATATTTTTTTTACTACTTCATGAAGGTGAAGGTATTACTTTGATATAGTATACATGGTTTACTTGATGTTTGAATAACTAACAATTTTCATTCTTTTTGTATCCCTTACTGAGCTTTTTATGCTCACCCCAAGTTTTTCGAAATGTTTTTCACAGGACTTAAAGTGGAATAAGGTCAAGGATGGGATCAAGGGAATTTCATGCTATCTAAAACATGGAATCTAGACATCTTTCTTTTTAAGAGTTTTTATTTTATGGAAACTTAGTAGAAGTGACTACTTTGTAATCTTTTGAGATGTAATAGTTATGTTCTAATTCTCTAAAACTCTAAACCTGAAAAGATCCTCGACGTGAATTATTCATTTAATTCAATATTAAGTAAGGTTTAAGGCTGGGGCCTTATAGTTGGTATCAAAGGACGGTTTAGACAACTTTAGGAGTTAGAAAATTGTTAAATTATAAGTTAATTTATGATATGATTGAAATGATATAGCATTTACGGATTACCATGTTGCTTCGCCTAAGATATTTCTGTGTTCAGAATGGTTTTCCGCAGAGGAAACAAAGCAGCTATGTTGGGACGACATCAGGAGGAAGATAACCTTCCAAATCAGCAACCTGAGATGGTCGGAATCGGAACTGAACAGTTTTTTGCAGTGATGGCACAGTTGAATCAGGCTATAAATGGTGGTGGTATCCATGCACGAGATCAGCCAGATCAACCGCAGAGGAACATGTTAGTGGTGGAAAATTTCATGAGGCAACATCCCCCATCATTCAGAGGATCATCTGACCCTGTGCAAGCTGAAGGGTGGATTAAAGCACTGGAGAAGATTTTTGATGTCATGGGGTGTTCAGAACATCAAAAGGTTAGTCTTGCTGTTTACCGTTTTGAAGGTGAAGCTGATCAGTGGTGGTCGATGGTGAAAAATATAAGGGATAGTGATGAGATTGAGGATCTTCACTGGGACGAATTCAAAGGTATGTTTCTTGATAAATATTTTCCTAAGGTGGTTCGTCTTAGGATGGAAAAACAGTTCCTAGAATTGAGGCAGGAGGATGATTCAGTGGCTACTTATGAAGAAAAGTTCACTCGATTGGCAAGGTATGCTCCAAACATCATACGAGATCTTGATAGTAAAATAAACCGTTTTTACTCAGGGTTAAAGCCAAAGTATCGAAGGGCTTTAGCTTCTCGTGAGTTCAAAAGTTATGAAAAACTTGTTCGATGTACGGAGAAGGTGGAAATGGAGTTTGCCGATGATCAGGTGTTCTATGACAAACAACATAATAAGAGATCTAGTTGGCAGGAAAAGGGGAAGAATTCATCAAAGAAGAAAGGAGGTAAGAAAACCAAATATCCATCATGTGAGAAGTGTGGTAAAATGCATCCTGGAGAATGTTTATCCAAGTCTGGTAAGTGCTTTCGGTGTGGTAAGTCTGGTCATATTGCTCGTAACTATAAGGAAGATGATCAAGCAGGAAATGGAAAGCCCACGGTAAGATGTTTTAAGTGTAATGAAATGGGTCATTATGCAAACGAGTGTCCGACAAAGAGCTTGAGTGATGGGAAGCAGTTAGACTACAAGCAGAAAGGGGTGGTAAAATCATTTGCAACAACTTCAGCAGATGTTGGGCCATCGAATGAAGTGGTATCAGCTCCAGGGAGCTCAGTATTTTTCAAAGATTGACTTGAGGTCGGGGTACCATCATTTGAAAGTAAAAGAAGAAGACGTTCCGAAGACTGCGTTTCGTACTAGATATGGCCATTATGAATTTGTAGTTATGCCTTTTGGGTTAACCAATGCACCTACTGTATTCATGGACCTTATGAATAAAATTTTCCATGAGTTCTTGGATAAGTTTGTGTTTGTGTTTTGAGGTTTGGGAAGAGGTTATGTTTGCCTTGTGATTCACAGTTGAAGAATGAGTTGTTATGTGAGGCTCATAGTTCCCCGTTTTCAGTTCATCCTGGCAGTACTATGATGTACAGAGATCTGCGGGAGTATTACTGGTGGGATGGAATGAAAAGAAATATTGCTGATTTTACTGTGAAGTGTTTGACATGTCAACAGGTTAAAGAAGAGCGGCAGTTACCGAAAGGGATGCTTCAGCCTTGACAAGTGCCAGAGTGGAAATGGGAAAACATATCCATGGACATTGTTGTGGGATTACCGAGGACATCTCGAGGTAATAATGCAATCTGGGTTATTGTTGATCCCTTGACCAAATCTGCTCATTTCCTTTCTATACGAGATACTTTCTCTCTTGATCAACATTCCCGTCTGTATCTTAAAGAGATAGTCAGGTTACATGGAGTTCCTCTCTCCATTGTATCGGATCATGATCCAAGGTTTACTTCTAACTTTTGGAAAGGCTTTCAGAAGTCGTTGGGTACTGAATTAAATTTTAGTACAGCTTTTCATCCTCAATCAGATGGGCAGTCAGAACGAACAATTCAGACATTGGAGGATATGCTACGAGCTTGTTTGATGGATTATCAGGGAATTTGGGACCAACATCTTTCTTTGGTTGAGTTTTCTTATAATAACAGTTATCATTCCAGTATACAGATGGCACCATTTGAGGCATTATATGGGAAGCGGTGTCGAACTCCATCATTTTGGAATGAAGTGGGTGAAAGGAAGCTGATGGGACGAGAATTGGTAGAAGAGTTGGCAGAAAAAGTTCATCTGATTCAGAAGCACATGAGAACAGCTCAGAGCAGGCAGAAGAGTTATGCGAATAACCGGAGGAAGGATCTATCTTTCGAGGTAGGTGATCATGTTTTTCTCAAGGTTTCTCCTTGGAAAAGTGTGATGAGATTTGGTAAGAAAGGAAAGTTGAGTCCAAGGTTCGTTGGACCATACGAAATTCTGGAAAGAGTTGGATCAGTTTCATATCGAGTGGCTTTACCTCCGAGTTTATCTCAGGTACACAATGTTTTTCACGTTTCGATGTTGAGAATGTATATTCCAGATCCATCTCATGTTTTGAGTCAAGAGGTAGTTTAGCTGGAAGAGAACCTATCTTATGAGGGACAACCGGTCCAGATTCTTGACCACAGGGAGCAAGTGTTACGGAATAAGGTGATTCATCAGGTAAAGGTTTTGTGGAAAAACCATGTGATTGAAGAGGCAACGTGGGAATCTGAAAATGCTATGAGGGATAAATATCCCCAATTATTTTGATAAGTGAATAAAATTGCGAGGATGCAATTCCCAAAATGGGGGAAGGATGTAACATCCCAGGTAAATAAAGTATAAAGAATTTTCATATTTATTAATATTTACGAATTAAATATTAATTTTATTTTAAAGGGGTTGCTATGTTCGATAGCGTACCCGATACGCAACGATGAGTTTCTTTGAAACTTACGTAGCAAACTAGTAATAAACTAATGTTATTTTAAATGTTAGTTAACAAGTAGCCGTTGTACTGGCGGGAATGGATAGAAATAACTAAAATATGATTAGATATGTTTTTAAATGTTTATACATTTACCCAATAAAAGATAAAGGCTTAAAATACGGAAAGAGTTCAATTTTAGGGCATATATACTCTAATTTTCACTAAAGGTTCACTTATCACCTTTTAATGGTGAACCGTCATTAAATATAGTTTTGATCACTCTTATACATTATTTTGGACCAAATATAACTCTTCTTTAGAATCGGGACATCAAAATTTACTTTGTGTAAATTTTTGGTACCTTTCTGATAAAGTTCATTTTTTTTATGAATAGTGTAAAATGTGGTATTTTAATTCAAAACCTCTTTTTAATCTAAATTATTTATATGATTAGATTATTATTTTAATTGGTTTTAAAGTGAAATTAGAAAATATTTTTACTAGTTAATCCAATGGTGGTCATTGGAATCAATTTCACTTTGAAATTGGACTTAAACTGGTGTCAATATTTTGATACTTATTGTTTCAAAAAAACACGCTATTTGTCATGACAACGGGAATTAATTATTAAATTAATTAATTTGACTTATATGTTTAGAATTTTGTAAAATGGACTTCATTTTTGAATTCGGAATATCAAATATAGCTTAGGGTGAATTTTTGGTAATTTTCTGAAAAACTTCAATTTTTGATGAATAGTGAAACCACTAAGTGGTAATCAAGCAAACTGATTTTTCAGTTAAATGAAAGTTTACCACTAATGTGTATTGAATTTTGAAAATCCGACATACATGGTTGTCATTAAGAAGTAAAATTTGGTTCAATGAGATTAAAATAATTTTTTGGTGAATAGTAACTTTTTTTCATTAATCGCGATTAGAGGTAATTAGTGTAGTTTAAGGTAAAAATGGTATTATAAGAATGTGAAAACACCATGACACTTGTCCTAAACTTATTGGGTGAGTCATGGCCGACCAATACAAGCCATGGGACAACTTGGGGACCCCATGGAGCCACTTTAGTTGGAAAATGACATTAATATATTTTTATTTAATGTTAAAGTGAAAATGACACTAACATAAATTGTTTTACTAAAATAATTTTTGAGTGGGGTTATACAAGTCCAAATTTTGATTATAAATAGTAATTGGAAAGATAAAAAGATTTACTACATCATAGTATTTTTTTTATAATTTTTAGACATTAAATAAATTAAATTATATATGACATAATAATGATGTAGCGATGACATCATTATTTGACGATTTAAATAAAATGGAAAGATAATGAAAACTATAAAACCTACACATGGCCAAAACCAATTGGAGGAGTGGATTTAGAACCCTTATCACCTTATCCACTAATTTAACCAATGTGGGACCTTTTAAAACCGAAACACATTTTCAAATAAAGTAATATTTCTTTACTTTCAAAAAGTGCCCCTCCTCTCCTCTTATAAAAGGCCCCCACCTCTACCTCATTTCACACACTCCTCAAGCCTTTGGCTCGGCCAACCCCTACCCAATTACTCTCTCCACATCCCGCTCCTAATCCTAGAGGATTCCCTTTGGGCAGAATCCTTTCAAAGGAAGCCTTTAGGCTCAAATCAAAAGGGAGTTACACTTTTAAAGGTAATTCATTCTCTCTTGTTCATTTGTTTTATTTTGCTTCTCCAACCCTCTAAACTCTTTTTATTTACTTCTTTTGTAACAAAACCAGTATCTTCAATATACTAGGATGTTGTTATAATATTTATTTGAGCTACACTCTCACAAAACTACATCAAATGGTTAAAGAACATACGGTTTCCGTGGATGGTGAAATTCTGCCTCCCGAAACGATGATTGTTCAATACTCATTTAACACCTTCAAGGGTGGCCATTATGATGTCACTATTTTTATATATGATATATAATATGTTTATGTTTTCTTTAAGATTCTGTATTTTTCATTTTTGGTATACCTTTATGGTTTCCATTATGGGTAAACACGATATCTTCATTTAAGGAAGTGCGGACTATCGCCCCCTAAAAGTGATGTGATTCGTTAATGCCATATGTGGGACATGTAAAGGATGGATTTAAAGTTATTATATATGATGTTATACTGGAATTATAATATACCTCTATATCATTATTATTTCTTTCCATTAAAGTATGAGATAGAAATGAAAGTAGCGTTCATGCGTACGTACGGCTTACCGTCTCCATGAACGGTGCATTTCATTTCTTATCCCCAAATGTAATGTACTATTAAAATTAAATGTATATAATGTATATATATAATTAATGATATATCTAAATGATGAATATAATTATGGAATTAAAATATACATACCTCTCATTTAGTTTTAATTCCATTAATATGACAAAGAAATGAAAGTAGCGTTCATGCGTACGTACGGCTTACCGTCTCCATGAACGGTGCATTTCATTTCTTACCTATAAATGATTATGTAATATTATAAATACATGTATATGCTGGATATATATGATACATATTATATCCAAATCGGTAATTTCATTCTGGATATAAAGAACTTTTGACCACACGAACAACATGTAATTGTAAGAAGTCCACTTTCGACTTAAGAACCAAATATTGACAAAACAAACATTATTAACTTAAATGGTTACATAATGTTTATAACATGGAAATAAGTGATATAAAAAGGAATAATGAAGTTTAAAAAGGTTCATAATCAAGTATAAATTAACTCAAGTTTATTATTCAGGATGTTAAAGAACGATCGAGTCAAGTCGGACCCAAGGTAAGGGACTTCATCTCAATCTCCTTTCATTGAGGCATATTTCGTTTTATGCACAACATCCTTTTATACGGTGTATAAACCCTTTGAATTTTACTTTTATACAAAAGTAATCTTTTTCTATGAAGCGTTTTACAAAACGACAAAAAGGAATGTTTTTTTTACGTACGCGGTGACAACGACCTTTTCCGCCGCCGCGAGTATTATTTGTTCTTTGGCTTCCTCAACAAGCCGTAATGTTTTTAAAATAAAATAAATACCATATACTCTTTTATGTATTTTGGTATTGAAAATGGTTTTGATAAAGGATTCTATTATGTCAACATATTTATGATATATTGTGATTGAAATGTGGAAATGTTATCATTCCTTTATATTGGTTTTATGTTTTATGATTTTATATTGGTACTTGGACATTTTAATGGGTGGTTACGTTATAAACCATATGACGGGTGGTTCTGTGAATACCAGGACGGGTGGTTACGTTATAACCTCCAATGCATTGGGTATGGAAGTCGGCAGTATGGCTATTCCATTAAGTATGTATGGAAATTGGCCGTATGGCTCTTCCATTAAGTGATATGTGTGGAAGTCAACCATATGGTTATTCCACTTAAGTATGTTTATGTCCCAAGTTACCTTTATATATTCTATGTGTTCTTTATATGGGTTTTATGGTAATCCTTTGGTTACAAAAAGGTAAGTAATGATACTTTATTCAGTGAAGATTTTTTTTTACTACTTCATGAAGGTGAAGGTATTACTTTGATATAGTATACATGGTTTACTTGATGTTTGAAAAAATAACAGTTTTCATTCTTTTTGTATCCCTTACTGAGCTTTTTATGCTCACCCCAAGTTTTTCGAAATGTTTTTCACAGGACTTAAAGTGTAATAAGGTCAAGGATGGGATCAAGGGAATTTCATATTATCTAAAACATGGAATCTAGACATCTTTCTTTTTAAGAGTTTTTATTTTAAGGAAACTTAGTAGAAGTGACTACTTTGTAATCTTTTGAGATGTAATAGTTATGTTCTAATTCTCTAAAACTCTAAACCTGAAAAGATCCTCGACGTTAATTATTCATTTAATTCAATATTAAGTAAGGTTTAAGGCTGGGGACTTATAGTTGGTATCAAAGGACGGTTTAGACAACTTTAGGAGTTAGAAAATTGTTAAATTATAAGTTAATTTATGATATGATTGAAATGATATAGAATTTACGGATTACCATGTTGCTTCGCCTAAGATATTTCTGTGTTCAGAATGGTTTTCCGTAGAGGAAACAAAGCAGCTATGTTGGGACGACATCGGGAGGAAGATAACCTTCCAAATCAGAAACCTGAGATGGTCGGAATCGGAACTGAACAGTTTGTTGCAGTGATGGAACAATTGACTCAGGCTATAAATGGTGGTGGTATCCATGCACGAGATCAGCCAGATCAACCGCAGAGGAACATGTCAGTGGTGGAACATTTCATGAGGCAACATCCCCCATCATTCAGAGGATCATCTGACCCTGTGCAAGCTGAAGGGTGGATTAAAGCACTGGAGAAGATTTTTGATGTCATGGGGTGTTCAGAACATCAAAAGGTTAGTCTTGCTGTTTACCGTTTTGAAGGTGAAGCTGATCAGTGGTGGTCGATGGTGAAAAATATAAGGGATAGTGATGAGATTGAGGATCTTCCCTGGGACGAATTCAAAGGTATGTTTCTTGAGAAATATTTTCCTAAGGTGGTTCGTCTTAGGATGGAAAAATAGTTCCTAGAATTGAGGCAAGAGGATGATTCAGTGGCTACTTATGAATAAAAGTTCACTCGATTGGCAAGGTATGCTCCAAACATCATACGAGATCTTGATAGTAAAATAAACCGTTTTTACTCAGGGTTAAAGCCAAAGTATCGAAGGGCTTTAGCTTCTCGTGAGTTCAAAAGTTATGAAAAACTTGTTCGATGTACGGAGAAGGTGGAAATGGAGTTTGCCGATGATCAGGTGTTCTATGACAAACAACAGAATAAGAGATCTAGTTGGCAGGAAAAGGGGAAGAATTCATCAAAGAAGAAAGGAGGTGAGAAAACCAAATATCCATCCTGTGAGAAGTGTGGTAAAATGCATCCTGGAGAATGTTTATCCAAGTCTGGTAAGTTCTTTCGGTGTGGTAAGTCTGTTCATATTGCTCGTAACTGTAAGGAAGATGATCAAGCAGGAAATGAAAAGCCCACGGTAAGATGTTTTAAGTGTAATGAAATGTGTCATTATGCAAACGAGTGTCCGACAAAGAGCTTGAGTGATGGGAAGCATTTAGACTACAAGCAGAAAGGGGTGTTAAAATCATTTGCAACAACTTCAGCAGATGTTGGGCCATCGAATGAAGTGGTATCAGCTCCAGGGAGCTCAGTATTTTTCAAATATTGACTTGAGGTCGGGGTACCATCAGTTGAAAGTAAAAGAAGCAGACGTTCCGAAGACTGCGTTCCGTACTAGATATGGCCATTATGAATTTTTAGTTATGCCTTTTGGGTTAACCAATGCACCTGCTGTATTCATGGACCTTATGAATAAAATTTTCCATGAGTTCTTGAATAAGTTTGTGTTTGTGTTTTGAGGTTTGGGAAGAGGTTATGTTTGCCTTGTGATTCACAGTTGAAGAATGAGTTGTTATGTGAGGCTCATAGTTCCCCGTTTTCAGTTCATCCTGGCAGTACTATGATGTACAAAGATCTGCGGGAGTATTAATGGTGGGATGGAATGAAAAGAAATATTGGTGATTTTACTGTGAAGTGTTTGACATGTCAACAAGTTAAAGCAGAGCGGCAGTTACCGAAAGGGATGCTTCAGCCTTTACCAGTGCCAGAGTGGAAATGGGAAAACATATCCATGGACTTTGTTATGGGATTACCGAGGACATCTCGTGGTAATAATGCAATATGGGTTATTGTTGATCGCTTGACCAAATCTTCTCATTTCCTTTCTATACGAGATACTTTCTCTCTTGATCAACTTTCCCGTCTGTATCTTAAAGAGATAGTCAGGTTACATGGAGTTCCTCTCTCCATTGTATCGGATCATGATCCCAGGTTTACTTCTAACTTTTGTAAAGGCCTTCAGAAGTCGTTGGGTACTGAATTAAATTTTAGTACAGCTTTTCATCCTCAATCAGATGGGCAGTCAGAACGAACAATTCAAACATTGGAGGATATGCTACGAGCTTGTTTGATGGATTATCAGGGAAGTTGGGACCAACATCTTTCTTTGGTTGAGTTTTCTTATAATAACAGTTTTCATTCCAGTATACAGATGGCACCATTTGAGGCATTATATGGGAAGCAGTGTCGAACTCCAGCATTTTGGAATGATGTGGGTGAAAGGAAGCTGATGGGACGAGAATTGGTAGAAGAGTTGGCAGAAAAAGTTCAGCTGATTCAGAAGCACATTAGAACAGCTCAGAGAAGGCAGAAGAGTTATGCGGATAACCGGAGGAAGGATCTATCTTTCGAGGTAGGTGATCATGTTTTTCTCATGGTTTCTCCTTGGAAAAGTGTGATGAGATTTGGTAAGAAAGGAAAGTTGAGTCCAAGGTTCGTTGGACCATACGAAATTTTGGAAAGAGTTGGATCAGTTGCATACCGAGTGGCTTTACCTCCGAGTTAATCTCAGGTACACAATGTTTTTCACGTTTCGATGTTGAGAAAGTATATGCCAGATCCATCTCATATTTTGAGTCCAGAGGTAGTTTAGCTGGAAGAGAACCTATCTTATGAGGGACAACCGGTCCAGATTCTTGACCACAGGGAGCAAGTGTTACGGAATAAGGTGATTCATTAGGTAAAGGTTTTGTGGAAAAACCATGTGATTGAAGAGGCAACGTGGGAATCTGAAAATGCTATGAGGGATAAATATCCCCACTTATTTTGATAAGTGAATAAAATTGCGAGGACGCAATTCCCAAAAGGGGGGAAGGATGTAACATCCCAGGTAAATAAAGTATAAAGAATTTTCATATTTATTAATATTTACGAATTAAATATTAATTTTGTTTTAAAGGGGTTTCTATGTTCGATAGCGTACCCGATACGCAACGATGAGTTTCTTTGAAACTTACGTAGCACACTAGTAATAGACTAATATTATTTTAAATGTTAGTTAACAAGTAGCCGTTGTACTGGCGGGAATGGATAGAAATAACTAAAATATTATTAGATATGTTTTTAAATGTTTATACATTTACCCAATAAAAGATAAAGGGTTAAAATACGGAAAGAGTTCAATTTTAGGGCATATATACTCTAATTTTCACTAAAGGTTCACTTATCACCTTTTAATGGTGAACCATCATTAAATATAGTTTTGATCACTCTTATACATTATTTTGGACCAAATATAACTCTTCTTTAGAATCGGTACATCAAAATTTACTTTGTGTAAATTTTTGGTACCTTTCTGATAAAGTTCATTTTTTTTATGAATAGTGTAAAATGTTGTATTTTAATTCAAAACCTATTTTTAATCTAAATTATTTATATGATTAGATTATTATTTTATTTGGTTTTAAAGTGAAATTAGAAAATATTTTTACCAGTTAATCCAATGGTGGACATTGGAATCAATTTCACTTTGAAATTGGACTTAAACTGGTGTCAATCTTTTGATACTTATTGTTTCAAAAAAACACGCTATTTGTCATGACAGCGGGAATTAATTATTAAATTAATTAATTTGACTTATATGTTTTGAATTTTGTAAAATGGACTTCATTTTTGAATTCGGAATATCAAATATTTCTTAGGGTGAATTTTTGGTAATTTTCTGAAAAACTTCAATTTTTGATTAATAGTGAAACCACTAAGTGGTAATCAAGCAAACTGATTTTTCAGTTAAATGAAAGTTTACCACTAATGTGTATTGAATTTTGAAAATCCGACATACATGGTTGTCATTAAGAAGTAAAATGTGGTTCAATGAGATTAAAATAATTTTTTGGTGAATAGTAACTTTTTTTCATTAATCGCGATTAGAGGTAATTAGTGTAGTTTAAGGTAAAAATGGTATTATAAGAATGTGAAAACACCATGAAACTTGTCCTACACTTATTGGGTGAGTCATGGCCGACCAAGACAAGCCATGGGCAAACTTGGGGACCCCATGGAGCCACTTTAGTTGGAAAATTACATTAATATATTTTTATTTAATGTTAAAGTGAAAATGACACTAACATAAATTGTTTTACTAAAATAATTTTTGAGTGGGGTTATACAAGTCCAAATTTTGATTATAAATATTAATTGGAAAGATAAAAATATTTCCTACATCATAGTATTTTTTTTATAATTTTTAGACATTAAATAAATTAAATTATATATGACATAATAATGATGCAGCGATGACATCAATATTTGACGATTTAAATAAAATGGAAAGATAATGAAAAATCTAAAATCTACACATGGCCAAAACCAATTGGATGAGTGGATTTCGAACCCTTATCACCTTATCCACGTATTAAATCAATGTGGGACCTTTTAAAACCGAAACACATTTTCAAATAAAGTAATATTTCTTTGCTTTCCAAAAGTGCCCCTCCTCTCCTCTTATAAAAGGCCCCCACCTCTACCTCATTTCACACACTCCTCAAGACTTTGGCTCGTCCAACCCCTGCCCAATTACTCTCTCCACATCCCTCTCCTAATCCTAGAGGATTCCCTTTGGGTATAATCCTTTCAAATTAAGCCTTTAGGCTCAAATCAAAAGGGAGTTACACTTTTAAAGGTAATTCATTCTCTCTTGTTCATTTGTTTTATTTTTATTCTCCAACCCTCTAAACTCTTTTTATTTACTTCTTTTGTAACAAAACCAGTATCTTCAATATACTAGGATGTTGTTATAATATTTATTTGAGCTACACTCTCACACAACTACATCAAATGGTTAAAGAACATACGGTTTCCGTGGATGGTGAAATTCTGCCTCCCGAAACGATGATTGTTCAATACTCATTTAACACCTTCAAGGGTGGCCATTATGATGTCACTATTTTTATATATGATATATAATATGTTTATGTTTTCTTTAAGCTTCTGTATTTTTCATTTTTGGCATACCTTTATGGTTTCCATTATGGGTAAACACGATATCTTCATTTAAGGAAGTGCGGACTACCGCCCCCTAAAAGTGATGTGATTCGTTAATGCCATATGTGGGACATGTAAAGGATGGATTTAAAGTTATTATATATGATGTTATACTAGAATTATAATATACCTCTATATCATTATTATTTCTTTCCATTAAAGTATGAGATAGAAATGAAAATAGCGTTCATGCGTACGTACGGCTTACCGTCTCCATGAACGGTGCATTTCATTTCTTATCCCCAAATGTAATGTACTGTTAAAATTACATGTATATAATGTATATATATAATTAATGATATATCTAAATGATGAATATAATTCTAGAATTAAAATATACATACCTCTCATTTAGTTTTAATTCCATTAATATGGCAAAGAAATGAAAGTAGCGTTCATGCGTACATACGGCTTACCGTCTCCATGAACGGTGCATTTCATTTCTTACCTCTAAATGATTATGTAATATTATAAATACATGTATATGCTGGATATATATGATACATATTATATCCAAATCGGGAATTTCATTCTGGATATAAAGAACTTTTGACCACACGAACAACATGTAATTGTAAGAAGTCCACTTTCGACTTAAGAACCAAATATTGACAAAACAAACATTGTTAACTTAAATGGTTACATAATGTTTATAACATGGCAATAAGTGATATAAAAAGGAATAATTAAGTTTAAAAAGGTTCATAATCAAGTATAAATTAACTCAAGTTTATTATTCAGGACGTTAAAGAACGATCGAGTCAAGTCGGACCCAAGGTAAGGGACTTCGTCTCAATCTCCTTTCATTGGGGCATATTTTGTTTTATGCACAACCTTCTTTTATACGGTGTATAAACCCTTTGAATTTTACTTTTATACAAAAGTAATCTTTTTCTATGAAGCGTTTTACAAAACGACAAAAAGGAATGTTTTTTTACGTACGCGGTGACAACGACCTTTTCCGCCACCGCGAGTATTATTTGTTCTTTGGCTTCCTCAACAAGCCGTAATGTTTTTAAAATAAAATAAATACCATATACTCTTTTATGTATTTTGGTATCGAAAATGGTTTTGATAAAGGATTCTATTATGTCAATATATTTATGATATATTGTGATTGAAATGTGGAAATGTTATCATTCCTTTATATTGGTTTTATTTTTTATGATTTTATATTGGTACTTGGACATTTTAATGGGTGGTTACGTTATAAACCAGATGACGGGTGGTGCCGTGAATACCAGGATGGGTGGTTACATTATAACCTCCAATGCATTGGGTATGGAAGTCGGTCGTATGGCTATTCCATTAAGTATGTATGGAAATTGGTCGTATGTCTATTCCATTAAGTGATATGTGTGGAAGTCAATCGTATGGTTATTCCACTTAAGTATGTTTATGTCCCAAGTTACCTTTATATATTCTATGTGTTCTTTATATGGGTTTTATGGTAATCCTTTGGTTACAAAAAGGTAAGTAATGATACTTTATTCAGTGAAGATTTTTTTTACTACTTCATGAAGGTGAAGGTATTAATTTGATATAGTATACATGGTTTACTTGATGTTTGAAAAACTAACAGTTTTCATTCTTTTTATATCCCTTACTGAGCTTTTTATGCTCACCCCAAGTTTTTCGAAATGTTTTTCACAGGACTTAAAGTGGAATAAGGTCAAGGATGGGATCAAGGGAATTTCATGCTATCTAAAACATGGAATCTAGACATCTTTCTTTTTAAGAGTTTTTATTTTATGGAAACTTAGTAGAAGTGACTACTTTGTAATCTTTTGAGATGTAATAGTTATGTTCTAATTCTCTAAAACTCTAAACCTGAAAAGATCCTCGACGTGAATTATTCATTTAATTCAATATTAAGTAAGGTTTAAGGCGGGGGCCTTATAGTTGGTATCAAAGGACGGTTTAGACAACTTTAGGAGTTAGAAAATTGTTAAATTATAAGTTAATTTATGATATGATTGAAATGATATTGCATTTACGGATTACCATGTTGCTTCGCCTAAGATATTTCTGTGTTCAGAATGGTTTTCCGCAGAGGAAACAAAGCAGCTATGTTGGGACGACATCAGGAGGAAGATAACCTTCCAAATGAGCAACCTGAGATGGTCGGAATCGGAACTGAACAGTTTGTTGCAGTGATGGAACAGTTGACTCAGGCTATAAATGGTGGTGGTATCCATGCACGATATCAGCCAGATCAACCGCAGAGGAACATGTCAGTGGTGGAACATTTCATGAGGCAACATCCCCCATCATTCAGAGGATCATCTGACCATGTGCAAGCTGAAGGGTGGATTAAAGCACTGGAGAAGATTTTTGATTTCATGGGGTGTTCAGAACATCAAAAGGTTAGTCTTGCTATTTACCGTTTTGAAGGTGAAGCTGATCAGTGGTGGTCGATGGTGAAAAATATAAGGGATAGTGATGAGATTGAGGATCTTCACTGGGACGAATTCAAAGGTATGTTTCTTGAGAATTATTTTCCTAAGGTGGTTCATATTAGGATGGAAAAATAGTTCCTAGAATTGAGGCAGGAGGATGATTCAGTGGCTACTTATGAAGAAAAGTTCACTCGATTGGCAAGGTATGCTCCAAACATCATACGAGATCTTGATAGTAAAATAAACCGTTTTTACTCAGGGTTAAAGCCAAAGTATCGAAGGGATTTAGCTTCTCGTGAGTTCAAAAGTTATGAAAAACTTGTTCGATGTACGGAGAAGGTGGAAATGGAGTTTGCCGATGATCAGGTGTTCTATGACAAACAACAGAATAAGAGATCTAGTTGGCAGGAAAAGGGGAAGAATTCATCAAAGAAGAAAGGAGGTAAGAAAACCAAATATCCATCCTGTGAGAAGTGTGGTAAAATGCATCCTGGAGAATGTTTATCCAAGTCTGGTAAGTGCTTTCGGTGTGGTAAGTCTGGTCATATTGCTCGTAACTGTAAGGAAGATGATCAAGCAGGAAATGAAAAGCCCACGGTAAGATGTTTTAAGTGTAATGAAATGGGACATTATGCAAACGAGTGTACGAAAAAGAGCTTGAGTGATGGGAAGCAGTTAGACTACAAGCAGAAATGGGTGGTAAAATCATTTGCAACAACTTCAGCAGATGTTGGGCCATCGAATGAAGTGGTATCAGCTCCAGGGAGCTCAGTATTTTTCAAAGATTGACTTGAGGTCGGGGTACCATCAGTTGAAAGTAAAAGAAGCAGACGTTCTGAAGACTGCGTTCCGTACTAGATATGGCCATTATGAATTTGTAGTTATGCCTTTTGGGTTAACCAATGCACCTGCTGTATTCATGGACCTGATGAATAGAATTTTCCATGAGTTCTTGGATAAGTTTGTGTTTGTGTTTTGAGGTTTGGGAAGAGGTTATGTTTGCCTTGTGATTCACAGTTGAAGAATGAGTTGTTATGTGAGGCTCATAGTTCCCCGTTTTCAGTTCATCCTGGCAGTACTATGATGTACAGAGATCTGCGGGAGTATTACTGGTGGGATGGAATGAAAAGAAATATTTCTAATTTTACTGTGAAGTGTTTGACATGTCAACAGGTTAAAGCAGAGCGGCAGTTACCGAAAGGGATGCTTCAGCCTTTACCAGTGCCAGAGTGGAAATGGGAAAACATATCCATGGACTTTGTTGTGGGATTACTGAGGACATCTCGAGGTAATAATGCAATCTGGGTTATTGTTGATCGCTTGACCAAATCTGCTCATTTCCTTTCTATACGAGATACTTTCTCTCTTGATCAACTTTCCCGTCTGTATCTTAAAGAGATAGTCAGGTTACATGGAGTTCCTCTCTCCATTGTATCAGATCATGATCCCAGGTTTACTTCTAACTTTTGGAAAGGCCTTCAGAAGTCGTTGGGTACTGAATTAAATTTTAGTACAACTTTTCATCCTCATTCAGATGGGCAGTCAGAACGAACAATTCAGACATTGGAGGATATGCTACGAGCTTGTTTGATGGATTATCAGGGAAGTTGGGACCAACATCTTTCTTTGGTTGAGTTTTCTTATAATAACAGTTTTCATTCCAGTATACAGATGGCACCATTTGAGGCATTATATGGGAAGCAGTGTCGAACTCCAGCATTTTGGAATGAAGTGGGTGAAAGGAAGCTGATGGGACGAGAATTGGTAGAAGAGTTGGCAGAAAAAGTTCAGCTGATTCAGAAGCACATGAGAACAGCTCAGAGAAGGCAGAAGAGTTATGCGGATAACCGGAGGAAGGATCTATCTTTCGAGGTAGGTGATCATGTTTTTCTCAAGGTTTCTCCTTGGAAAAGTGTGATGAGATTTGGTAAGAAAGGAAAGTTGAGTCCAAGGTTCGTTGGACCATACGAAATTTTGGAAAGAGTTGGATCAGTTGCATACCGAGTGGCTTTACCTCCGAGTTTATCTCAGGTACACAATGTTTTTCACGTTTCGATGTTGAGAAAGTATATTCCAGATCCATCTCATGTTTTGAGTCCAGAGGTAGTTTAGCTGGAAGAGAACCTATCTTATGAGGGACAACCGGTCCATATTCTTGACCACAGGGAGCAAGTGTTACAGAATAAGGTGATTCATCAGGTAAAGGTTTTGTGGAAAAACCATGTGATTGAAGAGGCAACGTGGGAATCTGAAAATGCTATGAGGGATAAATATCCCCACTTATTTTGATAAGTGAATAAAATTGCGAGGACGCAATTCCCAAAAGGGGGGAAGGATGTAACATCCCAGGTAAATAAAGTATAAAGAATTTTCATATTTATTAATATTTACGAATTAAATATTAATTTTATTTTAAAGGAGTTGCTATGTTCGATAGCGTACCCGATACGCAACGATGAGTTTCTTTGAAACTTACGTAGCACACTAGTAATAAACTAATATTATTTTAAATGTTAGTTAACAAGTAGCCGTTGTACTGGCGGAAATGGATAGAAATAACTAAAATATGATTAGATATGTTTTTAAATGTTTATAAATTTACCCAATAAAAGATAAAGGCTTAAAATACGGAAAGAGTTCAATTTTAGGGCATATATACTCTAATTTTCACTAAAGGTTCACTTATCACCTTTTAATGGTGAACCGTCATTAAATATAGTTTTGATCACTCTTATACTTTATTTTGGTCCAAATATAACTCTTCTTTAGAATCGGGACATCAAAATTTACTTTGTGTAAATTTTTGGTACCTTTCTGATAAAGTTCATTTTTTTATGAATTGTGTAAAATGTTGTATTTTAATTCAAAACCTCTTTTTAATCTAAATTATTTATATGATTAGATTATTATTTTAATTGGTTTTAAAGTGAAATTAGAAAATATTTTTACCAGTTAATCCAATGGTGGTCATTGGAATCAATTTCACTTTGAAATTGGACTTAAACTGGTGTCAATCTTTTGATACTTATTGTTTCAAAAAAACACGCTATTTGTCATGACAGCGGGAATTAATTATTAAATTAATAAATTTGACTAATATGTTTTGAATTTTGTAAAATGGACTTCATTTTTAAATTCGGAATATCAAATATAGCTTAGGGTGAATTTTTGGTAATTTTCTGAAAAACTTTAATTTTTGATGAATAGTGAAACCACTAAGTGGTAATCAAGAAAACTGATTTTTCAGTTAAATGAAAGTTTACCACTAATGTGTATTGAATTTTGAAAATCCGACATACATGGTTGTCATTAAGAAGTAAAATGTGGTTCAATGAGATTAAAATAATTTTTTGGTGAATAGTAACTTTTTTTCATTAATCGCGATTAGAGGTAATTAGTGTAGTTTAAGGTAAAAATGGTATTATAAGAATGTGGAAACACCATGACACTTGTCCTACACCTATTTGGTGAGTCATGGCCGACCAATACAAGCCATGGGCCAACTTGGGGACCCCATGGAGCCACTTTAGTTGGAAAATGACATTAATATATTTTTATTTGATGTTAAAGTGAAAATGACACTAAAATAAATTGTTTTACTAAAATAATTTTTGACTGGGGTTATACAAGTCCAAATTTTGATTATAAATATTAATTGGAAAGCTAAAAAGATTTCCTACATCATAGTAGTTTTTTTATAATTTTTAGACATTAAATAAATTAAATTATATATGAAATAATAATGATGCAGCGATGACATCATTATTTGACGATTTAAAAAAATGGAAAGATAATGAAAAATCTAAAACCTACACATGGCCAAAACCAATTGTATGAGTGGATTTGGAACCCTTATCACCTTATCCAGGAATTCTACCAATGTGGTACCTTTTGAAACCGAAACACATTTTCAAATAAAGTAATATTTCTTTACTTTCCAAAAGTGCCCCTCCTCTCCTCTTATAAAAGGCCCCCACCTCTACCTCATTTCACACACTCCTCAAGCCTCTGGCTCGGCCAACCCCTGCCCTATTACTCTATCCACATCCCTCTCCTCATCCTAGAGGATATCCTTTGGGCAGAATCCTTTCAAAGGAAGCCTTTAGGCTCAAATCAAAAGGGAGTTACACTTTTAAAGGTAATTCATTCTCTCTTGTTCATTTGTTTTATTTTGCTTCTCCAACCCTCTAAACTCTTTTTATTTACTTATCTTGTAACAAAAACAGTATCTTCAATATACTGGGATGTTGTTATAATATTTATTTGAGCTACACTCTCACACAACTACATCAAATGGTTAATGAACATACGGTTTCCATGGATGGCGAAATTCTGCCTCCCGAAACGATGATTGTTCAATACTCATTTAACACCTTCAAGGGTGGCCATTATGATGTCACTATTTTTATATATGATATATAATATGTTTATGTTTTCTTTAAGCTTCTGTATTTTTCATTTTTGGCATACCTTTATGGTTTCCATTATGGGTAAACACGATATCTTCATTTAAGGAAGTGCGGACTACCGCCCCCTAAAAGTGATGTGATTCGTTAATGCCATATGTGGGACATGTAAAGGATGGATTTAAAGTTATTATATATGATGTTATACTGGAATTATAATATACCTCTATATCATTATTATTTCTTTCCATTAATGTATGAGATAGAAATGAAAGTAGCATTCATGCGTACGTACGGCTTACCGTCTCCATGAACGGTGCATTTCATTTCTTATCCCCAAATGTAATGTACTATTAAAATTACATGTATATAATGTATATATATAATTAATGATATATATAAATGATGAATATAATTCTGGAATTAAAATATACATACCTCTCAATTAGTTTTAATTCCATTAATATGACAAAGAAATGAAAGTAGCGTTCATGCGTTCGTACGGCTTACCGTCTCCATGAACGGTACATTTCATTTCTTACCTCTAAATGATTATGTAATATTATAAATACATGTATATGCTGGATATATATGATACATATTATATCCAAATCGGGAATTTCATTCTGGATATAAAGAACTTTTGACCACATGAACAACATGTAATTGTAAGAAGTCCACTTTCGACTTAAGAACCAAATATTGACAAAACAAACATTATTAACTTAAATGGTTACATAATGTTTATAACATGGAAATAAGTGATATAAAAAGGAATAATGAAGTTTAAAAAGGTTCTTAATCAAGTATAAATTAACTCAAGTTTATTATTCAGGACGTTAAAGAACGATCGAGTCAAGTCGGACCCAAGGTAAGGGACTTCGTCTCAATCTCCTTTCATTGAGGCATATTTCGTTTTATGCACAACTTTCTTTTATATGGTGTATAAACCCTTTTACATTTACTTTTATACAAAAGTAATCTTTTTCTATGAAGCATTTTACAAAATGACAAAAAGGAATGTTTTTTTACGTACGCGGTGACAACGACCTTTTCCGCCACCGCGAGTATTATTTGTTCTTTGGCTTCCTCAACAAGCCGTAATGTTTTTAAAATAAAATAAATACCATATAATCTTTTATGTATTTTGGTATTGAAAATGGTTTTGATAAAGGATTAGATTATGTCAATATATTTATGATATATTGTGATTGAAATGTGGAAATGTTATCATTCCTTTATATTGGTTTTATGTTTTATGATTTTATATTGGTACTTGGACATTTTAACGGGTGGTTACGTTATAAACCATATGACGAGTGGTGCCGTGAATACCAGGACGGGTGGTTACGTTATAACCTCCAATGCATTGGGTATGGAAGTCGGCCGTATGGCTATTCCATTAAGTATGTATGGAAATTGGCCGTATGGCTATTCCATTAAGTGATATGTGTGGAAGTCAACCGTATGGTTATTCCACTTAAGTATGTTTATGTCCCAAGTTACCTTTATATATTCTATGTGTTCTTTATATGGGTTTTATGGTAATCCTTTGGTTACAAAAAGGTAAGTAATGATACTTTATTCAGTGAAGATTTTTTTTTACTACTTCATGAAGGTGAAGGTATTACTTTGATATAGTATACATGGTTTACTTGATGTTTGAAAAACTAACAGTTTTCATTCTTTTTGTATCCCTTACTGAGCTTTTTATGCTCACCCCAAGTTTTTCGAAATGTTTTTCACAGGACTTAAAGTGGAATAAGGTCAAGGATGGGATCAAGGGAATTTCATGCTATCTAAAACATGGAATCTAGACATCTTTCTTTTTAAGAGTTTTTATTTTATGGAAACTTAGTAGAAGTGACTACTTTGTAATCTTTTGAGATGTAATAGTTATGTTCTAATTCTCTAAAACTCTAAACCTGAAAAGATCCTCGATGTGAATTATTCATTTAATTCAATATTAAGTAAGGTTTAAGGCTGGGGCCTTATAATATATTATCCTTTCCCAAAGGAAAATTTGATCCTTTCCCCCAGGCTTATCTGATCTTTACCCATAGGCATAGCATTCTGCCCATGATTCTATCCAATGAATTCCTACCACAGGAATCCGAGTATCAATCAAGGTGTAAAATTAAACATGTATGTCCTAACAACTAGATACCAGGAAGCACCTCTGGATATCCTAGAAAAATACATATCACAATATATATATATATATATATTTATATTTATTTATATCTAGGGTCAATATCCAAGTCCCACGTAATTCCTCGGGGTACCAATAAAATATCAGAAATAACATGGCCCAGAAGCCGGATCCCAAGAGAGCACGTCTGGGAATCCAAACAAACAAGAAAGATTCCTCGCGTCAGGTTCAACAACTACAAACTAGGAATCAATTCCAGTAAACAATATCGTGTTAGAAGAACCAAGGAAGATATAAACAAATGAGTGAGGGTGACCCAAACACCCAACCCAAAACTACATCCACAGCCCCATTGGCCTACAATTTTGGAACGGGTTGTAGGTGACAACTAAACACCATATCTACCCAAACCCGATCTAACAGCTTGGGGTTGATCAAACCACAGTCACCAACTGGGTCCTTCAAGTCAATCATTAGGGGTGCGTCCTAATCAGGATCTTCCAAGTAAACCCGAGTGAAGGCATCCTATTCAAATTCCTTAGGGAAGAGTGAGAGAGTAATCCTTAATGGGATCCTCAAATGAATATTAATATAGTCATCTTATAACAGGGATCCTTTCAAAGGAAAACTGTAAAGAGATATCCTATAAGGGACTCCATAGGATATCACATAAGAAAAGGCATCCCTCAGGGGATCCATAGAATCATCCGATCTCACAGCCTCGTAGTCCAGAAGGGTATGTCTCACAAGGGGAACATCCTCAAAACCAAAGGTCACGGGAGATAGCTCACAGCTCATCTCATATCAATGTTCTCAACTAGGTTGGTCCGAACACCCAACCTATCATCAATTCCAAGACTCACCCTTAGGTGATAACTAAACTCGATATATGGAGGAAGAACCTTTATATTTAGATATAAACCCTCAAAAACCCACTTATAGGAACTCTAGATGTCAATCAGATTTCTCCATTGTGATCTATGTGGAATATCTCTCAGAATGAACTACTCACACACCCAATTATGACTTCGAGGGAAAAAAATACCCCAAAATACAAAGCTATAAAATGTACATGGTTTTTATTTCAGATTAAACAGTGTGTACTCTCATACATACCCTGATATGTGTAAAAATACATGTCCAGAACACATGGTAGATGCCTATGTAAAATTACACAGTGTGTACTTCAAAGTACATGGCGTGTACTATTTAAAAATCAAAAAATCACGGTCTTTATCATTTGTTTGGACACCCATCTATACCACCACATGGTGTGTACTTAGATTACACTAAATTTACATCAAAAAAATTCTTCTTCCCTGAATGGGAATAACACATAGTGTGTTCCCCTTGAACACACACCGTGTTACTTGGGTTTCTTGATGGGAAAACCCTCGGATCACCTGAAACAATCGTTTTTTCCTCTGAAATAATATATTACGCATCAAGAGACCAAAAGAAAGAAGTATATGGATATAAAAAATAAAACTACCGATTTTATTAGGATATACGGAAAAAATGTAAAGGGCCTTCCTTCGGGAGGAAACTGCCGAAGCTTCGGTTGATTCCACTATCAACTGATGTCATATGCCAACTCAGCATGTCGAGGGCTTCACAATGGTACTACTCTTCCCTCTATTCTCTCCCTTTTTATCAATCACCTTTTCCTCCCATAGGAAACAAACAAGGAGGAGCACATAAGTGGTGTGTGAAACGAGTATGAGGAAAGAAGAATAAGGATAAGAAATAAATAAAAGGAAAGATAATAAAACGTGGATCGAGAGAACCCCGATTCCCAACTCAAGTTTATGCCTAAACTAGGATAAACACCCCTTTATGGACTCAAATATGAAGATATAATCTCAATATGATGCTCCGTTTAAAATTTATTTCCAAATGAACTTGCGTGAATAAATTATTATTTAATTTAATAATAATAAATATTATTTATTATACTAAAATTAAAATTGCTCATATTTCACCCAAACTCTTGTCCTAGGGTAAACACCCAATTTTGGGACCAATAGATTTTTCAAAAAAAAATTCTACGATCAATTGGTAGGGTAAAAAGACCATTTTACCCCTCAAAAGCATATAACTGCAAAAAATCAAATTTCGGCTAAAACTACAGTTTGGAAAAACATAGGTCCTTACTATGATACAATGAGTTATAATAAAAACTCATCCACATAAAATATTTTAAAATATATGTTTTTGGAATTTTACATCATTTAATGTAGTTACATGTTGTGTAAATATTTTTAATGGGATACACAGAAAAAACTATCACCTCAGATTATTTTATTTAAAACTGAAGAAAACATTACACTATTTGTAATCCATTTACAAAGCATGTAAATGTTATAAAGATGGGTTTTCGGAACATTTTTTCTTTAAGAAAACTGAACTCCCTTTCAATCTTCTCAACATAATAATAACTCATGAATCAATTAACCCATTTATACAAAGAAAATATTAATTCAAACAAGCATACATCCATAAACATTAAAATATTTCCTCAAAAAAGGCTACCTATCAGGATCCTCTCTAGTTTTACCATTATTTCCTTACAACTCGTGACTACATTTACTCAAACGATAGACATCCACAATGAAAAAAAACAAAAAAAAAGTTAATGAAAAAAATCAGATAGAGTCATACTTGGAAAAAGACGAGATCATACAACCTCCCCACCATATAACAGCTCATCCCCGAGCTGCTCAATGAATCACTATGAGTTATCAGAAAATAATTATTTCCACTTTTTCATATTAGACTCCCAATCAAAGGTCTCCTATGGAACTCACCCATGCTTCCACTACACTCGATCCAATGGTATAGTCCCACCCCAATGATATTTATCACTATAACCCACAACCCATATCAGATTCTTTTCAAAGGAAGAATCATCACAATGCTAGATTTCCTATATTTCAATATCATGGGATAGGTATTGATTATATATTCATAACTGTGACAAGTGGAACATGTCATGCATGGAAATATAGCACTATAGAAGGGCTAAACTGTAAGCCACGAGACCGAACCATGCCACTATTTGAAACGCCACAATAAACCTGGGTGCTAGCTTTCCATATTTCTTAATACAGTGTCCCTCCAACCTAGGAGACACCTGAAGTAAAACATTATGACCAACATCAAATTATAAAGGTTATGTCTAAAGATTGACATATGATTTTTTCTTGCTCTCCGTGGTCACCAATAATTGTATGATCAAACAAACCTTCTTAGATGTATCCTACATGAGGCTCATCCCAAAAAGGGATAACTCGACTAACTCTAATTGAAAAATAGGTGAATTTAATGAACTTACATAGAAGGCCTCAAAAGGTTCCAATTTTGTATATTATTGGAAGATATTATTATATGAAAACTCAACAAGTACCATATGTTTCTCCGAGGAACCACTAAAATCCAAAACAAATGCTCGAAACCTAACCTCTAGAATCTGAATAATCCACTCAAGTTGACCATCAGTCAGTGGATGATATGATGTGATCAAAATAACCCATATTCTCAGTTCCTTTGTAGGACCCATCTAGAAACGTTATGTGAAACAAGGATCTCTTTCTATGACAATACTCCATGGAAAACCATAAAGGCAAACCACCTTGAATAGTTAAATACATCATAGAACATCAACATTGAAGGTTTCTATAATAGGAATAAATTAGGATAGCCTAGTAATTTGATACAAAAAACCTTATAGTATCATTCTTATATGTTTTACTATGTAAGAATATCACAAAATCCATTGTGACATTATCATATTTACACATTAGGAATGGGAAAATGATGAAGAATCCCATCTTGCCTGTGATTCTCAGCTTTAACATACTAATAACTGAAGCCTCATGAAACAATGCTTGACACCTCTTTATTAATTCTAGAACAACAAAAAAAATTATAGATATCATGATACATATTTTTAAAACCAGGACACACCACCCATCTCCAGGAAATAAACTCCCTCCTTAAATCCTCACATAAGCCCATATGAACCCATACTCATCCACATAAAAGATGATAATTATCACTACAGATGGACCATCCTGATGGTGTTTCCCCACCAAATAATTTGTCTCATAGAACTTTTCCCTTTGGATAAGACAACTGATTAGTCTTAATTTTTCCTATAAATATAGATATAATAGATATCGAAGTCAGATATACCCATCCTTGAGACTCCTGAACATCCATATCATTGTCTTTAAAGATGTTCAATATCCTCTAATCATCACAAAACTACATTAATATATATATTTTTTTCTTTCTAATCAAGGCATTAGAAACGACATTTCCCATTCTAAGTGTATAAGATAATTCATAGTTGAAATAATGTAGATACTTGACCCATATCTATTGTTAAAGGTTTATGCCTCACTGAGAAAATATCTACCTGAGTCTCTTGTGGTCCATGTATACCACAAACATCTCACCCATGAGATAGTGTATCTAAAATCTAAATTCATGAACCACGTTATGTAACTACATATCAATGGTAGGATAATTATTCTCATGCAGTCTCTACTACTAGGATCCATAAGTAACCACTTGATCCTCCTGAAATAGAACTATTTTGATTCAAACTAATGATGCATCATAGTTCATGGTATATGATTTACTTAGAATAGCTAAAGTTAAAGTAGGTTTCGAGGTCATCCTTCCATTCAACTCCTAAAAATTAATATCGAAAGCATCATACCAAACAAACATCACCACTTTCTTAGTTATCCCATACATTGATGCCTCCAAAAGGAAAAAATCGTGTATAAAGAAATGATAATAAATTAATAAACCCAGAAATCATTGAATTTTGACGACATTATGGGGTTGTTCCCATGATACATCTACAAATACATTCCCTGGGTCTATTGACACTCCTTCCACTGAGAATACATGGTCCAAGAAGTGCTCTTTATTAATCCATAAATTATATTTTATTAGCTTAAGATAAAATCCATGCTCTCTCAATGTAATCCAGATGATATCAAGATGTTTTTAATTATATTCTTATGAATGGGAGTGCACTATGATATTATAAAAAAAACCACCATTAACTCATCCCTAAAAGGATAAAGGGTCATATTCTTCAAGGGAATGAATATCTTTGATGCGTTAGTCAACTCAAACGTCATCACTTTGATTTTATACAATATATACCAACTCTTAAAAAGAGTTTGAGGTATATCCATTTTTCTTACCCTCAAGTGATGGTAGGATGATATTAAATAATTCTTAAATAATATCTTATTACCCCAATACTAATCGAAAAGATCATCAATTTGAGAAAGATGATTCTGATTCATGAATTTCATCTAGTTCAGGCTCAGATAATCAACACATAAGCACAAAGACCCATCCATATTCTTAGTGATGAGAGATGGAAAAATCCAATGATATGTACTAGGATATATGAACTCTTCAGATTTTATATCCTCCAACAGAAACTTCAACTCCCAATGATCTTTTGGTTCCACCTTGTATGGTGGGATAGAAACCCGCTCTGCCCCCAACACCAACTCGGTCATGAACTCGATCTCTCATTCGTATGGTAAACTATTGAACTCATCAAGAAATATATCTTGAATATGGTCAACTACTAAAGGAAAATAATCATGTTTCATTCAAACATCAACTAGAGTAAGACTTGATATCTAAGTCATGATACAATTCAATCTACACTAAATTAGTCATGTATGACAAGCCTGAAGATCCCACTCACCATATTGAAAATAACTACTTCCTTATGGAGATAGAAAGGTAACTCTACTCTTTTTATAGTCAATATGATCATGGTATATAACTAACAATTCCATACTAAGAAAAACGTAGAACCCTATCATTTAAAGCATGAATGAATCCCAAAAGAAACAATAACCACCAATATTTATTGAACACCCATTTCAACAAATGATATTCTATGACCGCACACCCAATTATGTTTTGATGGTCAAAGAACCATTAAATATTTAAAAAACCAAGCCTAAAACTATTTCTAAAAGAGAGGATAGAAAATAATGACCTTCTCTTATTTTAACAGAACAAAAGAAAAGGTTGATGAAACAAGAATCATTTCTATGATGGCACATGATCCTACATCCATGATATAAAGAGTAGTCTATATATCATGTATCTTAATTTTCCTTTATACCAAGACTCCAGTCCGACTATACTAATTTATTTCCCTTTCCCAGCACTACGGTTCATGCATTACAGTAACAAGTTGCTTACCTATTCTTCAACAACCAATGGAACTATAGCTACTAGCCTACTAAGGTGTAGTCTTGCCCCTACCTGACTTAGGTTCTTGTTCTGATCCCCCACCCCTAGTATCTTGTGTAGAGTCCACATAGAACCACTTAATATGACCTATTCATCCTTAGATATTAAACTCAACTATGGGTTAATGACACTATGAGAACTTTGGATAAACTTTCAACACTCATATCACTTGAATGGAATATGTTCCTGATATGATTTTCCACATACTTGACTCCTCCTCAAACAACTACCTTGGAGAAACCTGTCATAGAGGTACTTCAATCCAACTGAAGAATAGCTCATAGATCATCCTAATGAAATAGCAAGGCCACTTCTTAGATCCTCAATCAGATTCCCTTCTGTAATGAGTGCATGATTTATCATGTCCTCAAAGATACTTAAATGTGAAAAGTTTACCTATGAACATATCTCATATATAAGACAGTATTGAAAACCTCTGGACCTAGATATATCATCAGCTTCCAAAGATAGAGCAACACACTATAGATTGGGGAATAGTCCCGCATAGTCAATCACTAATATGCCCTCATGTGTCAGATTCTGAAAATCATAATATTTTTCATCCATTATTGTCTCATGTAACAAATTTTAAGTGAAATTAATCTATAATTCCTTTCAAGATAGCTCATCCTACTTCCCATATCCCTCTAGGATATCCCACAAATTCATGTGAGGTCGATGAATAATTAATTAAGTAAGATTCATCCTTTTATCCATGGTTGTATCAAGGTGCTAGAATATTGTTTAGACTGACTAAATCTAGAACTCAGATGCATGGGGTCCCCTTTCCCCTTAAACATTGGTGAGTGATGTAGTTGGAACTCTCTTGGAAGCATAGTCGTTGAAAGAACGATATGAACAGTCTCCATTTCCATGGATCACACAACCCTTAGGATGTTTTCATGAATCATACCTTCCATCTGATCTTGACGAACAATTTGAATCTCTAGTTTAGAAATGTTTAGAGCTTTCTACTGCCCATTTTGTTAAATCACATGTCTAAAATGATGTGGAGTCATTTTCTCTACAATAAAAACACACATATTATACTAATATCTTTCAAGAAGGTCAACATCAACATGTGACTATGATAAAAAAAACTAACTCCTTGCCTCTCTAAGTATGACCTCTAATTGTTTTAGGATGACACATTGATTCACTTTATTTACCTAGTGAAACAAGTATATTATATAACTGTTCAATATTCACGTATATATCACATGTGAAAAATGATATAACAATATCATAAATAATGTATGTCAATATATAACTACTTGACTATTATTATTCATGTATCCTCAACCCATTCCATACTGGTCTATGAGTACAAATATCATGAGAAATAAAATCATAAACCAATACCCTCACACAACATTTGAATCACTGAAGGTGAAGTAACATCAACAGTAACAACCAAACAAAAATGAAAATAATCCCATCCTCGGTCACTAATATTTTCCTCCTTTCATGGTTTATCTAGTACCATTAACAAGATCATTACCATGTCCCAACACATACTACTGTTCTTTTTACCTTTTTTAAAAATTAATGTAGAAGAGAAAAAAACATGATCCTTTGATACCACTTTGTATCATCCCATGATCTAGCGCTCTCTCAAGTTGCTTAAAACACCATGCTATGAGACCTCATGTGTGCCTCCAAGTATACCAGAGGCTACCAACTACTAGTGGGGGTGTGAAATGTATAGTGGGGAGACTATACCCCCATGTATTAAGTGTCATTGCAATAGAACTGAACCATATAAATGAAAAAATTCAAATTATATACATAGTTAAAACTAATAACAAAAACAAACTGAATAATCTAATAAATAAAAAAGGAATGATTTAATGAAATTATAGAATGTAACTAAATTATATGCTTGAAAAAATTTAAGTAAAAGAATAAAAGACTCAAATAATGACTCAAACTTCCCCAGCCCCAAACCCTACATAGGTTCCACTTCAAAAATACAACCCATACAGCAAGAAAACAATTAAAAGTAATTAATCCACCTTTTCCAAACCTAAATTCACATAATATTCTTGGGTACCAAACGGTGACCCTAATAGGGTGTTCATATAACATAGTATCTCGAAACCACTATCACTAAAAAACTAGTCTGATAATAGGAATGTTCAATAAGGTTATGAATAAGTGTATTAATTAATTCACAATTAATCCAATACAACAGCAACCTACTTCGGTTCCAACCCTAAATATTATTTCCAATCACCACCTTATAGTCGTGGTATAAACACAATAATCTTGGTGAAATACCTATAAATATTATGGGAATATAGTTCAAAGTCTTATAAGAATTATAGGATGGAACTGGGAAGGGAACAGTCTCAATAATAATTACAACATGGAATTGGATCAAGCCCTCTCAATATTTTCATTTCAGTATATAAGTGATCATGTTCTAGGGCCAAGATCAATATAAAATAATTTCAGTGTGGAACACAAGTCATGTCATACAACATTTATATCACAATATCATATCATAAATATCAATGGTTAATTATATGAATTACAATTTGTCTTACATATACAACATTCAATTAAATATATATTAATTAATAGTCATAAATATAATAAATAATCCATAGCTTATATATTATATATCAAACAATAACTTAAACACTCATTTCATTCTAAACACAAATTTAATCATTACCCAATTCAACTATATTCATGGCCCGCTCATCCAATGGGTGGCCACAAGTTACGTTATAATCCAATTGAAAATAAGTGTCTCTAAGTAAAAATCAATTTCATTGCATAACTAGTTAAGGAACAAATTAAGTTGGAACAATAAAAAAATTTCCTAAACATGTGAATTGTGATACCTTGGGGTCAATATTTAGAACACCTAACTTAACTAGTGAAGACACAGACACTTTAAATGGAAAACCCCATGGATAAGATTTCTCAGTTTATCACAAAGAGGTTTCTAGATCAAAACTTTTCATGATCAAAACAAACAACTCACACGGTTAGTGAATTTCACCACGATTGTTGGAAGAAGAAGGGAAATAATGGAAACCCTAACCAAAAATACTTACTAAGAATTTATCACAATAACGGTGCATCTAAAAAGGAGTTTGGAACTTGAAATTCACATAGAAGGTTACCTAAGGTCATTGAGAGATGGATACAGTGAGTTAGAATGAAAAATTACACCAACATCATATTTTAAAATAGAATTTCATGGAATTAAACATCATTTAAGGTAGTTACACGTCCTGAAAAAAATATTAATGGGATACACCAAAAAACACATAATCTCATATTATTTTATTAAAACACCTGAACATTACATGATTTTAAATCCATTTAAAGGGCGTGAAAATTTTCTAAAAATTGTTTTTAGCCTATTTTTACTTTCAACATCCAAAACCCCATTTAAAACTTCTCAACATACCAAGAACCCTAAAATACTTAACCCATTTATTCAAATAATTAATTAATTTATATAAGAATACATCCTAGAACTTTAATCCATTTCCCCATAAAATTCTCTCCACACTGATCCTCTCAGGTTTTCCCAAAGGTTCACGGAAACCCTAGATGGGGTTTATTCAAATGATAGACTTACATGATGAAAAAAAACAGAACTAAAACTTAACAAAAAAAATAGATTGGGGAATACCTGGAAAATGATGGGATCTTACAAATATAATTTCCAAATAATGATGGAGAATGAAAATGAACATTCATTATATGTTATTTAATGAACATGATAAATTCAATAAATACAAAACTATAAACCATTTAGGTGTAAAAAAGACTATAAATTTTGAAAAAATGAATGTTAAAAGATAGATTTTTTATTTCAAGATAGTTTTCCAAGAAATTAACACTTAATTTATCTTTTAGTGTAATAACATAAGGAAATATAACTAATTGATAAGTATAATTTCATACATTAATTAATTTTTAACACAAACTCATCTTTTTCTCCAATTATGAGTATTCAAGATGAATTTTTCATGCACAAATAACTAAATAAACTTTTAATAGATCACATAATATGCAATGGAAAATAATATATTCCTCATACCAGTAAATATTAATCAAAAAATATCTTTTTATCATAAGGTAAAATAATATCCAAAATTTTTAAACAACCATATATTTTAATAAGACATTAATATCCAAAATTCCACAACAACAAAAATATATTCAAAGTAATGCACTTCTTAAATATATATCCCTCTATCACAAATAACCTCAATATCCTCAACATTAAAATTTGTTTTAAATATAATTTTAATAACATAAATTTCATTATAAATCCCTAAAAATGTAATTTTATTCTTCTGAGGTTAACCTTATTGTTGAATCTAAGGTTAGAATATACCTTAACACAATAAAACATCTCCTAAAATATCATTAATCACCTATAAATATCATCACTTAAAAAAAAGGTGGTGTCTATGACTTTGAACTTATGATCAACCATAAACTTATCATATAATGTTGGTATCCATAGCACTTAACATAACCTCAGATGAAAATATCCAAATATACAATGTTTAACAACACTTCTCTGATACCAACTGAAATAACCTTGGATACACACTCCCGATTTTAGTGATAAGAACAAATTTTTTATATATCTGTCTTGATACCGATAAATGTGACCCAATTTTACCCATCTGAAACATACAACATCAAATGAAAATTTTGTATCACATAGGTAACTCAGTGAATTTAAGGATTAATGTTTTAGTTGATTATGAAATTTCTTATGTATCAATTCTCATATCCTAAAATGAATATTCTTCCCCATATCACAAAATTTTATTATTTCACAATAAGTATTCAACATATCTTATAAAAGTTTATGCACATGAAACCTTTTAGTTGAAAATAAATTAACACCGTTCTTCATAAACTATAAAAAAGAAAACACATGAAGGGTGAGTTCAAATGCTCAGTAAGGGTAAACATAAGCCCCAATAATTGAATGAAATTAATTATAATAATATGAGAATAATTGTATTGTAAAACCATGTGATTTTTTAATTTTTTATTTTCATATTAAGTTAATCATTTTGATCCATTTTCTTACGCATAATACTGAGTAAAATCGGTGTTACGTTCAACATGGAGAATAAATTAAAAATAAAATTTTATTAAAATATTATTATATGATAACTATCACCTAGATATTGTAATTTTTCATAATAATAGGATTAACTAAATTATTAAAATATATGGTTTAAACATGAATTCATGGGTGGCCAATTAATTAAAAATGATAATGAAAAAAAAACTATTGGAAAATAAAGGAAATTATAATATAAAAATCATTTTTTGAAAATGTATATATTTTACATCAATAAATTATAAACCAAACTTCTTTTTAATGATTTATGTAAATTTATATATCATATATTCAATAAAATATTTAAAATTCATCTTTTTTTAAGAAATGGATGAGAATAAATCTAATTTAACACTTAAAAGTTTCATTTTTTTATAAAATGGGTTTTCACCTTTTTGAACACTTATTTGAGAACTAATTTTTGAAACAATAATAAAATTTATTTGAAAAAATAAATTTCATTTTTTTAATCATTATTTAAAAGTTATCTTATGGTGATTATTTGATAATTTTTTAAAAATATTGTTTTTATTATTGAATAATGAAAACTACTGAATTTTAATTGAAAACTACCTTTCTGTTTAAATTACTTAAAAAGTAAAATAATATCGTAAATTGGGGTTTAATTAAAATTTGTTCAATTATAAATATATTAATCAAATTTAGGTCATTTTAATCATCTTTATATTGAGTTTTTATATAAAAAACATTGTAAACGTTTGAACATTGTCTCCTTGAAAATCCACTTTATCATCACATCTCGAGGTTTAACTTTAAGTTAATAATTTCTTATTATGATTATGGAATTTATGAAAATTTATTAAATATTATGAGTATTTATTATTTATAATATATAATATTGTCTAAATTTTTTTTTACCAAAACTAATAGTGAAAATAATAACATTTATTTTCAATGATTAAGGAAAAAAAGTGTTTAACAGGTGTTAAACTAAAATGATAATGGTTAACATAAAATTTTTTCATAGAATATACTTTCCTGATATATTTATACCCTATAATTTCTTATTATCTATAATAATTCATGTTTATCCTTGTGTAACGTGAAAAATGTGGGTACACATTTTTCTTTTCAAAAATTACAAGTGTCCCACTAACCACACTAATAAAAGGCCACCCCCATTCCTCCCCTATTCATACCATAAAACCATTTTGGATAAAAAAATTAAATCCAATATTCCTATAAATATTAATTTTTCAATAAATCCAACCAATTAAGGATTTTTTTTCCAAATGAATGAGGTTACCAAAATAATAAGTAACGTTCTTCAATGAAATTTTTTATTTTATTTCTTCCTCCACCCACTTCAGTTATTATTAGAAAATTAGAATATTATAACATAAAAATATTACATATACTTAATTTTTTTAAAATGGTATGACCCTCAACCATCTCAACATTCATCAAATGGGTTGTGAAATAATCATTTGTGTGTATGGTGTATTACTTCATCAGGAATAGATGTCCTTCATTTTTCCATTAACACCTATCATAATTGTGTTTAATGATGAATATAAAGTATATATAAGATATTTATATAATAATTTTTCCTATTGATTCATTATATCATATATACTATGTTAATTTCCATTCCATAAGGGATTTGATTACATTGCTTGTGTGTACGGCGGACTACCGCCTCGCGAATCGATATGATTCATTTTTTAAAAACCAATTACATTGGAAAAATAAGGATAAAGTAAAGTAATATATGTGGTATAAATGAAATAATTATTATATTAATTACTTATTTATGATTATAAAATGATAATATATAATTTTATTTCTTAAAGTTTCACTCATTTAATGATGATAACATCATTTCTTTATGGGTGGACTATCGCCCTCATGAAATGATGTGAGTCTCTCTTTTCCCGATGAAGAAATATAGATGATATTTGTAAGTGTATTTAATGAAAAATATTGTATTTATGATATTATGATCAATATATAAAGACCAAATATTACATACCTCCTTTCCATTATGAATTTCAAAAAATAGAAACCTTACTCATACGTACGTATGACCTACCATCCCCATGATTGTAACGTACTTAATTTATCAAAACCACGATTCATGATTGGGGTTAAAATAATAATTTATGCATAAATATAATAAATATTTCATCATTATTATTTTATTTATTTTGGAACATTTATCCATGTAAGATTTATGAAATTAAAAAATCAAAACATATAGAAAAAACAAATAATTCTTTACACGAAACATGATTTAAAAAAAGGATTAGTAACAAAGGGGTATTAAATGGTAATAGTGAAATAATAAATTGTATAATATATATATGTATCATCAGTTAATGTATTTATATTAAAATTATATTTAATATATAGTAGGTTTAACTTTTTATGAATAAACTCGATAATTATGGTAAAGGATTTCTTGTCTCTCTGTTATTTCTAGGATGCATATGAAAATTCACCACTTATTTCCTTTTTATTGTGTATATAAATATAATTTGAAATATTATATCATAAAAATCATTCTTTTAATTATTTTAATGTTTCATTTTATTTTATGACTTATTGAGGTTTACAATTCAAAATATTACTAAAGCGGTAAGGGATTTTTGTCTCACTTTTTTTATTTTGTGAGCCACAAACTATTTTCACCACATATTTATTTTATATTTTGTATAAAATACCCTTGAATTTATTTTAAGAGTATTATCATGAAAATTATTTTGATTTTTATATACATTTTAGGATCTCTCTTTCATGTGTTTTACAGCTCAAAACATACAGAAGTAGTAAGGTATTTTTTTCTCAATTTGTCTTCTTAGGGACATACGTTCTACTATGCACTTATCTAATTTTATGAGGAGTATATGAAAAAAATTTGACATATAATATCATGAATTTATTAATTCTCATGGAATAATATTTTTCTTCTGATTTTATTCTTTTGAGGGATTTATGATTCATGTAACCAAAGGGGAAATATTTTTTTGTTACATTCTTATTATTTATCAAGATATCTCTTTATTATGATTCTAACAATGAAATATTTTTATATATATCTCATTAAAGTCCTATATTTTATTATCCTATGGATATTTATTGATAATAAATTTTTCCCTTCATTTTACTTTCTGTATACACACAGTAGTTAGAAATAATATTTTTCCTAAAAATTATCTTTATTTCACTCTTTAGTTGAAACCCAATTTTCCTCCAAAACACATATTTAAAAAAAAAATGTATTCATAAATGATTTTATCATTTTTAAAAATATCTATTAGAGATATTTTTACCCATGTTTTTCAATTTACAAAGAAAAATTATTAAATGAATCTTTATGTCGTTTACCTAACCATTCTCATTTTACTTTTACCAAAAATTTGAAAGGAATCATTATTTTAACTTGTATGACATGAATGTAATTTTACACTATCATTAAAATTATTTTATTTGAATAATATTTTTATAAGTTTTCTTATTTATTTTAAAATAAAATTATTCTCAAATTTTGTTATCAGTTTTTAGTTTTAAAAATTTATTTTAAGAAAAATTATTTTCCACAAGAAATGTTCTAAGTGATCTTTCAAAATCAATCTCAATCTAAAATGAAATACTTTTAAGTAACTTATGTTTTATTGGGGACATAAACCATGGATCCCTTTATTCTTCTTTTGATTAGTGTTTTATCATGAAAAAGTGTTAATGAAAATTATTTCTCTTTCATAGTTTATACTATGATAAAATTCATACGAAACCCCATTATTTTTCTAGAGGGTATGCTATGATGAAATGATGAAATTATTATGAACCCTATTACTTTTAAATATATCATGATATGATGACATGTTTATGAATCCCATTTCATTTCATGGTTTTTGATATGATGAATCTTCTTATGATCTTGTGGTGTATATATGTATGATTTTAATTATGTTATAGATGGAATATATCTATCTCCAATGCATTTGGTGAAGATAAAAACATCATGAGTAAATATCATATCTCTAAACCTCATTACATGTTCACAATGTTATGTGGGAAATATATTAAATTTTTAAAAAAAATTGTACAATCCTTATTACATGTTCATAATGTTATGTGTGAAGCTGATTGCACATTTATAGTGTTATGTGTCAACCATTATTTCATCTATGTAATGTTATGTGTGGTCATGATTTTATTTCTATATGTTTATAGAAGGGGAAAATTTCATGTCATTAACTTAATGATTCAAACTTTACCTATTTATACATGTTCACAATGTTATGAGATGATTTTTATGACACAAATCCATTTTTTATTATTTTTTCATCTTCTAATGCCTCATGTTCTTTGATTCCATTATGATTCATGTCTTATGAACTTCCAATATGTATCCCATAACTCTTTATTATGATCTTTCATATACATGGTATGGTTTTAAATTGTTATTCTCATGTTCTCATACGCTTATATTCACGTTATGATTATGTATATCATATGTTTAAAATTACTAATTATCTAATACCACACACTCTTATGTTTTCTTTCAAAAAATTGTGAAGAAAGGTTTTATGTAGGGTATGTTTATGAAGATTACTAACGGGGAAGATATAAATGGGAGATGTTGAATATATTTCACCAAATTAGTGTATTGTGTACCTAGTATCAAAATAAACTAAAATATTGTAGGACTCAGAAGAATATGTGTATATAATATTAAATATTCTTATAAAAATATGTAATATATATGTATTAAAATCCATGATTTATATAGGTATTATTCTATGATCAAATTGAATCTTCTAAACATAATATAATTTATACACATCTATACATGTATCATTAGTCAAAGAATATTAAATATAGTGTTAAAAAATTCATGACTCATTGTAATAAATAATAATGATTTATTTGATGGTAATCTATATCATCGAAAACATTAAAAACTCACATAAAGAATAAATAAAATTTTTCGGTATCTTATAATATTATCTTCATAACCAATGTCTTAAATAACTGGAGACCAGATAAATCTAGAGGAAAAAACTCCTTAATTAACACCCTAATTCTTTCCTTTTAAGACATGAACCATTACCCAATGCATTGGATATCTATATCGGGCTCACCCATTTATCTAATCTATATTAGACTCACCAATTCAAATAAGTTATATCGGTCTAACTTAATGAAATAAGTTATCTTGAGATCACTCATTCGTATAAGATTAATTGGTCTAACCTATTCGTAAAAGATATATTAGTCTCATACTTCACCATAAATAATTTCCTACTATCTTTAATGAATAAAACATTTGTAATCATTCACTTCTCAATACGACACCCTTGAAACCAACTAGTATTCCTTTATATCTTTCTTAACCCATGAAAAATAAATCATCAAAATCCATCAAGAGAAATCATATGGATGGTATCATAAGATTGTAATCCAAGAAAATAAAAGTATTCATTAATTTATAATTTCATAGAGGATAATACCTTTCTCTGAATATATAAAAAGTTTATTTGAAAAAAAATTAATATACGATTTTCTTTGGGTATTATTTCATAAATATTTGTAAAATATGTTTAAAATGTTTTCTTTAAAAATAACCAAGAAAATATATGAAGGATGTCTCAAAGAAAATGAGGTTCATGAAGGTGTAAATGTTTATTCATATTTTAAACATCAAAAATAAAAATTCCTTTAAAAAATTGAAAAGATTCAAAAGTGATCAAGGTCGAAAATGTTAACAAATTTCCTTTTAATTTTTTTAAAGGAAGGTCAAATATTAAGTAAAATAACTTTAGGAAATATTTTATTTTTCAAAGAGAAATTTTCTTAAAACATTTTAGAAAACATGGATGTATAATAGATATATTTCCATTTTAACAGAAGATACAATATCAGTATCACTTCTAAAGAACTTTCTTGATGTTTCTTTAATCAATATTAGAGGAAATTGATACTAAAAATGTAAAAAAAATTAAAAAAAATTAGAATAAATTGGATATTTTTCAGGAAAATATGATCATATGATTTCATCCAAAGGGACCTTCATCTTTAAATATCTCTAAAAGAAGGGAGATTAAAATATAAAGACTATACTGCTTTGGTAACATTATAAAAAAAATCATTAAAATAATTAATATGATATTAATCTATAAATTCCATGAATTATGTGATATAATATTAAAAAATTCATTCATTAGTTATTAAGTAAAAAATAAAAGGAAATCATGGTGCATGAAATGAAACATATCTCAAGAAAATGAGATTTGGAAAAAGAAAGACCATGTAAATATTGTAACATTTAATGTGATAAATAATACTTGAAGTTATTTTGTTCACATATGTAGACCCATATAAAACATAAGGAAATATATAATAAAAAATTAAAGATCAAATCACACAAAGTCATATAATAAAAAAGTCAATGAACTAAAAGTATAACCCAATGAATAGAAATTGGGTTGAGAAACCTATTACAAATTGGTAACTTTTAAGTAAAATACCCTACGATGAAATAAATTTAATTATAATTTAAAAAACCATGATGTATCCAGAATTCATTTCATAAAATTTAAAAGAGAATTATATACACCATATAATGTTAATTATGTGTATAATATTAAAATATGCCCCAATAAAAATAAATTGAGATGAAATCACTTACCTCAAGAACAAACATGATGTGTTATTCCTTTAACAGTAGTATAATAAAATTATACCAATAATTTTATTTATTAATAACCTTTTACAGTTTTAATCCTATAGCCTTATACTCTTTATTTCATTTATTTTAATGAAAAATTTATTTACTTAAAATGGTAAGTCTGCATCGGGTGTTTTGATGGAATTCATTTTGAAAAATTAAAAATGGCATTGGTGTGTTAATATTAGTTAGTGGGGACACTATTAAATTATCTATATAGTGATAATACTAAAAAATTTATCATTTTTAAACCTTAAATATACTTTTGAAAAATGATTAAATACAGTAATGAAAAATGAATTATGTTACAATCATTGACATGTTAAATTGTAGATAAGAATGATTAATATTTCTATTTTTCAATGAACATGATGTAAATAAGTTAATAATTATTAAATCTTTACATGATGGCTATTATATCTTAAATATTCTATTATTTCTGGAATTAAACTTATTTATAATATCAGTGTGACATGGTGATGAAAACAACTCACATTGCTTCATAGTAGTGGTAATCCACACGTATGCGTGAATGAAGTTATCATTTCAAAATGGATAGAGATGTAATAAAGTATATGATATGTATTAGACATTAATATTTTATGATTTATTTGTTTTAAAATAAATTAAATTTCTTTGATAGCTATTGGTACACATAACCCTGAGCCTAAATGAACCATAATAGGGTATATCATTATAACTCATCTATTAAATACTTGGGTATATATATAAATAACAAAGTTATAAAAAATTTATGGATTTCACATGTATAAAAAATCTAATTCTTCATCAATTTATTATAAATAAAAATAAAATCATTTGAAAGTAAAAAAAGAGGGTTTTAAACAAAAATGTTGTTCTACACGCAATGTATTTTTTAATTTAAATTAATCACTATGTTTGATTGATATTAAATAAATATAAATATATTATATATTAAATCATAATTTGTATCATTCATATAATATTTTTAAGGAATGGGATAATAATAAATCTAGTGTTATGTTCAGAAATGTAATTTTCTAAAAAGTGATTTTCAATGCATCTTCCAGTCATATTTTGAAAATTAATTTCAACCATTTATAGAAATTTAATATGAAAATATATATTTTTGTATTTGGTAATAGGAGGATTAAATTTTGTAAATTTATAACTTTTATTTTTTTCTTTATGAATAGAAACCATAGATAATGTCTGGAACCATGGTAAGGGTAGAGCGGGTCACATATGGTTAAAACATTGGGATAAAGATTTAAAATATTTATAACGCCTGAATTTATCCTATTGGATGATTGTATTTTAGATAATTATGTCGAAGACTCAAATATATGATCACTCGGTTCCATTTTTATTTGAATGTGGCCTTTATTTTAATTTAAGAATAAAATAAATACAAAATTTCTCACTATTGACTTTAACATCTATAAAATTTTTATATATATAAAAAGGGATGATCATTTTGATTATAAATTTTTATTTGAATAGAAATTTCTTGTTTTATCATAATAATTTATTTATAATTCATAGTAATTGATTAATTACCTTAAATTCTTATTTAATGTCGACACACTATTTATCCAATTAATAGAAAAACAAAATCAATGATTTTTAACATATTAATACAGTAAAATTAAATTTTATTATTGTGTAAATGAATTTTTTAGATACATATGATTTGTTAGTTATTTTAGAAAGTATTATATTTAAAACCCATCTTTTTCTAGGTCTCTTTAAATCCAAATTAAACAAATAGTTCAAAAATTTACATTAGAAACATTTTATAATAAATTGTATTTTTTAAAATGATTTAAAATTCATAAAAAAATTATATAAAGACATTTCAAGGTAATTTGGTTTAAAATATCTTCCATGGTCTATATCAGTCATTTATCCATTTATAGAAACATTATTAACCCTTTAAAATTGAAATAATTATTAACATGGTTAATGTCAAAAATGATTGACGAAGGGGTTAATGAAAATGATATTGTCTAAAATGAATAAAAAACCTAAATTTTTTTATTGATTTTATTTCAAACTTCAACTATTTTTTACTAAATTAAGATCCATTTGGAAGAATTTGTTTTGGGAATGAAATTATTATATTTTTAAAATTTTAAGAAATTCCATGTTTGTCTTCTCACTCTCCAAGAAAAGGACACCCCTCCTATATCTTTTTTAGACCACATTGACCCATATATTTAGAAAAAACTAAGTAAAATTATCTTATAAAATTATATTGATATTTTATACTAGTTTTTTATCCCAAAAAATACCTAACATATGGTCCTAAAGAGGTGATCCAAATGAGTTTTTTCAAAGAATAGCAAATTGCGTTAACATGTAACTTATTTTTTAATTATTATTTTATCTCCTATAAACCTGAGGTATTTTTCATAAAATCTTAAATTTATTACACTATATTTGATAAAATTTTATTATGACTATTAAACCACCATCATCCTCCATATTTCCCGTCAAATGAGAATTGAATGTACAGTTTGTTTGTACATATGACATACCAAATCCACATAGCGATACAATTCATTTTTCTTTATCATATACCATTGAAGGGTGTTATGATGGGTATAATTTTTATATAGTATATTTAAGACAAATTAATCATTATATAATAATAATATCATATCTGACTTCTTACCTTCAAAATAGTTGAAGAAAGATAATTTCGCTTCTGTGTACATGTTGACTACCACCTCTATTAAGCATTGTGATTATTTTGTATTTTCCGCCTCACATGGATGATAATAGGGAAGAATTTTGTGAGTATATATAATTTAGATGATTTATTTAGTTTTTTGTAAAATTTAATTATTATTCACCCTTGTATCCTCACATCCTTCAAAAAGTAAAAACAACGTTTATGGCGCATGTGGGGCCTACCATCTCCATGAGCGATGTAATTATTTTTTCTATATATAACTTTTATAGATGAAATTAAATATGTAAATAATGAATATATATGATATTTATATCATTATTAACATTATAGATATGATGAAACCATAATAAAAGTACAAGTATTGGAACTTCTGAAATGAAATTCTCATGAAGAATGAAACGGTCAACACCCGGAAATGACAATTCAAATAATGAATAATTAAATAATGGGTCATGGAATTATAAAATTGGATCTTATATGATATTATAATTAATTTCATTAATCTAGTATAGAATGTTAATAAATATAAATTTAATATACAAGTGGTTAGAGTGATTTTTAAGAAAGTGTAACTCAGTGTTAGGGCTTTATGTTACAATCTCATTATTTATTGGGATTGTTTAAGAATATATTTATGAGGATAAAATTTCATGATTAAAAACTGAAAAATCTAATTAGTTTTTCTTATCCTCTAGTTATTTCTGTATAGTAAATGTTTTACTTTCATTCTCCACTCTTTAAGTACTCAGTTGACTAAAAGAATGTTTTTAAGGAAAATCGAATTTATTTTCCGCTTCGATCAAAATTTATTTTTCTTTAATGACCATATTATCATTATAATGTTTATAGTAATGTTTTAATATTATTTTATGGTTTTTTATATTAATTTTTATTCATTATTGAAGTTTGAAAAATTGGTTAATAAAAATCTTCCATTCATTTTCTAAACATCGTACTTTCTAAAATTTTGCTGAAAATGTTAACGAAATCTCTCTTTTAGCATAAATAAAATGAAAAAAATTTACCACTATAATGAAAATTAAATACATTTCATATTACACTACATTTTTTCAAGCTTATTTTCAAAGGAAAATTTTTCATTAATATTTGGTAAATTTTTATATTTTTAGATGTTATTTCAAAATGAAAATTTTATTTTATTCATGAAATATTCCAAATATATTTTAATGGTATCTTTATATAACATAAAATCATTGGATGTTACTTATCCTTTACTGGGTAAATGATCCATTTATACCATCCACTTTCATTATTTTGATGGCTTATTATGATGATTATTTAAGGAAAAATCATTGAAACCCATTCTTTTCCATGGGTTAATTAAGTTATGAAATCCATTTATTTTCCATGAGTTATACTATGATGAAATGATTAAATGTTTATGAAACTCATTTACTATCAAGGGTTATGATATGATGAATTATTTATGATCTTTTGAAAGAAATATTTATGATTTTAATTATTTTACTTTTGTTTCTAGAATTATATAGGTCTCCAGTGCATTCGGTAATGATGGATATTTCATGAGATAAAAAGGCATGGATTGCGATGTGATCCCAGTTCAGTAGGGGAATCGATAAACTATTATAATCATTTAAGTGAACCTTTAATACTATGATCATTTGTGGAGTGAACACAATCCACTATTATTTTTTGGAAACGATCCTTTACTACTAAAGAAATAAGTATCTATGCTTTTGTGTATTCCACATATTTATGTCTTATTCCAGTGTTATTCTATCATGGATTATATTATTTGATTACATTATTAATCATTTCTTATGAATTTTCATGATTTATTCCATGAAATAAGATTATTATCAATGATATACTAGGTATGGTTTTCCAATTTTACTCTCATTTTCTCTTAACCTTATTTTGATATTATGTTTAAGTAGTCATTTTTAGCTCCAAATGTTTCCTTTATTGAGCATATGAGATGACTCCTTATTATCGTTATTTTCCCTATGTTATGATGAAAGGTTTTATCTATGATATTTAAATTAATTTTTTTAGTTATGAATAACTGTGGGGGAGATGACGTAGTTCATTTATGAAATTGTTGTCAATATATTCATGACTCTAAGGATACAATATGTATATGTTTATGGTATGGATCATTATTTAATATCATTAATATTCATATAATAATATGTAATTTCTTTTTATTTAATTTATTGGGTTATATAGTGAATATCAGAGAAATTTTTTGATACTTTTCTAAACTAAGATGAAAACATATTAGAAATATCCTTGAGGAAAATCATATTTATTAGAGAAATTTATAAGTTATGGTAAATAAAGGAGTGTGTTTATCCTATAAAAACTTACCTATATAGAAAATATATATGGATAATATATTTGAATATATTAATCTATGGTTACTAACCCTGAAATGTAACACCCTAAACTTCCACCGTATGTTTCTCTTTGAATAATACAATAGTATGCGATGTACCGAACACCGAGTTCAAGGGAACCATGACCTATCAGACTAGATAATTAAAAATAAATTATTATTAGTAATAAAAAAATTTTGAATTTTATATATATCCCATATAATTTTAACATTAATATTTTTTGTTTCATAGACATAATATAGGGGAAAATTTAATTTTTCAGATAAAACAAGTATTTTTCAAACAAATGGGATTTTCCGCATTTTAATAGAAAATCCCTTTTAAATCAAATATTTGAAACTTTTATATATTAAATTCAGTTAAATTAAAATATTATTTATAATTGGGTCATAAAAATTTAGTTTGGATAAATATTTGGTACTTTTCAGATAACTTTCATATTTTTATGAATAGTGAAAAATACTAAATTTTAATTGAATAGATATTTTTTAATATAAATAATTTATAGTGTTAAATTATTCATTTTAGTGTTTTAAAGTATAATTAGATTATATTTTTACCATTTAAACCAATTTTTATCTTTTTAAGTAATTTCACCTTTAAATTGGACATAAAAAATTGTTGATCTTTTGATAGTTATTATTTCTTAAAAAAACGCTTTTTGTTTTGACATCGGTAATTAATTTTAAAATAATTTCTTCAAATTATCTATTTTTAATTTAGAAAAATGGATTCCATGTTTGGAATCATGAGGTAAAAATTGTGTAAATATGTAACTTTTATTTTTATACATTATGATTATTTACTTCAGTAAATATTTTATTTACCATAGTTAAAGATTGAATCTGGTAAATAAGGGTAAAACAATATTATTATTATAATATAAAATTATCCTAGCATGTTTCATATTCCTATGTTTTGATACATGTCCGACCATGGGCATCCTAGGGTCGATTTTGGGACACCATTAAGCCACATTGGAGTGGTAATGACACTTTATATTAATTAATTTAACTTAAAGACAAAAATGATATAAACATATATCTTTTAGTATATAAATTTTTTACATTGGGTTATATAAGTTATCTATTAGACTATAAATATTAATTGGAAATATATAAATATTTCCTACATTATGGTGTTTTATTCATTATTTTTAGACATAAAATAAATAAAATTATTTATGACACAATGATGATGTAGTGCTTACCTTATTGATGAATGATTTAAATAAATGAGATTATAAATTATAAAAACCTATCCAAAACCTATCAAATTTTTATTGGATGATTTTATTTCGAAAAATAGTAACTGTATTTTCAAATTTAATGAGTTTTAGACCTTTTTAAACCGATAATCAGTTTATTATAAAATAATATTTTCAAATTTTCCTAAAGTGCCCCTCCCCTCCCTTATAAAAATCCATCACCTCTACCCATTACCCACACCTCTCAATCCCCTTTGATCATCTAAACGCTGCCCAATTAAGCTCCCTACATTCCTAACTTCTTCCTAGAATCCTTACCTTATGCAGATGGAACTTCAAGGAAGGCTTTTGGTTCAAACCAAAGGAAGTTACGCGATTTAAAGGTAACATTTTCTCTTAAGTTATTTTCCCTTATTTTACTTCTCCATCCCCCTAAACTCGCTTTATTACTTTATTTTTTAGAAAACCTAGTATTATAAATATACTAGGTTTTTGTTATGAGAAGGATTCAAACTACACATACATACACCTCAATCTAATGGGTCTAGAATATAATGTTTCTGTGGACGGCGAACTACCGCCTCACGAAACTATGATTGTTCAATATTCTACTACGACCTCTTATGATGACCATTATGATGGAACGATAATTATATATGATATTTATATTATTTATTTTACCTATAATATTCTGTAATTTTCTTTTATAATGTACCTTTATTATTTTCATGTTGTATATATACGATAGTTTCATTTTGAGGAATTGCAGACTACCGCCCCCTCAGAGTGATATGGATCGTTCATAAAATACATAGAAAATATAAAGGATAGTGTTAATGAACTTATGTAATGTAAATAAAATATTATATTATACTGGAATAATATTATACATATTTATCATTTTGTTTTCATTCCTTTTAAAATGAAATAGAAGTAGGGTTCATGCGTACGTATGGATTACCGTCTCCACGAATGCGATGAGATTCAATCCCCATCATAACCATTTAAGATTAAGTTTCATTTGATTATTAAAAATCATATATAATAACATAATATAATTCTGGATATGAATCAAATACATTCTATCCATAAGAAACCTGAATTCTGTAACAAAACATATGAAGGAAAACAAATCAGTAACACCTAAAACAATAATACTAATCCAATATTATTAACAAACCAATATTACAAGATAGTATATGATATCATATTTATGTATGTGGTTATTGTCTAATTTAATAAAAATTATTTTACTATTATAAAAGAGTATAAAGTTCCCATGACCAAGGAAAATTACAAGGTAAGGGTTAATTTCACAATCTCTTTGTTATTCAAGTTTGTTTTACGTAAGTGTCAACTGAGACTTCTTTATCATTCACATCTCTATTTCTTAAAAATTTATTTCAAAACATCTTTAATATTTTATATAATATGGTTTAATGTCATTTATACCATTGTTTTACTTTTTATAAATTTTTTAAAGGAATCTTTCCTTTGTTTTCCAAACTAGGTACTTTATGGCCTTTTCAACAAATTATGGTAAGAATGTCTTTATTGTATACGATGGGTGCGGCTATTTTCCACTTTTATAACATCTTAGAAGCTTCCCTTACAATCTTATAAGAATATTTTCAAAATAAATGTTTTCTTTTATAATTACATAAATTTTAAATGATTTCAAAATAGAAAGAGATATTTCTCTCAAATAGTTTTGATTTCTTCTATGTCAACATCCTTTAATGGATTTTACACTCATTTGAAGTTGATTTATTATGATACAAATATTCCATATTGTATTGAAGGTCTTGTGATATGTTTGACTATGGATGAGTTATTTTTATACCATTCATGGTTTATGGTTAATGAATTAACATTTCGTATGCTAGTTTTATTATGAATGATTATATTTTGTCTCAACCTTTTTAGATGAGGAATTCCTTGGACTTAGTAAGTGACGGGTGGAGCCCGCTATAGCTCCTCGATGCATTGGTAGGTCTCATGAGACAAACTAATGTCTTGGAACAATTCCTTGGTAAAATCTTATGTGTATTCTTAGGACGAGGCCTTGACTATGTTGTTATGATGTCTGTCATTATGCATTCTATCCTTATGAAATTAGATATTGATATTACAACTCATTATTAGACTAGAAGAATATCCATGTGAATAAGTAAATTGAATTATTTGATTTATCTTGGCCATATTATTTTTAATTTTATGATTAAAAGGGTTGTGTTTTAGTTTTATACACAGGAATAAATGTTTATGTTTATTTATATTAATTTTTCTATATTGTTATCCTTACGGAGCATCTGACCCCACCCCTTTCTTATGTTTTCTTTTTACTAGGATGTGAAGAAGTATATTATGAATAACCTAGAGGAATATTCTAAGGATTTTAGTGTTTTAAAAGGGGAAACAATGTTTTTTTATTTATTTTTCTGATGTAATGTAACACTTGTGTATGCATCTTTTAATACCAAGGATACTAAACAGATCGGTCTTTTGGGACATGATTCCATGTATCATGCCAATTTTATGTAATAATTCACTGACTATGGGTAACTGGGGTGAGGGCGTTACAGTTGGTATCAGAGAAAGTTTAGTACAAACATTGGAAACAAGGTTTATAAAAACTCTGATTAGACCACATTACCTTAAGATATACATTGAGGATTAGTATAGAATAACTTCCTAGAATTCTAGTAATGTAGATATTTTGTGTATTTTCCAATAAATAAATCCCTATCTAGATATGAGCAGTTAGAGGAGGCTATGGCATAGATGTACCTAGGATTTAAATCTCTGATAAGGAGTTTTGGGCTTGACGAGAGGTATCTTGGTACACGACAATGGGCTTTGCTGCACTCTGGGTTACGACACTCCTAGGGGATATGATTGGGATAATTCACATATTCATTACAGACCCTTATGAAGGATTTATGAGTATATACATCCTCAAATAAAACATTTTTATTATTACTGATTATATCAATAAAATTTTAAATTTATGTTAAGTGTTTTACAAGTTTGGAATTATATATTACGATTCATAAACTAATCTAGTGTATGCCATTATTTAGAAATGGAACCTATTGGAAGTAATGAAAACTATATCCATGAACGTAATACCTATAGTAACTTCCCTCCTAAACAATATAATTATAGTAGAGCTGATGATGCAACTGGTGTTGATCAGCTTATCACTATACTGGGACAACTCACTTGTCTTATGAATAATAACCATACCCGTATGGAGCACCCTGATCCACAAAGTGGAGGATAAATGTTACACTGCTTCATGAGGAAAGAACCACCAACGTTTGATGGGTCTACAGATCCATTTTTAGTCGATCAATGGATAAGTTCCTTAGACAAAATATTTCATTCTTTGGTAAGTAGCAAAAGGGAAAAGGTTGTCATGGTATTTTATCGCCTCACAGGAGACACAGATCAATGGTGGTCATTAATTCAAAACACAATGGAGGATGAAGAGTTATCAAATATGTAAAGAAATTAATTTAAATATCTTTTACTAGAAAAATACTTCCCTCGTGACCATCGAGCGGATATAGAAAGACAATTTTTGAGTCTAAGGAAAATGAAGAGAGAATGTCGCAAAGAATGAGGATAAATTTACAAGGTTATCAAGGCTTGCTTTAGATTATATACATAACCCAAAGAGTACATTGATAGATTCTTTTATGGGTTAAAATCATTTCTTTGTTGATTATTAGTCTCACAATTTTTATCAACGTATGAACATATAGTGTATGACCCCAAGATTTTACGAAAAATATTCTTTTTAATTTCATTAATGTCTTGTGTTGTATGATACACCAAAAAGAGCTTGCACAACACGCATCCCTGACTTGGCTTGCATTACACACAAGCGCGACCTTCCACGATAGCGTGTGTTGTACGCAATACCAAGTTTCGCTAAACAATGATATGCTATTAAAATATTATTAAAACCAGCCGTTATGAATAGTAATAACCACTTTTTGAAATTTTATAAATTTTATTTTTCAAAATGGACTTCATTTTTGGATTCGGAATATCGAAATTAGCCTAGGGTGAAATTTAGGTATTTTTCTAAAAACTTTCAATTTTTGATGAATACTCAAACCACTAAGTGGTAGTTAAAAAACTGAATTTTTCATAAAACTTAATTTTACCACTTCTGTGAGTGGAATTTCAAAAATACGAGAGACACGGTTGATGCCAGTAAGTAAAATGTGGTTCAATGAGATGAAAATAATTTTTTGGTGAATAGTAACTTTTTACTTTTTTACCACGGTTAAAAGTAAATAGGGTAATTATGGGTAAAAATGATATTATTATTACCCTAACACATGTATTAATTCTATTGGACAAGTTTAATTCGACCAAAAACAACCTTAGGAATAAAATATGACCATTTAGTCCCACTTGGATTAGATTAGGACATTTAATATTAATTTATTTAAAGAAGGGTTAAAATAGTTAAAAATCAAAGATTAATAAGTAAATCATTTTTAATATGGGGTTATACATAAGATAAATTTGACTATAAATATTCACTAGAAATATAAAAATATTTCCTACATAATGGTATTTTATTTGTAATTTTTATACATTAAATAATTTAATTTATCTATGACACAATGATGATGCAGTAATTATCTTATTAATGAAATATTGACATAATTGATGTTATAAATACCTAAATAAATGTAATTTGAGACTTTTTATGAATTACAATAATTTTATAGGTTAATATGACATGTTATTATTGATTTAAGTAACTTGGTTCGAACTAATCATTCTGTTATGATTTTCACAAAAATCAATTACTAAATAGTGTCAAAATTGACAAAAATAGTTTTTAAAACAAATATTATATTATTAATTGTTATTTTATTCCTAAAAATCTAAGGTTAGGCAAAATGACTTAGATAAGGTGATGTATTTTAATAATAAACAACTTGGGGTTCGTTTGTCTTGATATAGTAAGTTTATTAACCTTATAGTGCAAGAAAACAAGAAGACACGGTAAAAGTTAAATTATCTAACTTAAAGTTAAATCTAAATGATAAGGTTAAAATTGATACCTAAACTTGTCTAAATTCTATTTTATTAGATTATTTAGACCCCTAACCACCTTATCTTCGAAATATATCAATTTGGAGCTATTAAAAACCGAATTTGACTTTATAATAAAATAATATTTTTAGTTATTCCAAAGGTGCCCCTCTCCTCCCTTATAAAAGGGCACCTCCTACCCCTCTTCCTCACACCACTTTGAGCCTTCAACCTTGAACAACCCCTGCCCATTTCACTTCAACACTTCCCTAGAAACATCCTAGATGTCCTGGTCTTATTCAAAGACCAATTTTAGTGCCCTAAGAAGAGGACTCAAAGAGCCGCTTCAAAGAAGAGGTAATGTCTGTTACCGATTCATTCAAATTTATTTCTTCTTCCACTTATTCTTATTAGGTTGTTTCATTTTGAAGTAATAACATCAGTATAACTCATATACTTATATGCTATTATAAGTATGAAACAACCCTATTTCACCATTTATCCATTCTACGGAAAAAAAATCACCGCGCGTGCGTACGTACGGAATACCGTCTCACGCCATGGTGTAATCTATTTTCCACCACCACCTTACTTGGATGGGTATAATGGTGTAAATAATAACTATATATGATTATTTTAAAGTGATATTGATTCTGAAATAGTATACATACACTCCAATACAGTCCCACGATCATGAGAACGATATCATCGCTCGTGCGTACGTACGGACTACCATCTCCACGACGCGATGAGATTCATTCTCCACGTTAACCATTCATGAATGATTATAAAGTATATATAATAAGTAATCATTAAATATATGAAATAATAATGATACTGGATTTATGTGTATATATATTTATTTCATCAACTTAATTCCATTCAACTCAATAAGGAAACGAAAACAACGTTCATGCGTACGTACGGCCTACCGTCTCCATGAACGGTGTATTTCTTTCCATTTACTGATTTATTATATATATGTATATTCTGAATATATATTATATGTAAATAATGTTTTATATTCTGGAATTAAGTAATCATTATCTAAGTAATCATATGAATAATTACAAGTCAAAACACGGATGAAAAATGAAACAATTTTACCCAAAACGCTCTTTAACATGGAATTTACAAAAGAACGGGTAATATAAAGTCATAAGTGATCAATATATGATATCATAACAATGATTATGATTCTGGAATAAGTCAATGACATTATATAAATCATTATACAGGAGGTTCGGACACTTACGAAGCAAATCAGACATAAGGTAAGGAAAATATCACAATCTCATTTTTATCCGAGATTGTTTATACTTTGGTATTTACTGGAGTGTATTTTATCATCCACATCCATGTTTCCTAAATATGTAATATTATTTCCATCCACATAAAATTGTTAAAATAAAATTTTACCCTTTCGTGTGTTTTTAGTAAAAGATATGAAATGAATCTTTTGTCATTTTTCATATGAGGTACTTTTTGACTTTTCCGACAAAAGTACGAGAAGAATGATTTTTTTAACTTATACGGCATGAATGGATTTTTAAGACATTATTTCCAAGAAGCTTCCTTTACAAGTTTTCAAGCTTATTTTTAATCAAATTCTTTTATTTTAAAACTGTATGACATGTTAAGAAAAGAAAAATGTTTTTGATGTAAAAAGGTTATTTTCCTCAAGAATGGAGTTCAAGAGTTTTATCAAAATCATTTTCCATCTAAGATAATAAAGGGTTCTGTCTCTATCCCTATTATTAAATTGATTTGATTATGTTGTGATGGAAATATTTTTATGAATTCTTTTATATTATATGAATTGTTTTATGATGTCACGATTTTTAATATTCCCATTTTTATGACATGGGTTATGCTATGATGTATGGTTTTTGATTTTGTGGCACACATAAGAATGGTATAATTATGAGATGGGTGGGACCTATATCTCCCTCCAATGCATTGGGTAAATATTTTATATCTCATGAGATAGACATGGCTGGAACGGTAGGTTATACCAGTTCAGTGAAATAGGACTGAAATGAAGAGTGAACTCGGTTCAGAAATGGACTTCATCCGCTAAGATAGTCTTGGAAATGAGTCTTGACTAATAAGAAATGATTCTCTATGATTATGTGTGTATGCCACAAATTTTCATGTTTTATGTTATGATTATTGGGATTACATTTCACTACCATGATTTATCCCATGTTATGAAATTATGATCTCTTTTGCAGGGTAAGATTTTCAAATTGTTATGTTCTTATGAATATGATGTGATTGATATTTCTTTTGTTTGCCCTTACTGAGCATTTGATCTCACCCTTTTATGTTTTCTTTTCCCTAGGATATAAATAAAGGTTTTAGGTAAGGAAACAAAAAGTGGATGATCTTTATGGGAGATTTTGAAGATATTTCACCATGATTAGAAGATTACGTTCCAAGTTTCCAAAAACACTAAACTATTATGGTCCTTGTGTGTCTGTTTTTGTTATGTATTAAGTATTCCGCAAAAGTAATGTAATGTCGATGTACGTTAAGCTTCGGGTCTCTACAGTTGGTATTAGAGGAAAGGTTTAGTCAACCTTTGGAAACTAGGATGCGGAAACGTCAGTGAGATCCCTAGAGATATTTCTAAGGTATATCTAGGGATGTCCCTAAGGATAAGTATACGTATAGGATATAGTCCTAGAACTACGGTAACGATCTTTGTATTTAACCTAAGATGTTAGATATTGAAGGTACTCCCCCTTTATTATATTGTTTTCCCCAGCGTGATTTTTACCTCTCACACTATTATTTTTGGGTTTTAGACGATGGCTGGAACCCGAAGGAACCGTGTTGATCAATGTAATGGACAATGAAATGATTGTCCCCTTGAACAAACAAATGTTTTGGGAGATGGAGTGAAAAATCTTATTGCTATACTTACACAAGCTATGAATCATTCTGGACTTCCAAATGATCAAAGAAGGGAACAATATTCTATTGAGTCCTTCATGAGGCAACGTCCACCTTCTTTCAGTGGGTCTTATGATCCACTTGTTGCTGAACAATGGATCAGTACTACTGAAAAGATATTTTCAGTTCATAAATGTTTTGAACATGATAAAGTCATCTTAGCAGTATATCGTTTGGAAGGTGAAGCTGATCAATGGTGGAATCTTATCAAGAATACAAGGCCAAGAGATGAAATTGAGTCCATGGAATGGGACGAGTTCAAGAACTTATTTTTCAATAAGTACTTCCCTTGTAATCTTCAAACAAAGATGGAGAAGGATTTTCTTGAACTAAAGAAAAAGGATGATGAATCTGTTGGTATATACGAAGCAAATTTTACAAGGCTTGCCAGGTATGCATCTGGATTTATCATCCAACCTGAAAATAATGTTGATCGATTCTTTAGTGGCTTAAAACCAAATCTTCGAAGGTCATTATCTATAAGAGACTTCAGTAGCTATGAAGAAATTGTGCGTTTTTCTATCAAGGTAGAAATGGAAGTTGGTGTTACTTATCTATCTCATAGTTTTGATAAGAAACGAAATATGGAGTTCAAGGAGAAATCTTAGAATAATGGTGAAAATAAGATGAATGTTTCCCTATGCTCAAAGTGTGGAATGAAGCCTGGTGGAGATTGTCTTAAAGGGACAAGTGAATGTTTCAAATGTGGAAAGGAAGTTCATCCAGAATTTGAATGCCGCAATGATGGGAAGAAGATGTCTACTGATGCAAACAAAGGAAGGGATACACAAAATGAACCTACTACACTTCAATGCTTCAAGTGCAAGGAAATGGGGCATTATGCTAATAAATGACCTAATCCAAGGGTTAGTGATGATCGACATGAGCAAGAACTTTTGGAAAAGGAAAAAGGGAAGTCACATGCGATCACTATTGGCATTCAAATTAGTTACCAATTAATTAGATACCAATATCAAAACAAAATGAATATAAAGATAATTGTTTTACAAAAAACGATTTTTATGCACCAAAATAGTTTTATATTAACAAATAAAATTAATTACTATTAGTGAATAATATTAATGAAATATTTTTAATATATATTCATTGAAATATTTTTTTATAGTCATGCAATATATTTTATATTCATAAGACTAGAACAATATCAATATTACACATAAAAAAATATTTTTATGAAAGCAGTTTTACATCCTTTTAATGGTGCACTTATTTTAAATATAAATTTTGAAAAATTTATAAATTATATTATAATAAATAAAATTTTTATTTGAAATAGTAATATTAAATTTTTATTGTAGTTTAATTTTCTGTATTTTTCCTATAAGTTTTATATTTTGATGAATAGTGAAAAAATATTTCATTTTAATGGAAAATAACTTTTTCATCGACATTTTAATAGTGTTAAATTATATTGTTAAATATTTTTTAATTATAATTAGAAAAATAAATTATCATTTAATCCAATTTAGTTCATTTGAATCAATTTCATATTTAATTTGGATATAAAACATTTCAATCTTTTGAACATTTTCACTCTAAAAACTAATTTTCTCATTCTATTAATGAGATTAATTTTAAATTAATTAATGAAACTCTTGTTCATTGAATTATTTAAAATGGATTTAATATTGTTAATTAGTATTTCCAAAATATTTACATATGTCCCTTATATTTTTGGACAATATGAATTGTAATTTTATTAATTTATTATTAATATGCTTAAAGGTTAATCAAGTAATTAAGGGTAAAAATGATATTATAAATAATTTAAAGTTATCCTAATATTTTTCATAATTTAAATTTATTAGTGATTTTAGAAATAATCATACTTGGGAAGATTTAATGACCTCTTGGATACACTAAGATGGATTTAGTCTATTATTTGTATTTTATTATAAGAAAAGTCCAATATTTCTTACTCATGTTTTTAATAAGTGTTAAATTTTTATATATATTTATTTGATATTTATCTTCAAAAATATATATTCATTGAAATGAAAAAATATTTATATTCATCATGATAAATTTTTTAAAAATTTTAGAGAAAAAATAATTAAATTAATATTTTTTCACAAGGATGATGCAATGATTGATTAATTAATGTATATATCAATTAAATGTTATTAAAAATATTAAAATAAATATAATTTTATATAATTAATATCATATGTTAATTTTTTTGATAACCTATACATATTACGGTTATATTAACTTTCTTTTATATTATCATCTTGTTTTCAAATTTTTAAAAAAGTCAAGTAATAAATAGTGTCAAAATTTAAATTAAGGAAATTTAAAAACAAATAATATTTCATTAAATGATATAAAATTTATAAAAAAAAAATTTCCTACCAATTGACTAATATAAAGTTAAAAATGTTATCCATGACCCAATTATGATTATTTTTTTAATTTTATAGTAACTATATTTACCCATAATGAGTAAAAAAACCCAAGCTATCGTGTTATGAGTTAAAGGGAAAAAATAAAGGGTAAAACCAATAGTTATGGGTAAGAATGTGGCCTAAAATTTTCTAAAAATTATTTTATTATGAGGATTATGTCATCACCTTCATTATGTCGAATTTGGGATATTTAATTGACACTTCTACATTAAAATAACATATATATTATTTAAATCAAAGATAGTTCAAATTGACTTTATCTTTGTACTTAATATCATTTATGTGTCCACATATTGTCAAATTCATGATATGAATGAATATAAATGTCAATTTTCCTCTTAATGATATTATTTTAATTATATAATTTTATTTTAATATTTACAAATTATATAATTACCTTAAATTCTTCCTCAATACTAAAATAGTATTTATTTAATTAACATAAATATATAATAATTGACTTTAACAATATTAATTTTTATATATTTTGGATGTTTTAATTTGTATAAAAACATTTATAAATCTATAATATATATTATTGATTTTTCAAAAAACTATATTTGAAATCCCACTTTGTCTTGGAGTATTTAATTTCAAAATGAATAGTATCAAATTTGACAGTAATTGTACTTTATTAAATTAATTTATGATTAAATAATTTAAAAATAATAAAATTGTTAAATAAATAAATAGGTGATAATATATGTTCTAAAAATAATTCCCCTATTAATTTATAGGCAATTTTAATTCTTTTTCTCTAGTATATCCTTATTATATTTTAATATTGTGAGGATTTTCAAAAGTGTCCCTCACCTCAATTATAAAAATGAACCTCCTCCCTCACTTTCTTATACCTCATTGAGCTATATAGCTCGACCAAACTCTTCCAATTTCTCTTATAAACATCTTTAATTAAGTTATAAAGTTTTTTTCTTTCCAAAATAAATACCCTAGATAACTTAATAAGATATTTAATGAAGTCCACCGAATAAGAGGTAATCATCTTTATCGACACTTTCATGTTTGTTTCTTCTTTAAATTACTATTGATATTTTTTTACAAGATAAACTAATAATTATATTATATTATATATTATGAGGTTTTATTATGATTATGGTACAACCATATTCTACCTTTTATCCATCATGTGAAAAATGACAGCATCATACGTTCGTACGTATGGCTTACCATCTCCCCTTCGTGGTGTAATGTATTTTTCATCACAAATTTACATGGATGGATAAAATAATAGGAATAATTGATATATATGATAATTATGAAATGATATTTATTCTTTAATAATTGGTATTCCGTCAAATTCCTTACCATTCCACCATTAAGGGGATGCCATCGTCGCTCATGTGTATGTACGATGTTCTGTCTCCACGACACAATGCGATTCATTTTCAAAGTTACCCATTCAAGAATTATTATAAAAATATATATAATGAATAAAAATAATATATAAAACCTTAATATTAATATTTAGATGATGGAACTATATCCTATGCACAATAATTTGAACTTACATGAAAAACATGTATAGGAAAATGACGCAGTTAACACCCGAAACAAGGGTAATAATAAAATAATTTTTATTAAAAGTTGATAAGATGATATTGAAGGATAATATATGATATAATAATATTAATATGGTCTTATTATAAATTAATAACATAATTTAAACTATTATTCAATAGGTTATAGAATATTCAACTAAAGAAAAGTCAAATGTAAGGGTTTTCTCATCTCACTTTTATTTTGATGACATATATGTATTATTCACCACTTATTCCTAGTGTGTGGTGTATGTACTACCCATTGATATATCATATCATTAATATGATTATTTTCATGATATTATATGTTTCATTTAATGTTATTCCTTCATAAGGATTATGATTTAATTATGTTATAGTGGTATGGGACACTTTGGATTGTTAAATGATTATTTCCTTTAAAAAAAATCAACGGTCTCATTTAAAGGTATCTTCATATATCTAAATATAATTTGATAAATATTGTAATTTATTTATTTATATATATTATAATACCATATATTATATTATATTTATTTTTTATGATCATTTTGATTGTGGATCTTCGATTTTGATAAAATACATGGTTTATGGTTATATATTTATATTTTATATGCCATATTTTCAGTATGAATGTTTATGTTTTTTAGGTTTCACCCTATTAATATGAGGAACGTATTGGACTTAGTAATTAATGGGTGGTGGTCCTTATATCCCCCCGATGCATCGGTAGGTTTCATGAGACAAAGTATATATGGATTTGTCTAAGACCTTAACAATTTATTTTATTATATGGATTTGGTTGAGGCCTTACTCGTTTATTTTTAAATTTCTTAGTTTAGGCCTTGAAAGTATGATTTAGATGTATATCATTATACATTCTATCATTATGTATTCTATTATTTATATTCCATATTATTATTAAACTATTATAATATCCATGGTTAATTTTCCTTCCTCGTGTGATAATTTAAATGGGATGTGTTTTAGTTATTTTCATTTTCATATTGTTTATTCTGTGTCTACTCATAACTTTTGTTATAATCTTACCCTTACTGAGAATTTGAGATCACCCATATCATATGATTCAGTTTTTCACCATGATTCCAACAATGATATTATGACTGATATGTAGGGTTACACAAAGGGGGAATAAAGGTAGACTCAATTAAAACTTTTTTTTATTTTATATTTTAAAATGTGATGTGGATTTTCTATATGTATCTAGTTTAGCAAGGATACCAAAATATTTATTATTTTGAGATTTGATTCCTTATATCAGTTACCAATGTAATAAATTAAACACTAGCTTTGAGATTCTGGGTTTGGGGTATTATAATCAAGTTAATACACAATTCTCTCGTTTGATGTTATTACCACTATGTACAACTGGGCTAGAGAAACATCTACGTGTAGTATCTTGACATGGATTTTGTTTCTTAAAAACTACTTACAATGTACATTAAAAAGATCTAGGGATTCATTCAAAATTTTATTCTAATACCTAAAGCATTCACTAATATTTCTAATCATAATACCTAAAAACAATTACACCATTCTTTGAACCCAACTATTAAAACCCCTATCTTTAATCCACCATAATTCATGATTTAATACATAAATATACACTTAGTACAAAACCAAAATATCGAAAGGCCTAGTGAATTTGAGTAATCATATGCATAAAACTATAATATAAAATAAAGATATAATAAAATTATTTTAAAAACTCATGACATTTCTATAAATTCATTTGATCTTCTAAAACTGTATTAGCTAACCTAGAGATGTTGAAAAGAAAGGGGTGTGCTATAAATATCAGAAAGTGAATAACTAATTAATAACATGATGATTGGAATGTATGTTATTCAAGTCTAACCATTTATATATCATAACATAGTGTTATTTTTATAAACTCTTTTACATCGTACAAGGTATCTCGTGAGAAAAAAATTACCCAACCCATTGGTGGGATATATAACTCTAGGCCCGAGCATCACAATTACATACATTTGTGTTCTACCTAGATAATACAAAATATGGATGTTTTTAATATTATTTAATCCCGTATTAAAAAAAATAATAGGTTATATATTGTAGTCTCTAATAAATTAATGATAGGTTTTCCAAGGTGAGTTCCCTTTACTTGAAATGGGTATGGGTATACACAAAATAAATTTTTTGCATGGAAAATCATGAGATCATTTTGGCAGTATGACGGGTGTACATAATTGTTTATGAAAGTGTTAAATGATATTGAATGGTAATCTGTCACTACTTGGGAAATACAAGGATATTATAAGAATGTGTAAAAACATATTCCATGATGAACAACTAGAAATCAAAAGGCATAACTAAAATAAAATAACTAAATAAATAGGAGGAGAGAATCCCCTTACCTTGAGAGGGAACTTCTATGATCTTGGGAGAAGCTCTATGATCATGGGAATAATTTGAGGGTGGTAGAGATGGATATAGATATATAATTATTTCTCAATGGGTTTTTATTGAAAATAAGTGGGATTTCAGGTGGGTATTTACTTCAAAAGATAAGGGAACTTTTTAATAATTTTTTCACATCTGTTTTTGACTATACATAATGAAATAATCAGAACCACAAACCTTCCCATGGTTTTTTCCCACAACATCATCCAAAGAGGAATGGTTTTGAATAAATTATAAGTCCAGGAACTGAATATATAAAATTAACACAACTAGTGATGTGTATGGGACACATGATTATAAATAATTGATTATAAAACCTTAATATATAAAATTATATTTAGAGGAGTCATTAAGAGTTTATAAAATCTATCAAGTAACATAAAAAATATTTTAATTATTAAATCTATAATTTTTCCTAGATTCAATTTATATAATTTATTATATAACTTTTATACTATTATGATATTTTAATACAGACCATATATTTATAAAATATTTAATTTAAAAAAAATATTTTATTGTCTCGGAAAATTGTGAAAAAATACACATTGACTAATTTAGATGTGTTTATTTTAAAATTAATATATATTATATCAATATAATTATATAAAATTGAGAATTTGAAATTTTAAATAAATAAACTTAATTAGTGGAATATACCTTTTTTATTGTACTGACATTCTTCTAACCTTAAAAAATTTACATTAGACTTAATTAAATTATATTAAAAAATTTATATATAAATAAATATTATTTAAAAAGAATATTTTGTTAAAATGAAATATTTTTTCAAAAGTTTTAGAATTTAACCAAAATATTGTTTTACTTAAAACCATATATTTTACAAAATACAATTTTTTTACCTTATATAAAAATATAATTTTCATAAATTCATATATAATTATATGATTATAAATACTAAAAATATAAAAATATAATAAATATTTTATTACAAAAAAACATAGAAATTCATACTACTAGGTTCTAGATACATAACCCCTTATTACACCAGTGTACTTCCATTGGGAAAGGTATGTGATTATGGCACTTTTTTTAGGTTGTCCAGAGAATATGATTTGTGTACTGATCATGATAATATTGAACCTATCCCATATATAGTTTTTTTCATGTTTCAGTTGTTGAATTTCATCTTGGGCATGGTCAAGTTCAAATACGAGTGATGCAATATCCCTCAGAAGATCTCAAAAAGAAGATTCATGTGGTATGGTCCTAATATTTAAGTCCATCAATTATTATAGCCTTGTCAATTATAATTTATCATAACATTTAATTATACTAATATTAATGGTTGTTATATGATGGTTATATTATCAATGCTTATGATTCATAAAATTCTTTTCAATTCTGTAGGAAAATTATACCATTTTCAATAATAGAATTAAAATGAAATGTAGTGAACATGTTTTCTACAACTAAATATCTTAAGGAGGAATTTGTTCATTAAAATGGAATTCCATTTATAAAATTTCAGGACATTGCTCCTTTCCTATTTCATGAATGATAACATCTATATATGCACCAAGTTGTATATGCATGGGTAAGTCTAACAACCTATAAGGTAACCCAAAGATACTTTTCTCACATTTCACTATACCAGAATCATGTTAGCTCATGATTTTATTAAATAATAGAATTAGTTTCAAAAAAATCTATTTTTTTCAAATATAAATTGATAAGAATATTTCACCAAAGTAGTTCCAAATTATATATCAGGTGATCAAAATAGTTTCATCCAAAATGAAATTTTATTTCACAAATAGAAGAAATATTTTATCCAAAGCTCATGGAATATCAATCCCAATATTTCACACACAAACCAATGTGTGACCTTGACCTCCTGAAATATTCATTTGACCAAGGTCAATTTTAACTATGATTCAATCAAAAAAATATTTTTTAAAACATCATGGCATGGAAACTCACATACACACACACATGCATAATTAGGACCTTCCAAAATGGTCCTTTTTTCAAGGTGAGTACATCTATTTTACATTTTCATGATGCACAAGAACAAAAGGAACCCCAACCATGCCAATAATTCCCATGAAAGAACTTAAAATTTACCTAATGTTTCAATATTCCAAAACCATCCCTTTTAAATATGATGTTGTTTCACACAAATACGAAAACCAAAATGAGAAAATCCAGAGAAAATTACTTCGGGGTTTTAGAAGAGTTTTGGTAATATAATTTTCATTATAATATGAAAAAATAATTCATAGGTGTGAGAGATTTTTAAATCCAATAAAAAGTTAGAGGAGTTTCAAACTAATTTTACTGTGTGGGTATGATTTATTCATGTTAAGTACATCTCACCATGGGAGATGGAACACTTTATTAGAAATTATCGGATGTTTGTTTACATGAAAATTCAAGTTGATCACAAATATAGGGAATGTAATTTTTTGGATGATTCCTTGGCCAGAAAAGGGAGTCCAAGGGAGACTAATATTTTATGAACTTCTGTGGGGTCATTAAATATTTACTCTAATATCATTATTAGTGGTGACTCACTTGGTATTCATCATTTCCTCCCCCTTGAGTTGGATATAGACTATGTTTTTTAATGTTTTTTCAAACATAAAGTGTTCAATTTCATTCCCATAGAACCTAACACAAAAAATCAGATCTAAGGTTTATCGATGAAGAAACTATAAGATAAAATATGAGAAGGAAGAAGAAATATCTAACTTTTGATTTCAATAATCAAAATTTTTAAGAATCTACAGAATCAAAGTTTTAATTTCAAATATCATTGAAATTCAAGTTTAGTAAGCCTATAAATAGAGATCCTAAGTCATAACATGGAAAAATGAGACTTTTTAAGGATGTATATGGTTTTACATCCAATTTTTAACACAATTATTTTTCCATAACATGGTGATCCCAACTGGTTTAACAAACTATATATTGACTATGTGAATCAATAATTTCCTAAAAAATTTCATGTTTCATGTTTAGTTGTACAATTTTTCCAAACCATACACCAAATTTTCAATTACCTAATGAACCCAAAACACCTCACCCAATTTCTTAGAGACATGATAATAGTTTCTTCTAAAAAGGTTCGAACCATTGACCTTTAAAAAGGCTTCTAAAAAACTTTTGAAACCATACAAAAACATCCTGCATGTTAAACTAAAAATTCCCTAACAATAAATAAGACATAAAATAAGAAAACAACTCAATATGGGGAGTTTTATAATCTCATTATTGTTTGGATTTTCATCCCTATAAATATGGAATAGGTTTGGACATAGATCTCAGATTAAATTCTCTTATTCCAAAGTCTTTTCTTGAATTTCACTATACTGATATAATACTCTTACAGAAGAAATAGGTCTCCCTTTAAAAAACTTCACCATTCTATCCATAATTCAAACTGGCTCAAGGATAAAATCCATATTCATATCAAGTGTAACATGATACCAACCGATTACATGAGTATGATTTCACTAACACATATTTATTTGGGACACATTATATACATTATATACATAATAGAATTTGAGTGGTAATTTTTACCAGTATGCAAGAAAATCCATTCCAAAATCTCAAATGCACCAACATACCAAAGATCAAGATTCACATTCTTTCCCAATAGACTATGACCAAGTTTTATTGGAATATTCAAAAATACATAATCTATCACATTGAAAGACCAAGTTTGACGATGATCATTTTCTTATGATTTTTTCATCTTTAATCCATATCTATATAATTTTGGTCATAAGGGTATTTTTTATAGTCACATGGGAAAAAATCTTACTAATTAGCGATGTCCCTCCTATTCTATCAATGAAAGTAGACAATAGAAATGATGTCTATATAATTCCACAAACAAGGCCATATATATCAAAGGATGATAACTTTTATTATATGAGAACTCCAATAATGAGATATGAGGTTCCCATGTGCCACCAAAGACTATGAAACATGCTCGGAGCATATCTTCCATTGTTTTAATCATGCATTTTTATTTCCTATCCTTGTGAGGATGAAATAACATCCTCATGGTCAATTGAGCCGTGAGTGATTATTTCAATGTTCACTAATACTGAGAAGGGAATTTAGGATCCCTACCAAAGAATATCAAAACTGGTACATAGTGAAACTTGAACACTTCTAAAATATATAAATTTACCATATCATGAACCATATTGGACTCTCTAATTGGGACATAGTGTGCCAACATTGTAAGTCTATCCACAATCGCCCAAATAGAATCGTGTTGTTTAAGTGTTCACAATTGACAAATTACAATTCCCAATTCAATTTTCTCTCGTTTCCAAATAGGTATATATATATATATATATATATATATTATCGTATACCATCTATTCATTGATGTTCGTACTTGACCTTCTAAAATTTTTGGCATTTAATAACGTAATATGACATATTTTTTTTATGTGACCCCCCAAAATGATATTTTATCACTTTTAACATTTTTATAATTCCCTAGATATTAGTCCTCATTGAAAATTTATGTGCCAAAATAATTTTTTCCTTACAATATTATAGATCCATGATTTAGTTTCTAATATGAAACATAAATTTTGGATCCTCAGTCCAACCATTCATAATTGCCCTCTATTTAGTCTTAACCTAGTGGTGATGGAACTATGATATGATCTTTGATCCTCCTTGACCAAATCAATTAAATCAAGAACAAGATTTATTTGGGAGAAAACATAAAAATCATTATTTTTTATAAATTATAGGTGAAAATGAAAGATAACACCCTTCGACTATAATTTTTTACGATCCTACCATACCACTTCACTATAAGACTATTGAATCGATGAATCTACCAAAGAATTCAATTTTGTAGAAGTATATATCAACTAAAAGTAAAATAGATGGAGATACACTGTCCATTTTAATTGTCTCATGTTCAAGTGTTGTTGAGAAAAGTTATTGTTCCACATATTATAATCAGTAAATATGATAGAATTTTATCTCCAGAGATAACGGTTCCATGTTATTAGGTCATGGACCACTACTACTAGTTCCATGTCATGCATTAGATAATTAATTTCATTTTTTCTCAAATACATCAAGGAATAATCCACCCCATGATCTCCCAACATGACAAAACAACCCAATCCTAATACTGTCATAGAAAAAATATAAGCATGACCCTAAACCAGTTCTAGAAAGGAGAGGATGGGTATTGAATTGATTCATGATTTAATCGCCATGATAGATTTTTTAAAGTTTCCATCCCATTTGAATAGAATTACATTCCTTTTCAACATAATAATAGGAGAATAAAGGCTCAAAAATCCCAAATAAAGTAATGACATTAGCCAGGAAACTCCAAAAAAATTGAATCTCCAAGAAATTTTAGATATTCTACCAATAAGTAAAAACTTTGACATTTTTAGGATCAACTTATATTCAATATTTTGAGATTATATTCATAAGTAATTGAATTTCTTTAATCCTGATGTTTCACTTAGAATATTTAGCATAAATATGATGATCATGCATTGTGATCATTACATTACCTTGGTGATCCACTTGTTTATTCTTTTTGTTTTGAGAATAATACCGAATATAATAAAAAAATACCATATAAAAAGAATTGAGTTACCTATGGAATATATGGTTCATCAAGACCATGAAACCCACATAGTCATTTTTCAGACCAAAGGGTATGAACAAATATTCATAACGATAATAATGTCTCTGAAATATTTTCTTTGGAATATCTTTTTACCTAAACATGAGTTGTTGGTATCTCAATTGAAGATAAATATTTGATGACAACTTAGTTAAATTCAATTGATCAAATAGATCATCAATTTATAGAAAATGATATAATTTCTTGATTGTAACTCAAGTTAGACTATGTCAATAAATGAATAATCAGAGTGATCCATCTCCACCTTTATGAATAGGACTGGTGAATCCTAAGGTGATATTCTAGGTCTGATGAATCCATTGGTTTTAAATTACTTATGTAAGACATTTAATTATCAATGTTACATAGGATCTATTCTATACAATGGAAGTTACATAGGACTAGTTACCTGGAGTATATCAATATTAAATTTTATTTCCCATGAAGGTTGTAGCCTTAATAAATTATTTTAAAATACATTTTGGTATTTTTATACTACAATGAGAAGATACATGTTCTTAGTTAATCTGTAGTTCCAAAAGGAAGTTCTTACAACTATCCAAATATTTTTCTACATTTTTTTTGTTAAAATTCATTCTTTACCTTCATTAATATCCCATTCACCATTGAATATATGAAAGATACCATCAAGGGATTTAAATTTAACTTTCTCAGTATATTAGTCAATGTGAGATTTAAATTATACTTGCTAATCCATTCCAATTATTAGATAATATATATCTATATTTTGGATCATATAACTCCCAAAAAAATTGTTCTACATCAACGTTAATGGAGCATGTTAGGTGCTTGATTCTGTTACACCCTAGCTTCCAAAGAGGTGTCTTAATACTCATTGTGTGAGGCATAATCTCAATCTAAAATCAATTTTTTTAATACCTAGGAAGAAATTAGGGAATGTGATGTACCAATACCAAAAAAAAAACATAAGAGTCACGTTCCAAAGGATGGTATCTTGTTCTGTAGAGGGACCCAGTTTATCAGTCAGAATGGTATTATAAACTCTATATATCTAAGGAACAACCTACAAATAATTTTAATTACACCCCTATGGAGAGTTTTAATAGACCACGTAGGACATCCAGGAGTTATCCTAATTCACATGATTCTGAGGATAAGAACTATTCAAATGAGATTTTTTTGTCCGACCAAATGAGGTTTGAGGATAATTTGATCCATCACCTCCCATTGAACTTGGTGGTCAAGTGAAATACTTCTTATGATTACCCTTATTTATATAATTTTTTAACTTCTTTGGATGTGAAAAATAGTCCGAATTACTTTATGTAAATGATCCACATGGAAAGCATCTGGGTTCATTTATACGACATGGTGGACAAGAAACTGTTTTAGTAGAATGGTTCTCTATTACCCTACTTCCCAAGGAGTATAACTCCCACTTATATTTTTTCATGTGGTAGAGTTCTTATACTCACTTTTTCCAACAAATTTGTCCCCTAAACTAGGATTTATTGTGAGATCTCACCCTCTAACCAGTGCATTATTCACCAATTTAGTATAATACATAAGATAGATCGTAGAAAATTTGGAAAATACCTCTAGTTATAGTCATTCCTTGAATATTCTGGTCTTAAATGATTCACTAATTTCTACCTCTGGTGTTAATAAAACCAAGTTATTAAATTGAGATTCCAAATCGGCCACTGGTATATTTCCTTATTTAAGATGGAATGAATTTTTTATCTTCACCAGCAGGAAGATGGGTGGATAAAACTTTTTATTGAATAGATCCTTGAACCCTTCTTATGTAAAGTCCTGACCCAAATTTTCTTGAATAATTAAATCACACCATTATAGTTCCATGCCTTATAGAAATTATGTCGCTAACTAGGATTTCTTCTTAGCTAGGTTTCTAAGGAATTAAAATATTTTATTTATACTATTCATATTAAATTATTGTTTTTTAGATCCCAAGTCACCTCATAGTATAATTTAATTATTCTTAAGGAACTCCACCAAGTGACTCATGTGAGGAGATTCCTCTTCCCAAGGTCCCTTATCAGTATTTTGGAACAACTTCGCAATACTCGGAACCAACCTTTGGTTCACCTGTAGTATGGGTGGAACCACATTTTCTACTGCACCCTCTCTCTGGTTTCTTATTCTCCCCACTGGTGAAATATTGATTCTTAAACTACACAAAAAAATTCCAATTAATTTTGTTTTCAATATTTTTATATAAGTTTTAATCATATATATCAAGGAAATATAATCACAATATCACAATATTAAAATTAAATGACCATGTTGAAATGTACTCTTATTGGGAATTATCTTCACTAATTTATGATAACACTCATTAGATAAACTCATGAAAATTAGTTCACAACATGAATGGAATATATTTAGAATATTGTTTGTACATAGTTTACCATGGTAAATTGAAATTCACCACAAAATTATTATTTGTGTCTTTATATGATATACATTTAATGTCCATGCATTCTATTTCTCATTACTACTATCCAAACTCAAGGACCATCGAAAATGATACCATTTTTAAGATCACCTCCCAACCCATTTTCATGGACAAAGTTATAATTTATAATATCATTTGGTGAAATTACCTACATACCAAAGGTTGTAAAAAAATTCCAAGGGTTTGACATAAGAATATAAGTGGGATGCTTCACCCTTAAACACACAAACACAGACACACCCTAGAACCAATATAAAAATTAACTTACAAAAAATTAAAGAGACACATATATAATGACGCATGTGATAAAATCCAATAACTTATTGTATGAAAAAACAGTATCGGAGTAACAACAGAAGAAATGAACCAGAAAATCTAAGACTCTAAAATAGAAATACAATTTGGAACCAAAGTGGAATAATATTAATCTCCAAGACATGACCATAAACCAAATATCCATCTTTGAATATCAATGACATTCACTATCAAGGTTCTCACTAGTAAAATATGAAATATATTCTTTTCCAATATCATGAAATATATCATATGAATATTCACCAACGTACATATAAAATAGTGAGAATAAAACCCAACTGGTAACCCCAAGAGACTTTTACCACATGTAACAAAGACCAGGATCATGTTATCTCTAATCTTTATAAAATAGTAGAAGTATAATAAATGTAAATTTAAAACAATTTATTAAAATATAAAATAAAAAAAAATTAACCAATGTAGTTCTAAGCTATAAATCAGGTGATTAAAATATTTTTTCTTCTACAAAATATACACTTATTTTTAAAACAACAAAAAAAGTTTTTCCAAACCTCATGTCACATCAATACCATGATTTAACTCACACACCCATGGAAAACATGGATCTTAAAAATGGTCTTGTGATCATATTTAATACCATCCATGATTTATTCATAGAAGTATATTTAAAAAATCTTTGTATGGAAATTTTATGCATCCACACACAAACACAAACAACATGGACCCCTCAAAATGTTCCTGGGACAATGGATACTTCCATCCATGATTCGTTTTCCTATAGAAAAACAACCTATACAATTGAAACCAATGAAAATCACCCATAAAACCCTCTTTGATTTACAAAATTCCATTTTTCCAAAACCGTCATTTTCAAATCCTAGGTGGTGTAACCCAAATCCTAAAACCAAGAAAGATATCAACCATATGAAATTATAACTAAGGTTAGTTGAGTGATAGAAATATAATTTCTATTCAAAGTAAACATAAATGATTTAGAAGAATGAGAGATTTTACATTCGAAGAAAAAGTGGAAGGAGGGAAGACCCACCTAAGTCAAATCCATTCAGCATAACATTTCAATAAATAATCTCTTATAATGACCCCTTCTTTCTATTTATCAATAAAATACAATGAAAACCAAATCAAAATTCATATAACAGCATATATCGAGGTACATAAAATTTAATATAATTATCCATTCAAGATGGAATGAGATGATACAATGTATAAGGGAAGAACATAGTCCTAACCTTTTATTTCCATAATAAAAAATAAATAAATTGATATAATTGATGTAATAACATCAAATATCATCAAAAGTCACAAAGATAAACCCTTTAAATCAATATCCCATATAAGAGGAAGAAAAAATGAGGATTTATATGAAACTTTTAGGTTTTAATGTCAATTTTTATATAATTTATTTTCTATTGGTTGGTTAGGGTGAAGAGTTTAAAAAACAATTTTATAACCATGTGAATAGACTTTTCCATAAAAAATTATGATCCAGGTGATTTTTATAATTATTTTACCAATGATATTCCTACCTGATACCCCCAAACACCTTGCATGATTTATTAGAGACTTCAACTTGGTTTATCTTATTTGTGATCAAACCATTCACCATCAAAAAGGATTCCAAAACCTTCAGTAGCCTTCAAGAAATATTGTGAGTCTTAACCCAAACATTACATATCTTTAAAGAATCCATAAATTAGGTAAATACATCAAATAAATGGTTTTATAGTACAGATTCTCTTAGTTAAATATTAATTGAAACTCATTACATGATATAACCCTTGGAAGGTTTCTTTACTGCTCACTCTAGTTTTTATAATATAAGAGTGGGTGTTTATCTTTCTTCCAAGGATTATTCATGAGGGCTACTAACATAACATTTTGATTTCATGTGCGAATTATTTAATAATAGTTTCATTTTAAAATAGGACACATGTAGTTATTTAATAATTATAGTTGTATTACAAACACAAATAGATATCATGGTATTAAGATGGAGTCCTCGTCTCCTTAGTTTATTGAAACTCTAATGTTATGTTGTGTCACTCCAATGTGGTTTAATGAAACATCACATTTGGTATATGATCAAATACATGGTGATATTAATGATTCACTTGGTTAGAAACCAATGGGAAATGTTTCTTGGGGTGTCTTGGTAAGAATTTACGTTGTGTTGCTATTTGTGGTAAGATTGGACATGGGAAAAGTTTTTGAAATAATTTATCAACAAGCATCCCATTATGGGTGGAAATAATGTGGTCAAATGGTCAATGCACGTGAAAAGTGAGAATTCACTGAGATGGGGTGAATCATTGAATTAACTTCCATTTATATTTCTCTTTCCAATAACCACAACCACGTGTTAAAGTGAATGATAATATTTTCATCCAATAATCACTCCAAAAAAATTCAGAAACATAGTAGGTAGAGAAACTTGTATGAGTTTCACGACTCAAAATAAATGGATACATCCTTAGAATGATTAGTAAAATCCATGATCACATGATCCACTAGTTTGAATAATTTTTATAAAACAATAAGTATTTATATTGTAATATTGATACACACTGTGTTTCTCAAAAAAAATTATTTGGTATTATACAATAATGGAAATATAATATATATATGATATAGAAAAAAACAGTCCCTTTGAATATATTAGACTTACATTATGTTTTAATTGTGATTTTTCGAATTGCTCTTATTACTACTCCTATTACAAACTTCTTCTTAATATTATTGTTTCTCTTACACATTCCTTCCTTCACTTCTTCCACTCTATATTCTGCACTCATTATTATTATTTTTATCCTTATTCCCTCTACACAATCTTCAATACACTTACTACATATCATTATCTTTCATCAAATTCTTTGAATTTAAATTTTAAATTAAATTTCAAACACAAAACATACTCGTAAACTTATACCCCCTTTATTTTATTCTATTGGGTCAATACAAGAATTTATACCACATATGTATGAGATTTGGGGACATTAAAATAAATTTAGAGTTGTATAATATGGAATTAATCTGTACACATCAAAAAATTAGTTGATTTGTAAATTTATCTTGGTGACAATACTTGTTTACTTTCATCAAAGTGTATAGAATTCCATTTTAGTTAAACCACTCAAAACATATTTAAACCCACTCTCAAAAAACAAAAAAATTACAATATTGAATAGAGGATTCTATTTATGTTTAATATCTTGAGAACTATTTTTTGTTCTACAGCACAGTCATTGAAATTTGGGATTTATAAACACACTATAATATTCAACCAAGTTTTTTCAACACCCTTAGAGTAAGTTGTTTCACATGTCAGGCATAAACATTATTAATTTTTAAAACTTCTCTCAAAATGTAACAAACTGCTTAAAATGGCATAGAAAATTCAATTATTTTTTATAGAAAAATAAAAATCCATTTATGGTGTTCCACTACCCATTTCACTTGTTTTGTTTTGAAACTCGAACCTTGAAAACTCCCCAAAAAATACATATCTTCATTGTTTTATAGAGGGGTTTTTAAAAAAATGACCTTATGGAATGAATTTATTTATGTGAAACCAATTAAATTTTCTTCTCATACCATCACCATTACTTTTTTGGAACATTCCATGACATATTGAACTTGACATCACTTCAATAGACTCTAAAACAGCTCTGAAATTATTCTAATCAATTTAAATCAAATTTAAAACCCCCCAAAAATGGAATAAACTTCACCTCTACGAAAAAAATAAACTTAGATTTAATATGATTCATATAAAAAAATAACTTGAAAAAAATCCAACACCAAAGTCATTAAATAAGATCCATTTTATCTTCACTTCACTAAACACCCCATTTAATTAACACCTTATCTTATGGTAGTCTTAATCATATAAAAAACTTATTCACTCAAAAATCATCCTCAAGACTCTTGTCTCAAAAATATCTAACTTTGTACTTTTTTTGAAAATAAAATTCAAACAAATTATTATCAAGTTAGAGAAAAAATAGAATTTTCTAAACCACGAAACATAAATCAACATTTCAAATTTGTAAAGAAACATCATAAAGTTATTCTAAGAACATCTGAGTTTACTTTATGTAGTAAATAATAAATATGATTAAAATATCCAAAAATTACCATTATGACAACTCACATCCACTTCCAATAGATTATCATGAAAATTTTCCCCCTTTTACAGCTCCTTATAAGAATTATTTGTGTAAAAACACAAAATCCATCCACACATGATCAACAATAAAATATTAAAATAGTTTACATACGGATTTCATCTATTTAAACTTCTTAAAAATAATACTAAATATATAATCCCTCTAAATAAGATATTTCCCCCCATTTAAGTAAATATATCTCATAGGATTATCCCAAAAAAAATTATTCTCCCACATTGAGAATTATTCAATTGAGAATAAATGAAAATCATTATGGAATATAATTTAAATTAATTGATGTTTCCTCTCCCAATATTTTTTTATTCGCCCCATTTTTAAATAATTCACTTGAAAATAAAGGAAATTAATTAAGGAATGTAATACAATGGTAATGATGATTTCTGTCTACCCCTTTGAAAAATATATATAAATTAGAAGTGAGGTATGGGATAACATCACCATACTATATTCTAAAATAGATTGAGGTTGAACCCCATCATAATACATAGTTTTTTAAACGAATGCCTTTAAATAAGCTTAGTGAACACATTCACAATTTTCTCCTCAGTTGAAATAAACTCTTTATTAAACACTATTTTCTCCAGAAAATCCTTAACAATGTGGTAATTTATATCAACATACTTTTATAAAGTATGTTAATCTGAATTTTATGATATATTAATTGTACTTTTGTCATAACATAACAAAAATAATAGAAAATTCACTTCCACCATAGGATAATCCATTTATGTTTTGACCCACATCAATTGGGTTATTTCTTGGGTACTCGTAAGTTATTCCACTATATAAGTAAAAAAGGTCATCTAGTTTTTATTCTTTTTATGCCATATCACATGCCTTTCTCTAAGAAAGAAAAATTCACCAAATAATAATCTTTTATCATTAAAATTTACATCCCAATGAACATATTAATATCCAAAATGATTGACTATATATTATATGAATATTTAAATACATAATGAGATATGAATTTCATGTACCTAAATATCCTTTTCATCTATTCAAACCCAAAAAACGTGGTGCACACTTTTCTATGAAGGCCCTAATATAAGCATCCCACAGATGATAGGAGTTGAACTAAAGACAGAAGAGTATCACACTCAATGATAAAGACACAAATGAAATATCCAAGTGTCGCATGACTACTCAAATATCGAAGAAAAATATCCTTTAAAAATGATACCTAATCTAGTGATGTGGTGGTGAGAACCTCCCATTGGTGGTAGTCCACAATTTTCATCCATTATTTGGGAAAATGTATCTCTAGACTTCCAACGGCCCGAAGGCCTTCAGAATTTTTTTAGAAAAACAATCAAATATCAAACTCTTACCCGAGTGAATTTTATGCACACATAATTTTGATGGTATTATCCCCATTCTCTGATTCAAACACCATATTAATACAATCCAAGATGAATTACTAGCCTCGTACCTAGTTGTAGATTCAGTATCAAATGAGTAGTTCCAAGATCTATATTTCACACTTTGTTCACTAGTTTCCCATGCCTTGTTCCCTATTAAAAGAAAATGGGAACCTGAGATGGGTTCCAATAGTTAAATGGGTGAAAAAATACCATTTCCTATATAAGGCTCCCCTATCCTAACATTTGAAGATATATGAAAACCCAGAAGTATCTCAGTATAATAAGAAATTAATTTACGCACCTAGGACATCAAATCTTTCCCTATGGTGATTTTTATGTCAAATCCTAGTAAAGAAGTAGGTAGAATAAAGGGTATCTGCATACATAAATAGGTGTTACCATATCAAGATACAAATTTAATCAGGTCAATATCAATACTTGAAAAAATTATTATTTCCAAGAGGCTTTCTCAATCAAATTGGGTACATACACATGGATCCCAATATTTCATTCAATGGATATATGAATAGTATTTGAAGGATATAATTATGACCCCATTTACATATAATCCACAAAATGGAATTTATATTTTTACAATTAGAGTCTCACATAGTATATCTAATGGCCAGTTCACCCAATTAGGTGACCATTCACCATTTTCACCCAATTGGGTGTCTATTTTCAATGTTCATCAAACTGGTCCCACCGTTTAATAGATATCCCACTATGGGTCCCTCCCATATTCCAATATTATTATATCATAATACCCAAGTTTCCAAAATAATAATATCATACTCTAATTATTATAAATGAAAATTGTGAAAAAAATCACCTTCGTTAACTACTTGGGATAAATCTATTGCCTAAATACCATGACAACACTATTTTACCTAAAATAGACCTTCAAAATGATTTACCCACCTAAGAAACCATAAAATCCTCCTGAGATACATGATTGGGTTACACACATCCCAATTCTCTATTACAATTATATATTCCATTATTAATATAAGTTGGGTATCTCGTAAGACATTGCTCACTTGTTGTACTGCATAACTAAAAAATAACTCAAATTACATAAAATCATGTATTACCTTAACAATGAGGATCGTTATCCATAAGAAATTATTGGAAATAATTCTGGAATAAAACACATATATCATCTTCACTATTACATTATTTATAGCTCTAAATAATGTAGTAGGCCTTCTTATGTCAACTTTTTGATCCATAGATATAAATGGGACTCTAGTATGGTGTAATCCCCAACCTACTTACACTTCAATTATCTATCAGATTAAACCATAAAGGGTTTTTACATGAATAAGTTCCATAATAAACTATCACTAGGAATATCTTTCCTAGTATTCCATTTTGAATAACTTAAAATTTCTAATAGTAGGCCCTAGTTATATGAACTTATACTACAATAAATAATTTTCCTTTAAAAAAAATTAAACAAAAATTCATCAACCCATGATGAATAACCATAAAAGGTACTTAATCAAACATGTATACATGAATTAAAAAGGAACTTCACTAATCCAACACACATAACCTTAAAAGGCACGTCAGCAGTTCTAGAGGCATGACCATAAAAGTAAATTCATCTATATTTAGTACATAACCTTGAATGGAACTTAACTCATCCTAAATTCATGAACCTAAATGGAACTTCATCAGTCCTATACAAATGAAGTTAAAAGGAAATTCATCAGTCATGGATGCATGACCATAAAAATAACATCACCATTCTAAGACACATAACCTTTTAGGGATATTAATAAATCCCAGACACATGAAAATAAAATAAAATTCATTATTTGAGGAATCAAGACCTTAAAATTCACTTCATCGGTTCTAGATTCACAACCTTAAATGGAACTTCTATGGTCCTAAAATCATGACCATAAAAGTAAATTATTTTTCCATGGGTAAATGATCATAATAGGAACAAAATTCATCCTTGAAATAGAACCTTAAAAGGAACAATTTCCCTCATTAAATGGAAACAAACTATAAGGTACATACATATGGTTCTTGGAATGATTTAAAAACAAGCTTCACGTTCCTCCCTAATTTAAAATCTTTTCGAGCATTACCACTTAGTTGGTTTCTCCTCCCCAAGGGGTGATAGCTTCTCCAGTTCTAGATATCTCTATTTATCCCCCATGTGGCCCCTCTATTCACCCTATCTCGATTCTCCCCATCTGGATCTAGTGGGGTAGCCCAGTTTTCATTCATAGAGGCTCTCTTTTGTCCTCCTCAGAGATTCTCACCTTTAATTTTTTTTTGATACATCCTCGAATGTTCCTATCACACCTCAATCTAGATGCTACCTGGTACTAAAGGTTCCAACTTCCTCCTTTTATGAATCCTCAAAAAACCATAAATGGACCCTACTTTTAATATTTTGTGATTCTCATACTGCACATTCTTTATTATTTAATTTTGTGGATTTTTGGGGTGTGGATTCTCCATCTAGGGGTTCATCTATAAATCATATGTCCTTTTATGTCGTTTTGAATTAAATGGAAGACATTGCTTTAGCATGGTTCAAAGAAGTAAGGGTGATGGTAATTTGTATGTTTAGCATCTCTCATTAGTAAATTGACTCACACTACGTCTAGGAATCTTCTCAAGTGGTGGTCTGGGTTTCCATGAATTCTTTCCCCTTACTTTCTAGAACCCTTCTTATCTAAAGGCCATTGTTCACTCCTTAGGCTTTTTTATCTGTGCGGATAACGAAACTAGTTTCCTTGATTATTATTAGGATTTCTATGATTTTTTTGAAATGTATTTTTCTCTTCCTATAGTGGACCATATTTTTCTTCACGTGAAAGAGTCATTTGATTTGAATCACGGTCTTGTTTACCCGATGTTTCCCAAGATCTAATTATTCTATTAGCTACACTATCACTCTCTCCTGATATATAGGAAACATAAACAAGGAGTTCAACACACCCTGTTACATGAGATCCCTAGTAGAGGATCTAGTGTCTCTTATTTAGATGGTGGGGAAAGTTTTGTCTTACCTAGGCTGATCTCTTGTGATGTCTTAGGTTCCAAGGGGGTTCTAGCATAGGAAGTTGCATCTCCCCAGGAGCCAGTCCCCCTATTCCTATACCTCCTTGTCTGGCTTGGGTTCCTTATTAGAAAATAATTTCCCTAGTTCTCTCTGATGTGATTTCAGGGTTCAAGGATGACTTAACTTCTTGGAAGGATCAAGGGAAAGGTATTTCTTTCCCCATCTACATTCATTTTCCTCATGATCTATGGCCTTCAATCCAGATGTTGTTTTTTCCACCCCTCATCTATTGTGTTCCTTATCATGTGCATAAACCTCAGCTGTATGTTGTGGCCCTCATTCCCAATTTTTACATTAAGAATCTCTACCTTGTAGGGTTTTATGTTGCATTTTGGACCCCAAATAAGATTCATACCACTCATAAAAACCAAGATTCTCTTAGAATTCTTTTACTGAAAGTCTCCAGGTCATCAAAGGGTACCAGAGTTCAAGTCCATGAACTCTCAAATCCTCTATAATTTTTTTTATCTCCCATGAATTATAGGATATTCATGTGTTATAAATGTAAACACTACTTAGATCAATATTCTACTTTGATTAGAAGCTCTAAGTTCCATGGTTCCAAATCCATGAACCTCTTGGTTTAAATTTTTCCTTCATCACCTAGAATGCTTGAGACTTGGTTCATCGGGTTAAATCATACTTCACTATGTCCGAACATTAGATAAATAAGGTTTCTCTTGATCTATCGTAGAACCTAAACAATGTCACTCCAGAATATATAATTATGCTTCCAAAATGAACATGCAATAATTTATGATTTATTTCCATAGTAATTCCAAAATTTAGATCTTATAAAACACTATCTTATCAGTGGATTTTATTCCTACATATAATCAATTTGTCACCATAATGGCCACCAAAGGAATCAATAGTTTTCTAGTTTATTATTTATATAGAAATTGTTACACTCACTCCCGGGAGGCATTGTGGAATGATTTGGGTTCCCTCAATAGTGGATACTCTCCATGGTTTGTTGGGGGTGACTTCAACGTCATCAAGGAAACAAATGAAAATAAGGGAAGAGGGTAATCTCTTCAGAATGAAATCATAGAAATTGCTCAATTTATGAACCGCATTACCCTATCATACATGGGTTCTATATGAAATCACATTATGTTGTCTAATAACCAGAGAGGGAATCTCCATACCTGATGTTTCCTTGCTCAATGCCTTGATAATTAAAATCTCGTATTTTTCCTCCCTTACTAAAAGGTTACTCCTCACATCTAGATCCACTCAGATCACTCCCACTCCTAGTAAATTTTCTCTTTAGTCAAGAGAGTGGCCGATATTCTATTTTCTCTCAAATTTGGATTTATTATATATACTTTATTCACATGGTGAGTGATTCATGTAAAAAGATGATACAAGGAAATTATTGTATCTCTCTTCACAGAAAACTCAAGTGGATAAATGAAAATATTATTTTGTGGATTGTTAAGCATCCTTCTTCACCTAGGGACATGTATATAATTACTTTGGATATTGAGCGATTGGAATCTATCCTAGAAGTGGTGTCTAATGAAAATGTGTTTAGTGAACTAACTTACAAAATGTAAATCATGGAAGACATGATTCTGAGGTAATATCATTTAGTAAATAAGAAAGAAAGGATCAAATGGCCTCAAGAAGGTGATATAAACACAAACTTCTTTCGAGCGTGCATCAAGGAGAAACAGTGTTTCTATATACCCTATAATCACTAGGATGATGGAACCTATTGTGAAGATCAATATGTTGTTGTCACTATGATTTAATTTCACATTAAATATATCCTAGATAGTCACCATATTAGTATTCATGAGGGGTAACCTTAGGTTAATGTTAAAATTCATGACATGGTTACTCACATGGTGATCATCAGTGATAATATATATTTTCTAACAATACCAGAAGAGATAGAGATTTAATATGAGATTAATGGGCCCAATATCGAGAGTGTCCTATGACCAAATGGTTTCTAAGGTTTGTTTTACATGGTTCGTGGAATCTAGTTAAGGAGGATGTTATGTTGGTAGTTCAGGATTTCTTTCAGGGTGGAAGCAATACAAGGGTAGCTTCTTCCATCTCATTATTGTTTATCCCTGAAATTAAGGACCCATCATCCCATAACCACTACCACCATAAAAGTAGGTGTGACTAACCAAATAATATTCTATCTTCGATCATCAAGAGGTGACCAACTAGTGATCTTCCCTATTGGATCTCTAAGGAGAAACATTGGTCTATTAAAGGAATGTTGATATAAGGTACAATTTTTCTGGCCTAAGAAATGGTAAGTTATATTAATTACAGAGTCCAAGGTTCCAATATGGATATAAAACTAGATATGAAGATGGCCTATTACCAGTTGTAATGGAGAATTATGATCAATGTTTTGTCATGTGTGGGTTTTTCTTCTTGGGTAGTTCATATGATATTTCGGTGTTGTAGCTCCTCACGGTTGTCCATTTATTCGTTTAGGAAATGTTATGGATTTTTCAAATCTACTCATGGCCTCAAAAAAGGTGATCCCATTTCCTTAAGAATCATCATACTCATGCAGGATTTTCTCACTCACCACATTAACAGGAAAATTTTAATGGATAACATCTTTACCTTCCAATGTAAATAGAATCCCTTCGCTATTTATCATCTCATGTTTGGATATGACCCCATTATTTTTATGAACACTAATAAGAAATCAATATGTGGTGTTAAAAAATCCTTGAAGATTACTACCAATTGATCTGGAAAATCATAAACTATTTGAAAAGTATCTTATTTATCTCTGATAGATGCATAGAAAGGCATATTTGTTATCTCAGTTCCAGCTCGGATATTCAGTGTAGGATCTTCGCCATAGACTACCTAGGTTCCCCAATATCCTCTCATAGAATCTTCATTTCCCATTTGGATCATATTTTTAAGAGGATCAAGGGGTGTTTTATGAACTGGAAAATAGTTACCTCTCTTTTGGAGGAAAAATTCACTTGGTTAACAGCATGCTGACTACCATAACAATTCACACCTTTTCTGGTATTAAGGTAACAAAACATGTCATTTCAAACATTGATAAAATTCTAAACATGTTTATTTGGGATTTTTAAAAATAAGGAAAATATCATTGGTCATCCTGGGCTAGGATGGTCAGGCCTACCAATGAGAGAGGCATTAAGGTAATGAATCTATCCAACTCTCCATATGACTTGCATGCAAAATTTTCATGGTAAAGTGTTGACTAAATACACTATGGGAGAAGTTCATGGGTGATAGGGGCATAGTGGATATAGGTATTACGGGAATCAGTTCAACTTCTATTCATCCCATGATCCACACTCTCATCCCAACTATCCAAAACCATAGATGATGGATATTAGGGTGGGTGAAATATCATTCTAGCATCATAACTAGGTGGGTTCAAAAATTTCAATTCCCTAGATTCCCAGTCATAGACGTTTCCTTCATACATTCTAAGAGTTATCTAATATTTATCAATATAGTTCTGGATATAAACCAATGCGATATTTTTGATCTTATTGTCTATAATAATGATCTAGACAAATGTGTCTTCATCGAGTGCAACTGCATTAACCTGGATTCAATATTATCATGTTGTAAGGATCACTATTAAGAGAGTGTGGATGAATTAAATTAAAGGGGGATTGGGCATTCATGGTATTAAAAAACAATCTGTGATTTTTTTGGTTTTTTTGTACATGAGATCTAGGGGATTTCATTAAATGAGTGTTGGTTCAATAGTATAGGTTTGGCTGGGATTGAGAAGAATGATAGGGTCATGGTGCTGATTGTAGGTTCTTGGATTATCTAGAAGGCTTGAAACATGTCTCATTATGAGATAAAATCCTACTCTAGCAATGCTCTATTTTCCCACACCAAAAACCTCCTAGTCGATCTGGTCTACTTTTTAAAGTATTGGGATAGTGCCCCACCTTTAATTCACTCATGTTAGCATCTTCTAATCACCACCCTATACCCATTGGCATGCAGGGTAATTGGATGTGTTGGAACCTTCAACTTTAGGGTTAAAAACTCAATACTGATGGTTCATGTATCATGGATGTTATCTGGGGGGCAGTGTGGTCCGATATATTGGGGGTTTAATCATCCTTTACATTTCCTCTTATTTTGGGTTTGGATAGTCTCTTTAGTCTGTAGAAATGGATATGTTAATAGGTCTCTACCTTTTTAGTCAAATAAACATTATCTTGGAAGCTATTTAAACTAATTCCAAGATTCTTCATGACTCTTTCCAAGGAAAAGAAAATACTCCTTAAACTATCACTTGTATAATTAGAAGATGTAAGAAGTTTATCAGTAAAAAATAATATTTTACACACATGGTATGAGGGAAACAAAGTTACAGACATTATAGATTCCATTATAGTTCAACATTACTCCATTTCTTACTTCAATAGCTTGAGTTCATTACCTATAGAGGGAGTGAACCTGAATAGAGGGGATTCACTTGGCCTCCACAACATTAGGCCCCCATGATCCATTTTCCTAGCTGTTGCTTGTATTTCCTTCTTGTGTCATGAAATATTTTTTTCAATAAATAAATAACAGTATAATGATAATGGTTATGGAACCAAAATATGTGGTATTTGATTCTTTTCATTGGAATATATTGGTATCTTTTCTCATGGGTTAAATACCAACTCTATAACCCAAATCACCTCCCTAGACGTACATGGATTTCAAATATCCCAGATCCATGCATTCAAATTATTCCATATCCAAAAAATGAAGGTTAACATTGATAACCTATAATATATATATATATATATATATAAACTCTGATACATAAATATTTTCACATCAATTCATGTATTTAATCAATCACTTTCACAATCAGGGTAACTTATATTGTTATTGAGGATGATTTCATGAATATGTCTTAAATCTATAAGATATTCACTAATTGATATTTAAAACATTTTTGGGATGATCCATCCTCCCATCCTCCCAATATAAAAGCACAAATTTAAGAGTTGTTAGTTACCTATAATGACCATATTTATTTGAAAATTAGTTCCAAAACCAAATAAATTAGACACAAACACACCAAAAAATGGTGAACCAAACATGAAATCCATCACATTTGAAAGAGTTTTAAAAACAATGAAATATTACTTATGATTCAACATTGATGGGTTATTTAATGTGCTTTCTTCCTTATCTCTCCAACAAAATTAAAATGGAATCACTAATCAACATATGATCAGGTGTAAACTTCCCCCATTAGTTTGGGATTAATTTAAAAAAAACATAGTTTTTTTCATATCAACAATAGGTGGAACCGTAGATGTATGTATTGACAGGATGTTAGAAAAATACTTATATACTAGATAGGTATTCTAACCCACCATCATCTCTAATGCTCATTATTGAAAACCCATTTTTGGGAGTACAATCAAAATAATTCCATTCCATCTTTGGAGTCATATCACAAAAACCGTCAAGAGACGAAGCCCTGTATCTCATCATATTCATAATGGGATAATAGGATACAAGTGGTCCCTGTCACTATATCTAACAACATTAAGAGTATATAATTGATGAAAATAAACACCAAACTTACATACTATAGGTACGTAGAATATAACATTCATATGTCCTTATAATCACCCAAGATCCACTAATAAAATAAATATTTTCAATTCTTTTTATGCATATTTCAATGAATAAATCCCCCATAATTTATTATTTTAAACTAATCCACATCATTTTTTATTTTAATGGTACTTTTGTAATTTGAATGAAAATGTATTAATTCATAATTTTTAAGTGTTTTGAATCTTTTATTGAATAAATTTATCCATCCATACCTTTTTTATTTAGATTTGTTTTTGAAAATTTTAGTTTTTTGACATTAAATAAGAAAATTTAGGGAAGTATTAAACATTATGCTTGATCATAAAATTATACTATCTGTAAGTATTTTTTCCCTAATCATAAGGATTTAGGTTAAGTATAATGATCCCATCATTCAAATTTGAACTCTATTATAATATTTTTTCCTTTTCCAAACACTAAAAACCCATCATGTTAAGGATTCTTCTAACTTGAATATAAAGCTTTGAACTCAACCACAAGGATTAAAAATCTTTCTGATGAATAAATTAATTCAATGAATCTTCTAAATATTTATACTCGATAATTTTTGAAATTTTAGGAACTCTGAGAACCAAAAAAACCTTCCATGATTTCATGAATATCGATCATCATAGACACAATTAAATATGAGATAATGTGTCACTTATTAAAGAATAATTAATGTAATAAAAAAATAATTAATTCAGGACATTCATGTGAATATTTTATTTATTCAAACCATGTGTACATTATCTACGAATGTTTTCTCATCTATCACCAAGATAATTCATAGATTATTTTTTCTTGATTGAGATTCTTATCAAGATAAAATTGAAGTATGAAATCAAATTTAGATGATCTTCCATCCGTTTTCAGGAAAATGTCAAGCCATAAAAGAAAACTATTATCATTATTGTGACACATGTTGTTTAAATTTGTGAGTGTTGTTTTAGGGGTTTTTAATGTTATATTGTATTTTTAATGAAGGAGGATGAAGATCACAACTAATTTAGCCATGCTCAACAAGACACCTGGTTGGATGTGGTAGTGTCATCTGATTCTATAGTTTTCATTGTATTGTCATTGTATTTTTTTAGAACTGTGTTTTAATGAAAGAGTTTTAATTATTTATTTCGTTCCTTTATTTTAATCTATTTTAGATTATTTTCCAATTTGTAAAAGTAATTTGAATACTATCATTACTAAAAATTCTATGTAAAGTTATTTTTATTGAAAATATTCAGTACAATAAAATTAATTTCTTCAAGTTCTCTATGATTTTGAATCAATTTTACAATGGTAGAAACACCAATACCAAGGTACTGGTTTGGAGTATTAGGAGATTTATGTATTTACCTAGATTTATTTAGGTAATAATTAAGAAATAAAAATTAGATAAACATTTTGATAAGGAAGAAGTGTTAAAAAATTAGTTCTTTAGGTTTCAACATGAAACCCCGGAGAATATATGAAAAAAATTAAACTACGAGAATTCAATTTTCTTTATTTAGATTTTCCAAACTATGGTTTATTTATTCACATTTGAAATCAATGTGGGACTAGAATGCATTAAAAAAAATCATCAAAACATTTCCACTACATCTAGAACTACTTACATCATGAAATAAATTTATACAATTAGACAGATTGAAGAAGAATCTTTGTATTAATACTAGGAATGATTCATGAAACAATGCTTTTATTTCACCCATCACCAAATAAGTGAACAACTTTTGATCAAATATTTTTATGAAGTATTTTGTATTATTGATAATAATATTATTGATACTGATACTTGATAATATATAATTGATAAAATACATATTTTTTCAAATAACGTTAATAGAAAACATTGAAAAAATGCCCAATAGTTTAGAATAAGTCCCTTGTTGCATGTTAAATATACCTAAGTATTACCCACTCCAACTACTAAAAACAACATGGTTTTAATCCAAATATGTGACCTTACTAACATAGTGAGGTTGATGATGTTTTCCAACATTCCACAATCTCAACCAAAACCTGACTCCAGTATTCAAGTACTATCCCACTATGGAAATTTTTCTTCAAATGAAAATTTTAGTGAATAATGTCCTCAAATAATATAGCCTCTAAAAATATATGACATAGTATTTTCTATAATACCATTTAAATAGAAACAAAAAATATAGTTTCAACTAATCCAAATTTACAACCAATGTTGGAATAATAAAGATCAGGATAGATTTATTCAAACCAATCATATGAACATATTTTTTCAAGTAAAGTTAAGTAATTCCATATCTAGATACTCCAATGAAAAATAAAATTCGCAACTTGGAAAGAATTTACAAACTTTTCATATTTTCCAAAAATTTGAATATCATTTTTATGAATTCATGATAAAAAAAACATTCCATGAGGTCATAACAAGAATCAATGATAAGAAAAAAAATAAAATTCATAACAATAATAGAACATAATGAAGACCTTGATGACACAAACATGTCAACTGGCTACTAATTTTGGTAGTAAGAAAAATTAAATAATAAGTGGTTTACATTCACAGCCTCAATTGTATCCCCAATATAATGGGAAGTAATATGTTATTTTTGTAGATATTAAGAGTGATAATAAGTTGAATAAGCACTGAAATGATAACATTAAAAATGATTCTAAACCCAAACTTATTTAAGATAATTTGAAACATCTTTTGCATAATTTATAACATGTTATAGGGAAATAAGATTCAAAATCACCTAATAAATTTTCTAATGGTAGGGGAAATTAATAATCTATTTTTATATGGAAATTAATGTCATAAAAAGACACTTTTCTTAATATTACTAAGAAATAATGGAAAATAATTTCAAGTCCTTATACTCAAAATGGTTGAAAAACATTCAAGCCAACACTGCCATATAGTAGTACTAGTCCACCAAAGAAAATAATATCTAAAAAATAAATGGATAAAGATGTCCATGAAAAATTCAAAAAAGACTAAGTTAATATCTATTTATTCTATTTGGTGAAACAAATTCTTTAGTTTGAATTTTTTTTGAAATTCATGTGTTCCCAAAAAGGAAAATTTAAAAAAGGGAGAAGGTAAATTTATAAAGAATTATTTCCTTAACAATTAAACATGAATTTCCTATAAAATATAATGACCCAAGAAATTTCACTATTCCTTGCACATTATTAGAGTTAAAATTCAATAATGTTATGCTTGACTTGGTATATTCTATAAATGTGAGGTCACACTAGTTTTAGTCATCATTATATGTTGGATAACTCAAACCTTTCAGAATATCCATTCAACTTTCTAACCAAAGTACTTGAAATCATGATGTAGTTATTAAATTTTTTCTATTTAAAGTAAGATATATGGTTCTCCCTGTTGATTTGTAAGCCATTCATATAGAATATAATAGATTCAAAACCCATGATCCTTTTATTCATGGGAGACCCTTTATGAAAGCTGCTAAATCTATCATTAATGTCCTCACAGAAACATTATCATTAGAATTTGAAAGATAATTATTAAATTTAAATATTTTTCAATCATCTAAAACCTAATTGAAGATTATTTAATGTATCAAGTCAATATTATTATTTAGTTTTATAGTGATATTTGTTGGGTTTTCCATATAATTACTAACCACTATTTATAAAAATGAATCATTTTTTATTTTCAAAACACTAGATTTTTTATATCTTAATATTAAAAATAATGCATATTATCTCTATTAAATTATTGAAAATATGAAAAATTAAGTCTCTGATTTCTATTTAAAATAAACTGAAATGTTTTACTGAAAAATAAAAGATGAATTTTTTTAACCTATAGAAATTTTGGTGATTTAATTTGCTAATATTTTTAACCCTTCTAATATATATATTAAAACAAAAAAATCGTTAGTTTAAAATAAATTTAAATTTTCATATGCTATAATGCTATTGAGGATTAAAAAATGATACCCTTACTACTGGAAATTTAGATACTGAAAATCACTTAAAATCTGGAATTTTTTCTAATACATTACACTGCAAACACACTGATGGAGAGACTAACATCCCCAAATTAAATCTAAAATATGTCCTTTTAGTGAAGAAGTGGGAGATGAAACTATTGTGATTGAATCACATAACCCATGTTTGACTATAAAAATGTCCCATTTAATTATAGATGAATCCACTACCTAAAAAACTAAAATATTCATTTCAAAGTCAGAATCAATTATTTCCTATTATTATTTCCAAGGATTTATCAAATTACCATGAAAAATAACTAGTCTGGTTCATTAAATTGTACCAAAAATCTTTAGGATGAGCTATAAAATCATATCGATTATAGGTATGTTTATCTATGAGTTTTTCATTAATATATTCTATCAATTTTAATTTCATCATGAAAGTATGTCATTTTAGTAAAAAGAGATTTCAGTTGTAAAAAAAATAAGAAAGACCAGAGTATATCAATAAGGAGTGGTTGTTTGATAAAATGACTTCAATTTTGGGGGTGTATGGTTGTTTGAATTAATAGAGTCTAGTTATAAATGGGTTAAGTGTTTTATGGGTTCTTAGTGATTTGAGAAACTTTAAAAGATGTCCATATTATATAAAAGAAAAATTGGATGTAAAATTAACTATAGAATATTTATATGTTGTTTAAAGGGATTACATATCATGTAATTGTTTGCTGGTTTTATTAAAATATATCCATGCCGATAGGTTCTTTTGTGTATTCTACAAAAACATATACATGATCTATAATAACATTAATTGTCAAGTAAATTCCCAACATGCTATTTTAAACATGTTGTATGACTGAATTCTCATTTTTTTCTATATCTATTCTCTTATTAAACGTAGTTCTTTCTCTAGAAAAATTTTTCATGCCAAATTCCCTTTTGGATGTCCCATTTGTGGTAGTGATCCCTAGTAAATTTTTTGGTGAGGTTTCTTCCCTATCTTTTTTCTTCTCCAACTGTTGTTGTGAAATCCTTTGACCAATTGCATTGTTGGTTTTGATCTTGATCAGTATTGATCTAGGAAGCATTTTTAAATTATCTTCACCATGTTCATCTTGGGCATTGTCCATTGGAATCATTGTTGGATCATTAGTAAAAGGTAAGGTTCAAAATCATATACTTGTGGTTTGACAATTTTCTAGTTTATGCAATATTTTTATTGCACCATCGTTGTCTATGTGAAAAGTAATTAAATAAACTAATGGAATTATTACTTTATATCCTTTAAATTAAAATGATGTTTTAACTGGATCATGGATTCCCTTGGGATGATAGAACCATGATTATAAATGAATTGTACAAAATATTTATGTATGTATGGAATTACATGTGACCTTGGGTGATTTCTAGTTATAAAATCCATAAATTATGGATTATTTATTATTGATATAATTTTTATTCATTTGTGAAATTAATTTCAAGTGGAATATAAAGAAATAATGGTAATTCACATAATTAACCCTTGAGAAATGGGATATGTTATAGTCATACCTAATCTTCATGATAGTGATTTTATTCCATGTTGTAATGCTTATATATCGGGCTCAACCCCAGTAGTTGAAAACTTATATGTTCTAATGTTGATATAGACTGGGATCCACTTAGGCCATTATGTAATGATTATAGAGTGTAGGATATGCCTATTCCAATGATATATTTCATATAGGGATTTGACATATATGTTGTAATGGTTATAGGGCGTTAACCAAGATTGGTGTGGCTATACTATGGTTAAATGGTTGTGGTTGGCATGGTCATAATACGTGCTCATATATATTTTTTAATGGAACTGAATAAAGTTATTTTATCATGGTTATTTGGTTGTTTTTTAAATGGTGTTAATACATTATCAGAGATATTTTTTCATGGTGTCGAATAAAGTTATTTTACCTCGGTTGTATGGTTGTGGTAGTCATGGTAATAATACATGCTTATATATATTCTAGAATGGTGTTGAAGTTCATTATTGTAGTATTTTATTAATGGTTAAATTAATTAATACACTTGGTTATAACTTTATTGAGTGAACTTGTTATCATAAGGGTATAGTTTAGACGCAGTGGTGTTGAACTAATGAGTCATACTCAACCACTATTCAGGCCACCATTTGGTACCCAAGAGGATTATCGGGATGTAGGTTTGGACATGGTAAGAGGACATTGCTATTAATTTTTTTGCATATGGCATAGAGTTTGGAGATGGGACTAGAATGGGTTTTAGGACTAGGACTTTGAGTCTTCTATTTGAGTCTACTGGTATTTTTCTAGTGTTATTATATCATGAAAATTATTTAAATTTCATTATGTTATTTCATTATTACTTTTTAACTTATTAGATTATTCTGTTTGATTTTATTTGTCTATTCTTCTATGTATTTACTTTTATTATTTCTATTTTATTACTAATTTTTCTACTACAATGAAATTTCATAACAGCGAGAGAGTATCCCCACAATACTTTTAACACCCCCACTTCCTGCCAAATTCCTCTTGCATATGGGGAGACACTATTGAGGTCTTGTAACCAAATATTTATGTCCATGTGAGAGAGTTCCAGATTGGGGGATGATAAAAAAGTGGAATCAAAGGAGTACGTTTTCTTTTCTTATGCCATAGATTTTAAGAAAGCTGTAAAAGTGACTTTGATGTGTCGGAACTTGGTAATGAGCTTTTGTATGGGAGTAGTTAACCTATGTATGGGGAAAATATGATTTTCTAGGGTTGGGATTACTCTTTGTGTTGTGTGCCTATAATAGTTGATGTTATTTCACCTTTAGTGATTCACATGTTGTGTGTGGTTATTTTTTCATAGTGTTATTTTCTTCTTGATATTTGTACTTGTGGCCCAGTATGGGGAAAGAACATAATACATGCATCTTGATAGGCACATTGGGATATATTGACATGTATTTTTCATGATAGGGGTATATCTATTTCTAATGTGATATATAATTGTCTTTACAACAATGATATGAGATATATGTTTCACTAGATAAATAAAATGAGTTTTCATTTCATGCTAAAATAATTATAATCTATGTATAGAGAGGCCAAGAGATTTTGGTTCTCTATTGCAGTCACCTATTAGGTTGACATTGTTACTATCCATTTATCTAAGGTGTTTTTTCGAATTCTTGTGAAATTTAATCCTTATCGTCTTTAACTAAAATGATTGAATATTGGAAATTAGAGTACTCCTAGTGTAGTTTAACTATAGATTCCTATAGTTCCAGAGGAGAAGATAGATTTTCATCTTTGAAAACTCTTCCTTAATGTCATGCAATCCATGTAAAGGGAGACTCTTCGCACTGTCCTTTCAATGCCTAAGATGAAGAGAATGTTTCAGCTAAATCGTCTACATATCTTTACTAGGGAACATGGGCCCCATGTAACCATGTTCAAGATTGACTCAATCTTCATGATCTTCAAACATCTCGACACACCCAGGGATATGAGGGGGTCTTGCTGCGTATATTCTTCGTGGACCAACCAAGGGTTAGTGGGCTATTTTAGAAGAATATGGGTAGTATGATATTCAATATTGGAAGGACATTGAGAATAAGTTCATGTCCCATTTCTATCCCAAGACCTTGAGGGATGCAAAATATTTTGAGTTCATGCCTCTGACATAGGAGAGTTTATCAGTGTCGGACTATGTTGAATGTTTTACCAACTTATAGCTATTTTCACCATTATTGGAAGATAATGAGATCTATAGGAAAAATCATTTCTAGGATGGTTTTCATTATGAGATCATATCATAAGTAAATTTATTCCATTTAAGCCGTTTTTATGACATGATGAATCAAGAACCCATCACAGAAGGGCATCTGAGAGAGGTCTCAAGTAGCGGATATGAAATTTTAGTAGGGAGATCTAGGTGTTCTTATTCAAGTGGTAAGAATCATGGTTATGATAGTTTCATCAAAAACGGTAGTGGGAAGAGTATTCATGGAATTTTAAAACCATCTTAAGACCATGTTGCATTCCATTGCTATCAGTGTGGCATGTTTGGCCATAAGGACCTAACTTTTACTTATCACTCAGTTGAGTGTCGTATATGTGGAAGAATCGGTCATCTTCAGAGATTATATGTGAAATTTCTACAACTCACTAGTGGAAGAGGATCAGGACATGTACCGGAGTTGGGAAGGGGCTCATATAACCCTCTATAGGATAGTAGTAGGAGTTCCCCAAGCCGTTCAGGCTGAGGTAGGGGGAATGGTACCACAGTACAAGAGAAAAAATATAAAGCATTGAAAATAGCTGAAGGTACAAATACTAGAACCCATGGAATAGGGTCAAGTCAGTTTCACATTATGTAGACTACTCTTGCTAATGTGGATGTAGGGCCATCTATCATTAGAGGTATGATTCTTATATCTTCTTCCATAGCTTGTGTTTTTTTATACATGATAATTTCATTCTTTTCTATCCTTGCTTTTTAGAAATGGTTTGGGAATGGATGCAAAACCATAGATTATGTTTTAACCATTCACACATAGTTGGGAGTGCGTTCAGAGAATCTCAAATTTTTCATAGTCTGTTCTCTATATATTGGTGGTTACCGATTCTTTTGGGAACCATTCAGGAAGGAAATGACTCGATTCAACTTTATTCTTTGTATGGATTAGTTATTTATATACCTGGATCATATAAACTATTACATGAAGAGAGTTACTTTCTTATCTTTAGAAGAATGGTTCTATTCTCACAAAGGTGACAGGGCTCTTCAAGCCAGTCACGCGGGACCGATTCAGTGTATATAATATTTTCTCATAGCTCATATCATCGGTCCAACTCTCGATAATGATTGAATGAAAAATAATTCTTTTGCACAAGTGGTAGAACATTTTTAGAATGTCTTTCCTGATGAGTCCTATAGCTTACCTCCCAATCTAGAGAGTGATTTTATGATCGATTTGGTGCATGGAGCAGATCCAGTTTCTATCTTGACTTACTAAATAGCCGCATCTGATCTTATAGAGTTTAATGTTTAATTTGAATATCTTGAATTTAAATGGCTTTATACATCTGAGTACTTATCATTGGTGTTCCCCAGTTCTCATCACCAAAAAATTTATTGGATATTTACACTTATGCGTGCATTATTGGAGTTGAACATAATGATGGTCAAGAAATGGAATCCTCTTCCCTACATTGATGATATTTTAAATCAGTTGAGAGGTGAAAATATCTTCTTAAAGATTGACTTGAGATCATTACATCATCTTTTAAGGGTGATACAATTGAACATTCCACGAACTTCTCTGAGGATATGGTATGACTTGTATGAATTCATAGTGATGCCTTTTGGGTTGACTAATGAGCCCACAGTATTTACGGCCTTCATGAATATGATCTTTCATCCTTTTTCTAGATCAATTTTTTGTGTTTTTCATTGAAGAAACATCAGTGTACACCCAGCCAGTAGATGATTGTGAAAAAAATTTTGACATCATATTGAGTATATTGAGGGTTAATTGGATTTAATCTAAGCTAACAAATATAGATTATAGATTAATGAAATGAACTTCGTTGGCTAGGTCATCTCATAGGTTGGAGTGTCAGTGGACCCAAATAAATTTGTATCCATGATATCTTGGTAACAGCCCAAGAATTTCTTTGAATTTTGTACATTTATTAACTTAAAAAGTTATTTCTAGTGATTTATCTAAGATTCATCCCATTTGGAAGTTCCAATGTATGGGATGACCAAGAAATGGGTGAATTTTATTTGGTCTAATGATTATAGGGGATATTTTTAGGAGAAAAAATTGTATGATAAACTTAGAACCTATCATCACATTATCTATTCTACGTAAATAATATAGTTTAATATTATGAAACAAGTGTTGGAATTGAAGTAGTTCTGGTATAGGAGGATCAAGTTGTTACGTATGGATTCAGTTAGCTAAGACCACCTGAGAGAAATTACCCTACTCATGATATATAGTTAGTATTAGTGGTACATGACCAGAGATTTTGTAGAAACTATCTCATGGGTGAGAGTTCTTTGGTATACACAAATCACAAGATCCTTAAGTACATATTTTCTTAGTGGTACCATAACCTTTAACAGAATATGTGGGTAGAATATTTGTAGTATTTTGAATTTGAATTGTTTTATACACTGGGAAAGGTAAATTTGGTTGAAGATTCCTTGATATAAAATACAGCGACATAGGAAGAAATTGTGTCTTGGTATGAGTGGTGTATAATGGCATCCTTTGTAGATATGAATCTAAATTTTCAGAAATATCAGGGGTGTGCATCCTTGACTTCAACATCTAATATAACTATGATTTTTAGACCATATTAGGACCAAGAATTTTTCTGATATGGAAGGATCAATTCTTAGAGACAAATTATATTGTGGGGATACTCCATCAAAATGGTCACTTAGCTATGAAACTCTTCATGTTTTCTATAACTGAGTATGGGTTTCTATGGGATAATGTGATGAGCTGATGAGGGAGTTTCATGCAACTAAATTGATGGCGTATCATGGTTAATAAATCATGTATAATGATCACCAAATATACTATTGTTGGTAAATAATGAAGGAGGTTTCAGTATTCATGGATAGATGCTTCACTTATCAGTAGGTGAAAGTCGAGAATGAGAGGACATCTATAATTTTGTAACCTTTACCCATTCTAGAGTCAGAATGGGATGACATCGCAATAGATTTTGTGATTGGACAACCTAGAATGACCCCTAAGAATGATTTTTTATGGGTTTTTTTTGGATTGACTAACTAAGGTAGATAACTTCTTAACTATTATGGAAACCTTCACAGTTTACGATCTGGGAAATATTTATGTGTGTGAGGAGGTTCAGTTTCACAATGTTTAGAGGAATATCATTTCAGACATAGATCCTCATTTTTCATCTCTTTTCTATAATGGCCTTAAAAAACCATAGGATTCCAAGTTCTTTTAAGTGTATCCTATCATCCACATAATGATGGTCAATCTGAGTGGGTTATTTAGGTTCTTGAGGATATGTTATGGGCCTTCCTTTTGGATTTTGGTGGTTTATTTGCACAAAATAAAACACTCAGGGATTTTGGCTATAATAATAGAATCGTGAAATTGAGAAAAATTGTACCTTTTGAGGATTTGTATGGAATCCCATGTATTTCTCCTCTTTGTTGGTTAGAGACAGTTTATTCTGAAATTTTTCGGCCTAGTCTCATGCCGGAGACATCTAAACAAGTTTAATTTATCAGATAGTGGTTGGTGACTAGGTCGAGTGTCTAGAAATCATTGGCCTTCCATTAGATGACACCACTAGAATTTTAAGTTTGTCATCACGGTTTCCTTTTATTGTATCCTAGGTTGGGAAACTCTGCATCATGAATCAGGGAAAGCTAGGAACTAGGATTTTTTGGCCACATGAAATAGTGGCTATGGTCGGTCCAGTGGCATACCATTTATCCCTTCAACAATGCTACATTTCCAGGCATGATGTGTTCCATTTTTCATTAATATGGATATATCATCCATACCCTTCCCATGTGATATATGTATCAGAAACTGATATTTGTGATGATGTATCCTTTGATATGTACCTGATATGGGTTGTGGATCATAGTGAGAAATATATTTGGGGGTATGACAATCATTTTTTTGGGTTCAGTGGTTTCACAAGTAAGTTTAGGGGGAAACCTGGGATTTGGAGTCTCATAAATGAACATAGTCTCCAGAAATAGTTTTTAATACCTCACAATGATTCTTGAATGATCTTAAAGACTACCTATTACAATGTGGGGAGGTTTTGATATCTCGTATTTTATTAGGTACGTCTCTCTCTAATTTTTTTCATAAACATTTTATTTCGGTTGTGTTTTCACCATGAAATTATATCATATGAATAACATTAGTCATTGGATTCAAGTAAACTTCATAAATACCGGAGAGTATCTAAGGGGATATCTCATTAGAAAAAATGAATAAAAGTTTGTGGATATATGCTTGTTTTAATTAAAGGATTTTGGGTAAAAAAGGGTTGAGTGTTTTATGGGTACCTTGTGAGTTGAGAATCTTTTAAATAGGTTTCGTTTGTTTAAAAATAAAATGGTATGAAAACTCATGTGAAAAACATTTACATGTTGTGTAAAGTGATTACATGTAGTGTAATTTTTTGATGATTTTAATAAAATAAAGGGAAGGTGACTTGTTTTTCTTCAGAAAAAAATACATTATCTTTAATAATAATAAAATCCATGTAAATTCCCAAACTACTTTTTTAAATATTTTTTTCAGATAAATTTTCATTTTCTAGATATAGTTCTTCTCCTCTCGAACCTATCGATCTCTCCATGAAATGTTGGGGTTCCAACATCCCTTTTTGATGACCTATTTATGTGAGAGATCCCAAGTAAGTATTCTCAGTTGGGTTTCCTCCTTAACTTCCTTCATATCCTAGAATTTCCATAAAATAATTTGAATGATTGAATTTTTGTTTTATCTTGATCAGTTTTGATCTAGGAACCTCTTTTTAATCATCTTCACCTACTTTCTTATGGTTGTTGTCCATTGGAAGCATTTTTGGATCATTGGTTAAAGGTAGTGGTCTAAATCATAACCCTATGGTTGATAATTTCCAATTTTAAGCCATATTATAATTTCATCATCGTTGTGTTCATCCAAATTAATTAAATAAATAAATGTAAGTATTCATTAATGTACTTTGGTTTCAAATGGATTTTGAATTGGCTCATGGATACCCATGAGGGTACTAAGCCATGCTAATAATTGAATTGGATAATCGATTATAGTTTTTATAGCACAAAATGTGATCTAGGGTGATTTCTAGTTATAAAATACCTAAATTCAGGATTATTTCTTATTTATATATTTTTTAATCAATTGTGAATTAAATTTTAAGTGGAATATGAATGAAAAATGGTAATTCTCATAATTAACCATTGAGTATGTTGATGTGATATTATTATATACATGTTTTATGACATGGATTGTGTTCTATTCTATAATGATTATATATCAAGATCGACCCTAGAACATGCACACTTATATGTTGTAATGAAAATATTAAGTGGGATTTACCTTGTCCTAATCAGTAATGCATATTGAGTGTGGGGTATACCTAGTCACATATTTTAATGCTTATAAGGATTTGACCTTAATATTCTAATTATTATAGGGATTTGTCCAAGATTTTTATTGTTATACAATAGTTATAAGGTTTTGGTTGGGATGGTCGTAAGACATTCATAGAGATATTCCAGAAAGGTTCCACAGTAGGCTATTTTACCTCAGTCATATAGTTTCTTTTGGCATGGTTGTAATACAAGCTCAGAGATATTTTTTCATGGCCCAAAAGAAATTTATTTTACATTTCTTATGTGGTTTTGGTTTACTTGGTTGTAAGACATGATCAAATATATTCCATCATGGATCCAAAGTAAGTTTTTGTTGTATTTTATTAATATTAAAATTAATTAACACATCTGGTTATCTCATTATTACATACATTTCTTGTTTGGCTGGTTTTGTTTAGACATTGTGGTGTCGACCTACTAAGTTAAACTCACACCCTATTCATGCCACCATTTTTTACCCAAGAAGATTACGTGGATGTAGTTTTGGTCAAGGGAATAGGACCTTGATTTTGATTTATTGTTTTTTGATGGGATGGAGTTTAGAGATAGAACTAACAAGGGGTCGGGACCCAGGAATTTGAGTCTTATATTTGAGCCTTCTAGTCTTTTTCTTATATTATTAAATCATGAAATTTAGTTACATTTCATTCCATCATTACATTATTTCTCATTTATTTGTTGTATTACTCATTTGTCTTTTATTTTTTTTCTTCCTAAATTAATATGATTTTATCACCTCCCAACTCAAATACTATGGGAGATATCAGATCATTTTTAGATCATAGTGGATTATATAGAGTATTTATAAAATTATTCAGTAAAAATAGATTTTCCATTATATAGTTTAAATAAAAAATCATTATTTTTAATTGATGGGAAGTGTAAACAAGAAATTTAATGTTTTAAATGAATACTTTAAACTACACCCATTGTCCAACCACCCAATTGAAATAGGCCATTTGAAATCATGACTCGTGATTATGATTTTCCCCTTATGGTTGTTTTAAGTTAAAACCAAGAAAGGAAACACCATTTCATTTATTATACATCCAGAACATTAGATTAACCCCAAAATAATTATACCACTACTAAGAAGGAGATAATGGTTGTTTTCTTTTCCATAGAAAACATTTCTTTTTACATTTTGGTCTCCATGGTGATGTTTTCATAGACTATTTTGAAATAAAATTATTTTTGAAAAATCATGATGGAAAACCAATAATCTTGAGATGGATATTATTATTAACAGAATTTGATATTGAAATAAAATAGAAGGAATGAAATGAATATATTATGGCTAATTATTTAAGCTGAATACTTACAATTTATATTAAAAAATTCAGACCAATCCAAAAGTAAAGAAAACCTTCCCCTAGGATCAATTTTATGCTATTAAGAAATAAATACCCTGAAAAAATGAGTTATAAAATTACCTAGGTCTTAGTACAATACCCCATTGGTTTTATAAATAACAAATTTATAAGCATGTTAGTGATTAAAATTATTATTTTTGGTATTATCCTTACCTATAGAAATTTTAATGCGACCTAATGATACAAAGATTCATTCCCAATTCTAAATACAAATCACCCCTAATTTTTTTCACACATCAGAAATAGAGACCACTTTGGGTCTCAAAAAATATCTAAAAAGTTGATATATTGGACTTAATATTATCCTTATCTTTTAAAATATAATTTTCAATCCTACAAAACATGTAAGAGTTTAATTTTCAAGGAAATGTATCCAAATGTAAATAAATCCCACAAATACCTCTCCTGATCTGTCATGTATTTGATGCTCAGAGAATATATTTAATGAGGTTCTTTCCCAAATATATTGGATAATTTAAATACTTACCTCTATGGATTATGTGTCAAATTTGATAATAATACAATAACATAAGAACTGATTAATGAAAACTAGTTTCCAAATTTTAAAAAAACAAACAAGTTTTTTACATCCAGTCATCCCATGTTCTTAACCACTGTCCAAGGAAACCACCTCTATTATATGACATTATAATCTATATTGAGGAAATATTGAGTCACTTATAGGTTTTAAGCACCATATCACCTACAAATGTATAGAATGCTTGAAATATCAAACATATAATTCAAATAAATTCTAGAGAAAATTGGTCACTTGAACCAAAGTAACTAGAGTTTAAGGCTCATAGAATCCCACCCTAGAAGACATTATATGGTGTCCTGAGATGGTGGGCCACGTTACCACAATAATTCCTCTACATTCACCATAGGATGTTAACTTCCACCAAGGTATTAGGGTGTGCCTTTATGGATACTATTCCCTTATGAGTCAAAGTGTAGAAATGCAGAACTCAACATAGATATAAGAAGAGGAAATAGAGTAAACATGCAACAATGGGATAATAGACATAAATCATCCAAAATAAACAGACAACATGATGAAGTGGTATAAAAATTGTTAAAAAATGATGATGATGATAATGTATCTATAAAATATGATTACACAACAATAGGGGATACCATCATATACCACATGATAAAAAATATCAAAAAAAATGAAAAACAAATCTTCGACTAATATAATCACATGAATAAGCCTAGTCCACTACCCTGTAATCCATCCTAGAACTCAAAATAGATCATCAAAAGCTGGATTCTTCCCTCTATCTATATCAGAAATTAGTAAGTATTTTTGCGTACCAAAGGTGGACCAAGAATGGTGTGAGATATACTCAGTAGGGCATAACTAATAGTGTCTAGATCAATCCCTTCAGTTCATATAAAATGACTTGTGTTCCAACAATAGTAATGCATGGAAATAAATAAAGAAAATACATAATGTAGTGCTCCTCATGGGACACCTGACCGATACTACTTTCTTCGGCCAAATTTGGATGATGGAAACAAGGAAAACATACACAACTATGGTAGGGAGGTGAAAATGAGTCATCTTAATTATGGTATCATGAACAGACCGACCCCGATCATGTTATTTGTCTTGTGGGTTGTATCCAGGGTAAATGGGTATTATTTTTAATCCTTAATTGTCAATATCATCATCTTAATTTTATTATTGGGTGACTTGAGATATTCTAAGGTGATCCATAAATGGAATCCCCAGTATTTATCTAGGTGCACCAATCAATTGAGTTATGAAATCTATACCCATTTATTTATCATAAGGTTATCACACCTCAATAGTGTGGTTTAACAATTTTGGGGTGACTGATAATTTGGAGATTTAAAAGTGGGATACCAAAAGGGGATTCTCCCATCATGGTGAACCACAAATGGTGTTACTTCACCATTATCTAGGACAGTAAAGGGTATATAAATGACATTTATTTAAAATTATTGACCATTTAGGATGAGTATATAGATAATTCTGGTGTGAGGAACATGACACATAATATAAAAGTGATGAAACTTGAAAAAAAATAACTAAACCACCAACCGTAGGTTTTTAGTCCTCTCTTGTCTAGTGGAAGCCCTTTAATCAATATAGAATGGGAGATAATGGAAGAATCATAAATTACCCTTAAAATGAGACCAATGGTCATGTACAAAAATAACACAATAGAGGATAATAGAAAATATGAAAATATGGAAGGGAATGTAGATATTACTGGTAGGTATCCAACACACCAGATGGTTAATGAAACATATGAAGATACCAAAAAGCCTATATTGGCTTGGGAGGAGAGCTCACACGGTTGCTGTTGGAGATGAATGGATGAGGAATAAGGTTTAATGGATTAAAAATGTAATAGGGGTAAAAAAATTTATTTCCCATTTAAAATTAGGGCCACTTGGTTTGGTCGCATAGTTGAACAAATCGTGCACCAACCCCCCCCCCCCCACAGCACACGGGTTGTCTGTTTGTTATGAATAATCACATGAAAGTTGTGAAAACTGGAGAGAAAAGTTTCACATTCATGCACCTCGGTCTACATAGTTGTCTAGAAATCATGCCACATCCTCCTGCCCATTGATTGCAAGTACGGTTATCCCTAACCATGTGCTAACCATGAAACTCACAAAGTCCTTTCAATTCTTGGAGCTTCTGGATCTAAATGGGCCCTAGACTCTCCCAAACCTCTCTTTAGCCCTTATAACCCCTTAATACAGTAAAAAGGAAGATTTTGAATAGTAACACAAGGATTCATACCTCTCTGAAAATTTGGGATGTTAAAACCTCCCCTAATTAAAACAACTCATCATCAAGATCCCTTCTGAGGGTGGTATAGAATCATCTAAGAAAATTTCTGGAAACTAAGCATGTTCATTAGCCTCTATCTCCTAGGTCTCATCTTGCACACATTTTATGCTTCCATATCACCTGAACAAGAAGAACTCACCTTCCTTATAAATCCTTTGTTCTCCTATCAATGATATATATCAGATTATTTTCAAAGGATTCATTTTCCTGCAGATCAACATTATCGGGATGAAACAAATGAGACGGGTCATCATTATACCGATGAAGTTTTGATACGTAGAAGACATCATGAAAGGAACCAAACCACTAAGTTAACTACAATTGATAAGATTCTGAGTCGACTCTCTCCATGATCTCAAAAGGCCCTACATAATGAGGTCATAGCTTTACCTATCTCTATATCATTATATGACCTAGTCAAGGAGATACTCACAGAAAAACATAATGTCCCACCATGAAATACATAGGTCTATGATAATGATCAGGATAAGTATTCTTCTTGGACTGATGTGTATCCATATGTATTTGAATTAGCAATACTTTCTCTAAGGTCTCCTAAATTATCTGAGGTCCCAGAAGTGATGTCACACCTACCTCTAGCCAGTACATAGGTGAATGACATGCCCTACCATAAAGGGACTCAAAGGAATCCATCTGAATCATTCCTAAAAATCTTTTATTGTAGGAAAACTCAATTTGAGGTATATGTTTCTACCATGAACCTAAAAAATAAAATATTTGTGTCTCGATCATGCCCTAAATCACTTGATTCATCCACTCAAACCACCTGTCGATTTGAGGGTGATATGTTGTACTCAAGAGAACCTATGAACTCATTTCTTTCTATATCCCCAACTATAATTGTGATGTGAAATGTCAATCCAGGTTTCACACAATAGAATGAGTTACCCCCTGAAGGTGCACAATCTACCAGATATAGAGCCTCCCAAGCTTATTAACTAATAATATATACCGGATAAGTGATAAGTGAGTGACGTTAGTAAACCTGTTGATGATCACCCATAAAACATCACTACCTTAAGGGGATCTCGGAAGTCCCATCATAAAATCCATGTTGATTTCATTCCATTTACACTCAAGAATGGATAGAGGTTGTAGATATACAATATTTCATTCATGCACTTCTTTCTCCTACTAACAGGTGGAACACCTCATGATGAACCCTCTAATATTCCTATTCTGACTTGGAAAACAATATTTTCAACAAACATATCAGTACATATTGGTAATCCCACAATGAACTAAAAAAATAGTGGCATGATATTCCCGCATCAACTCTTCTCGTATGCCAAAAATCACCCACACATTCTTGTGCAAGTGTAGGATTTTATTCCCATTGATAACCTAAATGGGTGATAGGTTATTACCTAAGACACTATATCTTATAAAAAGGACCTCAGGATCTAATAACTATCTCATCTTCACCCACACCATATGGAAGTACATCACTGCTAAAGATACTGAAACTGGAACCTGTGACGTTCCTGATCCTTCAAGTGAATCTCAGAAAAAAAAATCCATCAACTTCCACTCACTACTGCCCCTTGGATGGACTATGTTTGAGTTTTCTATCTTAGTTCCCCTACCACTGCAATACACTCTCTAAGAATATAACAAACTCAAATTTGAAAGACTAGAGGCTTTCTACTCACCTTCACCCACTTGGTTTAAGTCTCATTATTTTGAGATGTATTTGAGGAATTTTTTAACTATGTAAACACTGAACATATCACCCAAAATATAGTTCATACAATATTGTATAGAATAAACCAAAACAACTAGCTCGAGGTCATTCATTGGGTAGTTCATCTCATGAGGTCTTGGCGTGTGTGTCCCATAAACTACAACCCGATCACCCATTGTCAAAATTCCTTCTATTCCAATTTTTGAAGCATCACATTAAATCATATATCTTATGACTAGCTCTAGCAAGATCAAGATCAAAACTGAATTTAGTCTCACTTTCATCTCCTGAGTGGCTTTCTCACAAGATTTTGATCATTTGAACTTCACACTATTTTTAGTCAAGCACATAATAGGTTCTTCTACATGTGAGAAATCCTGAATGAATCACTTGTAATAGATATCTAGACCCATGAAACTACATATATCAAATATATTTTTATGATACTCCTAGTAAACCACACCACTCACCTTCTTTGGGTAACTAGATAAGACTGCCTCTAAAATGATATAACCCAGGAATTGAACCTTAACAATCAAAAAGTGGAATTTTTCTGTCCTAGAATATAGTTGGCTCCCTCTTGGTGAATTTAATACGATGTCAAGATGTTTGAAATGGTCATATATAGTGTAAGAATACACCAATATGTCATCGACCAAGACTACCACAAATGAATCTAGATACACTATAAAAACTTGATTCATCAAATCCATAAGTACTTATAAAATTTTTGTAAGGACCCATGGCACAACTAGGTACTCGTAAATGATATACCAGTTTGGAACTCTATACATTGTAGGTTTAATAGTATCACTCACCCATTATGGTAGTCCGACCTCAAATCAATCTTAGAGAAAATTTTCACACCTTCAAGCTAGTTGAAGAGGTCATCTAAACGAGGTATTTAATACTATTTCTTCACCGTAAGTTGGTTTAACCAGTGGTAATACACACACAAACTAATGGGTTCATCCACCTTTTTGGGGAAATGATAGGTGAACCTGATAGAAATGTTTTTTCCATATGAAAACCTTTACCTATAATACTTCCAAATTGTTCTTTTTTTTCCTTGATCACTATAGGTTTCATCTTATAAGGAGGAATAGATAATGGTACTACACGAATTAGTAGCTCAATTGTGAATTCCACCCCTCTCACAAGAGGTAAGACATAAAAAAAACATCATGTAAGACTTCCCTAAAACGATCCACAATAGAAGGGAAGTCTACAAGTTTCATTCTCTGATCCCTCAAGAATATAATATCCATCTAGGATGTCAATATTACTAGTATATTATGATTGGATACAGTTTGAATTGGCTAGATATCACATTAGCCCCTAGGAATATACATGATACCCTTGGGTGATCTAAAAGACACCCTGTAGTGACAGTAATCAACATGAGAGGGATAAGGATCCAGTCATTTCATATAGATAATGATGTAAAATCCAATCATATCAAGGATGAAGAAATTTCACTAGAAACAATAACCGGTTTTCTCAATGGGAACTCCTTTCACTATAGTACTCCCTCTGATCGGACCCCAAACAGTGTGTCGAGATTCAAAATTCAATATAAGTACTCTATTTTCAGGTACATATTCTCAATACTTGTATAAGATATAAAATAGTGTGACACACCTCTATAAAATAATAAAAAAACTAATGTATAGGATAAAAATATAGTACCTAATAAAGTATAAGGACCCAAACAATTATCCTAAACATTATGTTATAGTACATAGATATATCCCAAACTACAACCCTAAGATGAAACATGAATAACCAGGGCAGGTCCCCTATGCTGGTTTTGAGCCTCTAAGGTCTGACCACCTATTCTATGGACAACTTCTCAGCCTAATCAATAGATATAAGACCAATTACCAACCAAATTTCGAGTTTATAATCTTGTACCTTAATGTGGGGTCTGTACATATCCCATTTTGCTAGATATTAGAGGTAAAGTTTGAGAGAAATGTTGCAGGTGACCCATCTTGTCGCAATATCGAGACTTGATCAGATTACTCATGTGCTATGGATTTGTATGTCCTAAATTCCCATATTAGATACACACCACATAGATTTTAATTTGTTTCACATAGATGGTACTTCCACCATGTGCACCCCCTAAATAATGTTTCCTTCCACTAGATAAACTTCCTCCTTTCCTAGAAGTTTAATTTCCCTATATCACCATACCATATTACATTAGGTACCACTCAGTGATCAGGGATTACCTTACTATCTCTAAAAAGGTGTTAAATAAGAACACATTCACATATGATTGAATGGTTTATGAAATATCATCCTCAAAATGTCTCAATTTCATCATCTCATTATCGGTCAAGGTCAGTGAAAAATTCTATAATTCGGTGAAGTGAGTCGAATCCTCAATCACCGACGTTTCACCTTTATGTTGGTTCATAAGCTCTTGCGTGAGGTCTGTTCTTAGTGTATGATGAAATAAATAGTTAGATAAGGCTATCTTTAATTCCTCCCAAACTATACCTTGATGTTTACCATACCGATTGAAGACATCCCACTATTGTGTAGAAAAGTCAGGAAGCATATAGGTAGAAAGCGTGACCCTATGATATAGAGGTGTCTCAAGATGCTCAAATATTTAAATCATGACTTTAATCCATGAATCAAACCCACGAGTTACTCCATCCCTCAAAAATATTAGAGGATTCTACTATTGATAATCACAGGTCAACTCTTCCATAGTTAGGGAAGGATCGGGAGCACCTTGTACTATATACATAAAGAGGAAGAATCTATATTCGAACTGAGAATCGATGACTAGTGGTATATTTGTAGGTGGTGCCTCAGGTAGAACTATATGAGGTAATACCAATGGATCATGGCCCACCACCTCCTTGTCATGGTCATTTCCACCTTCTTGTCATATGACTTGAGGACATCAAGGTAGAATAAGTCTATAATTTATAATCACCTGTCTCGAATAGAATTTATAACATATAGGATAAACGAATGTAAAAAAGGATAATTACACAACCTTCCTATAATGAGTCACAACCCTTATCCTTCTCCAAGCATTAGGTCATGTGATAATGAAAAGTCACGGAATCATCATTAGGTACACAACCTACTTCCCACTACTGTGGTTGGGCTAAGGTCTCACATGACACAACATAGGTTCTGATATATAGAGTGTGAAATTCAAGTTTTAGAGGATAACACCCTTTACTTTACATTTGGTATCCACATCTAGTAGTAGCCTTTTCATTTTGAAACATTAATATATTGAAATTTATTCACATTTATTTGGATATTAATATATCAATCTAGTTAATTGTACTACCCATTCCAAATTTAAAAAGGTCCATACTCTATATAAACAGAAATTAGAACGTCAAGTAATTATGCCTTGGCCTATATGTCATGTATCAGGATGTAATAGGTCATCTATAGTGACTTTATATAATTAAATACCGTTCAAAAATTATAAAAATGCTTTCTTATTAAATTAAAAATGGCATTCATCAACCAAGCTAAATAATATTCTATCCTGTAGAACCAGTGGTTCTTTTTTAAAAGGTGGAATAATTTGTTAATTAAGGTATCCCCATAAATCCATGTGGTAAGACACTATTTATATTGATTTAGGAAAATTAATTAATTCAGTTATTTCATCCTTGCAAGAGACACTAGAACACTACAATACATATCAACCACGAAACATACAACAATAACAAGAAATACAGGAAATGGGCTCAGAAATATAGATATATATTAACATAATGCAAGTAATTTAAGTCATTTGGTTCCTAGTACAATTCATGAAATGATATTCCATCATAACATGAGGATGGGGAAGATAAATTTACTCATAATTTATTTATAAATAGTAATGACACAAACCAATTGAGTCACCAAATGGTTAAATTCATAATATTTTAAAAAGTGAAACCAATAATAGCATTAACCCATCCTATGTTATTTAGGTTTCCATTACACATGGTTTAGCTACTCCCTAGAATAGGTTCACAACCAAACTCCAATAAATCAAATTCCCCTTTTTAATACTGAAATATGAAAACAAAAATAAAAGGATCTCATACCACTTTGTAGTGTCCTACCCCGGAATCCATTGTATGGTTCCATGATACGGTTGTCCACATGACCTCATGTGTTCCTCCCCATATACCAGAGGCTGCCAACTAGAAGTCAGGGCATAGTATACATCCATGGGGATACTATTCCATCAAGATTCAGAGTGTCTCATAGTGGTAATCAACTTAGATATAAGGAGTAAAAATAGAATAAACATGAAACATAAGAATATGATAGGGATGTAATACCCCACAATTCCATGAATTTTTTTTAGAAAAAATAAATGGGATTATTTTAAGACAAGGATCTGAGACGACACGATATTCTGAGGCTTAGAGTGGCTGTAATGTTTTTTAAAACTATTTTAAATTCCATTTAAATAAACATGTCAGTGGGTTTTACTATCTTTTAAACTAGTGCCCAGATCAAAAATCTTAGGGCACCATTGAACTCAGTGTGTTGGGATTATCCTAGAAAGGGCCTAACATTGACCAGTGTGGGCCAATAGTGGAAGTTTGTTTTTGGTCGTCAATAAAATAATAAAGTAACAAGTATTTCATTTCTAAATCCTTGTAATTACTAAATGGTAACTAAGATAGGAAATTTTTTAGTATCATTGATCTTATAAGGTTTTTTCCCTTATGTCGAGATTAACCTTGACTGGGGTGGGTCGATGTTAAAAAGATAATTTTTTAACATTTCTTTAAGTGAATTAAAATGGTGCGCAATTGTAGTTTTATAAACTTCTAAATAGGTGTCTGAATTTAAAATCTAAGGGAACTTTTGCATCCAGAATGAATACATTACCTATGAATGGACCTATCCTTGATTGGAGTGGGTTGATCGGAAAAGTAAAATTTTGTAATTGTTAAGTTAATTTAAACTAAAATGAACTTGATGTTTTATTTTATTTTGAGTTTTAAAATTATTGTAGAGAAACTAGTTTCCAACGTGGTGAACCTGATAATAGTGTTTCATTAATGAAACAATTTTATGACATTGTTACGTAGCGGCAATAGAAATGTGTTTCCACCTTTAATGATGTGACCAGGGGTGCATTGTTGGCATGTTGATATAAACACTCATAACCTTTGGAGAATCTCCATTGATGAATGACGAACAATGAATGATGAGTGACAAAGACCTTGAGCATTCCTCCTACTCATCATTAGATGTCCTCCTTGAAGACGGATCAAGAAAATTTTTAGAAGTATAACCTTCATCGATGGATTCAACCAATGAATGAACTTTCACCAGGTATAGTTTGTTATTTAATTTCATTCTTTCCCCATTCTTGGTTTTAAACGACATCCGCAGATCAATCCAAAAATAGGTTGACTCACGGATCATTCATTCTTTTGATAAGTATTTCTATCAGGTTAAACTTTGGAGAGTTAATCCATTCATGATTTAATTATAATTGATTTTCTCTATTAAATCCTTTTAATGGTATTGGATAACGTCATGGATAATGAAGGTGAAGGTTTGTTCCACACTTTTATTGATGTGAATTTCTTCTCCTCTTTTCACCTGATGTTCTATGCGTTCCTTGTGGGTTAATGAATGGTCAGTCATTGTGATACCATTATTTGAGAAAAGATCTGAGATCTAGGATCTGGAATGGATATATCACAATAGAAGTGTAACTTTGTTGATGATGACCAGATCGAAGCAGTGCGAGAAGATACCCTCAATTGAATTCTTTCTGGTGGAAGGGATCGTAATGGATTTCTGAATCCTAGGGGATGAAGAACGCAACCAGAGGGATATGAAACACTCTCCATATCATAGAAAGGACCACTGGAGTGAACTCGGTGGTTCGCAAAAGTTCTTTCGGTGGTTGTGGATGCATGACGGACGACAAGGTGGTGTGCTGCAGCGCCAGAAGCCATGCTCTGTAGCTTCCCGCATGAAGAAGACGCAACTTAGGTTGAAACATGACATGGACCCATGAAATGTTGCAGGTCACTCCAATAAACCTATTCCGTGTGATCGGGTCGATTGACCATAAGGTGCCACAAACTGGCGCTGCATGGGGTGAGATGGATGTGGTTATGTCATGTCTAGGCTAGAGGAGTCGGGCCACTCAAAGGCTGGCGGGGCTGGTTCTGGAATGCCACTCCCTACTAAGTGGGATGGGCTGGTAGCGGGCTAGAATCGTTTCCTAGTGGGCCTAATTATCTTGGTCAGACCCGGGTCAGGTCGGACCAGACCATGACCCAACTAGCCCCTATTTTGCTAAAATGCCCGTAAATTTAAAATGGAGCGCCCGTTTGATGAGCCCTCTACTGAGTTGCGAACCTTTCAAGGAGATGGTCCATTTGGGATAATCTATGTGAGTTTTTGATGAATTTGGAGGATGGCCTATGGATTTGAAGAGTTTTCCCTCTCGATACAAGGATACTTTGAGCAGAGTTAGTGTAGTTCTCTTGCTGAGATGCTTGGATGGGTACTCCATTGATATCTCAGGGTGTAGGTACTCCTTATCCCTATGCATAGGAATAAAAGGGACTCCACATGTCATGGGTGTGGATTCATTTCCTTCTGATAGTCTTCTATGTGGGTGTTACTCCCCTAAAGGACTAGGGTTAGAGTTCTTAGATATGTTCATGAAGAAAGAGTAGATACTCCCCTGTGGGACTAGGGATAAGGTTCCGTAACTATGGAGTCGTTACTATCCCATCATTCCAGGGTGAGGGTACACCTTACGTAATGTTCCAGAAGAGTCAGTACTCCCATATCATGCCAGGGAGAAGGTCCCCTATCCTAGGGTCAGTACTCCCCTAACGTACTAGGGTGTGGGCCCCATCAGAAATAAACTAACAGAGTCAGTACTCCCCTGGTGCCTGGGTGCAGTTCCTCTAATCATTGAGTAGTAATCCCTGACAAGGTAGGGTGTGAGTCCTCGATATACAAATTTTTACTCCCCTTTCATAATTGTGTATGATTCCTTCATGATTAGTACTCCCCTATTTGAACTAGGGAACAACTCCTCTGATATAGAGTAGTACTACCCCATCTTCAGGTAGTAACGGAGAGTGGACCCTCCATATAAGTTCATTCACCCTCAACAGTAAGACACAACCACAAGAATCGGTGTAGAGACCCGTATCTTGACGTACATGTACATTACATTACATTTGCGGAATACTTGGTACATAACAAAAACACAAACACAAGGATCGTAATAGTTTAGTGTCTTTGGAAACTCGGAACGTAATCTTCTAATCGTGGTGAAAGATCTTCAGTATCTCCCATAAAGATATTCCCCTTTTTTTTACCTAGAACCTTTCTTTTTATCCTGGGGAAAAGAAAACATAAAAGGGTGAGCTCAAATGATCAGTAAGGGTAAACAAAAGAAATATCAATCACATCATATTCATAAGAACATAACATTTTGGAAATCATAACCTGCAAAAGAGAGCATAATTTCATAACATGGGATAAATCATGGAAGTGAAAAATGAAATCAACATAATCATAACATGAAACTTGAAACTTTGTGGCATTCACACATAATCATATAGAATCATTTCTTGTTAGTCAAGACTCATTGCCAAGACTATCTTAGTGGACAAAGTCCCTTTCTGAATCGAGTAACCCTCATTTCAGTCCTGTTTCACTGAACCGGTATAACCTACCATTCCAGCCATGTCTATCTCATGAGATATAAAATCTTTACCCAATGCATTGGAGGGAGATATAGGTCCCACCCATCTTATAATGAATCCTTTCTTATGTGTGCCACATAATCATAAAACATACATCATCGCATAACACATGTAACAAAAATGGGATTCTTGAAACATCATGACATCATAAATCAATTCATATAAGATAAAGGAATTCATAAAAATAATTCCATCACAACATGATCAAATTAATTTAATAATAGGGATAAAAACAGAACCCTTTATTATCTTAGATGGAAAATAATTTTGATAAAACACTTGAACTCCATTCTTGAGGAAAATATCCTTTCTTCTTCAAAAACATTTTTCCTTTCATAACATGTCATACAACTTTAAAATAAAAGAAGTTGATTAAAAATAAACTTGAAAACTTGTAAAGGAAGTTTCTTGGAAATAATGTTTTAAAAATCCGTTCATGCCGTATAAGTTAAAAAAAACATTCTTCGTACTTTTGTCGGAAAAGTCATAAAGTACCTCATACGAAAAACGACAAAAGATTCCTTTCATATCTTTTACAAAAAACTTACCGAAGGGTAAAATTGGATATAAAATATTGTAGAAGGATGGAAATAATATTACATATTGATGAAACATGGATGTGGATGATAAAATACACCCCAGTAAATACTTACGAATAAACAATCTCGGATAAAAATGAGATTGTGATATTTCCCTTACCTTAGGTCCGATTTGCTTCGTATGTGTCTGAACCTCCTGTATAATGATTTAAATAATGTCATTGACTTATTACAGAATCATATTCATTGTTATGATATCATATATGGTTCACTTATGACATTATATTACCCGTTCTTTTGTAAATTCCATGTTAAAGAAGCGTTTTGGGTAAAATCGTTTCATTTATCGTAGGTGTTTTGACTTGTTGTTCTTGACATCATTATTACTTATATCATGATTTACTTACTTCCAGAATATAAAATATGATTTATATATCATATATATTCAGTATATATATATATAATAGATAGATAAATAAAATGAAAAACACCGTTCATGGAGACGGTAGTCCGTACGTACGCATGAACGCTGTTTTTCTTTCCTTATTGTCTTGAAATGGAAGTAAGTAGATGACATACATATGTATATATATACATAAATCCAGTAGATTTATAATGTCATATATTTCATTATTATTTCTTATATATACATTATAATCATTCTTAAATGGTTAACATGGAGAATGAATCTCATCGCGTCATGGAGACGGTAGTCCGTACGTACGCACGAGCGATGATATCATTTCTATAAATATTGAATTGAATTGGAGTGGATTATACAATATATCAGAATCAATATGATGTTGTAATAACTATGTATAGTTATTCTTTACACCATTATACCCATCCATGTAAGGTGGTGGTGGAAAATAGATTACACCACGGCGTGGAGACGGTATTCCGTACGTACGCACGCGCGGTGATTTCTTTTTCCGTAGGATGAATAGATGGTGAAATAGGGTTGTTTCATACTTATAATAAAATATCAGTATATGAGTGATACTGATGTTATTACTTCATAATGAAACAACCTAAGAAGAAGAAGTGGAAGAAGAAATAAAGATGAAAGAATTGGTAACGGTAATTACCTCTTCTTTGAAGCGCCTCTTTGAGACCTCCTCTTAGGGCACTAAAATTGGTCTCTGAGGAAGACCAGAACCTCTAGGATGTTTCTAGGGAAGTGGAGAAGAGATTTTGGCAGGGGTTGGCCGAGCTTGAGTGCTCAAATTGGTGTGAGGAGGAGGGGGAGGAGGTGTCCTTTTATAAGGGAGGAGAGGGGCACCTTAGGAATATCTCAAAATATTATTTTATATTAATGTCAAAATCGGTTTATAATGGTTCCAAAGGGTCTTATTTCGAAGCTAAAGTGGGGATGGGTCGAAATCCTATCAAACAATAGGATTTAGACAAGTTTAGGGTATTATTTTAACCTTATCAATTAGATTTAACTCTAAGTTAAATAATTTAACTTTTACCGTGTCTTTTTGTTTTCTTTCACTATATGGTTAATACACTTACTATAACATGCCAAACGAACCCCAAATTGTTTATTATTAATACATATATCCTTATCTAAGTCATTTTGCCGAACCTTAAATTTTTAAGAATAAAATAACAATTAATAATATAATATTTGATTTTAAAACTATTTTGTGTCAATTTTGACACTATTTGATATATGATTTTTGTGAAAGTCATAACAGAATTATATGTTCGAACCAAATTTATTAAATCAACATTAATATATCATAGTAACCTATAAAATTAGTGGAATTCCTAAAAAGTCTCAAATTACATTCATTTGAGCATTTATAACATCAATTATGTTAATATTTCCTTAAAAGGGTAATTACTGCATCATCGTTGTGTCATAAATAAATTAACTTATTTAAAGTCTAAAAATTATAAATAAAATATCATTATGTAGGAAATATTTTTAGCTTTCTAATGAATATTTATAGTCGAATTTATCTTATGTATAACCCCATATTAAAAATGATTTACTTATTAAACTTTGATTTTAACTATTTTAACCCTTCTTTAAATAAATTAATAATAAATGTCCTAATCTAATCCAAGTGGGCCTAAATGGTCATATTTTATTCCTAAGTTTGTTTTTGGTCGAATTACACTTGTCCAATAGAATTAGGACATTTGTTAGGGTAATATTAATATCATATTTACCCTTAGTTACCCAATTTACTATTAACCGCGGTAAAAAAAGTAAAAAGTTACTATTCACCAAAAAATTATTTTCATCTCATTGAACCACATTTTAGTCCTTGATATTAACCGTGTCTCTCGGATTTTCGAAATTCCATTCACAGAAGCGGTAAAATTAAGTTTTATGCAAAATTCAGTTTTTAACCTACCACTTAGTGGTTTCACTATTCATCAAAAATTGAAAGTTTTCAGAAAAATACCAAAATTTCACCCTAGGCTAATTTCGATATTCTAAGTCCAAAAATGAAGTCCATTTTGAAAAATAAAATTTATAAAATTTCAAAAAGTGATTATTACTATTCATAACGGCTAGTTTTAATAGCATATCATTGTTTAGTGAAACTCGGTATTGCGTATTACACACACTATCGAGGAAGGTCGTGATTGCGTGTAATGCAAGGCAAGTCAAGGATGCGTGTTGTGCAAGCTCCTTTTGGTGTACCGTACAACACAAGACTTTAATAAAATTAAAAAGAATATTTTTTTATAAAATCTTGGGGTGTTACAATCGGGCCCCTCCACTTGAAGTGACAGATACCTAATTAGGATAAATTTCTCCCTTGACAAGACTGAGGTGCGAGCCACTCATTAGAGGAGTGACTCGAGTATCACAAGATTTCCTTGAGCACTACTCCATCAACTCTACACATTGATGAGGAGAGGGCATCTTCTCTAGGGTTTCCTTAGTCTTGTATTGGGGGAAAGATGGTGATGAATAAACCTCTAGTTCTGGGAACTGGATCTAAACCTAGTATAATGTTCTTAATGAAGCATGTTCTCTCAGACATTCCATCCAGAATAGTAGAGTCTTACCCGATTGAGTGTATCCCTCAGACAGTGTCATCAGGGATGGATTAGATCGTGGAGCATGTTCTACTAGTTTGTGTGTTACCACTTGACCTTTGGGGAGAATCCTGATACTGTCTATGAGGTTGGGACCTCATTTTTTATAGTGTATGAGATGAGTATTTATGGATTTTCATGGTATATGTATGGTAATATACCAGAGTAGAGAAGACTGTGCATTTATTTGTGGTTTTTCTCTTGTGATTTATCTTTCTGGTTTTGGGGTCCCCTACTGAGTACTATTTACTCACCTCTGCACGGTCTTTGCCCGCACGTGTTGTGTCTGATGTAGATGACAGGCGCTTTGAGAGATACCTCGACATCCCAAGACCAGGTGGTTCCCGGTGAGATACGATAGGCAGGACATACTTCCATATCATCTGACATCCACTCCTTGCTGACACTTCAGGTGGGGTCTTCTACGGATTTCTTATAGAGATCTTTTTTACCTTCTTTTTTTAGGATTTCTTTTGTTGGGAATGTATTCTGTCCTATTTTAATTAAAAGTTATATCTTTACGAAGTGGTTTTTTAGTGGAATGCATGTTTTACTTTCTAGCTATCTGGGACGTGGTTTTGTGTGTGTGTGTGTGTTCATACAAGTACTCAGGAAAATTCTTACCAATCTTAGGATAATGCCTTTAGTGCTAGTCACCATCCCCTGGACATTGGAAGGAGGGCTTGGGGTAATCACCGCACATGCCTTAGGTTATGGGTCGTGAGAAATTAGAATCATAGGTGGTTAGTTCTGCCTCAAAGACTGGGAGTCCATTGTTTTGTTTTGGGGAAACATTTCTAAGTGTTTTGAGTTCATCTTTTAGTCCAAGGACTCTAGTGTTGGTGTGAAGTCCAACGTATGCATACACCATGACTTTAGACACCTGCTTTCTGACTCAGTACATTAAAACATTGATTTTCATGAAATGAATCGTACAAACATCCTCTAGGAATGTTTTTTGATTTTCATATCCTTCTTGAGTCATCTCTCTAGATATAAACTTTTAACCATGGTTCAACTCGATCTATTTTAGGACGCCACCACACATATTTCCAATCTAGATTCCAGGAAGAGACCATGAGGATGGTCTGTCGTGTGATGAGGCATTGGTAGAGGGATCAGTAATGGAGATATCCCTACTGGGTGGTTCACTAGTGGTACCACCACCAATCAATTAGTAGTTTCTACAAGCGCTTCCATTAGTGGATTCATGCAAGATGAGTGTACCACATTAGTTCTAGAGGTAGAGACCTCTTATGTTTAGGGGTGACACTAAACCCCAGGTCACTGAGGATTGGCTTGAGGAAGTTACGTGAGTCTTCTACCTAGTGAGGAAACCTCTCGGCTAGATGGAGATCTTCACTGAGATCCTTATTTAGGTATCAGTGTCGAGATGGTATAGATTTACAATCCAGATTCACTATAATGCAAACCCCACAAGGATAAAATTTGAACACCTATTTAGTGAGGAGTTATTTCCAGAAACATTACGCTCTGTGCGTATACAGAAGCTGATGTACCTACAGTATGGCAGCATGACAGTTGTTGAGAACTTGATGTAATTACAATATCTTTCTCACTAATCTATAGATATAGTGTAGGACCCATACTTTAGGGCCTAAACCTTCGAACAGGGACTATGTCGGGATATCATGGCATCAGTGATACCCCTTAGTATTCTGACATATTCTGGGGTGATGAAGCGACCACTAGTGGTTGAGAGTTTTCTTGATCGAGGAGCCGATGGATATAACCTACAGTAGTGGTCACCAAGTAGAGATATATTTTGGAGCTAGTAGATGATATGTGATATGATCACGACATAGGAGGCATAACCATTCATGAACATAGACATGTGGTTCTATGGTGTAGGGGTTGCACCAAGGAGAACATCGACTATAGGAGAGGTGGTATTACACTTGAAACAGTCGGGGAAAACTCATAAGGTATTGTTTGACCCATCATACCTCGAAGAGGGATCAGGATAATGAGCCTCCTTGGTACAGAAAACACTTGGAGCAAGGAGTTCTGCATGATTTAAGATGGGGTAGAGGATCTGGATGAGCAGTAGAAGGTGGAAGGTAGTTTTCAACTTTCCCACCACCACCCCCAGGTGGTCCATGATAGGCCCAGAGAGCTGGAGGATGTGGGAGAGGACAACTATATGCGGTCATGGATTATGACCAAGAAGCTACAGGAGAGATTCAAGGTATGATATGTGTCTTTTATATTTCCATTTTAATAGACACAGGTTCTAGTCATTATTCTTTTCCCTAAGTTCTATTTGAGACTTCAAGGTTACAGTTAGACCATGGACATGAGCCTCATGTTTAGAGACACCTTATGGTGGAGTCCCGTTGATCACACACTGGTGATGATAGTGTGACCAGACTCTTGGAGGCGAGAGTTGCAGTTGGGATCTCTTAGTCGTGGCGTCGAGGCCTTACGACATCATTATTGGTATGAACTACTACCATTCATGTCCGGATTTAATATATTAGCCAAAGGATGCAGTGTGTCCATGATGGTGAAGAATGGTTTCTATTTATAGTAAAAGGGCAGCATGGGCAGCACAAAGTAGACTCTCGCAAAGTTTCATCCCTTGGATCATTCTGTGGTGGTAGATTTATAACCTCATGATGTTTTCTATAGTATGATATAGTACCTTACCATCCATACTCAATTGAGATTCCACCAGTGACAGTGGTAGTGTTTTTGTTTCAGTAAATGATGTGGCCACATAATTTTGTAAATAGAGGGCCTAGTAAGACCCAACATTCTCTCTTGGACAACCCTGTTTTCGATCGTAAATACCCCTTAATGTTTAGAGTCAACCCTAAATGTGTAATGCTTGTAGAGGATTTATCGCAGATCATCCAAGGGTGGATGTGAACTGTGGGAATCTGTATCTATCAGTATTATGTTAGCATGGAGTTGAGTCTCTAAACCTCATGACTGTAGATAGATCTTAGTGTTTAGTTCTTTCCCACTTGTCGTGGATAAAGAAATATGTGATTATTATTTCACGATTTTGGCCTAGCAGAACAGGACATGAGAGTGGTCGACCTCAGTGGTTTTTCGAGGTGTGTGCTTGTAAGCAGCATATGAACCCTTAGTGAACACATTTTTCTTCCCTTCAGTGTAGGATATTGCTTACAAGGATGAAAATTCCTAAAAGGGGGGAGTAATATAATACCCGATAATTCCATGATTTTTTTAAAATTAAATGGGATTATTTCAAGACCAAAATCTGAGACAACACGTGATTCTGAGGCCTGGAGTAATCGGGATATTTTTCAAAACTATTTTAATGTTCATTTAAATAAACATGCGAGTAGTTTTTTGTAACTTTTAAACCGGTTCCCGGATCAAAAGTCTAAGGGCATGATTGAACTCAGATCATCCGGATTTTTTTAGAAAAATGGCTATAGTTATCCGGTGGTGGAAAATAGTGGAAGTTAGTTTTTGGCCGTAAATAAAACAATTAAGTAACAATTATTTTATTTTAAAATCCTTATAACACCTAAGAGGTAACTCATATTCGATACTCGATAGTATTGTTGAGCTCGTAAGGGAATTTTTCCAATAGGCGAAGCTTAACCTCTGTCAGCATGGTTTGATGGTGAAAGATAGTTTTTGAACTTTTACTTAAGTGACTTAAAATGGTGCAGAGGCACGGTTTTGGAAACATATAAATGGGGTCCCAGATTTAAAATTCAAGGGAACAGCCACATCCAGAATGACAACATTAGCTAAGAATAGATATAACCTTGGCCAGAGTGGGTCGACCGGAAAAGTTAATTTTGAGACTTACTAAGGAAAGTTAAAATAAATTTAACTTGATGTTTTATTTTATTTTTAGTTTTCAAATTGTTGCATGGAATCATCTTTGTAATGAAATGAAACTGATAACATTGTTTCATTAATGAAATAGTGTAAAGATGCTGCAATGTAGTGGGAACAGAAAGGCATTTCAACCATTAATGTTTTGACCAGGGAGTGTGTTGTTCAAACATTAGAATAAAACCTCTCAACTTCTGGAGGATCTTAATTGATAAATGAAGAACAAATATCACCAACTACATTGATAATTCCTCCTCCTCTTCGTGATATCGCCTCCTCGATGACGGATCAAGGAACATAGAAGATGGATAACCTTTAGCAACGAATCCTTCCCATGAATAGACATTCACCAGCTAGGGGTAGTTATTTAATCACATTCCTTCACCATTCTTGGTTTTAAAAGACAACCTTGGATAAACCCACGAATAGGATGACCCGAGGGTCATTTGTTCTTGTGGGAGGTATTTCTATCCAGTTTACCATTGGGTAATTAATCCATTCTTGAATTAATTATATTTTATTTACTCTATTAAATCCTTCAAACAGTAGTGAATCAATTACATGACGAACGACATTGAAAGTTCTTTCCACCCTTTGGTTGATGTGGATTTCATCTCCTTTTTTACCCAGAATTCTGTGTGTTCTTTGTGGGTTAACGAACGGTCGGTCGTTTCACAACTATTCTAGGTTCGACGATCCAACATCTTCAATCTAGAATGGATATGACATGAAGGAAGTGCAACGATGTTGATGAGGAACAGATCGAGACAGTGTGAGAGATACCACTAATCGAATGATTTCTAGTGGAAGGGACCACAATGGATATTTGAAAACAATGTACTGAAGAATGTGGCCAGAGGGCTCCAAAACACCCTCTGGATCGAAGAACGGGCCACCGGAGCATGTCTGGTGGTTCATATAAGTTATTTATTTGTGTTGCCACTGGCCGCAGTGGCAACGTTCTTGATGGCTGGGTGGTGTGCCATGGCGTGTCCTAGACCTGGGGAAAGTTGTGTTCCATTCCAGCAAACCTAATATGCATGAGTGGATAGGTAGACCAAGAGGTGGTGCTATTTGGCATCGTAGGGTGCAAGAGGGACACTGTTCTGTTGTGTCTAGGATGGTTCTAGTGGGCCACACCCAGCCAAGTGGTCCGATCCAGCAGCATGCTAGACCAGTGGCCCATTAGGCTGATCCAAATGGGCGGGTCAGTCCCAATGGGCTGGTTTCGACCAGGGTCAAGTCGCATTGGACACAGACCCAACAGGCCCCTGTTTTTCTAAAACACCAGTAAAATTTCAAATGGGGAACCTCTTTGATGATCTGTCTACAGTGTTGAGAAAATTTTGTTGAGACAGTCCTTTTAAGATACTCTAAGTTAGTTTTTTAGGATGTTGGAGGATGGACTATGTATTTGAAGTGCAGTCCCTCCAAATACAAGCAAACTTTGAGCGGATTTAGGGTAGTTCTCCTGAAGAGATGCTAAGATTATTACTCCCTTGATGTCTCAAGGTGTGGGTGCTCCTTATCCCTCTACATAGGTAGATACAGGACTCCCCACATCATGGGTGTGGGATTATTTCCTTTGGTTAGTTTCCTCCGGGGGTGTTACTTCCCTTAAGGACTAATGAACAGGTCCTCGGAGATATTGGTGAAGGAAGATCAGATACTCCCATGTGGGACCATAGAGCGGGTTCCCTAACTTTGGATTCGTTACCAACATGTCATTCCATGGTGCTGGTTCTCCTAACACATTGTTCTGGAAGAGTCGGTACTCCCCTAGTCATAGGGTGTAGGTCCTCTAGTCACTGATTAGTACTCCCCTATAGGGTAGGGTGCGAGTACTTGATATACGAAGTAGAACTCCCCTGTCATAACGGGGTATGGGTCCTTCATTAGTAGTATACCCCTGTTCGAACCAGGTAGTGGGTCATCACTAATGGAATAGTACTCCCCCATCTCTAGGTAGAGAAGGGGAGTGGTTCCTCTATAGGAGTTGGTGCTCCCTAGACTGTAGGATACATCCACGAGGATCGGGCCCATCCACTTGAAGATATGGTAACCTAAGTTGGATCATGTGCTCTATAGAAAAGAATGAGGTGCAGGACACTCCTTATAGGAGAGACTGGAGTATCAAAGGATAATCTGAAGTGGTACTCCCTCAACTTTATGCAGTCGTGAGGGTCATCCCTCTTCACTTGAGTTTACATAGTCTTACATTGGTTTCAACACTTTGATGAATGGACCTCTAGTGTTTTGAACAGGATATGAACCCAGTAGAATGTTCTAGATAGAGCACTCTCTCTAGGAAGTTCCATCTAGAATAGTATACTTCTACCTGATGGAGTGCATCCCACGGATGGTGACATTAGGGATGACAAATCTCATGGAGCGTGTTCTCCTGGTTTGTGTGTTACGAATTGAGCCTTCAGTGAGAATCATGATGCTCGCTATGGGGTTGGGACCTCATGTTTATTATTGGTTGAGATAAGTATATATAGATGATCATGGTATATGTATGGGCATATAATTGAGTATAGATGACTATTAATTTCATCATGGTTTTTCTCTGGCAATTTATCTTTGTTTTTTTGGGTCCCCTACAGAGTAATTTTTTACTCACCCCTGCACAGGCTTCTCCTGCACATGTTTTTTTGGTTGAAGACAACATGCACTTCGATAGAGTCCTCAGAGGCCTGAGAAAAAGAAGTTCCGAGTGAGATACGACAAGCAAGACGTACTTCCATAGCTTCCAATAGCCACTCCCTGTCGATACTTTTGGTGCGGACTTCTGCAGATATCTTAAATAGATCCTTTATACTTTACTGTATTCAATTTTTCTTTTATTGGGTTTGGATTTTGGATCATTTGACTTATATATTGTACCTTTACTCAGTGGTTGTTTAGTGGCATGCATGTTATCCTTTCCATCTATCTAGGAAATGGTTGTCTGTGTGTGTATAGGTACTTATAGAAATTCTTCCCACTCATGGGATACTTCCTTCAGTTCTAGTCTTTAGCCCCTAGACATTGGGAGGTGGACTTGGGGTAGTTGTGGAATGGTCCTCGGGGGATGGGTTGTGAAAAAATTGTATTGGAGGTGTGTGGTTTTATCTCAAAGATCAGGAGTTTATAGTTTTGTTTTAGGTAAATATTGCTAGGTATTTTGAGTTCGACTTTCAGGCCAGGCACTCTAGTGTTGGTGTGGTGGCCGATGTATCCATACACTAGGACTTTGGAAACCTAATTTCTGACAAGGTAAATAGAAACATTGGTTATTGAGAAATGAATAGGACATGCATCATATAAATTTTTTTTGTGATTTCCATCTCCTTCTTATGTAAGCTCTCCAGATATACCGTTTTAACCATGCTTCATCTTGGTCCATTTTAGGATGCCATCACACAGATTTCTAGTCATGATTCTAAGAAAAGACTATGAGGATGGTCCACCGAGTGATGAGGCATCAGTATATGGACCAGTACTGAAGATAGCCCTACCAAGTGGTGCACCAGTGGTACCACCACCCGTTGATCAACATTTTCTACAAGAACTACCAGTAGTGGATGAAAATAGTATGAGTACACTAAACGAGTTCTATAGGAAAAAACCTCCAAAGTTTAGGGGTGATACTGACCCACATGTGGCTGAGGATTCACTTGAGGCAGTTACACAAGTCTTCCAATAAGTGAGGAAACCTATCTATGAGATGGTTATCTTGGATATGAGCTTTACTCAGGGCTCAGTGGGGTGATGTTAGACCATGATGATCAAGATTCTTGATGTGGAGACCCTCACCTAGATAGACATTGAACACCTCTTCAGTAAGGAGTTATTTTCAGTGATGTTATACTCTGTTCATATAAAGGAGATACTTTCTCGCTACACAATAGATATGGTGCAGTTCCCATGCTACAGGGACTAAGCCATTGATTAGGGACTAAGGTTGGATATCTAAGTGTTGATGATACCCACTAGCATTCTGACATATGTTGGGGTGAAGCAGAAAGCCCTAGTGATTGAGATTTTCTTATAGGATGATTAGATGGATGTGACCTACAATAAAGGTCACCAGGTAGAGGCATCTGTTTCCACTAGCATAAGAAAGGTGATTGGATCGCAGATTATTAAGCACAACCATTCTCGAACACATACATGTGTGTTTATGGTGCAAGAGAAGTTCCATGGAGTAGATTATCCATAAGAGAGGGGATGTCATGCTTACAATGGTCGGGGAAATCTCGCAAGATATTTTCCAACCCACCATGCCACTGAGAGGGAGCCAGCTGATGAACCTCCTTGGAAGACATAGCGCTTGGAGTAAGGAGTTCTGAAAGATGAAAGACTGGGTAGAGGAGCTAGAAGAGAAATAAGAGGTGGTGGGTAGTTTTTAGCTTTTCCACCACCACCCCCAGGTGGTCCACAACAGACCGAGAGAGTAGGAGGATGTGGGAGAGGACATCTGCATGCGGTCATATCTTATGACCAAGAAGCTATAGGAGAGATTCGAGGTATTATCAGAATATTTTTTCTGTTTTAATAGACAAAGTTTCTGTTCATTCTCCTTTTCCATTAGTTTTTTTAGACTTTGATGTTCTGTTTGGACCATTGAATTGACCCTCACATTTAGAGACTCCAGCTAGAGGATACCCATTGATCACACACTGTATATGATAGTGTGACCAAACTGATAGAGGTAAGGGTTGCGGTTGGGATCTATTAGTCCTAGAGTCAAGTCCTTAGGACTTCATTCTTGGTATGGACTACTACATTTCATACCATTATTGACTGTATTAGACATGGGATGAGGATTTTATGTGAAGGTGAATAAGGGTTTTCCTTCATGGTGAAAGTGAATCACGGGTGGAAAAAAGTAAACTATCGCAAGGATTCAGACTTGGGAGCGTTCCATGGTGGCTGAGTTAGACCCCTGTGATGTTTTCAATAGTATGATATAGTGACAAACCATCCATACTCACATGATATTTTTCTAGTTAATGTGGTAGTGTTTTTGTTTTTTAAAATTATGTCGGTGTAGAACTTTGTAAACAGAGGGCCTAGTAAGACCTAATGTTCCCTCTTGGGTACACCTATTTGGTTTGTAAATACCCCTACTATTTAGATTCAACCCTAAACATGTAACACTTACGGAGTCTTTATCATAGTTTATCCAAGGGTGGTTGTAAACTATGGGATTCTGAATTTATCTGCATCAGGATAGCATTGAGGTGAGAAACTAGACCCCATGACTATAGATAGATCATTGTGATTGGTGCTTTTCCACTTTCCACAACTAAAAAAACACGTTCCTGTCATCGCAGGATGTTGGCCTAGTAGAAGCTGGACAAGAGAGTGGTCAATCATGGTGGGTCCCTAAGGTGCATTCTTTTAAGAAGCGCATAGACTCTAAGTGGAATCAGTTTTCTTACCTTGAGTGTACGATTTTTCTTACGATGATGTAAATCCCCAAAATGGGGGAGTGATGTAATACCATGAAATTCCATGATTTCCTTTAAATTAAATGGGATTATTTCGAGACCGGGCTCTTATACGGCAAGTGATTATGAGGCCTGGAAAGGCCGGAATGTTTTTTTGAACTATTTTAAAGTTCATTTAAATTAACATGTGGCTTAATTTTTAAATTTTATAAAACGGTTCCCAAATCAAAAACCTGAGGGCAACATTAAACTCAAAGAATTAGGATTCACCTAGAAAGGGCCTAATGTTGGCTGGTTCATTCCACCATTGGAAGTTAGTTTTTGGTTATGAATAAAATAATTAAGTAAAAATTATTTATTTTATAATACTTATAACTCTGAAATATTGACTTAAATTGGAAATATGAGAGTCTTGTTGAGATTATAAGGGTGTGTTTCCCTTAGGTAGAGCTTAACCTCTATTGGTGTGGGTTAACAGTAAAAGATAGTTTTTGAAACTTTTTTAAGTGAATTAAAATAGTGCACATGTGTGATTTTGGAGACATCTAAATGGGTTCCTGGATTGAAAATCTGAGGTCACCATTGCATTCGAAATGACGAAATTACCTAAAAATATTCCTAACCTTGACCGGAATGGGTCGATCGCAAAAGTTAATTTTTGGAAATTTTATGGAAAGTTAAAATAAATTGATCTTGATGTTTTATTTTATTTTTATTTTTTCAAATTGTTGTGGCATTACGGATTTGTAACGCAAAGAAACTAGTAATGTTGTTTAATTAATGAAACAACGTAATGACACTAAAACACAACGAAAAAAAGAGTAATTTTTACCTTTAATGTTTTGACTGGGGGTGCATCATTGGCATGTTGGGAGACACCCATAGTACCTATGGAGGATTTCCATTAATAAATGACGAATAAAGATAGCCAACGACCTAGAGAATTCCTCCTCCTCCTCATGAGATCACCTCCTTGGGGACAGATCGAGGAACTTTGCGAAGGGATCTAATTCCGTGATGGATACATCCCACGAATGGACCTTCACCAGGTAGGGGTTGTTATTTAATTTCATTATTTCCTCGTTCTAGGTTTTAAACAACAGTCACAGATCAACCCATGAATAGGTTGACCCATGGATCATTCATTCTTGTGGGAGTTATTTCTATTGGGTTTAACTTTTTGGAATTAATTCACTAATTATTTAATTATATTTGATTTTCTACGTTAAATCCTTCTAATGTGAGTGGATCAACGTGATGACGAATGACGGTGAAGTTTCATTCCTCACTTTGCATGATGTCGATTTCTTCTGCACTTTTTACCCAGTGTTCTTCTTGTTCTTTGCGGTTTGATGAATGATCAATCATTGCATAACCATTCTTGGTGAAATTATCCAACATCTAGGATTTGGAATGGATATGACACAAAGGAAGTGTGCTGACGTTAATGAAGAATGGATCGAGGTAGTGTGGAAGATACCACTGATTAAATTCTTTTCGGAAAAATGGGTCACAACAGAGATTTGAAACCAAAGAAATGAAGAACATAGACCGAGGGCTCCAACCCACCATCTGGATTGAAGAACGAACCACCATAGAATGTCTGGTGGTCCACAGATGTTCTTCCAGCACGCCGGCACCAGTGGCGGAGACACGCGTACGCAGCTGTCGCGTGCCATACGGTGGGGCGGTGCGCTGTAGTGGCGGTGGCGGAATCAGCCACACTATATGGATTCCAGCATGAAAGATCCATAGCTCTGGCTGTGACATGATAGGGGACCATTAAAATTTGTGGGTCTCACAGGCAAACCCAATTTGCATGAGTATACCAGTTGACCAGGAGGTGGCGCCAGCTAGCAATACGTGGTGCAAGACGAACAAGGCTCTACTACATTCGGGTTGGTGGATCCGGACTACTTAAATGTGTGCATTTATAGTTCTAGAAGGTCGTTCCTAGCCATGCGGTCTAGGTCGAGTCAGTTCCGGGTAAGGTCGGCCTGACCAGGTCAGACCGAACACTGACCCAACTGGCCCCATTTCGCTAAAATGCAAGTTACCTTCTAATGGAGCACTAGTTTGGTGAGTCGTCTATGATGTTAGGACCCTTGAGATGAAATAGTTATTCTGAGATACTCTAAGTGAGTTTTTGAAGAATTTGTAGGATAGCCTATTTATTTTAAGAGTAGGCCCTCCCGATACACATAGACTTTGAGAAGAGTCAGGGGTAGTTCTCTTGAAGAGATGCTAAGACAATAACTCCCTTGATGACTCAAGGCATAGGTACTACTTATCCCTCTACATAGGTAGATACAGGACTCCCCAAATAAAATGTGTGGGTTTTTTCCCTTCAGGTAGTTTCTTATAGGGGTGTTACTCACCTGAAGTACTAGGGCGCAGGTTCTTATAGATGCTCGTGAAGGAAGAGTAGAAACTACCCTGTGGGGCCAGGGAGTAGGTTCCATGACAAAAGACACTTTTATTGAATATTTTTTTGATAATAATTCATAAAATTTCTTCAAATTATGTTAAATATTTTTATTTATAAAATATTTTGGATTAGATCATTCATTTGAAAATATGATGAAAATTCCAGTTTTACCCTTTACAAATTCACTGTAGTATTTCGAACATAAATAATTTTATTAGAATTATTTAGACTCTAAATTTTGTAACTATTATCCTGAAATAATGGGATAAAATGTTAATTTTGGGCATATGAGATAAATTGTGCATTTTATTACACTTAATGGTCCATGAAGTCAAAGATGGTCTGGACTCGCCAGATTGAGCATCAGTTCTATATTTGGGCGATAATGTTTTCATACATGATTGGATTAGGCCCAAATTTGGAGAGGATATTTAAGAGCTAATTTATCACAAATAATAATTCTGAAAAGTAATTGTTTTCTTTTGTTTTAGTGGTCGAACAGTCATTAAAACTCCGATTGATTTAATTAAATGAATTTCCCCATTCACACTTGAAACCTATTAATACCTGGCCTCCCCTCCACCTTATAAATTGTTTTTTTTACATTTGAGGTGGTTGGTATGTGAATTATGAAGTTTAGAGAAGATTATAAGTGGTTGAACTCTATTTATCCATGAATTTAATGAAGGTTATCTCTTGAAGCAAAGACCCCTTCATTGAAGCCTTCTTCTTCTTCTCCATGTTGTAATATTTGTCTTTGCATAATAAAATTCTTACTCACTCATATATTTATTATTTTTTATTAAATTTTATTATGTTTTTATTCTTCTTTGATCTTCTTATTTGATCAGGAAATCAAGAGTATAAGATTTATTGGGCCATACCCATTCTAAACCATTGCAAAATGCAATTCGCGTCAACGATGACTACACTACCATGGAAGAGTAGTTCTTGTATTAATTGATCTACCTATTACCTTCTTCATTAATTTATTTTGAATCAATGAACTTCTTAAATTCATATAATTTTATCCATGAATTTATTTTTTAAAATATAATAAACTAAGTAATCAATTGAAAAATTAACACAAAAAAAAGAGAGGTCAAGAATTTGTGGAAATGTTGAGAGCGCAAACTTAATCGGTAAAACAAGACCACACTGGATAAATTTTTAGACTTAAAATAAAATACGTAAGTTAAATTAATCCTAATTTACATAGTGTGTATGTTCCCAAATTCACCACTAACCATAATCTATCCATATAAGGCCAATCAAAGATGGTTGTTGTGATCGCATGTTCCAAAGCTAGCCTAGGGTTTAACTCTTTTCATCTTTGTGGTTAAGATAACATCCATAGGGTTTGAGGGTTATAAAATTTGGGGATTATATTAATTGTAGATTAATTGAAATGATATTTATCAATAATTAACTGAATATGTATAGTTATATTGATTATTCCATTTAAAATATATTACAAATAAAACATCTTCTTGTTGTATCTTTTCAATCGAACTTCATTTAAAAAATTAAATCAAAAAAAATAAAATATTCTTCCAGAAAAAATATTCTAGTTTTATAAATTTTGACCCCCCATAATTTCAAGAAGTATGTTTAAGTTATTTAATTTTATTTTCAAAATTCCTTCTATATGCTTTCTTAAATTACTTCCTCCTTTGAGAGACGAATTTGGTCAGCCACTCTACTGCACCAAAATAACCCGAAGTTGAACATCATTTGAAGGAGCCCATGAAAATGGATTTAAAATTTGTGCCATTACAAATGAGTTAATTAATTACTTCAACCAATTAGAGGTATTCCTTTTATTCATTTTACTCCCTTCATATCTTTTTCTTCCTTGTTTACCCCATCTGAATTTTTCTTCCTTTTTTCTTTTTTTCTTTTTCTTATTTCTTGACCACCAAATAAAAATTAAAATTTTTATTTCATTATGGTAAAATTTTCATATTTTCATATTTATTAGATTTATGGAATGAACTAATCCCAAAGATATCTTAGATCTTGACCTTGAGACTGAACGCAACCTTAGGGCCCAAATCATACATTGGCAATATACGTAAAGTTTCAACATTCAACCAATGGCTTAAAAAAATAAAAAATAACTTAATAGAACCATTCAGGAAGTTTCTACACTAGAAATTAATTATCAACCAAATTGTATTGCATACCCAAATCTTGAATCCGACATTGATCTAAAATCTAGGTTAATTCACCATCTTCTAAATTTCATAGCTTATCTAGTGAGGACCCAAACAAACACCTAACATAATTTAATGTGGTTTTTTCAACCCTTACACATATAAATATCTCTGAAGATCAAATAAAACGAAGATCATTCCTTTTTTCACTTGATGGATTTGCAAAGAATTAGAAGTATTATTTATAACCTAGAGTGGTAACATCTTGGAAAAATTTGAATCTCCATTTCTTTAAGATATTTTTTCAAAAATCAAGGCCCACTTCCATTCATAAGGAGATATTGGGGATCACGAAAGAACAAGGGGAGTCAATATATGAGTATCGGGAGCGATTCAAGAATTTGTGCACAAGCTTTCCATTTCACCAAATCAGCGAGAAAATCCTCATCCAGTACTTCTATGAAGGACTCGCCCATTTGGATAGGAGCATGGTGGATTTTGTAGTTGTGGTATCGTTGTTGGAAAAAACACCACTAGCTTCACGTACATTGATTGACAATATGGACTCGAAACTCCCAATAATTTGGCGATCGAGGTACACCACATGTCATGGGAGTAAATTAGGTAAGTATTTCTTCTCTTGAGATTAACTTAATTGATATCAAGTTATAAGATTTGAACACTATGGTTAGGAAGATTAATTTGGCTCAAAAGACATCCCATCCCGCTCCTGTGTGACCCTATGGAATTTGCACTGAAACAGACCACCTGACAGATTGTTTCCCCCAACTACAAGATACATAAGAGTGTTTGGTGGTATTCCCTATGACACCATATCAACAACAACAACAACCACATACCCAAAATAAGTATGATTTCTTTGCTCCAACATACAACCAAGGGTGGAAGGATCAATCATACATGAGGTATGGATCTCAACAACAACAAGTCCCCCCTTTTCAACAAATCTCCCAGCAGCCTCCACCTTACTATTAAGGTTTCCAACAACCCCATAGGATATTTAATGCACAAGAAAAAACAATCCAACAATAAGGGAATATCACAACCAAGTTAGATTATAACTCTAATAAACTTTTGAAACAAATTGTTCTTATTCAGTTGAAAGAGATAAAGAGTCAAGGTTTGAAGTTAAGGGAGTTAAAGACTCAAATGAGCCAGATTTCCACCACCCACCTTGAATTGGTATGTATAAACTCTATAAAACCTCCTTATAAACCTACTACATATGGGTAATGTCAGTTCCATCACATTGATAAGTGGGAAAAATATAACTAATATATTTGAACATATTGTTAAACTAAGATTGACCTTAGCTTCAGAGAATCCCCATTCCATACCAACTAAATAGAAACAAAATGAGATGGAAAAAATTAATAAAAATATTGATGGTGTTCCACCTAAACCCCTTAAATTTCTAAATATAGTTGTTCAAACCAAAAAAATAGTTGAAGAGGCGATTCAAAAAGTGGTTTTGGACACATTCAAGAATGTGGAGATCAACATCCCTATACATGAAGTCATCAGTAAAATACCAAGGTATGATAAATTCTTAAAAGAACTTTGTACCAATCAAAGAGGGATTAAGGGAAATGAGAGGATCAATCTTGTAAGGAATGTGTCAGTACTCATTACACAAACTATAGTAATGCCAACAATGTTAATGGATCTGGGGACATTCACCATCGCATGCACCATAGGGGAGTTTTACTTTTATGATCCCCTTTGTGATTTGGGAGCTTCCATAAATTTAATGACTCACTATGTATTATTTTTTTATAGGTTGGTGAGTTGAAGACGATGAGATTAGTGGTGTAGTTACAAAATAGATCTACAACATATCCAACAGGAATCCTTGAGGATGCACTTGTTTTGGGTAAGATACATGATCTTTCAAGCATATCTCTATATGGAGTATGGAGATGAAGTTGTGATATTTAATGTTATCAACTCCATGAAGTACCCCTCATTGGACCATTATTCTTTTTTTATCTCCCATTTTGAACCATAAAATAAAAACCCCCATATAATTTGATTATTCTATAGTATGGAAGATTTTGATTATTGGTTCTAGTTTGATGTCTAAGAGAACTTCCACACCTGTTTCAAATGAAAAAATCTATCTTAGTTTTGATTTTGAAATGGATTAATTTTATGATTCTAATAATCCTAACTCTAATTATGAAATCGAGGTTTAATATTTTGATGGATTTGATGCTTTATTCTCTGATTTGGATGATGTATATTCTGATACTGATGTTCATCACGCACATATTCCAGTTCCTTCAATTTATCAATCCATATGTCAACCCCAATATTGGAACTCAAGTCATTACCACCCAATATAAAACAATCATACTTGTTAAGTGGTGATAAATTACCTATTATAATTTCTAAAAATATCCGCTTTGAACATGAAGAAAAACTTTTGAATCTTTTGAGGGAGAACAATAGGGAAATTAGGTGGACCTTGGCTGAAATATGAGGTATTATTCCCTCTATTTGCATGCATATTATTCTTTTAGAGGATGGGGATAAACCAATTAGGTAGCCATAAAAGAGACTCAATCCAACCCTTCTAGAAATTTTTAAAAAAGAGGATGAAAATTTCTCGAGGTAGGTATAATTTATCCCATTTCAGATTCCTAGTGGGTGAGTCCTATTCAGGTTGTGCCTAAAAAAAGTGGTGTTCCTATTGTTAAAAATGATAAAGAGAAGTTAGTTCTAATGCGGATACAAAATAGTAGGCGTGTGTGTATTGATTTTAGGAAACTAAATTAGTCCACTCACAAGGACCTTTTCCCCATCCCTGCTATTGATCATATTATTGAGAGGCTATCTTGGAAAACACGTTGTTATTTCACATATGGATAATCTAGATGTTTTCAGGTTTATATATCTCTAGAGGGTTAGGAGAAGACAAAATTAACTTCTCAATTTGGTACATTTTCCTACCGAAGGATGCCATTTGTACTTTGTAATGCCCCATATACCTTCTAGAGATGCATGGGGAGTATTTTTTTCTAATTTTATTAATACCAATATGGAGGTATTAATGGATGATTTTATAGTGTATGGGTCTTAATTTGGTGATTTTATCTCTATTTTGGGAATGTTTTTGTATCATTGTATTGAGAACAATCTTGTCTTGACCTTTGAAAAATGTCATTTCATGGTAGAGCATGGGATTGTCATAGGGAATATAGTGTCAAAACATGGGATAGAGTTGAATAGATCTAAGCTAGATGTTATTTCATCCCTACCCTATCCATAATATGTGCATGATGTTAGATCTTTCCTCTGGCATGCATGATTTTATCAGCAGTTCATCAAATATTTTAGTAATATTTCTCTTCCTATGTCATGATTACTTCAAAAGGATTTTCTTTTTGTGTTTGATGATTCTTGTAGGAATTCCTTTGATGATCTAAAATAGCATCTGATCACAGCACCTATCATACATCCTCCATAGTGGGGTCTTCCTTTTAAGATTATGTGTGATGTGTCCAACTTCGTGGTTGGAGTTGTATTATAACAAAGGTTAGAGGGACGTTCACATGTGATTGCATATTCATCGAGGAAACTGTATTCATCCTAATAGAACTACACAACCATGGAAAAGGAGTTTCTTTCCATTATATTTTCCTTAGATAAACTTTGTTCATATTTATTGGGCTCTAAATTATTTGTTTTTTCTAACCATGCAGCTCGGACATACCTATTAAAGAAGCCATATGAAAATCCCAGACTTACACGATGGATTATCCTTCTTAGGGAATTTTATATTGAGATAAATGACAAGATGGGGTCATCAAATCGGGTTGTGGACCACATGAGTAGGCTTACTCACACACTAGAGTATGACAAATTAGACTAGGTACCACTTCGAGACACTTTCCCCAATGAGCATATTTATGCCATCTCAGGTATGAATCTTTGGTATGCACTTTCAGTTAACTAACTTTTGCCTCTAAAATCCATAAAAATTTAAAGGAACATCAAGTCCAAAAGTTAAAGAATGAGCCAAGATTTTATGTCTGGGATGATATATATCTATAGAGCATGTGTAGTGACCATGTTCTTAGGTGGTGTGTTCCTGATCATGAGTTTGATTCTATTTTACATTTTTTTCATACACTTTATTGTGGTGGACACTTTAGACCCCAACAGATAGATAATAATGTATTAGACTCTAGATTATATTGGATTATATTATTCCATGATACCCATGTGTTCTGTAATTCATTATCTTGTTTCCAACACCCTGGGAACATTTCTAGAAGACATGAGATTCCCCAACAACCCATACCATTCTGTGATATTTTTTATATTTAGGGAATCAATTTTATGGGCCCGTTTCCTAAATCATTTGTTTCTTGTATATTTTGGTTTTTTTTATTATTTGAGTAAATGGGTGGAGGATAAAGCCACCAGGATTATTGATTCCTCGGTATAGTGGAATTTGTCAAGAAACAGATTTTTTCTAGGTTTCGAGTACCAAAGGCCATTATCAGAGACCAAGGGACACACTTTTTCAATTGGAATTTGGATTATCTCCATTAGAAGTATGAGGTGACACACAAAACATCAAGACCATACCACACCCCACCAAATGGCCTGGATGAGGTTTGAAATTGATAGTTAAAACAGTTTTTGGAGAGAACTGTGTAGCTAAATGGGAAGGATTGGAGAAAGAGATTGGATGATGCATTATGGGATTATAGGACAACATACAAGACACACATCGGTATGTACCCATTTTTTATTGTTTTTGGGAAATCATTTCATCTCCCATAGGAATTTTATCCTCAGGTATATTGGGATATAAAGAAATGAAACATGGATTTGGCCCAAGCTGAAATCCAAAGGAAGCCGCAAATTCAAGAGCTTGATCAGATTCAATTGTCTTTATATCAGAACTCAAGGATCTACAAGGAATGATCAAAAGAATCTTATGAAATAATGATCCAATAAGGGGAGATTCATGTTGAAGAGAAATACCTACTCTATAGTTCAATATTAAAGTTTATTCCTGGTATGTTGTGTTCTAGATAGTAAGGTCCTTATATTGTATCTAATTTATTTCTTTATGGTGTAGTGGATATCACACAATACGACACAGGAAGAAGATTTATAGTTAATGGAAAACGTTTCAAGCAATATATTGAGGGAATTTCTACTGATGCAGTGGATTTCATCACAATGCATGACCCCATCATCACTTGAGAATATCAGGTTGTTTCTAACCCTTTCACCTTTATATTATTTATCCTCTTTAAAATTCTATATTTCATGTGCACATATCATCTCCTCAGTGAAAAATAAAGAGAATTCAATATTTTAAGTGTCTGGGAGGGAACATTTTAGTTTAGTAATTTCGATTATTTTTCTATTTTTTAAGACAAATTTTGTGTGTTTGTGAAATTTTTGAGCTGAAATGACTCTCATCACCGTTTTCAAATCCATATCAATAAGTGAACCAATTTATCCCACGAAATTGAGGTTAAATGAATATCAAAAATGACATTATTTCAAGGTCAAATCTTCATAAATTTCTTTAAAAGTACGCTATATTTTGAATGTAGTTGGGGTTTGGCTTAGTAGTAAGCACCCCTTAAATCTACATAAAAAATGGGGGTTCAAAACCCATTGGGCACAGGTACTGTAGCAGTACTGTAGCATACTGTAGCAGCGACAGGCACTGGAGCAGCGGTGGCACTGTAGCAGCAGTGACACTATTGTAGCGGCTGGCACTGTAGTGGCGGCAGGTCACTGTAGCGGCCGCAGAGTACTGTAGCAGTGGCAGGTATTGTGCAGAACTGTAGTAGGGCAGGTACTGTAGCAGTACTATTCACAAAATGGGCTTTAGGTGAAAAAAATGGGCCTACGGGCCATGTAATGGACTAAAATCCCCACTGGGCCTTCAGGGTATGTAATGGGTCTTCCTCTACCCAGTTAAAAGAGGTATTTTCTTTGCTTTAATAATAAATGAGGCTTCGGCCCCAACCTTTAAAAAAAATCTAAATTTTGAATCCGAAGACAAATGTCACTGCCATTATATTTTAAATCACTTTCCTATGGGGCATTTGAACCACTATTTTCATTTTTTTACATTTACCTCACTTCTTGAGATAACAAAACCATGCTTGATTTAACAATAATTTAATTTTTTTCTTGTCAAAACATGAGGGTTTTAGGTGCTTGTGTTTTAAATAATTATGGAATTTGTTCCGTATTAAAGACCCTATTTCATAAGAATCCTTTTTATAATGGCCTACCATCACCATTTAATCCTTTTAGCCCATATAATCCATGAACAATCTATTAGGTTAGCCACATTATAAGCCAATTTTACCTATATAACCAACTCTTTAAGTTAAATGGCCTAATCTATTTGAAATTACGTGTGGGTGAAGTTGTCCTGTGTTGTGAAACCACATTTTTTTGATACTTTGGGTGGGAAAATAAATTCTGGAGAGATGTTTTTTCTTCGAAAAAATCATTCTGTTGAATTCTCTGCCTTTTTGGAGATTTATGGTAAAAGAATCTATGACTTTTTGGAGCTTCCAATGAAGAAAGAAATATGTTCTTATCTTGAGTTTTCATGAAAAGATTATGTTTGAGAACATTGATTTTTTTTTGAAATGATGAATGGTGTAAAATTTCCATGATTTTTTATAATGATAGATCATAATTGATACTATGGGTAGTGAGAAGGAGACCATACTTGAGTTAATATTAGAATAATGCAATTTTTTTCAAAAATATTCAATCCCTTCTCATTTAGCCTCAGACTTTTTCACATCTAGATCATGAAAATTGAAATCCACTGAACAACCATTAGAAGTACTCTTGATAAAAATGTGTCATTGAACCAAATTGGGAAGAGATGTAGGAATTTATCAAGCCGATGGTGACCCGTTTATGAGTTTGGATGAGAAATAAATTGCTGAAAATTGACATTTTTGTGATAGGGGAAAATTCAAGTGAGGTAAATGTTTTGTGTGCATGGGAGTTGGAATGGAATGGAAATATATTTAATGATATAAATAGAGAAATCAAAATAATGGTTTACTATAGGGCACGATGTCTTTTTTTTTCTTTGTGTAGAATTGTTGGATCTCAAGGATATGTGCTTTAAAATTTGTTTTGATTTGATATGGATGTTTACTTGTAACAATTTTTTGGAATACACGATATGAGGTTTCTCCTGGGTGTGAAAAAGGGAAAGTGTGGGTGAGTTAATAAAACACAATTTTGTTAAATATATTATTTATAACAATTAAAAAAATCCTCTCATTGTGCTAAATATGTTTATATATAAAATATTTGGGATTAGATCATTCGTTTGAAATTTTGATGAAAATTATAGCTTTACCCTTTACAAATTCACTATAGTATTTTGAACATAACTGATAGTATTTGAATTATTTAGAATTAATTTTTTTAAAATATTTTCCTAAATTAATGGTATAAAACTTTGATTAAATAAATATAATCAAAATCATGAATTTTATTAGACTTATTGGGCCATGAAGTAAAATATGGGCTGGACTCACCAGAATAAACATCAGTTCTGTATTTGGGCGATAACTTTTTCATCCATACGTGGATTAGACCAAAATTTGAATAGAATCTCTAGGAAACATTTTATCACAAATCATCATTCTATAATGATAGCTGGTTCATGGGTTTTGGTGGTCAAATAGTCATTTAAATTTGGATTAATTTATTTTCCTGAATTTCCCCATTCACACTTGAAACCTCTTAAAACTTAGGCACCCCTACACTCTATAAATTGGTGTTTTTCTCATTTGGAGGGGTTGGGACGTGCATGATGAAGTTGAGGAAAGATCATCAGTGGTTAAAGTCCAATTATCCAAGAATTTAAAGAAGGTTAGATCTTGAAGAAAGGATTCGTTCATCGAAGCCTTCTTCTTCTCCATATTGTAATATTTGTGTTTGTGTAATAAAATTCTTAGTTACTCTTCAATTTATTATTTTTTATTCTATTTTATTATGTTTTCACTCTTATTTGATATTTTTATTTTGTCTAGAACTCATGATTAGAAGTGTGATTGGGCTATACCCATTGTAAATTGTTGTAAATGCAATTCACTTCTATGATGGCTACACCGCCCATTGAAGAGTAGTTTTCTTAGTAATTGATCTACCTCTTACCTTCTTCATTCATTAATTCTGTATCAATGAACTAATTTAATTAAATTAATAAGATCCATGAACTGAGGTTTTAAATTAGAAGAAACTGGGTATGCAATTTAACAATTAACACAAAACATTAGAGGTATAGAATTTGTGGAAATTGTAAGAGCGCAAACTAAATTGGTAAAACAAGACCACACAGGATAAATTTGTAGAGTTAAAATAAAATATTTAAGATGAATTCATCCTAATTTCTTTATTGGGTATATTCCCTAATTTACAAATGAATATAAGATATCCTTAAAATGAAAATCAATAAAGCGTGCTATAATTTTATGTTCTAAAGCCAGCCTAGGGATTAACTCTTTCCATCTTTGTGGTTAAGTTAACAGTCTTTGGGTTTGAGGGTTAGAAAATTAGGGGATTATATCTAATTTGATATTAATTTAAATTATAAATAATAATAAGTAAGTAAATAGGTAGAGTTAAATTGATTACGCTTTTTAAAATATTTTCTAAGAAACTTCTTCTTGTTGTGTCTTTTTAATCGAATTTATTTTAAAAATAAAAAAAATTGAAATATTCTTCTGGAAAACTTCTTCTTGTTTTATAAATAATAAAAAAACCTCCAAACCTTTCGAGTAGTATGTTTAAGTTATTTAATTTTATTTTCAAAATACCTTGAATATGCTATCTTAAATTACTTCTTCTTTTGAGTGACAACTTTGGTCAACCACTCTACTGCACATAAATAACCAGAAATCAAACATCGTTATAAAGCGCCCATGACATTTCTGTTCATTACCTAACATTTGAGTAATTACTTCCCTGTCATTTAGGATGAAGGTCCTCCTTACGCATTGTTCCGGTAAAGTCGGTACTCTCCTATTATGCCAGGGAGTAAGTCCTCTAGCCTGGGGTTAGTACTCCCCTAAAGTAATGGGGTGTGGGTCCCCCATTACAAATGAACTAACACTACTAGAAATAATGGCATTTGCGACGGGGCATTTGCTTCGGGATCCCGTCGCTAATAGGCTTTCGCGACGGGGGCCCGTCGTAAATAGCCCGTCGCGGAAAACGGCGTCTGAACAACAATTATTTGCGACGAGCCCGTCGCTAAAGGTATTATTTGCGACGACAATCCTTCCCATCGCAAATATTAGTCCGTATATTTGTCAAAACTTTTTAAAATTGTATTTGCGACGGGCCCGTCGCAAATACGTTTTTTTAAAAGAAAATTAAAACATATTAATAAATTATTTTGATGAATATAATAATAATACTATTTGCGACGGGCATAGTATCCCATCGCAAATACTATAAAAAAATAAGAAAAAAATTATTAATAAATTATTTTAATTAATATAATAATAATCCAATTATAATTCAAAAATAAAAAATATTAATAAATGATTTTAATTAATATAATAATAGAATTATAATTCAAAAATAAAAAATAATACAATATTAATAAATGATTTAAATTAATATAATAATAGAATTATAATTCACAAATAAAATTAATAAATTATTAATAAATTATTTTAATTAATATAATAATAATAGAATTATAATTCAAAAATAAAAAATAATATAATATTAATAAATGATTTTAATTAATATAATAATATTAGAATTATAACTCATAAATAAAAAAAATATTAATAAGTTATTTTAATTAATATAAAAATAAAAGAATTATTTTACATTCAAATATTAAAATAATTCTAATATTACAAAAAATATAATTAAATTATAATATTATAAAATTTTAATATATATATATATAATTTAATATTATAAAATATAAATAATATTATTTTTCATATTAATATTGTTATTTCAAAATATAATATTATTAATATTTTATAATGAGACAGAAACTACGAATAGAAAAAAAAGTCATATTTTGATTTAACAAAGTTTATAACATAAAAACAAACTCTAATCTGAAGGAGGGGGGAGGGGGAGGGGGGATCTGCAGATGCTGGTGGAGGAAACTTCATCCCTAAAGCATGAGTGAGTCGGCGCATGTACTCCATCTGCTCCTGATGCTGCTACTGTCACCGACTCATCTGCTCCTCGTACAGCTGCTACTAGCATCGACGCTCCTCCTCATGTTGTTGTTGCTGCTGATGCATCTTCTCCTGCTCCTATCAGAGACTCTCTATTAGTGTAGTATGAGGTCGCAACTGATCCTCATACTGTGTAGCAGAAGAAGATGCACGAGCTCCTCTTGAGTTGGACGCTAACATCGCATCACTGCCATAATAATCTCCGGGAGTCAGTCGAGAGTTGATACCAACTACCTAGCCCTTCTTGAATGAATACTGGGTGGCCTGCATCCATGCCGCCTCATCAAACTGACGGAGAATGGTCTGATCTGATGACTCGGCCTGACTCTCAGGCCGGGTCTGTGATGCTGCGGCCTCATATGACTCCTGTATTTGCAATTTAAAATTAAAATTATGAATATATTATATGCAGTTAATTTTTAAACTTGAAAACAAATAATACTGACCACGATGTGATGCTGACGATCACCTATGAGCTCCCCAGAAGCATGATCACTACACATCCTTCGATATACGTCGTACTGCGTAATATCGGGGTCCTCGACAGCCTATAAGAATAAAAAATAAACTGTTAATATTTATAGTTATATAAAACATTTATAAATAATGTACGACCAGATGCTGTCTATGATTACTGAAAGTACGACTCCCAGCTCGATGAGTCACCTCCTGTCTCCCCCGATTCTACCTCCCCACCGATGATCTCCTATGAAAGGCATCACTCAACCAGTGCGCACATAATCCATCCCATACATGGGATGAAATGTACTTTGGTCGGTGTGCTCTATATGACTCATCAAAATCTGACACTCCTACTTTCTTCGTGGCAGATTTTCTTAAATTGTGCAAAAACTGATGAAAGCGATCACGCATGGCCACCTCCCATGCCTCGTGGATGGCGTCACGCATGGTATCCTCGATCGGATACCATCAACCCTAAAAATAAATCAAAATGTCATGTTAGAAATGAAATAATTTTCAAAATAAAAATTATTTATTTACGTACGTACCAACCAATGGCTGAACATGGCCTGCTGCACATCAATGGGAATCTGCTCCCATGTGGTCCAAGGCTGAGATAAATAGTTGCGCAAAATAGAATTGCCCTGTCCGACTGCTATATGCGGAAAACTATAAAAATAATAAACATTTATTATATGAATAGATTAATGAAATCTTAGTCAAATCCACAGGTTATCACACAGGTTAGTACACCTCCGTGTGCGTGGATCAAACCCTAGACGTGGACATCGCTCGGGGACGGGGGTCAGGAATCATCAATCGTGCAAGACTGCGCCCCCTCCGCGTACTCCCTGGAGGGCCTGTAGGCTGAGGGTCATCTACCAGCAACTCATCCGCATCGAAAGGCAGGTCAGCATCCGCCAACGCATGAAATGTGTGGTCGTCCATCTGAAATAGAAAATGTTAATGTTGTTAGCAAATAATTGATAATTACTATTATATATACATATATATTAGTTATGATTGTATATAACTACCATGGAATTCAATCAGTGTTCATCTTCATCATCATCTTCATATATGTCATTGTCATCTTCATATTCCTCCCCAACATCATCTATACCCATTCGAGTTCCAGTTGCTTCATCTCTTACCATTTCAAATTCATATGTGACATCATTAACATCATCGTCATCACCGACTCTTAAATGTGGGGTTTCGTCATCGATACTCATGTCTCTTTGTAAAAAAGATTGATTTTAAGTACTCTCTTGAAAAACTTCAATTCTTTGCACATCAGTGAAAGCACATTCACTTTGACTAAACTGATTGTCTCGAATTTTGATTTTTATTATACTCCACCAATCAGTCAAGTCTCTTGATGTAGCATAGTACTTTGCGTAATAAACTTGATGTGCCTGTTGAGCCAATAAGAATGGTTCATTTACTGCAAGAACACTTTTACATTTAATATCGATGATTCGATGAGTCGGATGAACACACATGCCTCTCTCTGTATCCAACCACTGACATTTGAACATGGTTATGTAATGTTTTCCAAGATAACAGAGTTCAATGATTTCATCAAGTATGCCATAAAATTCAACTTCATTTTCTCGATGATGAGATCCTCTCAAGCTAACTCAACTGTTCATTTTTTCTTTGATTCCCCATATGCATGTGTGTGAAATCGAAATGCATTCACCACATATGCATTATAATTTGTAACAATTTTGGAAGGTGGGTTACTCAATATACACAGCCGTTTGTCAATTTTATTAGCATGTCGAGACACCTGAAAATTTCTAAAATAATTATCAATATAGTAAACTATACATTGAATGAGTTGCTAAAAGATAAAGAATTTATGTTACCAGTTTTTGAAACCACTGAGAGAAATTTTTCTGTCGGCGTTCTTCGAGAGCAGCTGCTGCAATTTGTGGAATTTGTTTCTTGATATGATTATTATACAACCTATAAAAAATAAAGTTATTTACTGTAACATAAATGATAGAATAAGTGATATAAACACTTACAGTACAACTGATGTCATCTCTTCACAGTTGAGTAGAATATACGTATGAGCTCTCTGATTTTCATCATCCGAAAGCCAGTGTTCATGAACTCCACCAAAACCAAGCTCTGGATGGTTGAAAACAGATAATTGATTGTCGATTTCATCAATATTCCTCTCATTCCATCCCATTCGGTTGTGTTTTGAAGGATACTCAGATTCAAAATAATGGGAGTAGAAAAAAGATATTTCCTCTTGCAAATAAGCTTCTGCAATAGATCCTTCAACAGATGCTTTGTTACGTACTTTTCTTTTCAATTTTTTCATGCATCTTTCAAATGGGTACATCCATAGAAACTGTACTGGACCTCCACATTTGGATTCATATGGAAAATTTAACATCAAATGTTCCATTGAGTCGAAGAAAGATGGCGAAAATATTTTTTCCAGTTTACAAATAATAGCAACAACTTCTTCTTCAAGTTTTCATAGAGCATCATAATCTGTTGTAGCCGCAAAAATTCCCCGAAAAAAATGAGACATGTCTGTTATGGAATCCCAAATCATAGAATTCAATAGACCTCTTAATCCAATGGGTAGAAGTCTTTCCATTATAACATGAAAATCATGACTTTTTAATCCAGTAGTATGATCATTCTTTACACATCTACCCAAATTGGAAGCACAGCCATCTGGAAGTCTCAAATCTGCAATCCACTGACAAAATAATAAACGGTTTTCTTTAGACAGTGTATAAGCTGCTTTTGGTTTCAGTAACCTTTCTGTTCTGACATTCTCAAACAGTTCCAGTTCTGGACGCCTGCAAATTTGGGAAAGATCTAAACGTGCATTTACATTGTCTTTGCTCTTTCCTGGCATATCCAAAACTGTATGAAACAAATTATTAAAGTAGTTCTTCTCAATATGCATGACATCCAACATGTGACGGACCAACAAATCAGACCAATATGGAAAATCCCAAAATATGCTACGTTTATTCCAATTGTGTTCTTTCCCAAAACCAGAAATTTTTTGTTGGTTTATTGTGGGACCAAAAGTGATGGGAGGTAATAAAAATACAACTGATTTTAACTCCGAACCTGATAACATTTTTGGAGGTCCATCCCTTTCAATTGTTCCTTTTCTGAAATGAGATTTGTTTCTGCGAAAAGGATGATCAGCTGGAAGAAATCTGTGATGACAGTCAAAATAACAAGGTTTCTTTCCATAAATGAGGATAAATGCTTTGTTCTCTCCCATACAGTAAGGACATGATTTATGACCATGTGTACTCCAGCCAGATAACATCCCATAAGCCGGGAAGTCACTAATTGTCCACATCAATGCTGCTCTCAGTATGAAATTCTGTTTCGTAGCAACATCATATGTACTGACACCAGTACTCCACAATAAACTTAATTCGTCAATCAATGGTTTCAAATAAACATCACTATTCTTCTTTGGATGTCCTGGAATTAGTAAAGTCAAAAAGATATATGGCTCCTTCATCAACATCCATGGAGGTAAATTGTACGGAGTTAAAAAAACAGGACAACATGAATATTGACTACCATAAGATCTGAACGGATAGAAACCATCAGTGGAAATGCCCAGTCGAACATTTCTAGCTTCTAAAGAAAATAATGGATGCACTCTATCAAAATGTTTCCATGAATCACCATCGGCTGGATGATTCAAGCTTTTATCGGTTGAAATATTCGCTTTATGCCATGACATCATTTTCGTTGTATTCTTAGACATGAATAAACATTGAAGTCTGGATGTAAGTAGAAAATATCTCAACTGTTTTACAGGAATCAAACCAGACTTCCCATGTTTCCCTTCTTTATATCTCAGTTGCCCACATGTGGGAAAACTATCCAACGACTCATTTTCCCCAGAATATAAAATGCAGTCATTTGAACATGCATGAATCTTCTGACAAGTAAGTCCCAAATTTCGAACCAGCCTCTTACTCTCATAGTAATTTTCAAGCAAAACATTTCCTTCGGGTAACAATGTTTTAAGCAAAGAAAATATCTGGTCAAAATAGGTGTTTGACATTCCGTTATCTGATTTGATAGCCATAAATTTTTCAAATGCTTCTAATTTTCTCATCTTGCAGCCAGAATATAATGCATCCTCAGCAGACCTCAACAACTCATAAAATTCAGACGGTGCCAACTCAGGATTTGAAGCTATATCAGTGGGAGTTTCTGTATGTTGAACAGATGAACCTACAACATCATGTACTGAATCTTGAAACCGGGATGGATCTGTAATCAAATTGGTATCCCCTACTCTGGAACTACGTTCACCGTGTTGATTCCAAAAAACATAATCTGGTTGAAAACCAAAACGCAAGAGATGTCCCCCCACTTTGTCAAATGTGTCAAACGTTCTCAATGCACATTTTCTACAAGGGAATTTTATTATTTCCTTCTCAAACAAATTCTGGATTTGATGCCGCAAATGATAAAAAAGTCTCCACACCCTCTATATATAGTGGATTTAAACCAGAACCGTTTGGATTTCTACGTTTATTTATCCATATGCGGTAATCTAATAATGACTGTTGACGACCTCATTGTTTCATATTTTTCTATAAAATATAAAAACATTACTGGTTTTGAATAATTTGTTAGAAAAAACACTCAAGCAGGGATAATTATAGAGTTTACATCATACACGACTGACACAAACTTTTTTTTGAGATAGACCTAAAAATTTACCCTTTAAGAATTGAATATGTTGAAAATAAAGCAAAACCTGTTACAAATATTGATAATTTTAATATTATATAAATCTTTTATTATTTTAATAATACTAATATTATTTTTTCATAAATATTAATTATATAATAATAACATTATTACATTATTAGTATATTTTATTATTAATATTAAAATAATATAATTTTCTATATTATATACAATTCTCCTTTCATCTGTGTGTTTAACATTTTTTCTCCACATGTAATATTTGCATTCACTTTCACCTCTCCATTGGGGAGTAGGTTGATAATTTTGAAAAAGAATGCAAATATTACATGTGGAGACATAAAACACACAGATGAAAGGATAATTGGATATAATATATAAAATTATATTATTTTAATATTAATAATAAAATATACTAATAATGTAATAATGTTATTATTCCTAATTATTGGTAATTATTCCTAATTATTGGAAATTATTCCTAATTATTGGTAATTATTCCTAATTATTGGTAATTATTGGTAATTATTACTAATTATTGGTAATTATTGTTAATTATTGGTAATTATTACTTATTATTGGTAATTATTACAAAATATTACTAATTATTACGAATTATTACTAATTATTGGTAATTATTACGAATTATTACTAATTATTACTAATTATTACTAATTATTGGTAATTATTGGCAATTATTGGTAATTATTTGTAATTATTAGTAATTCTTGGTAATTATTAGTAATTATTACTAGTTATTGGTAATTATTATTAATTATTACTAGTTATTGGTAATTATTGTTAATTATTACTAATTTTTGGTAATTATTACTAATTATTACTAATTATTACAAAATTATTACTAATTATTACAAATTATTACTAATTATTACTAATTAGTACTAATTATTACTAATTATTATTAATTATTTGTAATTATTGGTAATTATTGGTAATTATTATTAATTATTGGTAATTATTCCTAATTATTATGAATTATTACTAATTATTACTAATTATTAATAATTATTGGTAATTACAGGTAATTATTAGTAATTATTACTAATATTTGGTAATTATTGGTAATTATTGGTAATTATTGGTAATTATTACCATTTATTAGTAATTATTGGTAATTATTAATAATTATTACTAATTAATGGTAATTATTGGTAATTATTTCTAATTAACGGTAATTATTGGTAATTATTTCTAATTATTACTAATTATTGGTAATTATTACTAATTATTGGTAATTATTACTAATTATTGGCAATTATTACTAATTATTAGTAATTATTATTAATTATTGGTAATTATTACAAATTATTACTAATTATTGGTAATTATTACTAATTATGGGTAATTATTACTAATTATTGGTAATTATTGCTAATTATTGATAATTATTTCTAATTATTACGAATTATTAGTAATTATTGGTAATTATTGGTAATTATTACTAGTTATTACTAATTATTGGTAATTATTACTAATTATTACTAATTATTGGTAATTATTATTAATTATTACTAATTATTGGTAATTATTGGTAATTATTTCTAATTATTAATAATTATTTGTAATTATTACTAAATATTACTAATTATTGGTAATTAGTGATAATCATTACGAATTATTACTAATTATTGGTAATTATTGGTAATTATTACCAATTATTCCTAATTATTGGTAATTGTTGGTAATTATTCCTAATTAATGGTAATTAATGGTAATTATTATTAATTATTGGTAATTATTACTAATTATTGATAATTATTACCAATTATTGGTAATTATTACTAATTATTAGTAATTATCGGTAATTATTGGTAATTATTACTAATTATTACTAATTATTGGTAATTATTACTAATTATTGGTAATTATTACTAATTATTGGTAATTATTACTAATTATTGATAATTATTACTAATTATTACTAATTATTGGTAATTATTAGTAATTATTGGTAATTATTGGTAATTATTCCTAATTATTACTAATTATTCCTAATTATTGGTAATTATTCCTAATTATTGGTATTTATTCCTAATTATTGGTATTTATTACTAATTATTGGTATTTATTACTAATTATTGGTAATTATTACTAATTATTGGAAATTATTACTAATTATTGGAAATTATTACTAATTATTAGTAATTATTCGTAATTATTGTTAATCATTACGAATTATTACTAATTATTTGTAATTATTTCTAATTATTGGTAATTATTCTTAATTATTGGTAATTATTCCTAATTATTGGTAATTATTCCTAATTATTGGTAATTATTCCTAATTATTGGTAATTATTCCTAATTATTGGTAATTATTCCTAATTATTGAGAATTATTCCTAATTATTGGTAATTATTCCTAAATAATTTTAATTTTTCATAATTACTGCTAATTAATTGTAATTACAGCTAACTATTTTAAATTAATTAGTGTTTAATTGTCTCTAATTACTATTAATTATTAATACTTCATAATTATTTCTAACTAGAAATCAAAAAAAATTCTAAAAATTTAAACTAAATAAATAAAATAAATAAAATAAATATTAAATTAAAATTCAGATAAAAACGTTAAACTTGATGTCAATGTCGAGCCGCTGTAATTGTAGAACACCACCAACTGAATCCTCGAAGTCGGAAATAAAATTTTACAACTGAAAGTCGTAAAAGATTCAGAGTAAAAAAATTGGAACGGTTGAGAGTTGAGAGTGGGGAAATTGTAATGGTTGGAAGTATTTATAGGCTGGATTAATTGCGACGGGCTTTTTTGTGACGAGTTTTCCTTTGCAAATAACAATATTTGCGACGGGGCCCGTCGCAAATAACCCTGACCGCATTTAATTATTGGCGGCATTAAAACGGTTATTTGCGACGGGGCCCGTCGCAAAAAGCCCCTGCAGCCGGGGTATTTGCGACGGGACTGTATGCCCGTCGCAAATAGTCTTTAACCGCCGCCGGTTATTTGCGACAGGGTTCTATCCCCGTCACAAATAACCCTGACCGCATTTAATTATGGGCGACATTAAAATGGTTATTTGCGACGGGTACCGTCGCAAATAATTCCTGTCGGCTGGGTATTTGCGATGGGACTGCAGTCCCGTCGCAAATAGTCTTTAACCACCGCCGGTTATTTGCGACGGGGTTCTATCCCCGTCGCAAATAAACTTAGGGCGGTTAGGCGCGCATTCCGCGCCAAACGATTTGCGACGGGAATAGTTGGATGTCGCAAATACTACTTTGCGAAAGGTATTTGCGACGGGAATAATTCCCGTCGCAAATACCCCGTCGCTATTAACCATTTTTCCCGTAGTGTAAAAAACTCATTACTCCCCTAGTGTTAGGGTGTGGGTCCACTAGCCATTGAGTAATACTCACCTACATGGTAGGGTTCAGGTCCTCGATATATGAATTATTTCTCCCCTATTGTAATAGGGTGTGGGTCCTTTAGGAGTAGTACTCCCCTTTTGGAACCAGGGAGTGGGTCCTCACTTTCAGAGTAGTACACCCATGTATCCAAATACCGAAGGGGAGAAGGTCCTTCATAAGAGTTGGTTCTCCCATGACTGTTGGAAACAACCTCGAGGAGCGGGCCCAGCCACTTAAAGGGGTCGATACCTAAGTAAGAGAAAGTGCTCCCACAACGAGACTGAGGCATGGGACACTCCTTATAGGAGTGACTGGGTTATCTTAGAATAGTCTAGAGAAATGCTCCATCAACTTTTTATAGTGGCAAGGGGCAGACATCTTCACTCGGGTTTCCTTAGTCTTGCATTGGGTGCAAGAAGGTGATGAATGGACCTCTAGTGTTGGGCACTAGAGCTGAACCAAGTAGAAAGTTTCCAATGGAGATCGTTCTCTCAAGAGTTAAATCAGGAATAGTATAGTTGTACCTGATGGAGTTTATCCCTCAGACGGTGCCATCACAGATGGCTAAGATCATGGAGCACATTCTTCTGGTTTGTGTGTTACTACTTGAGCCTTCGATGAGAATCTTGATGTTGCATATGAGTTTGGGACATCATGTTTCTTAGTGGTTGAAATGAGTATATATGGATGATCATGGTATATGTATGGGCATATACCTAAGTAGAGGTGACTATGAATTTCTTCATGGTTTTTCTCTTATGATTTATCTTTGTGGTTTTGGGGTCCCCTAAAGAGTATTTTTTTGCTCAACCCTTCATGGTCTTCGATTACACGTGTTGTGTCTAGTGTAGACGACATGCTCTTCGACATAGACCTTAGCTTCTCAGGACTAGGTGGTGCCTAGTGAGATACTATAGGCAGGATGTACTTCCACATCTTCTGAATCCAATCTGTTCTGGCCCTTCTGGTGGGTTCTTCTGCATACCCCTTACAGAGATATTTTTTAATTTACTGTTTTTAGTTTGTCTTTTATTGTGTTTTTATTCTGTCATATTTGACTTACATCTTATACCGTTACTCAGTGGTTGTTTAGTGGCATGTTTGTTTTCCTTTCCAGTTTTCTAGGACGTGGTTGTGTCTGTGTGTGCGTACAGGTACTCAGGAAAATGTCACTACCACAAAAACAGTTTTTCGCAGCGCCCCCCTTTATCAGCGCTAATGAAAAAGCGCTGATAAAGGGGGGTCCCTTTATCAGCGCTCAAAAAAACGCTGATAAAGGGTGCCTTTATCAGCGCTAAAAAAAGCGTTGATAAAGACACCCCTTTATCAGTACGTTTTTTAGCGCTGATAAAGGGACCCCCCCTTTATCAGCGTTTTTGTTAGCACTGATAAAGGGCCCCCCTTTATCAGCGCTTGCTTAGTAGCGCTGATAAAGGGTCGGCTTCAAAAAAAATATATATTAATATATAAATATAGTTATATTGTTATATAAATATAATATATAATTTTTAAATATATTTTAGATAAGTATAAATGTATATTTACACTTATTATATTTAATATTTAAGATATTTAGTGAAAATGACTTCTTAAAAAATTTAAAAAATATTTTTAATTAATATTTTGATAATCATTATGGAGTAATATTCATTTAATAACAATTTGAGGACTAAAAAAATTAAAAAAATTAAAAAAAGATCCAAAATATGTTGAAAACGCAACTCAAACTTCAAACGGCCATAACTTTTGATCTGGGTGTCCGTTTGAGCTCTACCACATATCAAATCGAAGCCTGCGACATTCTCTACGTCTCTTTGACTGGGGAGTAACCCAGTCAAGCGTTTTTTGAGGCCATAAGAGGCCCAGAAGGCCTCCAAAACTGAGTTTTTAGTCGGGGTACCCCGATTTTTTAACATTTTGTGGGTTTTCACCCTCGTTTAAGGGGGTATTATTGGATTTTTTTGGTGGGGTATGAATTTATTCCAAGGTATTACATTCATATTGATATTATTTCTTTGAAATTTCATCCTTTTTTATAATGAACTGCTATTTATAATCAAATATATAACTATATGTACATATTTTTATATATTCGCACCTAAAAATTAATTTTTTTAAATAAATAATTAAAAATATTTACATATAAAATATATTAGCTTTATCTAAATAATAACTAATATCCATTTTATTTAAAATACTAATATATGAATATTTATATACCTCTATATTAATCTAACTATATATATATATATATTAATCTAACTATATATATATTAATCTAATAACTATATATATATTAATATAACTACATATATATATATTAGTATTACTATAAATATATATATTAATAACACTATATATATATATATTAATATAACTATATAAATATATATTCATATAACTATATATATGTTAATATAACTATATATATGTTAATATAACTATATATATGTTAATATAACTATATATATGTTAATATAACTATATATATGTTAATATAACTATATATATGTTAATATAAATATATATTACTATACGAATAAATATAACTATATATATATAGATATAGATATATATTAATACCACTATATATATATATATTATAATATAACTATATATATATATTAATATAAATATATATTAATATATGAATAAATATAACTAAATATATATATATATATAGAGATATCATGAATTGGAAAGCAAATCAAAATTGAGTAGTGGTAAGGGCTTAGGCGCGCAGGGGGGAGGTCTCGAGATCAAATCCTGGTGGAGGCAGGGGTGCGCGCGCATTGGTAATATTGGAGAAAGCGCTGTCAAAGGGTGGAGGGGGTGCGTGGGGTGCGTGGGGTGTTGTATAGGGGCCGAAAAGCGCTGTAAGGGGGGGGGGGTTCAAGCACTATAAACCCCCCCCCCCGATTGGCAATATTTTTTTAATTTTTTTTAAATTTTATCAGCGCTTTTTTAAAAGTGCTTATAAAAGGTTCCTTTATCAGCGCTAAAACGAGAGCGCTGATAAAGGAAGCGCTGATATAGGACCCCTTTATCAACGCTAAAAAAAGCGCTGGTAAAGGGAACTTTTATCAGCGCTTTTTTTAGCACTGATAAACGACCACTTTTATCAGTGCTTTTTTTAGCGCTGATAAAGGGGTCCTATATCGGCGCTTTTCTGAGCGCTGATAAAGGGGACCCCCCTTTATCTACGCTGGCTTTATCAGCGCTTTTCTAGCGCTGATAAAGGCCATTTTTAGCACTGATAAAGGCCGGGTTTGTAGTAGTGTGTCTCCCACTCATGGGATAATGCCTTCAGTGCTAATCCCTTGCCCCTGGCCTTTCTGGTAAATATTGGGGTCTTCACATCATGGGCCACGAGGGACGGGTCATGAAAAGGGAGGTGAGCATCACTCATCTAAAATAAGGTATCACAAGTAGACTGGCCCCTATCATGTGATTTTTCTTAGAGATCGCTTCATGGGTATAAAAGGTATACATTTCAATACTTAATAGTCATGTTAATTATCTTAATTTTTATACGAGGTGACCTATTCCCATCCCATATGATCTATAAATGGAATCCCTATTATCTCTCTAGGTTCACAGTATATAACCAATGTCAGGGGACTTCTTCCATGGTGGACCATAAATTAAATCACAAGTATCACTCCCATCATGGTGTGATAACAATAAATTCCTCTAAGTATTTCACTAGTATCTCACATAGGGGTACGATTCTTACTCATGGCATGGTATAACCATATCACAACCGAGATCATCTATGGGGTCTTTCATAGGGAACTGGAATCACTCATCTAGAGTTATAAGAAACACATGGTTATCCCATACAAGGTATATATATTCTCACCCCTGTTGTATTTATAATTGATTGACAAGTTCCATTTTTACGGAAAAAATTGCACATCCAATGCATCTTTAAATAGGGACCCTTTTATCTCCAAGGCATGGCCTAAGGTACGTCTTACTAAGATCATATACCTTCTCAACACAACTTTTAATTTATAGAACATTAATCTGGTAAGCTAATTAATTTAATGAATTTTGTTCAAATTATGGCATAAGAATTGGGAACATGGCTTTAGGCATAAGGAAATATCTTATGGACAATCAATTCACTTATGAAAAATAAATCCATTTAATTTATCATAATTTGACCTTAGCTCAAAAGGGTGGTTTAACAATTTAAGGTGAGGGACAATTACGAAATTTTAAAAGGTCAAACCAAAATGGGTGGATCCCATCAGTGCGAACAACCAAAGGTGTTTATTCTCCATTATCTAGGGCCCTAAAGGTCATAGGACTAAAATTTCATTAAAATTATTTCACAATTTGGAGCTGATTCTAGAGAATTATATAGAGTTGAACATTGAACATAATATAAAAGTGACGAAACTAGAGAGAAAATAACTAGATCAACTTTCTTAAGATCATAATTTTTTATTTATCTAGCTTTATACCTTTAACCAAAAAAGAACTAGATATAAAAGAATAATCGTCAAATTCCCTAAAAATGGTTAAAATGAACTCACACAAAAATAGCACAATAGATAGGAAGATAAACTAGGAAAACAATGTACAGGAGTGTATATGTTACCAAGAAGGATTCAACTCACCAAATAGAAAATTAAAGGGATGATTAATGGGGGATAAACCAAGACGACTTACTTGTAATGGGAGAATAGCTCACAAGGTAGCTACTGGAGAAGAATGAAGGAACAAGAAGTTATGAGGGATTTAAAAGATAATAGTGGAAATTTTTTTATTTCCCCATTAAAATTTTGGCCACATGTTTTGGCTGCATGGTTGACTAAACTGTGTGCAAACCATGTGGCATCAACTACCTAGGGAACCCCCCCCAGCCCCCCTCAAACTGGCTATCTGAATGGTTTGACTAAACAAGAAAAACCCATCTGAATTGAATCTATGACTTGATAAAGAAAAATGGAATGGGCGGTCACCCTAGTCTTCACAGTTACATATAAACCTTATAGCCTCCTCCTACCCACTGATTTTGCAAACGATTAAGTCACACAGTAAACCTTAACCATGTGTTAACTATATGGCTCACCCTGTCCTTCCAATTCATAGAGATATATGATCCAAACGAGCTGAATATTCTCATGGGCCACTCTTTATCCATTATAGCACCTTATTATAGTAAAATTATAGGTTTTGAATACAAACACAAGGATATTTACCTCTCTAAAAATAATATACATTAAAAACCCATTCGATGCACTATGGGCCTATAGAACTTCTTTTAAAAACAATTGGAATGTCCTCTTTCAGATTACTCTATGGAAAATCATTTCACTAGACTATTGAGTAAAAATAAAAATATTTTTGGGTTGTGAAAATATGTAACAAAAATATGTTTTCTACTAGAAAAGAAGAAAAAAATTATTATAAGAGCTAGAAGAAACTCGAAATAATGATTATGAAATTAATATGATATACAATTAGATAGTAAGAGTTTTTCATGATGAAAGGATACTTTGAAAATAGTTCAAATAAGAATATTAATTTTTTCTATGGTTTAAGAATAAAGATCTTAATAGTTAAATTTCATTCCAAGTTTTTAAGACCTTGCATTGTTACTCATGTTTTATCATTTGGTTCTATTTAGATTAAAGAACCAGAAAAAGAATCACCATTTAATGTTAACGGAAATCGATTCAAGCTGCTAAAATAGTATTTTCAAGAACAATAAGAGTATGATATCTATCTTCAAGCCACTGAGTTCTGTTGATCAAAAAGTTGATTCTTTCCATCCTACATGTTTTCTTTTTCTTCTGTCATTTTTTAATTATATGATATAATTCATCAATTATATCACAATAAAGATATTGAAAAAAATAATTTTGGGGAGGATAATAATAAATTTTCATAATTAATTATCTTTGTGATCTTTCTTTTTCATTCAAATTTAATTTTCTATTTTCACATTCAGTTTATTTTTCTATTTTCTTCATTTTTTGTGCTTTTATTTCATTTTTTATGAATTTTCAAAGACTCTAAATATCGAATTGAACACCCTTATAATAACTAAAATCTAATCCAATGAGTGAATAGATTTTCCCATGGAATTAAAATTAAATGAATTATGAAATAATTTTTTCCATTTTAAAATTATTGTGAATATCACGAAAATACCACTAAAATTTTTAATATCATGACTCAAACCACTATCCAATTTTAAATTAACCTACCAATGAAGTATCTGAAATATTTTTTCATCTTATTAACATTAAAATTTGTTCTTTAATAAACAAAAAAATTATTTCTTAATAATAATTTTCTTTACTTATTTGAAAACCTTAGAGTTTTAGGAACCTATGTTTAAAATTATTAAGGAACATTCCTAGACATTAAATCCCTATTTCTATGAAATAATTTTTTTGTAAATCGTACCTAATCATTTTATCCTAGGGAGACCCTTATAATATATGAATAAAAAATTAATTATCCATAATACATGCTTCTGATCCACATTTCCCTAAGTAAAATTACAAGATTTGGTTCAATTAAAGTGTCAGGGATATTCCTTGTAGTTATCCGCATAATTTCTAGTTGTTGTGGGAAGAAAATAAAATACCAAAGAAGTGGTTTTTTTATAATAAAAAATATATTCCTCTCAAACCTATACCTTTCTAGAACATTTCAAGAATGTTTTTGGAATAAAAATGATTAAAAAAATTTGACTTTATAGAGCAACAAAAAAAATAAATATCAATTTTTTGAAGATGAAACAAACTATTTTTGATTTGATAAACTCCCTATAATTTCAGAAAATATTATGAAGTTCAATGTTATATATCCTCTATTCACCATGATAATTTTTTATTAAATATGTATCCAAAAAAGATAAACAACATTGTTATAATGCAGTAGAAGAGGAGAGAAATTACGTATTTCTACTAATTTTTCAATGGCTCGAATCAAACATTTATATTTTTAAGATATTAGATCTGATTTTTTATTGTTAGAATGATGAGAAACCAAACATAAATGAAAACTAATTAACTAATTTTTTCTTCAAAACAAGACAAATACTTCTTATTCAACTTCAAAAGTTTTCACCTATAAAACCTACCAACCAAAATTCCAAAAACAACCTTGAACAATCCCTCAAGATTTAACACAATTCCTACAATAAATTTGGGTGTATATCATGGATTTTATCAAACTTATCGAGATTGTTTCACTTTTTTGGATGAGAACAAATTTATTAAAAATCCATACTTAGGAAGAGAGAAAAATTATTATGAGGTAATAGTTAAATGTTTATATGAGAATAAAATAAGTCTAAATGGATTTATAGAGATAAATAGATAATTTGAAATTAATTATTTTTAGGATGTGTGCAATAATTTTGTTTCTTGGGGCTTATTTTGTGGATATCCTAGGATTGAGTTTTGAAGTAACTTTGGTGTGATATTTGTTTCTTACTTTTCTAGGATTCCAAGCCTGGAGTGTGGGGGGATTTGATCAAACTAATATTTTTATTTCATTTTATGAATATCTTAATGAATATATCTGCATAAATTCTTCATTCTAATTTGATTTTCATCATTTGTGGGTTTTAAAGGTATTATGGGAATTTCATTTGAAATAATTGATTTCATAATTTTTAATAATTTTGAATCATTTCTTAAATAATTTAATCAATCTATGCCTTCTTTTTTTATTCTTAGTTATTTATAAAAAATATCTTTTAAATTGAATGGAACAAATTTGGATAAGACTTGAACATAAAATTTGATCGTAAAACTCTATACATCATATGTTTTTTCTATTTGATTGTAAAACTTGAATATATGTCTTATTATCCCCTCATAAATATTTGCACTACATCATCAAAATTGATGAATTTTAAAAAAATTAGAAACCCATAATTGCATGTATTTTTTCTCCCTAAACGTAAATCATTGAACTCAATTTTATGGATTCAAAAGCCTTATGATGATGAAATTTATATGATAAATAGTTTAAATCATTAAACTTGAAAATTTATGAAATATTAGGAAAAATGGGAAGCAAAATTTTCTTCCAGGTTTCCATGAATATCGTTATACATATATGGATTTAAGGAGGAGATAATGAGTCACTTATTAAGGGGGTATTTGAGGAAGAATAAATTAAAATAAATATATTACATATTTATTAATATTTAATGTTTTCAACCCATTTTCACATGGGGAATGATTTTTCGCTTCTACTTTTACCTGTAGAATTCATGGATGATTTTTTTCATGCATTAGATGCTTCCCAAGATGAAATTGTTGGATATAATCAAATTAAATTAAATTTCCCTCCATTTTCATAGAATATCGAAGCCATATAAAGAGAAATTATTATCGTTAAAGTGAGACACACAATGTAAATAGGTTTATGTAATATTAGGTTCTATTTTTAATGGTTTTTAGTTTCAAGGGAGGAATATTAGGGCTAATTTAGACAATATTAGCTAAACTACTAAAGGATGTGGTGACCTGATCTAAAGAAAAAAAATTCTTAGTATATAATTTTCATTTTATTTTATTTATATTTTCTATAAATGTGTTTCTAAATGGAGGAGTTATTATTCTTTATTTAATGAATTTTAATAAAATAGTCGATATTTGTTTACAATTTATGAAAGTAAATTATCAGTTCTATTTATTTAAACTCATTTAGAAACGTGTTTTCATTGGGCATAGTGATTTCGGTAAGGTTTAATTACATAGAGGTATTTAGGATTTTGAATCAATTTTTAATGTTAAAAACACAAATATGTAGTCACGGTATAGTGTCTCAAAATATTTAGGTGTTTACCTAGATTTCATTAAGTGAAAATTGATAAATAAAAATTAGATAACCATATAGAGAAGGAATAAGGGAAAGTCTAATACATCCACACCTTCCATGGATACTACCTTCAAATATGATATCCACTCTTATTTTAATTTATTTATTAATTCTATTATATTGTAGTTTAAATATTGTTCACTAAAAAATACCTAATCTTTTTATAATTTCTCTCCAAAAAATAAAATACCAAAGTGAATGTTTCTAACGTAAGTCAAATAGCCTCCCAGAGATACAACCTGAGGGGATTATTTGCTGAATTATTTAAGGGATAAAAATTATTTATAAGATAAACATGAAAAATCTATTCCATCATCCACCTAGGAAGGATGCCATCAATCATGGTCATTGTTATCATCGCTCGACCTTTGTTCTTAATGGGGTCATAGATGAATTTAGTGCCACTCTGATTGTCCAAACCAGGGGCCTCAAGAGAAGGGACATCCACTATCATGTTCCATGATCAGGTCCCCAATACCAAGGCCATTAATGTTATTCAAACCCTCTAACATGTCTTAATAGTTACTTGTGGATGGTTTCATGTCACCATCAGAAACCAGTCTATGATTATTTCAAAGAAGTCACTAATGGGTATTTTAATAATCCCCTTACCAACAATGGAACATAATAAATACTATATATTTCTTCCCAATATAATTACCACAAATATCTCTTTAGTTCCTCCCATGAGTACTCATTATAGATAATTTTCCCACGAAGATGGAAATTTTGACACCAGAATCCAGCCCTATTGCAATAATTTTTTTTAAAAGGTTGGGGCCAAAGCCTCAATTTATTATTTAAAGAAAATACCTCTTTAGACTGGGTAGAGGGAGACCCATTAAATAGCCCGAAGGCCCAAGGCCAATTGTCCTGAATACAAGGCTTGAAAGCCCATTTTTTGGCCTAAAGGACCCCTCAGTGAACAGTACTACTACAGTACCTGTGCTGCTACAGTACCTGCTACAGTACAGTTGCTACTACATTACCTACTACAGTCCCTCCGCCGCTGCAGTGCCACCACTGCTATAGTACTACTACAGTGCCCTGCTACAGTACCTTGGAAATTCTCCCCTGCCTGGATTTCATCCTCATAGTCGAACATAAGATGAAAACATTACTACCACCTTGAGTCCCCAAAATGAAGGAAATCCTCATAAAAATATGAATAACTTACATAGATTCCCTCCTTATAGTGTAACAAAATCCGAAAATTATATATTTTATCCCCGCGATTTTAATTTTGGAGTCCCTCTCCACGGAAAAATGACCAATCATCAAGTAGATCCTCTTCTTGTAAGTCAGTCAATAATTAGAATCCAAAAAGGCACTTTTTGAAATGTATAAGTAACAAAAAACCAAAATGGATGGTATTACACATATTGTAAATAATAAATTTAGAAACCATGAATTTCCTCCATGTGGTGAATAAAAATTACATAGAAACCAAGGAGGTCCTCCTCGGGTGATCAGATTGACTATGGATGTCATTCCCATGCTAGTCATTTAGAAGGTTATTCTTTAAATAACACATCACCTTAAACTAACATACTTCCCAATCATTTATAGTTCAAAATTTTCCATCATATCAATAGGAACTTAAAAATATTATGTTAACTTCATTAGATACTCCACCACTAATGTATGATGTTCTATCATGACGAATGGGTAAGTCAAGGAACATATCAACATCGATGCCTCCCCAATTTCATGTGAACTTTGATGTAGCTATATAAATTCAAAATAATCATATTACTCTAGATTTATTAGTTGTAAATTTTTTTTAACATCATATAAGGTTGATGAACTACTCTTAAAATGTGGGGAAGATTCTAAAAGCATGTGGATAGAATTGATAGGAGATAAAATACCAATTATGTTCTAGAAAGATTCTATATCTTGATATGATATTCTTGAGACCATTAAATAGTAATCAATTCCTTACCAATATCACAACCTTGGGGTATTTTTCATTACCTTAAATCTAGGAACCTATACTATGAGTGATACACTATTCACTTCAAGTCTCTAGTTGATAAGTGTATCCATGTTGAACTAGCCTTCCTTTTAGTGGCTCAGAATCCTAAATTGGGAAAGCAATGTGAGTTTATCCAACAATATAATCTCAATGGTTAAATTTTTATCCTCCAAATTATTTATTATTCCTCATATTATATAAGCATCATAGGTAGGGGTGATTATGGAGCTTGGTACGTCACTCCACTAACCTATCAATGAGGTTCCACAAGTACAAAAACTTGTAATATCATTACCACATGATAGGTCTCGAGTCCGGGATATTAATATTCTACTTTGTACATCAAGTAATATAATTCCATCCCAAAAGATCACAAAATAATAATTTCTATGAAGGACCCATTTACAAACTCCTACACCAAGATTTCATAAATGTGAAGTTTGTAGAAAATTTGAGAAAAGTGAAATCCCTATATGTTGGAACACATTCTATTACAGATACCTCTCATATAGTGTTCCCATAAAACACACTACACCCATATAATAGTATGGTGTGATCCATAAATTTGAAAATATATGTAACAAAACCGGAGAAATCCCAACCTATATGGATAATGGAATTTTATCCCCCATTTTCACCCATAAAACCATCAAACATTACATAGAGGATAACCATGATCATGGAATAGAAAGTTCAAAATCATCCCACTTTTTTGGGAAGTTTTTACTTAAAAATACTTCTAGAGGAATTGTTTTTTCTTGGTTGGTAACATATCCACTTGAAGAACCCATATATTTTTTCTTACTAAAATATCATGACATATACCCTCTATTAGTGTCATGTTCAATGTAAAATATAGTATGTTTTCTTAGGATCACTATCCATGACTAATTTTATAGTTTATCTCAACTTGAATGATAGCGGTGGTAATTTAAGGTTTGAAAGGGACATAAGTATAAAAAAATATTCTAATAGAGAAAAATTAAAGTAATATCATTTATATACCCCTTGAACGATACTCAGAAAATAGACTTATTACTATTCTAAGATAGATGAGTATTTGATTTTTGATTAATGATTCTTGTTATTGAATTTTGTTAATAAAAAACCCATAGATAATGCAGAGAAAAATATCAATATAGAGGAACACAATGAAGATCCATATATTCAGAACATCATTTATAATGAAGTGTGTGAAGAAGGTGACCTTACTCAGTATAAAATAAAGTCCTATGATATGGGAGCTCCACAGAATATCCCATTATAGCATAACTAGGTAAATTATTTGAAGGAAAAGGGAAAATGTGTCATTGTATCCCCAACCCACTTATAGCCCAAATAATTTTTCGTTCATTTTTTTTGTGGAAAATATTTCTTAGTAAGAAACTGTGTTGAAATTTTTTAGAAAATATAACACTAGTTATTCATTGTAAATATACCCACTCAGTGAAAATATTAGACTAAATCATCTATTCCTTCCCCCATTAATCCTCATAAAATGTGGAGGTTCTTAAAAAAATAAGGGTAGATTCATTCTATATAACTGACTTTAGCTTAAGGAAACCAATTTACCTGAACATGATATCCCATGATAACCAGAAATTCATTATCTTAGGAAAGTAACCTCTTCCAGTGTAACTGAACTATATTAGGATAAATAAATTCATTTATTAGACACACGAATATAAAGGTTGACTATATAAATCTCCAGCAATTGATCCCACTCAGATATGAGCTCAACAATTTATACCACAAGTCCTTCTTGAACTAATTAAATCTCTTATTGTTTGAATGGAAAATATGGTGGGGAATGAGAATCAGTAATACTAAAGAGGAATCCATATCCTCATTGGTTGGATTTTAATCATACTCTACACAACTTTTGGAATCCCACCTTCCAAATATTAAATGGAATATGAGATCTAGAATATTGTTTTACACATTCCATATCCCAATATACCCCTATGTTAGGAATGAAAAATTATAGGGATGCAATGAACCTTATATTTTTTATCCAAACTAGGTCCTACTTTGATTAGTACAATATCAGAACACCTATCAATATGTAAACAAGGAATAAAATTTATGGAATTTCAATAATATAATTAATTAATTCCATCCCTTCCACAAATAGAATGTACTTGAATTTTTTTACTGATTAAAAAACCTAGTTTTAATTCCGTATATAAAGAGGCTTAATGAGATCAATTTGAAATATTATCACAATTATTTCACCTACCATCTTTCTACAAAATATTATATATAGTGGGAATGTATGGATGGGATATGCCCCCACACATGTGGATCATGCGGTGGCTTCTCCACTGGATGAAGAACAAGAGTGATAGAAAGTACCACATTGAAATTTCTATAATTTTAATGAAAAAATGACGGTAAAATTAGTCAGTCTCACATACACCATCACTAAGTCAAAATAGAATCATCAAGTCATGACCCCAATTCTCTTGTAACACATAATGCATTGTTTTTATCCTTGTGGCCTTTCAAAATTCTATGCATTCAATGATTATGTATAAAATTATAGGATAAGATACTCTACATGAACCTATGATGGTTCAGATTCTACTATAATTTCATTCCATGTAATTGGAATAATGATAACTACCCCACCCTAAGGAATATTCACTTAAAAATGATCCCTAATATGTTACTTTCAATGTTTTCCATCAGAAATATCCCTAATCTTATAAAGGAAGCATATTGAAAATAGAATTATATTACAAGAAAACATGGAGGAGGCCATAGAGGCCATGTAAGGAAAGGAAATTGCGGACTTCAGTGATAAGGAATCATTCCAACAGAGATCATGCATATGGTCAAGACTCATAGATAAGGATTCCAATGACATAAATTGGAGAATGAACTAATTATTGGTTCTTTTAAAGCTTATTATAATCTGATTATGTGGTTAAACCTATTTGAAACCAAGAAGTTAATTGGTCATCCTTGAAACATGGGAAGGACATCTCATCTTAAATAATAAACAATAATAAATACCCTTAATTCTAATCAAGGTAGGGGTCATTGTAATAAGAAACTCAATCCCCTAAACCCTGATCTTAGAAATCATCATGTTGATGGATGTGTGGCACATCGTCTTAGAAGTATGATTTGTTGAAATATCTATCTATGATCCCTACCTAGATTTCAATCACATAAAACGCTCAAATCTATAATAATCTCACATAGGTCCTTATTTAACCTATTTCAATACCTCAAAAATTTTAAACCAAATAATATTCAACTAAAATATATATTTCAAAAACACTGGATGATAGATGTTTATATTATTTATGATGAAATATATAGAGGCTTCCATGGAGGGACACAAAAGACCATTATATTTATCAAAGAGGATTGAAAATGTTGATTTTCATCAATCCATATTTGAAAGTGATTCTAGAATCAAGATCATACTTATCTGAAATATCTTCTATCTGGGTTAAAATTTGGATAATTTTCCTTCTTCTAACATAATGATTAAGGGGTGTGATAAAAACGATTAGAATTCTTTATAGGGAATCAAGATGGAAGGCCAATTCAAGGACCTCATGTATGAATAGGAATTTATACAAGTCCTGTACGACATGGATTTAAAATCTTTGTTGAGAATAATATGGCTTCATAATCTTGTGGAAATACCCCCATCATATCACTAATACTGTTTTTATTTGGTTAACATATAGGTTAGGGTACTCTGTGGTGACAACTCTCCTTTTGAATCTAGTGAGCCCTAATACATTGATGCACGGTGTTACAAAATGGAGAGTAAATATCCATTTGTAAATAATTTTATTCAATCACTACCCATAATTTCCTAGAGTATTCACCAATCAATCCATACAGTGGGAAGGTTAAACATATTTTTTTACACATAAATCATATTGAAGCAGTAACTCCAAACCTATGGAAGCATCCTATCATAATATACATAAGAATGGATCCTTTTATTACATTCATGTCATATAAAAGTTAGGAAGATGTATATATCAAACAACTACCATCAGCATAATCTGAAATTCCCATGAAATTCATGTGAATTTATATATATTTCATGCTTCATTGCTTGAATGAAGGTTTGACTGATATTCATTCTATATATAGAAGATTATTTGATTAGATGTATATAAATACTCAAGGAATATCATGGGGTTTAGGAACCATAACTGCCATTAATATAGTGTTTACCACACCAAATAAATTATTACACACCTCATATGCATGAAATATCAATGGAAATGGTTATAGTCATACGTAATCCTCTATAATATAATGGGTGACTCCATATTCTTATCCCCCAAAAAAGAAGTGATCATGGAAACTCTTTTGATATTCAATAAAGGTTTCTAAACCACCATTGATAAACCCCGATTGTTGAATTTGGTCACTAAAGAGGAAATTAACACAACACTAATAATAAATAAATGGGTTAGATCCCAAGATAGCAACTCATCACCCATGATTACCAAACAACCATCATAGTTATAAATAATCATCAAGGATAATGCATCAAACTCATTATTCCTAGGTGTATGTTGAATTTGATAAGCAGATATATCCATATTCATCTAGTATGTTCAATACCATAATTTTATATCCATAATTCTACATATCAAGAATAAAAATGGAAAATTAAGGGTCTCTATTGATTTCAATTTCAATATCCAAATAATTAATTTTAGGCCCCAACCATGGATTTAATGATTGATGAAGCATCCCATTTTTAAGACCTATTGTTCATGGATAGGTATTCCAGTCAAAAATATATCTGAATGGCCCCCAAAGACAAATTATCTACATCTTTTAGGGAACTATAATATGTATACCTATAAAAGGTTATTCTCTTTTTTTTGAATAATGGTGGGGATACTTATCAATGGGTCATGAACTACATAATCAATTCCTTTCTTGGGAAAATAGTGAAATTCTATGTATATGATCTGGTAGTCAAACCTCACTAACATCATGATCTTCTTTTTGAGTATGTAAAAGTTTTTAATAAGTTAAAACAATATATCTTGAAGACGAATGCAAAAAAATATGGCTTCATCGAGACATTTATAATGTTATTAGGTTTAGTGGTACTTCATCATTGAATTGAATTTGGACCTATATAAAATAGGTAAATTTATGATATTCCCTCTCCTTGAAACTTTTTTAATCTAAGAGTACATTATTGGTTTCTCACGAACATCATGTTTGTCCTAGGAAAACTTGTTGGAAATTTGTTTCCTTTCATAAAATTGATAATGAATCCATTCAATTATAAATGGGATAAGGATGAACTCAATAACATATTTTTTTTCCTTCATTGTTGATAATGTATGTCAATGAAAACCCAATATCCTATAAAAAATCACTATAATGTGATGTAGTAGTGATATTATTTTACAGAATCATTATTTCGGAAATAAGAATAGTCTCTACTAACCTGGCATAACAATGTTATAGGTTGAGTAATGATACATTGATATCAAGAAGAACATCTTGGAACTAGTCTTTATGGTGACGAATATTTGAAATTTTCTGAAGCATCATGAGGTACTCGTGATTTCACAAATGGATCCACTCAAATACATCCTTATCTTATTCATGTTGATTGGTAAATTAGTAAGGTGGGCCATTATGGTATAATAATTTTGATATATAATTTTTATCCATTAAAAAAACATGGTACAAAGAAATTTTAGATTTAATTTTCACACAACCTACATTGGAATAATTACCAATAGAAATAGAACAACTTAAAGAATAATTCTTCTTAGGGAAATAAAATTACCAAACATATAAAATTTATTTTTATGGGGATTGTTGAGTTTTAACTAGAAGAAGGATGGAAGACTCACAGATCAACTATGTTGGATTATGTATTGTGTTTGTTTCTGCAATAGATGTAGTTTATCATATTCTTTACTCCAATACAAAGGATATAAGAAAAATTAAATAGAATATAATGCTATTATAACAAGTTTAGAACTAGCTATGTATATACTAATGGCCCGATTAAACATTAAAATTAATTAATAATTTTTAATCAAGAGCCCAAATGTGTACTATACCATCAATAAAGATCTAATACTCATTGTTGATTATATAACTGAGTTGATTTAATAGCTTCCTTCAGATTTTTTATTGTATCATATTTCACATTCAAGGAATGATAATGTTAATGCATTATAAAATGAAACAACCACATTGGATAATCTAAATTAGGATGAAATGGTAACATGTATTGAAAATTTCTTGGTAGTCTCTAAATTTATCATTATTGATATAGTTCAAATTGATGAATTTGATTCCAGTATAGGCTAAAACATTCCCCAATATTTATGATCTATGTAAAAGATAGTTGGACATCTCCCATTATAGAGTATCTTCAAAATATGATCCTCCCATAGGAGTGAGCAGGGAAAGAACAAATCCATTGATATATAAGAAATTTCATCCTTTATAAAGGTATATTTTCTTAGAGAGAGATATTTAAATGATTTTTAATAGATTATATATCATATTTATTAAAGACGGATAAATCCAAACCATTATACATGAAATCCATGATGGTTACTGCAGTTCTCATTAGTGAGGGATGAAGATTTTCCACCAATTTAAGAGACTTATATACTTCTCTCCATCAATTATTCATGATTTCATAAATCTCACTAATATGTTTTATGCATGACAGAAATAATCCAACCCTATTTGTCAACCTATAGAGTTATTGTACATTACTAAATACTTATCTACCGTAACTACATGAGGGCTGATTTCATGGGTTTATACACTCCATCCATAGTAAGACTATTCATGTTTTTTCTAATACTTCTAACCTCTTCTAAAAATTGTCCAAATTTGTACCACTAATGGTTGTTAGGAAAATGGTTATGATCAACTTCATGAAATATAATATCATTACCAGAATCGAAGTCCCACATGAGATCCTCCAAGAAAATGGAACTAACTTTTGTTACTTTGATATGAATAAGATATATCATAAGTATAACATTCAGTTAAATCTTCCATCCCTACTTTGTATAATAGAACTTGTAAAATAAAAATAATTTAACAAGAATCAATATAATATTATCTATAAGATGGATAAAAAGATACAATAAGTCATGTCTTGAAATAATCCTTCATGATTTGTTTGATTATTACACCATAACTCATACATCCACACAATCGACCTCATGATATCTAGTATACATGACAAAATAAGTCTCCCCAATGATTGTTCTGTTTCATTCACTTTGTATTTCCATTTTTCATCAAGTATATAAAGATAAATAGTCTCAAATATATCTTAATGAATTGGAATGGCCAAAATGAAAATTTTTACACACACTGCACAACTATGAAGTTCATAAAATCTAGGATGAAAAGGTATCCAATACGAATGTGTATCTCTACTCATTCATCCAAGGATAATTGGAATTATCCATGAGAACACCCATGATACATAGAAATAATACCTTGAATCTATAGAATAAACGGTGAGTACCATACAACATACAGAAGGTCTACTCTAATAGATCTTATTCCTTGATCATAATAGATGTGGATCATATCACACTTACCGCTAATTAAAGGTTTATTAGGAAATAGTTTGTTTAACATAACATTGGGTTAAGAAAGTCATGGATTCCTGAATTTAAATTAAATAGATTATGGTCCTAGTTATATGACCCAAAAATATAATACACATTGATCCTCACTATATGACCATAAAAATTATGGAACCCTACACCTTATTTTATTATTTCAAACTATATATCATATCATATGTTTCACATTCAATAAAATGTATAGCACTAGGTCCATCCTGCATGACCCGTATACTTATTAGAGAGGTCTGATCTATGGAAGAGTCTCAATATATAGTTTCTCTCATCCATAAGTCATTTATAAGATTAAAGAACTCTCATGTGTCTATGAACTATGTTTTTTTAGATTCCTATTATTAAAGGATAATAAATAACATCTAGGAAGAATACCTTAATCCTAGGAACAAATCATAATCATACTAATCTTCTCTATCTTGGAAATGTGTGTGGGCCCTTCATATTAGATTTTTTTACATTTCTCGATACTAAGACTAAGAAATTTTATTTTCCCCTACTATATGATGAAGATATATGTAAATACCCTATTATAGGAACGATATATTTCTTCATTTCTATAAATCTAACATATATAGTGATTTTCCAGTCACTTATATTAGACCCATTAATAAATTATATTCTCACCCCATTTTCCACCCCATCCTTACACTTACGTTCATAGATTCATGTCGGATCCTCTTTCATTAATACTTTTTTAAGATGAGAATTTTTATACCATTTATAAGAACAACATGAGGATTGATTCATGCTATTTTAGGATATATAGTGATTCCAAAATCTATCTTTATTGCCCTAATAATAAATTTTATCTTCTTTAAACCTTCTCTTGGTGTATGGTCTCTTTATTTCATCATTAAGATGCCATATTTTCTACTTGTATCTATGTGAATCTCGACCACCATTATTAAAAAATACATAGTGATGTATAAACCCTTTTCTCCAAAACTAGTTAAAAATACCCAACCATTTATTCTCTCCTATAACATTCCATAATGACCCACATTGTAATTTTTAATGAACTAAAGTGTTTCAACTATCTCTAAAATGTGCTCTTACCATATTCTATGATTTCTAACTTGAGTATCTAAATCACCAAAAATATTTCATGGCTATCGTTAATGAGTAAATAAAATTATAAAAGGACTAATTTAATCATTTATGTCATATTAATTTCTTATCAATCCAATATATGATCAACCAAGGTGTATTTTCATCTGGTAGGGAATACCCTCTATCCCCATATACCAAAACAACATTTTTGTGGAACTTAATATTCAAATGTAAATAGTGTTCATACTATGTATGTTTATTTAGTAATATTTTTATAGTTCATCATTAAAATGTTTTATGCTGTAATTATATTCTATTTTTTATTATTACATCAATATATAATTCGTATAACTCCAAAATCAATCTCATTCATAGGTTAAAGGTGTTAAAATGTTTATATATCTTAGAAACACCATTAGGTTTGTCACGCTACCTTATTTTTTATAATAACTATTGATCTCAAATAAAAACACCTTTACAAAAGATGAAAATATTATTATAAATATCACTATTCACATCTAATATGACTTTTCCTTATCACTATATATATTTACTCATATTTTATGCAAATATATATAACCTTAAAATAAAACCCTGTTTTTTAAAATTTATATAACCTAAAACATTAGTCCCTCTTTGATCTATTCAAAAATCCCCTAGACATTATAAAGAAAAGATACATGGTTCTAACCTAGTTAAAAACCATTAAATTCAACCAAATAAAAAAACAAGTATCTACTAAAAAGACATATTTCTAATATAACCTCGGAATAATTTAAATATTTCTAAAAAATAAAGAGAATAAAAAAATCAAGAATCCAAAAAAGTAGGATAGATAAAAGGATATATTTGTTACAAGTAAGACTTCAATTCTCATGTATTGGTAAAAACATGTGGCTAAATAAAAAAGTCACAAAAGATTATGGGGACCACTATCAATCCCTAAAAAATATAGTTATGTTGACTCGATCCGTGTGAATATGAAAAAATTAAATCATATTATTGTTCCTAACCTATTGGTTCATATGATTTTTATAAGAATGAGAACATCCACAAAATTAAATTCCTCATTCATTGAATAAAAGTAAAATTACAGAAGTATAAAAATTATTTTTTTACAATAGTCCCTTTTCCTATAATATAGGTTCCTGTTAGGTCTATCATTGAGCTATGTTAACTTAGGAAAAGTAATAATTTTATTAGAAAGTCCCTCATCCTACTAATTTTCCTCACGATATACATGTGTGATGATATATTTCATAGATGAAAGATATTACATATACTAAATCCTTTAGGTAGTCATAGTCCGTGAATGATGAATAATTTCATTTCTAACAACCTGTACAACAGTGGAGAAATAACATTCAAGTCATAGGTTGAGGTAACGATATTTATTTTCAATTTATACTACATTAATTTTACAAATAATTTTAGCATTAAGGGATGTGGTGACTCTACACGGTCTATAGAAACATCCCAATACAACACCTCTTTCCTTTCTAAAAATCATACTATAGCTAGAAGGAACCAGACTTCCTCTCGAGGATTTATCTATATTTCACTTGACCCAGCATGGAAGCAGATGGATCCATATAACTTACAAGCTTCCATAAGCAGGAATATGTTTACCGGTAATGAAGCACACTTAATTATTGGGATATCATGAATTCAGCTATCATAATAACTATTTTGAGTATCATTTTCATGGTTCAGAGTAGCAATTATACATGCCATTGTTGAATAGACGATTAAAGAAATAATTCCATGAAATAGATTATCTCAATGGGTCCAAACAGAGTGTATGACTTCAACACTTTCCATGATTAAAATTTTCACCAGCTTCTGACAATGAGGAATCCAAATACATGTGAGAAGGTTCTATTAGATGCTGGTTGTATAGGGAATATATATCTTGAAAAAATATTCTACTTTTATCCATAGAACATTGGCCAGGACATAACTAAGGAATCGGTTTTCAATGTCCTCCCTATGGTGGTTTCATAGGAAACATCTTGAGAATATATTAATTCATATACCATATATAAAATAATTAGTAGCAATATTGCAGCACATCTCCCTCTATTCAAGTGAGAATCTAAAAGGAAGAAGGTATCCTTTTCTCAGAATCATGGCCCATATGGCTGTATTCTCTTGTACAACCTCACAGAAGAAGCTGTGGGAGGAGAGCCTCCCATTTTTAGCAGGTTCCCCAATAATATAATCATCATCATTAATGAATTTATAATTCAAATCAAATTCATTTATTTTAGTAGGAAGTAATTCCAAGGAAATCTTCATTTGGTATTTTATTGACATGTTTTTTTTAAAATATGGATAAGAATAATTAAGGGTTTTGATAAGAGGAATACCTATCCACTTATCTAAACAAAAATTTATGGAAGATTTTATGTGAGTCATCCAGTGAGAACTCACTGAAATGATAGAGAAATAATTCTTCAGGGAATTCCATTAGATAAATACATATAATTTAAATTCCTAATTTTGTTATAGTTTAAAAAATTGGATCTATTAAAATCAAAATCCTCTGAAATCTTATTTTTAAGCCTCCGCATGAATATATCCTACTACTATTGATCTAATTTACAGATATTTTTTATTCCAAGCCAACTAAATTCAATTGTTTTACAACATTGTTTCCATGAGATAGTCACAAGCCTTCTCTAAATAAAACTATCACTCCGTAAAATGATTTTTATATAAGTGATTATGCTTCTAATGTGTGAATATATCCATTTATAAACCATAAATTAGTTAAAATTTTTGACACTATAGAAACACTAACAAGCCTAAACCTCCCTACCATCGAGAGAATCTTTCCTTTCTAAAAATTTGACTGATTTTTGACCTGGGTCACTGTTTAAGAAAATGGTTGACATATGGTACTCCCTGAAACATAGATAAACTCAGATAAATGGACATGAGTACACCTTCTATGATTCATAACTCATCAACAATGTCCAATTATCTAACTATAGTGTTATTTTTTCCAAGTTATATGAACTACATATTCCAAGTAATATCTATATTTTCAAAAATATCATATTGAAGGAGATATTTTTTTATGTTGTTTATGATTATTTTGTCACTATGAGTTAATTGTATGATGTAATCAACATATAATATGTGAGTGGGGTCAATAAGGACTCTGGAATCCCTGATGGGATTGATTTTATTGGATTTTTGCATATTGAGAAGGAGTATGCTTAATTAATATTTATCATTGGAGAAAATAATATCTCAGGGAGGATCACCTTACCTTAAACATTTGGTACATCTGACATATCCCTTAGAAGATCCATTCATAAACCCTGAGATAAGTGATGAGGTCAAGAAGTATTTTGACCCATTTAAAAAATGTCATCAAATCCAAAACTTCTTCAAAAATTACAACTGATGCTCCAGTCTAATATATCAAATTAATTTTTAACATTAGTATTAGGTGTGATTTTACCCCCTCTAGTTGTTTTCTAGATAATGTTAATTCATTTAGGAGAAGAAAATAAGAAATCCTAAATAGTTTTACCATTTATGAAACCAAACTAGTTTAGATATGCAATCCTATTGGCTATGCTAGAAATAATTTTGATGACAATTTTTCAAATAATTTAGTATATAATGTTGAAAAGGACCACATTTTTGAAAATATGGATCTAATTCTCATTATTCACGTTGGTAATAACTATAAGAAACTGAGCATTAGCACCCCACCTCAACTTTCCGCCCCTAAAAATGATTTATAAGCCTATAAACATCACAATGAATAATATCCTAATATATTTAAATGAAAGTGTTTTTGAAACAATATATTCCAATAGAGATATCATAATTTATTCCAAAAATATCATCTTTAATTTCAAATTAAAGGTAAGGTTAAGAATGCTTGAATTTTCTTCATCATTGAAAATATGGGTAATTACACCTTCCATAAGATCAATAAAAGCATTTGTCCCATCATAGAGGCTCTTATAAAAAGAAAAAAGCATGACAATCATAATCCACTATTTTATCAAGAAACTCAACATTATAATTTAGAATACCCATGATCCTATTGAGTTTCCGAACCAATCAAATAGAATTGAAAAACTTGACATTATTGTCACCCACCTTGAGCCATTTGCAATTAAAGGCCTCTACCTGCATGAATTCTTTGAGGTTTAACAGTGAATTGAGATCATGTATTATTTTATTTTCCTAATCCAGACCAAAATGAAAATTGCAAATCATGTAACTCTCTTGAATACAATGAATCAAAGATTCAATCTAAAAAAATTCTAAATGGATAAAGTGTTCAGGTGTCCAAATTTTTAATCTTCTCTTAATAAATTTAAACATGAGAACACAACACAGGGCATTATCCTCATAGTTTAAGGATTTCCATTTATCTTGAACCATTTTATAATATTCCTGATGTATGGTTTACAAATTTTTGAACCTAAATGTAAAAGGTACCTTAGTCTCTATAGCGACAAGATTTTTCAAAATAAGATGATGACCTAAATTAACTCTTGTAATACTAGAGCATAAAATAGAGGCACAAACATCAAGGGGCACATCATTGAAGAAATACCTATCCAATTTTCTATCCACATCTTTATTAAGGTGCTTCTTATAGAAAATATATTTTTCACCAACTTGGTTGACTCTGTATAGGTTTTTATTCTCAGTACATTCATTGAAGTCTCTAGTTGAAGTAAAATTGTTCACCATTCATGATCACTCATATGGATTTATAATGGAATTTAACTCTCCAAGAACATTCTGAGAACCATTACTTTTTCTTCTGAAAACTTTTATATTCATCCATAAATCACTTCCTTCATAATATCCATTGTATGCATATATGAAATAGAAAAATTGTTACTTTCCTTTACAATTATAATAAATATTTTCCACATCATCTATATAATTGATCGATGATACCCTATCCAATATTGAATGAGCTAATATGAAAAGGCTTTTGATTTCATTACTATACTTATTAGTTCCAATTGGTTGGTATTCCATTTTTTTGTATATGTAGGCTTCTCTAGAAAATATATTATGCTTAGAGGAACCTAGAACATCAGGATTATTCTTATTAATAAAAATATGGAGATAAATAATTCTTTCAGGGTTGGTTATCCCCAGATAATTCTTTGACATAATTCCTATTTATATTTTTTTGGATATTGAACCCCCTTTCTTATTTCATCCAGAATTTTTGTTCCTGTCTGATTTTATAATTATAACTGGATGTTCATATTTTTGCATGGGCTATCATATTTTTCCTTGCATGGAATAACATTTTCTTATGGTGATGGCATATGTACTATGTATATGTCCCACCAATATCTATACAATATCACAACATCAAATTGAAATCAAACATTGTAATATTTTATCTAGTAGTTTCACCTTGGTTTAGAGTGATGGTATATATACATTGTATGTATCTCGTGATTATATTCATTTAAGATAAAAGTAATATGGACTAATTTGACCTTTTCATCATTGACTCTTTTGGAAAAAAAATATTACAAATAGAAAACCATTCCAATTCAATTCATAGATCGAGTTGATTACTTTGGTAACTATTCTTCTTGGGTTTTTATGAGTTATCAAGAACCAACTTCGAGAACCCTATTGATATTAATGGAATATAGAAAAGTGATCTATGATAATTCATAATTGGATTTTTTTTAAGTCTAAAAAATCTAATTCTGGGAGGAACGTTTATTAGTTTAAAAAAATATGTTGTTTAATTTTTTGTGAACATATGGATATGAGCCTCACACATATGGCATGAGTAAAATTTAAGATAAAAGAATATCACTATTAATTAAGAATAAAAATTGTTATTCTTATGTTTCACATGACCGCTAATACATGATAAAATAAAGATCTATTATAAAAATTTACAAGTCATGTGATGTGGAGGTGAGAACCTCCCAGTGGGAGTAGGTCATGGATTTCATCTATTATTTGTATTGATATACAGTTTTTGGGTTATTTTTAAAAACAATTTAGCCTATTAAAACACGTTATATGGTTAAAACCTATATTTATCATGGTATTTCACTTTATAGCCTTGATTTTATAGCTTTTAGATCCAAAACAGGCTCACAGATATAAAGTTATGGTAGTTTTAATTTAGAATTTTTAGGAAGGAGTTTTACATAAGTCCACACATGTACATAATAAAAGTTCAAAAAACCACATGATATTAAGGATATAATCTTCATTCCCTACTTTAGGAACACCTTTAAAGAAATCAATTATAAATTAAAAACTAAATTCCCATTTTTAGATGTTCCATTGCATGTTTGATTAGATGACCTACATTACACATTAGGTTCCACAATTTCCCATGCCTTATACAATGTTCAATGGAATTGGGTTCTTAAGATAATTAATAGTGGTTACCTAGGATACCTCCAAACCATTGATATATAAAACCCCTAGTCATACTATTTTAATATAGGAGAAACCAAATTAGTATATGAGGGAATAAAACAATTTATGTGCATGTAGAGGCCTTCCAAGATTCCCCTCAGGTGATTTTTGGGGAAAAACCTATGTTAAAGTAAGGGAAATTAAAGTAATTTATGTTCTACTATGATTTTGAATATCAAAAGAGACCAATTTTTCTAGTAAACCAATAATAACTAGGCATATTAACCATAAAAAGAGGTTTTCTTATGAAAATATGGTGTAACCTCAAAGCTCCCAAGTTTTCCTTTAATAAACCCATGCCTAGTTCTGAGAGGCGATAACTGAGAACCACTGCACTCGGTCATCCTATCTGGGATTACACTTATACCTCAAAATCTTATAAGCATGGAATATATATATTTATAATTAATTTCAATTCCAAATAATTTTATATGGTTCTCATTCATCTTGTTCACCTAACTAGGCACCCATTCCCCCATTTCACCCAACTAGGTGCACCATTTCCCAAATACCTAAACATAGTTCTACAAAACTTTTTTACTCATACAAAATGATCATTTCCATAATAACATAAGCCTACCTAGGCTCCTCAATCTCTAGGTTAAATATTTGGGCCAAATTGGATTCCCAAAATACCTTGTTGACACTCTTTTTCCGAAGAATAATTTTCAAAGACCATATCCCACCAAAGAATCCTCCAAGAATACTATATGGGATATCACCTTCATTCTCTCCCTAAACTGATAGGGTCCTATGAGTATAGATAACCATGTATTCCATTAATAATGTGGATATTTATACATAGGTGACTACATGAACTCTTCTAGCCTAAGACACTTGTCATCGATAGTCCAAATTAATCCTTGTAGATCTCAAGCATCATTTAAGCCTCCTTTTTTTTACTTAATATGTCATAGAAGTAAAGGGTCATCAAAATAGTTTGATTCCAACCTACCTACACCTAACTCATTTATCTTGTTAAACCATAAATATTTTCTCATACATAAATCCCATACCAAAAATATTTCTAGGTATATTTCACCAAGTAATATTTTTTAAAAACCTAAAATTACTTAGAATGGAACCATGATATATGACCATGAACTATATGTCATAAATACCTTAGATTAATCAACCTAAAAGGAACTGCATCAGTAATATATGAATGGACTATAAATTCACCTCATTAGTCTTAGTTGTACAAACTTAAAAGGCACTTCATCGATCATTGACACATATTCTTAAAGGGAACTTCAGTAGTCCTATCATAATGAACATAAAAGGAAATTCATCGATTTATTATGACTTAACTTAAAAGTAACTCCATTAGTAATTTAAATAAGAATTTAAAAGTAAATTAATTGGTCTTGGATGCATGAACATATAATTCACTTCATTATTCCTTAATAAATGATCATAAAAGAGACTTCATGAGTCATGGACATACAATCTTAATAGGTGCTTCATTGATCCTATACGTGTGACCATAAAAGTAATTTTGCGGTCCAAGATGCATGACCTTAAAAGGAACTTGATCAGTCCTAGAGGTATGAACATAAAAGGAACATCATTATCCATGGATGCATGACCTTAAAATTCACTTCATCGGTCGCAGACAAAAGACGTCAAAATGAAATTATTTTTTTGTGGATTCATTAAATTAAAAGGAACCACAATGTCTCTTTTCACAAGACCTAAAAAGGAATGTCATTCGTCATTAAATTGAGGTAATCTATAAGGATTTGAATTTATTTTATAAGGATATGCTGGTATCCCTTTTTTGGGTGAAATCCTAACTCCCCAACACCTTCCACCTCATTAGAGAGAGGTAAATTCTATAGTACCTAGTTGTATGGATTTAAAATCATATCCAAATAATGAGGGGGAAGATATTGAACATCTCATACATATATATGGACAATCTTTGATTCATATATATGTTCACATACATTAATGGTGTCAATAAATTTATTCCATGATTAGGTAATTTAGGATTGTCACTAGGAAGTATTTCATGAATATTTATTATATTTATAAGATGGTCTTATGGTATGAAATAATACACTTCATGGGATAAGTCGACTAGTCATCCTAAAAATAACAATACATAATTAAAATAATATTTAAATAACCATAGTAAAATCCAAATGTTGGATATGGGGTCTACATCTATATAAAAACTATATAGGAAACCCCTAGAAAAAAAGTGATATTGTTTGATTTGATTGATGTATTTTGAAATATAGTACATGATATAATAATATTAACAAAAAATTGTCTTGAAATAGTTTAGTAGAGAAAACTTCTAATTAGTTTTATAAATTATCTTGGAAAAATTTAGTTTCCATCTTTATCCTTTGAAATCATGGTACCCATTGTAATTGGGGTCGAAACATACTTTGAATCTATCATACCAAATTTATCCAGAATCTAGGGGAATTAATTATCCTTAGACAAGAAAATATGATTCCTCTCTTAATATATTTGGACATAATAGAAATATTTTATATCTCCAAGAATGGAAATACAAACATATTCTTAATTTCCAATGAAAACTCTCCTCAACCATAATCTTTATTTCTAAAAAATATTATATCATACATATAGAAAAAAATAGATATGCCTATTAATATTTTTTGATTTAGATGTTACAGTACATTCTTCTCCTTTTGAATTTTAGTTACTTTAAGAAATTATATAACAAATAATTTTATACTCATTAAGATTTTATTATCCTGAATATATCTTATTTAACAATAAACTATTGAAAAAAGTCTCATAAAAATAAATTCCCTCCACGTATGAGTAGCATTTCACATGAGTCTTACCTTGCTTCTCATTAACTATCCATTTCTCATTCAACTTTCTATAGAATAACAACTTTTTTATGATAACATTTTTATTAGTTGTGTTATGTAACAAATCACAAGTATAAATAATCTCAATCAAATCTAACTCTGCATTCATAGCATCAATACACTCTTTATTTTTAAAATATTTATCCCCACAACTTGGCCTAAATTGAGAAAACAATAAAGTATGTGTTTTTATCCAGACATTTATCCTATTTTGAATCTTTTATCCATAATCTTGAAAAAATATTTTGGACACAACCTACATCTTAATCCTTCGATTATTGGAAAAATATTTTTCTTAGTCATTGGAAATAGTTGAATAATCATATCTAACATGAGATTTATCTAAATTTATATTATTTTTAGAAACATAATCCTAATTATCAACGAATTATTATTCATCATATTAAGAAATGAAACATTCTTCTTGATGTGTAAATTAATTATTAAAGTCTTATAATGCTTTCATATAAACACATTATACAATACCACATGTTTATTTTTTATAACAATCATATCATCTTTAATTTGGATGATGATTAGGGACATAATTTTAATTGCTCACTACTCAAACATCCCCATGTTTTCTCCTTTCACCTTGATAATACATGGGATTAAAAATAACATTAGGTATTTTAAGATTAGGGCCTTCATATAATAAATCTTTTTGGGGATATATTTTAATTAGTCTAGTATAAATAAAAGATATCTAAACAATTTTTTTAATAGACTTCCTTATAAAAATTCAATAATTATTATATCATACCAATATAGTGTGATCCATTTCCTCCATTATCATGATATTCTATTTAGAAACACCAATTTTTTATAATTTATATAGTGTAATAAATTCATAATGAAAACTATGATTTTAAATATATGCTACAAATTTTCTACTTTTTAACTCAACATCATTGTCTTTCTGTAACTTTTTCAAGAGGAAAACACACTCATTTTATGTACTTATTTCAAAAATAATAAACATATAAAGGGACTGTGACTTATGATTCATTAAAATCATTCATGTGACATGATTGAATTTATCAAAAAATTAAATAAAAAAATTATCATTACCATTAAACTTCTTTCTTACATGCCCATAAACATAGTAATGAATGAGATCTAATAAATGAGATGTTTGAATCTAAAATTTATTATTTAAATAGTCAAAAATATTCTCCTTTTATAATATGAAATACATATAATTTATTTCTATGTTCATAATATTTAAATCACTTACAATTTTTCTTTGGAAATTATTAATCTTATTCATTTTTCTTTCATGACCAAGTATTCAATTCAACAATTGATTTTAATTTTTTAAGATAAAGTGGCATTAATTTTCATCATTTCCCTACTAAAATAAGTTTGATAGTGTTCTCTTTGAATTACTAAAAACACAAAAATATTTCAACCTTATCACCAAGTATTTATCCACTCAAAAAACCACTTCATTACTTTTATCACAATATTGATATAGAATTAGTAAGTTGTGTTTCAACCCATCTAAAAATATGGTGTTCTTCAATTTCATATTGTCCTCTTCAATGATTTTTGAACCAAATTTTATTATCTAGAGTGAACCATAATTACCAAAGTCTATTAATCCTTCTTTATAATTCTCATAATTTATAAATAGTTTTAAATTTCATATCATATATGAAGATCATCCACTATCCAAATTCCACAAACATTAATTTTTTATTTCTAAAAATTAAGGAAATTATCTTGATGGCATACTAACTTGACCATCAGAATAGTAACATTACCATTATAAATTGTAATCCATCCAATAGAATATTAACTTAACCTTCAAAATTAGAGATAAAATTTATGTATATTGTGAATGAAAATATGATATATTTATTTTATTTCATAAATAATTAAAGGTTTTAAAATGAAAAATTAATTGTTGGTATTTTTGTAAGTTATAAATATTTAAATAAAATTTTATAATTAATTAAATAATTTAAAATAATAAATATTTTCATAAAATGAATTCATAAATTAATATTTTTTTTATTATGATGATATGATAATTTTATAATACCTTAGTTAATTTTTCAAAGTATTAGAAAATCATTTTTAATTTTAAAATCTGTATTTTTCGAGTAAATGATGATATTTGATAAAATAAATAAATTTATTATATTTATAAAATTATTTTCATAAAATGGAGTTCATTTTTGAATTATACACATTTAAAAATGTTCTGGGTGAATTTTTTGGATTTTTTTTAAATACTAGAATGTTTTTTAATAGTAAAATACATTAATTTATGGTTATATACATTATATGTTAAATAAACTATTACTTGAGACATGGATGATTTAATCACCATAACATAGAATTATAATTATCTATTTACTATGTTATGTATTAAAATCATCACTATTACTTTTCCTGTGTAAAATATAATATACTAATGAATGAAACAATGAGAAAATACACCTCTCCTCCAGTATAAATATCACCCCTCACCACCTCCTTTCTTTACACCTATAATGATTTTAACATGTTATAAATTATTCTCAAGTATATTACCAATCCCCTCCCCAAAATATATGATCCCTTGGTCTCATAAAAATACCAAAACTATTTCCCTAAGGTGGTTGTCAACGAGGATAGATTTAAGAGATAAAATTATCTTCCTTTTTCTTTTAATTTCTTTTAATTTATATTTATTTTTGTATTATCTCCTAAAAAACAATATAAAAATGATAATTACAACTCAAGTATATTTTATATATCATAATGATATATTTTTAGTGGAATATCCATCATCAAACACTTTTTTCTCTCTCCTTCATTCTGAAAATAAAATGATCACTCGTGATGTGTCAATTTACCGACATCGTGGATGATGTATTTTCATTTTCTTTTAAAGCCTTAATCTATTTTCATAAAACCACTATAATTATTGATAAATATTCTAATCCAAATTTTATAACCCTTTTTATGTTATGTAACTAAACTATTTACCTGATACTAAATGAAAAAACAAATCAAGTTTGTTGTGATCGAAAACCACCAAAATTATCCAAAACAATTATCATTAACTATTTATCTAATGATTAATCCTATTTACATTAAACCAAATGATATATATAACCATTTAAACCAATTTATGTTAATTAATGAAATATATTTTCAATTCTATAGAATTATTCCCATTCTACAGCAACTTCCATACTCATATTCGAGTAAAATGATCATGAAAACCAAGAAAATGAACATTCTCGAATGATTAAATTAAACTATATAAATCATAGAAAACCTCATAAATGAAGATAATAGAACTAAAATTAATCAAATTAATTATAAAATGGTTCTATATTTTTAAATTAATTAATTATATTTTATTATCTAGGATATTAAGGTGAAGAGAGCGTTCCAACATAAGGTAATGGAATTCTTGAACCCGTCTCTCTTCCTTTAGGTTTTACCTCTTTCACTTAATTTTTAGTATTTATATTCCATTAATTTTACCTAAATATCATTTAATTTTCCTTACCTTTTCTTTTCTGAATATAAATGCTTCCAATATAATTTTATGATGACAAAAAATAGTTTTTTATGATGAACTCTTCCTTTTAAAAGCCCATGTTTTAATTATCTTGATTTTGTTTCTTCTTAATTCAAGATGGATTATTTTTATACCAATTATCTTATTACCTTCTTATTTTAGGAACCCCAATTTTTATCGAAGAATGTATTCTTTATGAATCCCATTTCCTTTCCATGGGTTATTTTATATCCAATATTGATATATGTTCTATGTGGCATGCATGATAATGTAAATGTTATAATGTGAAGGGTGCACTAAGAATTATATTGGGAAATGGAAATTTTATGATGTAAAAGGTGCACCCATGATTATATAGATCTCAAATTCATTGGTTAATGTGAAGAATCTCATGAGATAAAGTGAAATATTTAAAAATGTGATGTTTCCTTTGTACACAATAATGTGTGGTAGTTGACCACTATGACTTGATGTTTCATTTTTATACATTTCCGCATTCCATGTCTCTATCTAATACCTCATCACATGATTATGATGATGATGTTATGATGATGATAATTCGGATCCCATGTTTTATTGATTCATGATTTCATCTATCCTCTTACTACTATTTTGTATCACCTCTTTCTTTGATGTATATACTCAGGTGATTACTTATACTAAAGAGAACATTATGCCTAATAAGAATATATATAAGATTGTATTAAATAAAATTTTATGTTTTATTTTTTAAATTTTTAGTATGGTCCTAATTTTTCTATAACACTAAACCTTTTCATCCTAGTTGTGTAATGATTTTATGTTTTTTGTCATAAAAATGATATAATATGTTATGTAATAAAAGTATGGTCCCTATTATTGGTATGAGAGAATGGTTTAGTTAATTTAGTAATTAGGATTAGATAAACTTATTGAAATCCATTAGTATGAGACTAAGAAAATGAAATAACCCAATAATATTTTTTTTAGAAAAATGTTAGACATAGGGATCCCACAAGATATTCATATAGAGTTAATTTCACAAATAATAAATTATTCATGAATTGTTGAATTATGTTTTGTTCTAAAATTTTGTATTTTTGAAAATGGTGGGAACCAAGAGAGACCAATCCAACAACCAATGTGAGGGAAAATAAAGGGATTTCCCGAACAACATCTCCAATACCATGGGAGAAGGAGTTCAAAATTTCATGGTGATACTTACCCATTTGTCTCGGGTTCTGCACAATTACCTGAAAAATTTGAGAAATCATACTTCATTTAAGAAGGGGAAACTATAAATTTATTCCTTTATATGGAAATGGCCACTGACATTTAGTGGATCCTCTAATCCTATAGTTACCGAATAGTTGGTTAACTCAATAGAAAATAATTTTTTTTCTTTTTTGTTATGAGATAGAGAAGGTGACTCTTTCTATTTATTTTCTAGATGGAGAGGCCAAATAATATTGGGAATTCATAAATAATGTCAAGCCAAATGATGAAATAGAAGAGATAGAGTGGGAATATTTTAAGAAAAATTTTCTTAATAAGTATTTACCTTGAACACTTCATAAAACTATAGGGAGTGAAATAATTGAGCTGAATAAAAATGAAGGTAAATATTCTGTGGCCTATGAAGAAGATTTCATAAGGATTTCAAGGTACAATACCGATTTTTTTATCAATAATAACATAAAAATTGATCGATTCTTTAGTGGTATAAAACAAAATTATAAAAATGCTCTAGAAATTAGATACTTTGGGAGTTATGAAGATGTTGTTTGATGTTATATCAAATTGGATACGGATTTTATAGAATGTTATAAAGTATATTGTGATTAGAAACAAAATATGGAGTTGCAAACTAGAGGATTTACTGACAAAGGTTTAAAGAAATATCAACCAATCACTAGTCAAAAATGTGGGAAGAAGCATAATTGGAACTGACTAAAAGGGATAGGGAAATGATAAAATTTTGGGAGAGAAGGCCACAAAGATCATGAATTTCAAAGACACATAAAGACGTTTTCCAATATAATAGAGGAAAGGAGATCACCATCCATGGTACAATTCTACAATTGTAGGAAACAAGGGAACTGTTAAATCTAGTGAAAAAAACCTTCATTCCTCAAGGGTAATCAGTGTAATCCTCCACCAAATCCAATGGAATAAGGGAAGTCTTATGCCATCACTACTACTGAAGTTGAGAACAAAAATGAAGTCGTATAAGTAACACTTCCTATTCACTCATGAATGGAAATTTTTTTATTTAATTTTGGTTCAACACATTCATTTATGTCTTTCATGTTTTCAATAAATTTGGAATAAAAACCCTAAAACCATGAAGTAGTATATCTGTAAAAACACCTAGTGGTGCGACAATTGGAACCCAAGTGTTGGACTCTTATCCTATTGGTGGTTTTTGGAATATTCTCCAAGAAAATCTCTTGATACTTGCCTTAGTGGAATTTCATGCCATATTGGGGATGGATTTGATATCATTATATAGTGAACATATCAATTTTTAGGAAAAGGAAATATATTCACTACTGGAAATCTTAATTTCCCAACAGTTTGAAACCATTGGGATAAGCCCTAAATCCATTGGGATAGTCTATCCCAACGGTTTCATTAACCATTGGAAATTGGGTCGTTACGGTAACCCTATACCAATGGTTCACATTGAACTGTTGGTATAGGGGGTCAGATTTCAATATTCCCACGGCTTATCGTGAATTGTTGGGATAAATTTATGCCAATGGTTTTAACCTGGTGGGACATATCTATTCCAACAGTTTAAAATGTTTGTATATCTCAATACCTATGGTTTCTGTAGGTGGTGGATTTATGTTGTTCCAATGGTTCATCTTGAACCATTGGGATAGATTTTGGAATAAATCTGTACCAACGGTTCTGAACCATAGGCTTATTCCATGCTGCATAAATTATATAGAGGTATACCAACGGTTTTGAAACCATTGGTATAGACCCCCCCCCCCCACTCAATTTCACGTACATAACCTGATATCAAACACATTGCACACAGAAAACACACTACAAAAAATAGAAAATACGCTGCAAAAACAGTGTGACCTTCAATCAAAAAAAAAACACAATACAAAAATAGAAAAACCACTCCAAACCTAAAACCTGCAATCAGGGCCAGCCCAGCTAATTTGATTGCCCAAGACCACTGATGAAAATTTTTCCATGTTAAGAAAAACTATAAAATAACAGAAAATTCAGAATAGATAAAAAATGATAAATTGGAAGAACTCCTATCAGAAAAATTGGAACACCTAGCAGGAGAGGGAGTGAGCTAGTGGGCCGAGCTTGATTAATGACACAACGCCGTACCAAACCCACTAGCATCGTCAGATCTGGGTGGATCTGCAACAAATTTCAGATCACTAATTACAAACCCAGCTGCTTTTCTTTTCCCCTTGATCAGCAGTGAACCAGCATTGGATGAAACATTATCCCCCTACACAAACAGCTGACTAATGGGCACAATTTCATAATTGAACATTCATTCACAAGCATCGATTAACTCAATCTCAGGCAAACAGGCAGTGTGACGCTGATCTGAACTAAAGTAGCACTGATACCCCCACTCTTTGATGTGGAAGCGAACCTGCAATAGCAGAGATCAATCAACAGTGGACTCCACCTAATTTAGGCCAGGTTTAGAGTCCACTGTTTACAGCCTCCAAGTAGCCCAAACAAAATATAATCTAGATATTTTCAGCAAATCTGGAAGACACTACCTGACCAGATCCAGACTCCTCCATGCTCGCAAGCATCACTCAAATCGTCCAACTCTTGATCCAAGAACTATCTCCTGCAAACTCAGCCTCCAGCCTCCTGGGAACCCAAAATCTTCTCGGACAATCATGGCACAAACCCAGTAGTGACATACCCAAATTTAAGTAGCAGAACGCATGAACTACCCACAAGCGACCTAGATTGTAGTGGCAAACACCAAGCGAGTCCCGATCAATGAAAAAATTGTTATCATCTTGCTTTCTCATTCCCGATTCTAACATCATGGCAACATGATCTTGACTTTCAACGTTTCTGGACAAGTGAAAACCCTCAAGAGTAGGAAATGAATAGTTGAGATAGAATTGAACCCGAGATAACAACATGAGGATACGAGAAAAATAAGATGTTTTAGAGGATATGGTGAGGCACAACCAAAGGAGGCGTCATCGACTCTATGGAAATTGAAACTCTATTTCCATATAAGCATGATAATTGGATGATACTAGATGATGTTTGACTTCCCATGACATCTAGGAATTTACCATTATACCTGATAGTATTTGATTTCTTAGGACTCCTGGGATTTGGTTGTGGTCTTGTTGCAATATTTCCTAGGGACATTACCCTAGGAAACAGTGCTTGAACATACTAATTTGATATTGGATTTCCCTAAGAGAATGGGAATTGGTTTTAAATGATATACTGGTTGGAACGTTTTCACGGCATGCTTAGAGACACATCAGCACTAGATGAGGTAGGTGTGGTCGATCATAAGTGTCACATTAGAGCCTGAGGATCAATAGTGATTTATTTAGTTATATTAAATAGTTTAAAAATTTATTTATCTAAGAATATAACATGTAGCGACACACATTTACTATTTATGTATCAAAATATATTAGTGGTTTCATACTATTTTTTACTCTCATCATGCTTAGGAGACCATGACACTTTAGTCCCTGATAAGAATTATTACGTGCATATAGGATCAAATTGGATAAAGGATCACTATTACCTGATAATGATAGAGCAGTTCAGATGGTTTGGTAATTGAGATGATGTGAGACTTGAGTATAGATTGGAGTCTCTTTTTCCTTTTGTTTTCATTTTTTGTATATGGGGTCAATCTGGTGGGTGACCCGTGTGTGTTAGTTTTTATGTATTTAATTTTAATTCAGTTATGTATTATCATGTGTGCTCTGATGTTTATATCATGGATGTTGATTGGTTTATTTTCATCTATTGTTGTGCACTCTGATATGGGGTATAGTCTTCCAATGGTATGGCCCTAGAACCTCATTGTTAATTGTTATCCACTAGTGTATGGGAATACGTACCAAAGTTTTAGTGGTGACACCTTGATTCAGGCACCACTCAGTGGATATGGACCAGGGGAAGGATGTTATGAGGTAGAAAATACTCAGGAATTAGTCAATTACTCTTAGGGTGACACCATCAAGCATATGAAGAGGGTATACAAAAATGGGATCTAGGTATGATTTACGAGTAAGATCAAGGATGATCCAAAAACAGCCTAGTTTATGGTCTCATAACATTAACCAAAGGGGGATAACCCTTATGGTCATATATCCTAGATTGTAGGGGTGTAATTTTTAAGGTCTTGTAGCAAGGAACAATGGGATAGATGAAAAAAAAATAGAGGGAAAATGAAATTAGCATGTTTTAATAGCCTAGGGATTATTAGGGACACCTCAGGTATGAGTTCATAGATTTTAAGGTCATGGTGTTTGGACTAGCATATTTCTATAAAGATCATGATCATGTACATAAGGATGGGAAATTCTATGGTGGGAAATAATTACTTATGTGAATTTAGTATGTCCTAATCACCCAAGAAAAAACAAGTGAACCTATCACACAGATATAGCTTATACTCGGAGGAAGGGGCATCATCTGAGAATTAGGCTGGGCAGGAGCTCGACTTGAGTGTGTCACTGTAGCATCCCGCCTTTTTATAACATAACTTTTTATTACATTTTACAAAACCGAGGATCTTTAAGGTATAGTGTCTTGGAAACCAGGAACTTAAAACATGAAAACATAAAACATCCTTATTAAACACTTGAAAGGCTTATCCTTATGTTCATCCTAGGTTCATTACTGCATCTCATAGCCTGGGGACATACATCAAAAGAAAGGGTGAGCAGAAGGCCCAGTAAGGGAAACAAGGGAAACATTTAACATGTGAATTTGAGATACATCAATAATGACATGAAAAAGAACTTTAAAGAATGAGAAAAAAATCATGAGGCATATCATAATAAAAATAACGTATTTCATAACTTGAATATTTGTCTACAACATTTAATATTGACAATCATTTCCGTTTCACCATGGTCCATCCCCATGGTGTCATTAAAAATTACCAAGGTTATTCACGAAGGCGTCGTTAAAAATGGTCATCTCTAGAGATTAAGTCTTTACCCAATGCATTGGAACTCTATCAGGGAGAACCCTTAATTTGTCTTTATTATCATGTGATACACATATATCATCATCAATCATTTCATGAAAAACTCATATAGCATAAAAGAAGTGGGTTTCATTTTATAATCGTCACGTTTTAAAAACTGCTTTAAAGACATGATCTTTATGTCACTTTAAACCCACGAAAAGGGAAAGCGGGTCGAATGTATGTAAATCCCAGAATTTAAAATAGAACATTTTGTTATATATGTGAATACCCCTTTATAATAAAGATCATTGATTATTCACTTAATAAAATAAATTAATTTGAGAATAATAGAGAGACATTTTGAGATGGAAATTTTGCAGCATAACAGCTATGTTACGAGGTTTTAGAAAACATTGAAAAGAAAGGGGACATGGGTCACCCCCTCATAAATGATCCATAAAACAGTAGGGGGACATAATATAAAATAATTTAAGAACATGTTATTGAAATTTGAAAGATATACCATATGAATTGAAGAACATGAAAGGAAGACAAAAATAAGATTTCTCTTATGAAAATTCGGCAGCCTAACAGCGTCACTTAAACATAAAAAAAATGAATTGATGAGATAAAATAGGGTCTCTCATAATATGAACATAAAATATCAGTATGATAGATATATAGATCATACCCCAACACAATAAAAAGTAACTTTAAAGACTTTACAAGAAAGTAGAACTTTGAAAAATGACAAAGGTGAATGAATCCCTTAAAAATTCGGCAGCCTAACAGCGTCACCTAAAATTCAACAAAAAATAATTGACGATATCAAATAGGGTCTCTCATAATATGAACATAAAATATCAGTATTATATATATAGATATCATACCCCAACATAATAAAACGAAACTTTAAAGACTTGACATGAAAGTAGAACTTTGAAAAATGAGAAAGGTGAACGAATCCCATAAAAATTCGGCAGTCTAACGACGCCACTTAAACTTTACAAAAATTAATTGATGAGAGTAAGAGGGGGTATCTAATCATATGAACATGAAAAGGACAGTAATAGTAATATAAAAGAACATCCTTCAACAAAAGATCATGGAGCATAAAATAAATGACATAAAAGAGATTACTTGAAAAGAGAGAGAGAGGTTGGATCCCTTACCTTAAACGTAACTCTTAAAACTCGAAGGTTGGGACCTTGAGGGATTGGGGGCACCTTGGGAGGACTACTTAGGAGGTAATGAGACCAGATCTTCGTTGGGGGAGAGTTGGGAGTGAAAACTAAAGGAGGTAAGGGTGGGTATTTATAGGGAAAGTGAGGGGACAAGGCATTAATGGCCAAGGGACACCTCATTGGTGGTTTTGGCAAAACAATGGGCTTTCCCATGGTATTTTCCCATGGTGTTAGGCCCCATGGGGACCCCAATACAATAATTCATCACCTTTGGTCATCCAACCCTTGAAATATCTCATGACATCATCATGACACAGTTATGATGTCTTTAAACATATCGAAACCCTAAAACTACATTTTTACTATTCCCTGAAAATTCAACTTCCTCAGAAAAATCCCAAAATGTCACCTTAACCAAATATTGATGCTCTGATTACAAATATGAACTCTATTTTATAAAAATAATTTTCTAAATATTTTTAATTTAATTTTTAAATAAAAAACACTATTCACCTGAAAAAACTAATACTTGATTTATAATTTATGAAACCGTTATTTACCCATTTTATTGAATCACATTACTTAATCAAGGTGCCTATATTATATTAAAACTTTCTTTAAGTGAGATTACTAATCCATTTGGTCACATTACTAATCCTAAGCATAAAATCACTATTCATAATATACTATTCATCAAAAATTAAGTTGATCTTATTAGACTCTAAATTTCGTACTGAACATAATTGTAGAAGACTATTATTTGAAAATCATTACACATTTTTAATTATTTAAGGTTTACATTAACATTTTTAAAATATCCCTTCTCTAAAATTCATCAAAAATATGCATACTATATTTATCCAGACATTTTAAAATTCATAAACTTCAATATAAGAAGAAATCAAATTTTTTATTTAAAACAAAGGATTACACTGGGTAGTTACGGTCTCCTTACATATCCCCTTATCACACCTACATAGGACCTAAGTGTAAGGTGTGCTAAGGTGAGAGAATCTGAGGGCGGCTCAGCCAACATTTCACGAGTAGTAATTTCTATCAGTTTGAACTTCTCGTGAAGGCGATTCCGTTTTAGCTTCACACGATGAAGTTCAGCTTGGGTCTGCTCTAGAGCAAAGCCCAGTGGTGCTACCTCCTTACCAAGTTCTGTTAGATGGGCTTCGATCAGCCCAAGACTACTGGATGAAGCCATCAAATCTTTTTTCTATATTAATTAACCAAGATCACTTGTATTTAGAGACAGTAATCGAAATGTTTAGTTTCTAGTGGTCATATTGACCAATGGTCATATAAAAGTCAAAAAAAATGGTCTCATTTTAATTATACTCATATTATCAAATGAAACAGTTTTGTTGAGTATAAAAATAAAATAACACACAAAATTAGGAAACAAGATTTATTCAAAATTTCGGGTCGTTACAATCTTCCCCCCTTAAGAAATTGCATCCTCGCAATTTTTAAAATTGGGTTTTGAAATTTCATTGAAAGTCCCACATCGTAAAAGGAGTCAGTAAAACTATTACTTTAAAAGAAAGAAAGGGAAGTACAAAGGTCACCCGAGTTAACCCACACTAGGATTCCATGTAGAAAAACATGGACATGGAGGAGAAAACAAAGGGTCAAGTTTTGAGGGAGAGTGATAGAAAACATGATTAGGATAAAGTTAACCACAAGAAAATCACAAAATTATGATGTGTATAAATGATCTTTGATTACCTAGTAGGAAACAAAAACCAACAAAATTTATGTTTTACGTTTCTTTTCATAATTTTGAGGAATTCATTTACTATATAGAATAAAAACACAATGAAATATATTTACCTTCATGTAGAGTTTCATCCTTTAATAATTTTCTACCAAAAATAATCTTTTATCCAAACGATGAGCATTCAAAAACACTTGGTCTCCTCAAAACACAAGAATCATCATCTTGAGAGTCACGTAATCCACAAAATATTAACTATCAATTTCTTCTATCTTTGAATATTATACCAAAAACAAAAAGGGTAAGATAAAACAAATCTTCAAAAAGAAAGAATCCCATAGGAAGGGAAACTACTTTTAAATCTTCAAAGTTCCATGGTACGACCCAAAGTTCATCATTGACCATTCCGTAAATAACTGTCCTCAAAATTCTTCAAAATAAACCAAACTAAGATTGAAACCCAATTATAAGAACGATCTCTTAAAATATTCTTCCAAGATAGACTTTATCATTCATCTCAAAACAACATCAACCACTCTTATCATCTTATAACAAAAGTAACTAACCTAATCACATTTCTCCCAAGATAGGTTAATCATTTCCATATGTAACCAAAATTATTATAAGTTCGCCTTAAATTCATCGATTCTTCAAAATATAAGTCACCCTTTACTCCTCAAAGAAAATATTTTAGTAATCTATTTACCTCGACCAAATAGGGTTCCCAAAATAGTGAACGTCTTCCAAAATAATAATCCCATTTTAATCCCCTAATCACCCTTTTTTTAGAAGAACATCTTCACTACATCAACATGTGGTTAATAAAAATAGATTTTTTTTCTTAATGATATAAAATCATATTAGGTAGTGACTCGATGATCTTAGAAAACATAAAAGATATGCTCATAGAGCACGAACTAAAATACAACATGACATAGACAATTATTGCGAAGAAGTTACATTTACTTCAGTCATCATGATCCATCTCAGCATAAGACTTGCATGGTTCCCTTATCCTCAAAGATTGTTGATGCTCATCATGCTTCCCATCAATTCCAAGAGATGATTGCCGTGGATAATTTCTAACTTATCCACATTTACGACATCGAAATGTATTAGATCGAACCTTCTCTCCATTCATCACATTATCCATATTTTTAAGGAAATTGGATACTTTATGCCCTATCTTCCCACACTTAAAACATCTCACGGTTCCTTTGTGACATTCTCCTTGGTGCCTCTTTTCACACTCTTTGAAAAAAAGAAATTGGTTCTTCTTTCCCTTATCAACTTTATCAGATGAACATCCTTGAGACTTTGTCTTCTTCTTCCTTGATGAATTTGGGCATTCAACTAGGTACCAATTATTAATTGTGATTTTTGATAGCTAGTTTGGCATAATCACAATATGTTCAACTTGATCTTTCGTCATCTCTGTCACATTAATAGGAAAATCGTCACATTTCCTATCACATTGTTTGTTGGTACATGTTCTTCCATTCCCCACCATTAACTAAGAAAAAAAGTATAATTATGGGGCTTAAATACTTAGCCAATAATCATTAAAAGGAAACTTTAAGCATAGAAGGATAAACTTGTATAAGGAAAGTATACCCTAACTTGTGATCCCCTAGGTTCCAATCTAGGTTATCCATGATCATATATTCTTATGTGAATCTTTATTTTATTTTATCCTTGTTCCTTTAATAATGGTTCATACTAAGCTAATGAATTTACCAAAGTATATCCCCCGGGAGTGTCGTTACTAAGAGTGTAGCAAGGCCTGTTGTTGTGTACCAGTTCACATTCGAGTCTCGCTCAAAGTGGTGTTTTCGGGTTTTTACCCTATGTATATCTGTTCCAGAGCCACCTCTACCTGCTCGTATCCAGATAGGGATGTATTTGTTTGGAAATCCCTTACTCAATACTCACCAAAATACCAAGAAGATTTCCTATATTTAATATTTTCTATAGGGTTCTTCCTAGAGTTTTCATATCCTAATTTCCACAAACAACTAAACCATCCTTTGATACCAACTATAGAATCCCTCCATTTTATAACATAACTTTTCATTACATTTTACAAAACCGAGGATCTTTAAGGTTTAGTGTCTTGGAAACCAGGAACTTAAAACATGAAAACATAAAACATCCTTCTTAAACACTTGAAAGGATTCTCCTTATGTTCATCCTAGGTTCATTACTGCATCTCATAACCTGGGGACATACATCAAAAGAAAGGGTGAGCAGAAGGCCCAGTAAGGGAAACAAGGGAAACATTTAACATGTGAATTTGAGATACATCAACAATGTCACAAAAAAGAACTTTAAGGCATGAGAAAGAAATCATGAGGCATATCATAAAAAAATAACATATTTCATAACATGAGGATGAGGCTACAACATTTAATATTAACAATCATTTCTATTTCACCAAGGTCCATCCCCAAGGCGTCATTAAAAATTACCAAGGTTATTCTCCAAGGCGTCGTTAAAAATGGCCATCTCTAGAGATTAAGTCTTTACCCAATGCATTGGAGCGCTATGAGGGTTCAACCTTAATTTTTATTTATTATAATGTGAGACAAATATATAATCATCAATAATTTCATAAACAACACATATAGCATAAAATAAATGGGTTTCATTTCATAATCATAACTTTTCAAAAACTGCTTTAAAGACAAGATCTTTATGTCACTTTAAACCCACGGAAAGGGAAACTGGGTATAATGTATGTAAATCCCAGAATTTAAAATAGAATATATTGGTATATATGTGAATAAACCTTTAGAATAAAGATCTTTTATTATTCACTTAATAAAATAAATTAATTTGAGAATAAGAGAGATACATTTTGAGACGGAAATTCTGCATCATAACGGCTATGTTACGAGGTTTTAGAAAACATTGAAAAGAGCGGGGACATGGGTCACCCACTCATAAATGATCCATAAAAAAGTAGGGGGACAGAATATAAAGGATTTAAGAAAATGGTAATTAAATTTGAATTATATACCATATGAATTGAAAAACATGAAAGGAAGACAAAAATAATATTTCTCTTATGAAAATTCGGCAGCCTAACGGCGTCACTTTAACTTCAAAAAAATTGAATTGACGAGATCAAATAGGGTCTCTCATCATATGAACAAAAAATATTAGTATGATAGATATATAGATCATACCCCAGCACAATAAAAAGGAACTTTAAAGACTTTACAAGAAAGTAGAACTTTGAAAAATGAGAAATGTGAACGAATCCATTAAAAATTTGGCAGCCTAACGGCGTCACCTAAACTTCAACAAAAATGAATTGAAAAGATCAAATAGGGTATCTCATCATATGAACATAAATATCAGTATGATAGATAGAGAGATAATATCCCAACATAATAAAAAGGAACTTGAAATACTTGACATGAAAGTAGAACTTTGAAAAATGAGAAAGGTGAACGAATCCCTTAAAAAATCGGCAGCCTAACAGCGCCACTTAAACATTCTTAAAATTAATTGATGAGAGTAAGAGGGGGTCTCTCATCATATGAACATGAAAATGGAAGTAAGTGGAATATAAAATAACATCCTCCAACATAAGATCATGCAGCATAAAAGAAATGACATAAAAGAAATTACTTGAAAAGAAAGAGAGAGGTAGGATCCCTTACCTTAAACGTAACTCTTAAAACTCGAAGGGTGGGACCTTGATGGCCTGGGGGAACCTTGGGAGGACTACTTGGGAGGTAAGGAGACCATATCTTTATTGGGGGAGAGTTAGGAGTGAAAAATAAAGGAGGGAATGGTGGGTATTTATAGGTAAAGTGAGGGGACAAGGAATTAATGGCCAAGGGACACCTCATTGGTGGTTTTGGAAAAACCATGGGCTTGCCCATGGTATTTTCCCATGGTGTTAGGCCACATAGGGCCCCAAATAAAAAATTCATCACCTTTGGTCGGACAACCCTTAAAATATCTCATGACATAATCATGACACAGTTATGATGTCATTAAACATACCGAAACCCTAAAACTGCATTTTTACTATTCACTGAAAACTCATCTTTCTTAGAAAAATATCAAAATTTCACCTTAACCAAATATTGATGATCTAATTAAAAATATGAACTCAATTTTATAGAAATAATTTTCTAAATATTTTTAATTTAATTTTTAATTAAAAAAACACTATTAACCTGAAAAAACTAATACTTGACTAATAATTTATGAAACCGTTATTTGCCCATTTTATTGAATCACATTACTTAATCAAGGAGCCTAGATTATATTAAAACTTTATTTAAGTGATATTACTAATCCATTTGGTCACATTACTAATCCTAAGGGTAAAATCACTATTCATAATATAGTATTCATCAAAAATTAAGTTGATCTTATTAGACTCTAAATTTTGTACTGAACATAATTGTAGAAGACGATTTTTTGAAAATCATTACACATTTTTAATTATTTAAGGTTTACATTAACATTTTTAAAATACCTTTTTTCTAAAATTCATCAAAAATGTGCATACTATATTTATCCAGACATTTTAAAATTCATAAACTTCAACATAAGAAGAAATCAAATTTTTTATTTAAAACAAAGGATTACACAAGGCAGTTCCAGTCTCCTTACACAGCCCCTTATCACACCTGGATAGGACCAAAGTGTAAGGTGTGCTAAGGTGAGAGAATCTGAGGGCGGCTCATCTAACATTGCACGAGTAGTAATTTCTATCAGTTTGAACTTCTCATTAAGGTGATTCCGTTCTAGCTTCACATGATGAAGTTCGGCTTGGGTTTGGTCCAGAGCAAAGCCCAGTGGTGCTACCTCCTTCCCAAGTTCTGTTAGATGGGCTTCGATTGGCCCAAGACTACTGGATGAGGCCATCAAATCTTTTTCTATATTAATTAACCAAGATCACTTGTATTTAGAGACAATAATCGAAACTTTTAGTTTCCAGTGGTCATATTGACCAATGGTCATATAATAATCAAAACCCAACAGTCTCATTTTAATTATAATCATATTATCAAATGAAACAGTTTTGTTGATCATAAAAATAAAATAACAGAGAAAATTAGGAAACAAGATTTATTCAAAATTTCGGGTTGTTACAATCTTCCCCCCTTAAGAAATTGCGTCCTCATAATTTTTAAAAATGGGTTTTGAAATTTCATTGAAAGTCCCACATCGGAAAAGGAGTCAGTAAAACTATTACTTTAAAAGAAAGAAAGGGAAGTACAAAGGTCACTCGAGTTAACCCACACTAGGATTCCATGTAGGAAAACATGGACATGGAGGAGAAAACAAAGGGTCAAGTTCTGAGGGATATTGATAGAAAACATGATTATGAGAAAGTTAACCACAAGAAAATCACAAACTTATGATATGTATAAACGGTCTTTGATTACCTAGTAGGAAACATAAACCAACGACATTTTTTTTACGTTCCTTTTCATAATTTTGAGGAATTCATTTACTATATAGAATATAAACACAATGAAATATATTTACCTTCAAGTAGAGTTTCATCCTTTAATAAGTTTCTACCAAAAATAATCTTTTATCCAAACGATGAGCATTCAAAAACACTTGGTCCCCTCAAAACACAAGAATCATATTCTTGAGAGTCACATAATCCACAAAAGATTAATTATCAATTTCTTCTATCTTTTAACATTATCCCAAAAATAGAAAGTGTAAGATAAAACAACTCTTCAAAAAGAAATAATCCCATTGGAAGGGAAACTACTTTTAAATCTTCAATGTTCCATGGTACGACCCAAAGTTCATCATAGACCATTCCGTATATACCTGTTCTCAAAATTCCTCAAAATAAACCAAACTAAGATTGAAACCCAATTATAAGAATGATCACATAACATAGTCTTCCAAGATAGACTTTATCGTTCATCTCCAAACCACATCAACCACTCTTATCATCTTATAACAAAAGTAAATAATCTAATCACATTTTCCCCAATATAGGTTAATCATTTCCATATGTAACCTAAATTATTATAAGTTCACCTTGAATTCATCGATTCTTCAAAATATAAGTCAACCTTTACTCCTCAAAGAAAATACCATAGTAGTCTATTTACCTCGATCAAATAGGGTTCCCAAAATAGTGAACGTCTTCCAAAATAATAATCCTCTTTTAATACCCTAATCACCCTTTTTTTAGAAGAACATCTTCACTACATCCACATGTGGTAAATAAAAATAGATTTTTTTCTTAATGATATAAAATCATCTAAGGTAGTGACTCGATGATCTTAGAAAACATAAAAGATATGCTCATAGAGCACGAACTAAAATACAACATGACATAGACAATTATTGCGAAGAAGTTACATTTACTTTAGTCATCATGATCCATCTCAGCATAGGACTTGCATGGTTCCCTTGTCCTCAAAGATTGTTGATGCTCATCATGCTTCCCATCCATTCCAAGAGATCATTGCCTTGGATAATGTCTAACTTATCCACATTTATGACATCGAAATGTATTAGATCAAACCTTATCTCCATTCATCACATTATCCATTTTTTAAGGAAATTGGATACTTTATGCCCTATCTTCCCACACTTAAAACATCTATCGGTTCCTTTGTGACATTCTCCTTGGTGCCTCTTCTCACACTTTTTGCTAAAAATAAATTGGGTCTTCTTTCCCTTATCAACTTTATTGGATGAACATCCTTGAGAATTTATCTTCTTCTTCCTTGATGAATTTGGGCATTCAACTAGGTACCAATTATTAATTGTGATTTTTTGATAGCTGGTTTGGCATAATCACAATATGTTCAACTTAATCTTTCATCATCTCTGTGACATTAATAGGGAAATAGTCACATTTTTTATCACATTGGTTGTTGGTACATGTTCTTCCATTTCCCTCCATTAACTAAGAAAAGAAAGTATAATTAGGGGGCTTAAATTCTTAGCCAATAATCATTAAAATGAAACTTTAAGCATAGAAGGATAAAATTCTAGAAGGAAAGTATACCGTAACTTGTGATCCCTTAGGTTCCAAACTACGTTATTCATGATCATATATTCCTATGTGAATCTTTATTTTATTTTATCCTTGTTCCTCTAATAATGGTTCATACTAAGCTAATGAATTTACCAAATCATATCCTTCGAGAGTGTCGTAACCAAGAGTGCAGCAAGGCCCGTTGTCGTGTACCAGTTCCCATTCGAGTCTCACTCAAAGCGGTGTTTTCGGGTTTTAACCATATGTAAATCTATGCCAGATCCACCTCTGCCTACTCGTATCCCGATAGGGATGTATTTTTTTGGCAATCCCTTACTCAATACTCACCAAAATACCAAGAAGATTTCCTATATTTAAAATTTTCTATAGGGTTCTTCCTAGAGTTTTCATATCCTAATTTCCACAAAAAACTAAACCATCCTTTGATACCAACGATAGCATCCCGCCTTTTTATAACATAACTTTTCATTACATTTTACAAAATCGAGGATCTTTAATGTTTAGTGTCTTGGAAACCATAAACTTAAAACATGAAAACATAAAAAATCCTTCTCAAAAACTTCAAAGGATTATCCATATGTTAATCCAAGGTTCATTACCGCATCTCATAACCTGGGGACATACATCTAAATAAAGGGTGAGCAGAAGGCCTTGTAAGGGAAATAAGGGAAACATTTAACATGTGAATTTGAGATACATCAACAATGTCGCGAAAAAGAACTTTAAGGAAAGAGAAAGAAATCATGAGGCATATCATAATAAAAATAATATATTCCATAACATGAGGATGTGGCTACAACATTTAATATTAACAATAATTTTTGTTTCACCAAGTTCCATCCCCATGGGGTCATTAAAAATTACCAAGGTTATTCACCAAGGCGTCATTAAAAATGGTCATCTCTAGAGATTAAGTCTTTACCCAATGCATTGGAGCGCTATGAAGGTGCACCATTAATTTGTCTTTATTATCATGTGATCCAAATATATCATCATCAATAATTTCATAAACAACCCATATAGAATAAAAGAAATGGGTTTCATTTCATAATCATAACGTTTTAAAAACTACTTTAAAGACATGATCTTTATGTCACTTTAAACCCACGAAAAGGGAAAGCGGGTCTAATGTATGTAAATCCCAGAATTGAAAATAGAACATTTTGGTATATATGTGAACACCCCTTTAGAGGAAATATGTTTTATTGTTCACTTAATAAAATAAATGAATTTGAGAATAAGAGAGAGACATTTTGAGATGGAAATTCTGCAGCATAACGGCTATGTTACGAGGTTTTAGAAAACATTGAAAAGAGAGGGGACATGGTTCACCCACTCATAAATGATCCATAAAATAGTAGGGGACAGAATATAAAGGATTTAAGAACATGGTAATTAAATTTGAATGATATACCATATGAATTGAAAAACATGAAAGGAAGACAAAAATAAGATTTCTCTTATGAAAATTCGGCAGCCTAACGGCATCACTTAAACTTCAAAAAAAATGAATTTACGAGATCAAATAGGGTCTCTCATCATATGAAAAAAATGATCAGTATTATAGATATAGATATCATACCCCAACACAATAAAAATTAACTTTAAAGACTTTACATTAAAGTAGAACTTTGAAAAATGAGAATGGTGAACGAATCCCTTAAAAATTCGGCAGCCTAACGGCATCACTTAAACTTCAAAAAAAATGAATTGAGGAGATCAAATAGGGTCTCTCATCATATGAAAATAAAATATCAGTATGATAGATAGACAGATAATACACCAACATAATAAAAAGGAACTTGAAATACTTGACATGAAAGTAGAACTTTGAAAGATGAGAAAGGTGAACTAATCCCTTAAAAATTCGGCAGCCTAACGGCGCCACTTAAACTTTCATAAAATTAATTGATGAGAGTTAGAGGGGGTATCTCATCATATGAACATGAAAAGGGAAGTAAGCGTAATATAAAATAACATCCTCCAACATAAGATCATGGAGAATAAAAGAAATGACATAAAAGAAATTACTTGAAAAGAAAGAGAGAGGTAGGATCCCTTACCTTAAACGTAACTCTTAAAACTCGAAGGTTGGGACCTTGAGGGATTGGGGGCACCTTGGAAGGACTACATGAGAGGTAAGGAGACCAAAGAATCATTGGGGGAGAGTTGGGAGTGAAAACTAAAGGATTAAAGGGTGGTTATTTATAGGTAAAGTGAGGGGACAAGGAATTAATGGCCAAGGGACACCTCATTGGTGGTTTTGGCAAAACCATGGGCTTGCCCATGGTATTTTCCCATGGTGTTAGGCCACATGGGGCCCCCAATACAATAATTCATCACCTTTGATCAGCCAACCCTTAAAATATCTCATGACATCATCATGACACAGTTATGATGTCATTAAACATACCAAAACCCTAAAACTGCATTTTTATTATTCACTGAAAATTCATCTTTCTTAGAAAAATCCCAAAATTTCACCTTAACCAAATATCGATGCTCTGATTAAAATTATGAACTCTATTTTATAAAAATAATTTTCTAAATATTTTTAATTTAATTTTTAAATAAAAAGCACTATTCACCTGAAAAAAATGATACTTGACTAATAATTTATGAAACCATTATTTACCCATTTTATTGAATCACATTACTTAATCAAGGTGCCTAGATTATATTTAAACTTTATTTGAGTGAGATTACTAATCAATTTGGTCACATTACTATTCCTAAGCGTAAAATCACTATTCATAATTTACTATTCATCAAAAATTAAGTTGATCTTTTTAGACTCTAAATTTCTTACTGAACATAATTGTAAAAGACCATTTTTTGAAAATAATTACACATTTTTAATTATTTAAGGCTTAAATAAAAAATTTTAAAATATATTTTCTCTAAAATTCATCAAAAATATGCATACTATATTTATCCAGACATTTTAAAATTCATAAACTTCAACATAAGAAGAAATCAAAATTTTTATTTAAAACAAAGGATTACACAAGGCAGTTATGGTATCTTTACATAGCCCCTTATCACACATGCATAGGACCTAAGTGTAAGGTGTGCTAAGGTGAGAGAATCTGAGGGCGGCTCAACCAACATTGCACGAGTAGTAATTTCTATCAGTTTGAACTTCTCACGAAGGCGATTCCATTATATCTTTACACGATGAAGTTCGGCTTGGGTTTGGTCCAGAGAAAAGCCCAGTGGTGCTACCTCCTTCCCAAGTTCCGTTAGATGGGCTTCGATTAGACCGAGACTACTGGATGAGGTCATCAAATCTTCTTTCTATATTAATTAACCAAGATCACTTGTATTTAGAGACAATAATCGAACTATTTAATTTCCAGTGGTCATATTGACCAATGGTCCTATAACAGTCAAAACCCAATGGTCTCATTTTAATTATACTCATATTATCAAATGAAACAGTTTTTTTTAGTATAAAAATAAAATAACACACAAAATTAGGAAACATGATTTATTCAAAATTTCGGGTCGTTACAGTCACAATCCCTATGATCTAGGATGGATTGAAAATTGTGTTGGTCCAGGAAATGATGTCTAGACATCACTTTGTATCATGTATAGTGGGAATCAAGCCATACATTTTCCAAGAGAGCAGTGTGGTGGGAGTCCAATGTCATGCAGGGATTATCCTCTCAGGTAGAAACTAAGATATCACATAGTTTTAGTAAATTCAATAGGGATAACACTATAGAACTTAACATATAATTTAAAAGAGTTCAAAAACATATTATAAAATACCCATAAAATCCTCCTTAAATGGAAATATCCAAGATGGGGATTATGAAGTTAAGACATGAAAAGGTTAGGCCCATTTTGATGGTTCAATTCAAAATACATGAGACATGTTACTAGAAGGAGACATTGATAGTAAATTCAAATCCATGTAAAGTCGATTCGACGATAATCCTATAGGATGAAATATCGTGAATGGTAAAAAAACTAGTCATATGCAAAAAATAGGAAATACCCTCCCATCTGGGGAAGGGAGAACACTCCTAATGGTGGAATGACATATGATGTTTGAAACAGGTAGAATTATTTTTCAAGGACTAGAAATGGTGTGAAACCGATATTTTTCCTTCAACAATTAGTATTGAGAGCTATTCTGATACTAATAGAACATGGTACCTGAATGCGTTTGGTCGATTTTTCGTATTCCAGTTGTTGTTTTCACTTAAAATGTTTTCCATTTCAAATAAAGGTGAGACACTTTGAGTGGCTCTGGCCACACCGCACCTTAGATTGAGGTGGGGTTGACTTATAAACGTCACATAAGCCCCATGGATCGTTGTGCTAAAGTATCAACACAATCTGAATATGTTTGGTCGGTTTTCCATATGCCAGTTGTTTTTACTTAAAATGATATCCATTTTAAAAAAAAGAGAGATAGTTAGAGTGAGATATGCCACACCACACCTTTTATTGAGGCGGGGTTGACTCGTACACGTCCCATATGACCCATAAATCGTTTTCCAGAAGTTTCAATAGAATCCAAAAGAGTTTGGTCAGTTTTTCGTTTGTCAATTGTTGTTTTCACTTAAAATGATATCCATTTTAAACAAAAGGGAGACACTTTGAGTGGTGCCGGCCACACAGAGCCTCAGATTGAGGCGGGGTTAACCCTTAAACATCACATATGACCCATGGATCGATGTCCTAAATATTCAATAGAATCCGAATTCATTTGGTCGATTTTGCGTATATTATTTTTTGTTTTCACATAAAATAAAGTTCATTTTAAACAAAAGGGAGACACTTTGAGTGGTTTCGGCCACACTGTGCTTCAGATCGAGGCAGTATTGACCCGTACATGTCACATATGACCCTTTTATTGTTTTCATAAGGTTTCAACATAATCCGAATGTGTTTGGTCATTTTTTCGTATGCCAGTTGTTGTTTTCACTTAAAATGATGCCCATTTTAAACAAAAGAGAGACACTTTGAGTGGTTTGAGCCACACCACACCTCGGATTGATTCGGAGTTGACTCTTACATGTTAAAAATGACCCATGGATCATTTCCCTAAAGTATCAACACAATCCGAATGTGTTTGGTCAGTTTTCTGTATTCTAGTTGTTGTTTTCACTTAAAATCGTGTCCATTTCAAATAAAAATTAGACATTTTGAGTGATGTCGTCCACACCGGCCCTCATATTGAGGCGGGGTTGACTCTTACAAGTCACGTATGACCCACAGATCATTTTTCTAAAGTTTCAACAAAATCAGAATGCCTTTGGTCAGTTTTCTCTATGTCAGTTGTGGTATTCACTTAAAATGATGTCCTTTTGAAACAAAAGAGAGACACTTTGAGTGGTGTTGGCCACACCGCGCCTCGGATTAAGGAAGAGATGACTTGTAAACATCACATATGACCCATGTATCGTTTTACTAAATTTTCAATAGAATCCGAATGTGTTTGGTCCGTTTTCCGTATGTCAATTTTTGGTTTCACTTAAAATGATGTTCATTTTAAACAAAAGAGAGACACTCTGAGTGGTGTCGGCCACACCCCACTTTAGATTGAGGCAGGGTCGAATCATACACATCACATATGACCCATGGATATTTTTATTAATGTGTTAATAGAATATGAATGTGTTTGGTCGGTTCTCGGTATGTTAGTTGTTGTTTTCACTTAAAATGATGTCCATTTAAAAACAAAGAGAGACACTTTGAGTGGCGTTGGCCACACCGCACCTCGGATTGAGGCGGGTTTGACTCTTACACCTCACAAATGACCCATGGATCATTTTCCTAAAGTATCAACACAACCCTAATGCGTTTGGTCGGTTTTCCGTATGTCAGTTGTTGTTTTCACTTAAAATGATGTCCATTTTAAACAAACGAGAGACACTTTGAGTGGTGATGGCCACACTAAGCCTCGGATTGAGGAAAAGTTGACTCGTACACATCACATATGACCCATGGATCATTGTCCTAAATTTTTTACAGATTCCTAATGCATTTGGTCAGTTTTTCGTATGTTGATTTTTGTTTTCACTTAAAATAATGTTCATTTTAAACAAAAGAGAGACACTTTGAGTGGTGCTGGCCACACCGTGCTTTGGATTGAGGTGGGGTTGACTCATACACGTGACATATTACCCATGTATCGTTTTATTAAAGTTTCAACATAATCCTAATGTGTTTGACTATTTTTCCGTATGTCAGCAGTTGTTTTCACTTAAAATGATGTCTATTTTAAACAAAAGATAGACACTTTGAGTGGTGTCATCCACACCACGCCTCGGATTGAGGCGAGGTTGACTCTTACAAGTCAAAAATGACCCATGGATCATTTTCCGAAATTATAAACACAATCCGAATGTGTTTAGTCGGTTTTTCGTATGTTAGCTGTTTTTTTCACTTAAAATCTGTCCATTTCAAATAAAAATGAGACAGTTTGAGTGGTACCATCCACACCGGACCTTGGATTGAGGAGGGGTTTACTATTACAAGTCACCTATGACCCATGGATTATTGTCATAACGTTTCAATAGAATCCGAATTTCTTTGGTCAGTTTTCCGTATGTCAGTTGTTGTATTCCCTTAAAATGATGTTCTTTTGAAATGAAAAAAAAGACACTTTGAGTGGTGCCAGGCACAACGTGCTTCTAATTGATGCGGGGTTGACTCGTACACATCACAAATTACTCATGGATCTTTGTTCTAAATTATCAACACACTCCTAATATGTTTGGTTAGTTTTCCGTATGTCAGTTTTTTTCATTTAAAATGTCGTCTCTTTCAAATAAAAGTGAGACACTTTGAGTGGTCCCGGTCACACCGTGCCTCAGTTTGAGGCAGGGTTGACTCGTACACATCCCTTGGGCGTTTTGAGTGCTGTCAAGTGTAGAATGAAGATTCAGGTGAGTCTAATCCTCTTCTTGCTTCCTCTTTTTTATTAGGGTTTGCACTCTTCTCTCGTATTCTTTTGAAGCTCTAAAACCCTCTTTTACATTGGGATTTATGGTGAATAATGAAGAGAGCTTAGACTGGGATCCGGGGTATAGGGTGGAGGGTTGGGGGGGCAGTCTGGGGGGCTATCCGGGGTCCAGGGAGGAGGGTGGGGGGTTGTCCAGGGGGCTGTCCGGGGTCCAAGGAGGAGGGTGGGGGGCTATCCGGAGTCCATGAAGGAGGGTGGGTAATGCATCTAAAACTCTATATAGGTATCATACATTGAATTTTTATAGGACTGCGAACCACCGCGGGGTGTCATCCTAGGGTAGGGCCAAATCACAGCATTTCCATGGCGTGACCACGGCATGACCGCGGCGTGACCACGGCATTACCGCGGCGTCACCGCGGCGTGTTGGCCTGGTCCAGGGACATCCATGGGGTAGCATCTTCCGGCCAAGAGCGGAGGGAGCGGGAGGAGGCGGAGAAAATTCCAGTCGTCGCCTCCCTCCCCATTAACTATGGCTGGGCAATGTATCTAAAACTCTATCTAGGTATCATACATCGAATTCGAACAGGACTGCGAACCATCGGGGGGTGTCATCCTGGAGTAGGGCCAAATAACGGCATTACCGCGGCGTGACCGCGGAATGACGGTGGCGTGACCGCGGCGTGACTCTGTCGTGATAGCGGCATGTTGGCTCGGTCCGGTGATATCTGTGGGGCAGTATCTTCTGGCCAGGAGCGAAGGGAGAGGGAGGAAGTGGAGCAACATTCCATATATCTCCTCCCTCCCCATTAACAATGGGTGAGTAATGTATATAAAACTCTATCTAGGTATCATACATCGAATTCCAACAGGACTATGAACTGCTGCGGGGTGTCATCCTGGAGCAGGTCCAAATCAAGGAATTACTGCAGTGTGACCGTGGCGTGACCGCGGCCTGACCGTGGCGTGACCGCGGTGTGTTGGCCTGATCCAACGACATCTACGGGGCATCATCTTCCAACCAGGAGTGAAGGGAGTGGGAGGACGCCTCCCTCCCCATTAACTATTGGTGGGTAATGTATCTAAAACTCTATCTAGGTATCATACATCGAATACTGATAGGACTGCGAACCGCCGCGGGGTGTCGTCCTGGAGTAGGGCCAAATCACGGCATTACCGCAGTGTGATCACGGCATGACCGCGGCGTGATCGCGGCGTGACCGCGGCGTGACCGCGGCGTGACCGCGACATGTTGGCCCTATCGAACAACATTCACGGGGTAGCATCTTTTGGCCAGGATTCCAAATAAATCCTATGTAGTTGTCCATCACATTATAGAAACCGATCTTAAGTTACAAAAAACAGAATCTTGATTCACAATTGAGGTATGCTAAAGATATATATTTTATATTCGTTGTTTTTAAAAGTGATTTCATTATAAAAACATGACATTATTTATCAAATTAAACAATTCTATTAAATAAAACATATTCAAATCTTCAATTTAATATAATTAAGCATAATTAATAGAGAAGCTAAATACAATTTAAAGAATTCTTAAATTAAAGAGGCTACGAGAGGGACTCTACCTCTAGGTGGAACCAATCTATCTACTTCGGCTCTTAGAGATTTCTAACTAAAATTTATTTCTCCTCCACTGGGTATACGCACCTTCACACACACACAAGGACACCTAGCCCCTATGCACACACCCGCATGGCCATGAGCATGTGCAAGGGGATCCTTGCACATATGATTATATGCATATATCAGTCTGCACTCACCTTCGTATGCATTTATATATATATATACATGCACACACCTATCCCCATACGTGAATAATCACTTCCATGGGTGACTATACACGTAACGGGGGAACCCACATACATATACTTACTTACCTTTGCTCACGCAGGCGAGTCACCCTTGAATTTCCCACTCGATACCAATGAGAAGGGATCAACGCACTACACAAAGGATATTAAGAAACTTAAAACATGTGAAAAACGCTACATAACTAGTGAGAAATCAACCAATAGCATTAAAGCCTTACCTATATTGGCAGAAGAGAACCAAATCCACCCGAACCAACACGAAATGATCCAACGCCCTACCAAAAACTTAATATGGAGTTAAAAATACTAAATCCCCAAATACATGAGGTGCGAGCCAAGTAGTAACCATAGAATCTTACCTTGGATCAAATATGGTGGACTGAATCAATCTGAACTCCTTCTAGCCCCCTTCGCAGCATATAAATACCCTCTGTCCATATAAAGCAGTCAAAGATCTAATTGACCAATGCGATAAAGAAAATAAAATAAAAACTGAACTAAAACATACCTATCTTCGGTGACTATACTTGTCACCGTCCAACATATAAGTACCACAGCGCCCCTTGGGTCAAATCATGTTCCTGCAAGAAAGGGGGAAATAGATCAATGTTTCAAAATAATACTATCAAATAGTACATTCATATTAATTATCAATTACTCTTCCAATTAATGGTATACAATAAATTTGGCCCAAGTTTCAACTTAGTTTGGTTTTTTTCGATACAAGGGATGAGGTCTTATTATTCTTGGTTTTTATGTTTACACTTGAGATATTTATTTAAAATGATGCATGTATTTGGCATTTTTATTTATGGTTTTAGTTCTTAGCCTGTTTCCATGGGGCCTGTCCACGTGAATAATTATTGGAATGTAGGGTTTAATTGAATATGAACCTATGCTACATTAGTTGAGTTGAATATTGTTAGCATAACACTCTTCACTATAGAAATAACCTTATAGGGACCACAATAAATGTTTAGTTTATCCTACTCTTGAACCTGGTTGGGCACGGGTCCATGAACCAGATGGTCTACTAGGTCATGAGGGTGTAAATCATTTCATTATACTATACTAAGAATAAAGGTGTTGGTATCTTTTCTACCAAAAATGGGAATTTCTCAAGTCTTGAGTTCCAATCGACTTTCGTTCCTAAGTTACTGTCCCCTTAACTATCTGTAGTTGTCAAGGGGTGTCTCCCATGGGTGTCTTGTCGTATGTAGTGTCTATATATGATTTCTATAGTGCTTTCGTATTGTGGGAAATGTGTATTGCATGGTCAGTTTAATAAATACATCGGTCAATTAGAAAATACACCCATAGTCAACAGAGATATACCCACTTTTGAAATAGACTACCATCCAAATAACCAACTCAGAAATCTGAGACCAACATTTTACTTTACCAATTCCAATTACATAATATATGCAGCACCAAATTATGTTTTATGAACCAATAAATTAAAGGGAAAGAAACTCCTCACCATAACCCATAAAATCTCATATAGCATCACTCACCTCCAATTAACCCACATCATTGCACATCTTAATGATGATACAACCTCATCACATATATATCATGATTAACAAAAAAATCCCACACAATATAAGGTCTAATAGGAGTCTATAGAAGAAAATATGAGGTTTTTAAAAAAATCATAAACTTTTTATTGAACACACTATTCGAATGAATGGAATACAAATTGTGAATCTAACCCTACATTTCTGGAACACTCTATTTTGAAAAAATTCACAATTTGCCCAATAATTCACCACACAATGAGTTGGTTACTAACCAAAACTCTAGAAAATTCACGATTAATATGAATGGTTATCCTAACTATAAAACTAACAATGCATTCCTTTTTGCCTCATTTTTAAAAAAAGAAGACTAATTCTTACCTGGAAATACCGATCAAGAACCCTGGCGGGAGGAGAGGGAGTTGAGAGGGGAGGACGTCCCGTGGGGTGTTCGACCATGGGGGGTCCCGCGTACGACTGGAGAGGGGGTCGGGGGACGTCGAAGGAGGAGATTGATCTAAGAGGGGAGGGGATTTCCTCCAGGAGTGGGAGACGAGAGGGGAGGGGGGACGTCGCCAGGAGCCGAGAGGGGAGGGGGACGTCATCGTCAGAGAGGGAGCTGAGAGGGGAAGGGGAACACCACCGAAGGAGAGGGAGGGGTCGGTAGGCAGAGGTGGAGGCCAGGAGGAGATCAAGATCGAGGGGGGAGGGGGAGGGAGGTGAAGGTCAGGGATGGTTCACCCGGGATGAGGATCCCAAAATTGGGTGTACTTTTTCCCTATAGTTAATAAAAATCATAAGTAAAAATCATAAGTAAAATTTTTCTTTCCCTATGGTTTAACAAAACCGTTGGGAAAACCCAACATATAACACCTTATACCAATAGTTTAATAGAACCGTTGGTAAAATTTCATTATCCCAACGATTTTTTTAAACTATTGGGAAATAAGTGTTGGAGGTCTATCAATCCTATGTAAAGGTCACACTAATGCTGAGTGTTTGTGTGAATGAGGACCATTTTATGTCGGTTTATGGTGAGTGTAAGAGTGAATTGAGTTTTTGAATGATTCATCAAGAATAGAGTACGTGTCATTGGTTTTATAATAGGTACCACCCAACACTTGGTGAATTACGATTAATGTTTCAAACTTAATAAAATTCATCTTTCAGTGAAAAGGTAATATAAAAGTTAATTTTACATATAACCATTCTGCTTAAGGGTAATTTCATTTACCTGTATGAAAAAACATTCTACATAAGGGTAACGGAATTTAGCTTGAAAAGGGTAAAACAAAATGATCCTTATATAGATTGTTCTGTGTAAGGATAATACTAGCTTATCCTTACATAGACTGCATTATAAAAGGGTAAGTGGAGATGTCACTTATGTAGACCATTCAGAGTCTGGGTAAAATCAATAGCCATTATTTAGATCCAGAATACATAAAGATAAGTTGAAACTTCTATAAAACTGAAAATAATGTTCTCTTTTTATTTTCTTCTTCATCTCATGAAAGTATTCCTAAATCAAATTCATGGTATGGATATGATACCACTGTTGGGGTTTAAGTAATTATAATAAAAATTATTAGATCCTTCAGAAGGGTATAAAATAACATATGAATTATCTACCATTATAGAAATATGAAAAATTCATAAGAAACTAAAATTAATAAATCCTGAAAACGTGTATGGTTTATTGAGGTATCCAGTGTATCATCATAAACACCAGCATATGGGTTTGAGATAGATAATTGGAATTTCATCAAAAAGGCATCCCACATTTTGGGTGATAGGGAGTTCAGTCAAGGCATAATGCAGAAATCTATACAAACCACTAACACATGATACGGAATGCATCCAGTCTGCGGGAGGATTGCCAAACAACCAATAAGAAACTACCATGAACCCTAAACACCAATTAAACCATAAAATCTGGTCAACCCCTTGAACCAGGGTTCGACGAAACCACAATAGGGAACGAGAAACATACAAGGAATTAAGGAAAAATGAATTAGAGACCCAACCTTGGTGATCCAACCACAAACCAGGAAGATCACACCATAAAGCGGGATTTGAGCATTAATAGGGTGGATGGAAGCCCAAGAATGAATGGCGAAATCGACAGGAACTGGAGCGTCGAGGCACGATTTTGACTTTGAGTGGTATGAGTGCAAAACCCCAATATGGAACGATGGAATTGGAAGGAACCGGAGCATCGAGATAGGGTTTCAGCTTTGAGTGGGATGAGTGTAATGGATGAGAGGGGAATCGGGGAGAAGAGGGTTGGTGGGGGAGAAGAGATTTGAAACCGGGGATTATCTCCAGGGATAATCGGGGATGATTGGTGGGGGGGACTGTTTTCAGGGAAGATAACTTTCAGGGGAGTGGTGGGTTTTCAGGGGGCACGCGGATGAGCCCGTTAGAATTCGATTTGAGGGAGGATATACCTCCGGTTTTAATAAAATAGTAGGTATAGAAGATCTATTCCAATGGTTTATCAAAACTGTTGGAATGAATGTGTTGGTATAGACTCTTTTTTTATTAGTGATTTTCATATTTTAAATCATCCCATGCTCATCTACAAATTCAAGGAATATCATGAATGTCCTTTGGAAAATCCTCAAATAGTTTTGGTGTTGATTCCTTGTGAAGAATTATACATCACTCAAATGGTTGAGTTAAAGGAATGTGTCAATATAAAGGACATTCCCATTATGAGGTAATAAAGTTATGTACTTCCAGAAGAGTTACCCATACTTCCCGTAGACCATGATGTAGAGTTCTAAATAGAACGCATACCCTAAGATACTCCTATCTCAAAATTCCCCAACTAGATAGCCCTGATCAAACAAGAGGAGTTAAATAAGTATCTTCTATAGTATTTGGAAAAAGGTTTCATATTCCCTAGTAAATAACCTTGGTGTTTTCCAATTCTCTTTATTAAGAAAAATAGTGTATCAATGCGGCTGCGTATCCACTACCAAGATCTCAAAAAGACCGCCAAAAATAATAAGTATCATATTCCAACGATTGATGAATTGTTTGATTAGCTATGAGGATATCAGTACTTCTCAAAGGTGGATCCCCATTCTAGATATCATTAGCTAAATGTGAATAGGTAAGATATTTAGGAGAATTGCTTCTATACAGGGTATTGGCACTATGAGTTTCTGGTGATTCCATTCAGACTTACTAATGCCCCTACAATCTTCTTGTATTTGATGAATAGAGTCTTTATGTATTAAATTGAAAAAAATTGGTATTGTTTATTGATAAAATTATTATCTACTCAAAGATAAAGGATTAATATTGAGAACATATATTTATTTTTTGGAGACAATAACGAAGGAGAAATTGTATTATAATTTTATCAAGTGTGACTTTTGGATATAGTAAGTCACATTTTTGGGACATGTGATCACAAGTGAGGGAATATATGTGGACCCTTTAAAAAAATAGGCAATAGAGGAATGGACCGAAACCTTTGGTGTCATGTAAATCCATAGTTTTCTTGTCTTAGAAAAGTACTATATACTTTTTTGAGAAATTTATCATGATTTTCTTGCTTGGTAACTAAGATGACAAGGAAAGGGGTAAAGTATTTTTGGATGGAAGAATGTGAAGAAATATTTAAGGAGAAAAAAGATAAGGCTAATCACTACACAGGTATTCAAATTACCAAAAAGTGGAGAAATTTTCGTGATATATTGTGATTCTTAAAATATAAAGGATTGGGTGTTGTACTCATGAAAATGAAAAAGTGATATCTCATGCCTTATGAAGATTGAAGATCCATGAGAAGAACTATGCAATGCATGATCCGGAGCTAGAAGATGTGATTTTCTCAATGAAAATATGGAATCATTAACTCTATGGTGAAAATGTTACATATATACCCATAAAAAGAGACTAATTTATATATTCACACAAAATTATCCCAACATGCATCAAAGGATTTAGTTAGAGCTAATCAAAGACTATTATTTCTCTATTCACTATCATCCTGAGAAGGAAAACAAGGAAGTTTCTACTCTTAGAAGAAATGAATCTACTACTATCCCCATGATGTAGATTGAGAAAGACCATATCTCTTAGTATATTCAAATGATGTTTTTTTAAATAATAATTTCAAGGAATACAACCTACCTTTACCATATGTTTTACCAACCATATATCTAATAGAAGATCAAAGAGGCACAAACGGATGATATAGAGCTTTAAAAGAAGTGGAATGCATTATAGTAAGGGAAGTTATAAGAGTTCCATATCGATTATGATGGTGTGATTCATTTTGGAACAAGGATTTGTGTACCTTCATCCCCAGATATGAATAATGAGATTTTAGATAATTAACATAGATCAACATTATCTATCTATCCTGGAAGTACAATTATGTATCATGAACTCTAAGAAAACTTCAAGTAGGAAACATGAAGAAGGATATTGCCAAATATATCTATAGATTCTTGATATGTCATGATGTTAAATTAGAGTGAGATAAGTTGAAAGGGATGATGAAACCATTTCTTATACTCATGTGGAAATGGGATAATGTTACTATAGACATTGTTATTGGTCTCTCAAAGAAATCCAAATGAAACAATGAAACATGGTTTGGGATGGACTGACTCACCAAATATTCCATCTTTATCACTATTCTGGAATATCTCTCACTTGAAAAATTTTCTATTCTATATTTGAATGAAGTGTTGAGACTTCATGGGGTTCAACTCTTTATTGTCTCAAATTATGATCCGAGATTCACATCTAATTTATAGAGTATTCTTAAACATTCTTTGATTAGTGAATTGAATTTCAGAATGGCATATCACCACTAAACAGATTTCCAATATGATAGGACTATCCAGACACTCGAGGATATGCTAATATCTTGCTCCGTGGAATTTAAAGTTGGATTAGATCAACATATCCCATTAGATTAGTTTTCATACAACAGAAACATCCACTAGAGTATTCAGATTTATCCATATGATGCTCTATATAGAAATCATTGTATAACACCAACCTATTTGGATGAATATGTAGAAAAAAAGCTACTTGGACTTGATCTCACATAAGAGAGGGAAGAAAAGGTTCAATATATCCAGAAACATATCAAAGCTGCTCATATTTGGAAAAAAATCTATGCTGAAAACCATCAAAGGGACTTGGAGTTCAATGTTAGAGATATATTCTTCCTTCTAATATCAGCATTGAAGATAGGGATGCACTTTGGAAAGAAAATTAATCTTAGCCAAATGTATATTATCCCCTTTGAGATCCTTGTTCTCATAGGATAAGAGGCCTATTGGCTTACACTTCCACCAAGTATGGCTAAAATTCAGGATGTGTTCCATGTATCTCTCTTGAGAAAGTACATACCAGATCCCTCACATGTACTAAACTCATAGGTAGTACAGTTGGAAGATGATATCACTTATGAAGAGCATCCAGTAAAGAATTTATACTGGAGAGATAAGGTTATATGCAACAAGAAAACCCAACTTATAATAGTGTTGTATAGGAACCATATGTACTAATAAGTGACATGGGAATAGGATGAGGTGGTGAAGGGGAATTACCCTCACCTGTTTATCTAAAACAAAATTTCAAGGGTGAAATTTTAAAATGAAGGAAGAATGTAATAACACAAACTTTTATCAATATAATTTAACCCTTATTATAAAAATTTCATAAAATCACAAAGAGAATAAAATTCATTCTTTATAAATGATGATTTAATGAAATAAGAGGTATTTCAAGAAATTAATGAACCTATACCGATGGAATAGTAACTTGACCTTTGGAATAGTAACATGACACTTAGGAATAGTAATCCATCCAATATACTAGTAACATAACCTTTGAAAATAAAAATAAATTTTCCATATCTTATGAATGAAAATATGATATATTTATTTCATGGAATAAGTAAATAAATGTCTTAAAAATGATAAATTAAGCGTTGGTATATTTCTAAGTCCTAAATATTAAATTAACATTTTATAAGTAATTTTATAATTTAAAAGAAAATATATTTTCATAAAATGAATTCAAAAAATTAATATTTTTTTCTTTTTACTATAATATAATTTTATGAGGAATTAATTAATTTTTAAAGGTATTAAAAAATCAGTTTTAATTTTAAATTCTATATTTTTCAAGTAAATTCTAATTTTAGTTAAAAATTAAATTTATCACAATTAGAAAAATAATTTTCATAAAATGGAGTTCATTTGTGGTTTCTAAATTTCAAAAATGGTTAGGGTGAATTTTTGGGATTTTTCTGAAATACTTGAATTTTTTTTAATAGAAAAATATGTTATTTTATGTTATATATACATTATATGTCAAATCCACTATTCATAGATTCAATTATGATGTAATAACAATAATATAGAATTATAATTCTATATTTAATTTATTTAGACCTAGAATAAAACCTATTTCTTTTCTTTTTGAAAGAATAATAATCTAATGCATACAATAATGAGAAAACACCCCTCTCTTCTACCATAAATAACACCCCTCTCCAACTCTTTTCCTAACACATATCAAGCATTGAACCTTGTCCAAATTATGCTCAATTATACAAAAAATACCCTCCCCAACTTCTGGTATCCCTTTGTCTCATCAAAAATATCAAAACCATTTCCCCAAGAGGGTTCTCAATGAGGAGATATTTAAGAGGTAAAATCCTCTACGTTTTATTTAAATTTCTTTTAATTTCTTTTAATTTTATTATTATTTCCTCACCTAATCTATCCAAATTTTTAGGATAAATCAAGTATAATTTAGATACTTTAATTTTATCATATTAATGGAATATCCATAATCAAAATCTTTTCACACTCACTTTTATTCTAAAAATGAAATCATCGCCAATGAAATATCAAATTACCGACATTGTGGGCGATGTGTTTTCATTTTCCATTAACATATTAAATTATGTTCATAAAACCACTATAATGGTTGTTACATAATTTAAAATATATGTTATTACCCTTTTATGTTATAGAACTAAAATGTTTACATAATAATAAGTTATTAAACAAATTGATTTTGTTTTGATCGAAAACCGCCAAAATTAAACCAAACAATTGTCATTAACTATTTATCTAATGATTCATCCAGATAAAATTTAACAAAAATATATATATTACTATTTAAACATCTATATGTTACTTAATAACATATATTTTCAATTCTAGGGAATTATAACCATTCTATATAAACTTCCATACTCATATTCAAGTAAAATGATCAAGAAAACCAAGGAAATGAACACTTGTGAATGATGAAATTAAACTATATAACTCATTAAAAATCCCATAAATAAACTTAATTAAAATAAAATGAATCAAATTCTTGTATAAAAGTTTCTTGATTTGTTAATTAATGAATTTAATTTTATTATCCAGGATATTCTAGAGAATTGATTGTTAAGACATAAGGTAAGGGAGTTCTCAAACCCAACTTTATTCCTTTAGGTTTTCCCTCTTTAACTCAATTTTCAGTATGGACGTTCCATTAATGATCCATAAATATAATTTCTTTATCCATACCTTTTATTTTCGGGATTTACATTCTTATAATCTGATTTTATGTCCAAAAAAATATTTTTTCTAAAATAAATCTTCATTTTAAAGACACATGTTTTAATTCTCTTGATTTAGTTTCTTCTTCACTAAATATGGATGATTTTTATTACATGTATGTTATTACTTTTTTATTTTGGGAACACATATTTTCATCCATAATATTATTATTTATGAAAACCATTTCCTTTCCATTGGATATATTATGTCCCATAATAATACATGTTCTATGTAGAATGCATGATAATGAAAATATTATGATGTAATGGGTGTGCCTGGAATTATATAGGGAAATGAAAATTCTATGATATGATGGGTGCACACAAAATTATATAGAACTATAATGCATTGGTTAATGTTAAAAATCTTGTGAGATAAAGTTAAATATGTGTGAACATGATGGTAGCTTTGTTCACAACTATGTGTGTTGTTTGACCACTAAGACATGATGTTTCATTTTTATGCATTAACACATTTCATGCCTTTATATAATACTTCCTCTCATTATTATTATTATGATTTTTTGATGTTGATTATTCTCTCCTCATGTTTTATTGATTCATTTTCTTATATATCCTTTTATTAGACTTTTAACTAACCCCTCTCTTTAATGTATATCCTCAAATGATTACCTGTACTAAGGAGAATACAAGGGCCATTAAGAATCCAGTTAAGAAGGAACTATATTAATGTTAACGTTTTATATTGTCAATTTTATGTATGGTCCTAATTTTCCTAAGACACGGAACCTTTGGATCTTGTTTGTTTAATTATTTTATGTTGTTTTCCTTTAAAATGATGTAATAAGTTAAATAATAAAAGTTGGTTTTCTATATTTAGTGGCACATAAACATCTTATTACTACTCATTTCCTTTATCTTAAGTTTTATATTTTTTAGTATTTTAATTAATACTCAGTTGGGTAGGAAGAATATTAAGAAAATATTTATCAAAGTGACCCAATTTTTTATTCCTTCCACATACCTCCCTAAATAATTGAAACATGTTTCTAAAATTTTCTTATTTATATGGATTTAATTCCCCTAAAACTCTTCCATACATAAAATATAATTTAATGGGGATATTTATAATTAAACCAAAATCTCCTTTAAAAGTTCCCAAATCATTCTCAAAACCATAAGTAGATATAAAATGAATTTTTACCTTATAAACTGCTTGTATTCTAATATGTGTAACACGCTATTCTTCCATCTATTAATCTTTTTTTGATAAATTCTTAACCAAAATTATTGTAGGCTCCCAAGAAATTATAATTAACTCAATTATTATTTCTTAATAATATTGAATCTTCATTTATATTAGTTTTCTATCTAAAGTTATCATTCCTAAAAAATTATATATTTATTAGAAGTTTCTTTCTTCTCCAAAAATTTAAATTTCTCCACTTGATTATGATCCTTCTTTGAAACTTCAATATTTTTAAAAATACTTTTAATTGATATATCTTCAACATATTTTTTAATGCCCTGACCCTATAATCTCAGATCCAGTGCATTATTTTAATACATTTTCATGATTATAAAGAATCAAGTCGCAAAGGACCAATCTGTTTAGCAGTCTTGGAAAATAGATTACATACATGAACTTTACATTAAAATTTCTAACATAAAATACAACATAGATAATCCTTTTATAATTTCATTATTCATCTATCTTAAACTAGAAGATGAATCAAAATTCACTTCCTGGCATCCAGGAAAAATAAAACATAAGAAAGGGGTGAGCTCAGATTCTCAGTGAGGGTAAATAATTTAATGGAAGCTATAAATTTTATGGAAAGATGTGTAATAAAAACAACAACCTTTTTAAAAAAATATTGAAAATAATATGGAAAAAATAAATCAAAAATTACCATATAAACATGTACATGGATATTCTACTCATAGAATAATCCCATGTAATAACTAATTTCATAATGAGGAAATGCATAATGTCAGAGAACATTACCTTAAAGTCAAGGCCTCGTTCCAAGACTAAAAAAATTGTCAATGCCTTGTGAAAAGACACTAATTTGTCTAATGAGACCTTCTGATGCATCGAGAAGCTATAGAGGGGTCTACCCAATACTTACTAAGTCCAATGAATTCCTTATATGAAAATTTTGAAACATAACATAAACATCCGTATTAAAACTAGCATACAAAATGTCAATACTTTATCCATAAATCATAAATGGTATAAAAAGGGAACATTCACAGTCAAAAATATCATAAATCATTCAATACAATATTGAATATTTTATTCATGATAAATTAACCTCAATCAAGAATAAAATCCAAAAAAAATATGTTGACATAGATGAAAATAATCAGTAAATCCCTTTGAGAGAAATATCCTTTTTTATGAAAGCATTTAAAAGTCTCACAATTTATAAAGGAATTCATTTAAAAGATATTTTTTAATCAAAGTTCCCCATAACACTTTGAATATTTTGAAAATAACTAACATTTTAAAAAAATTATGTCCATATGAATAAATCCTTAAAATCATTTTGAAAACATGGACATTAATGAAATAGATTTAGAAAAATTAATCTTTAAAACATTTAAAATGATGATCTAGTTAAAGATTCCATTCCATAAGACCTTAAAAATATTCCTTTTGAAAACATTTTTATGAGAAATTGACATGGATGTTAATATTTCCCAGTAAATACATACATATAAACAATCTCTCATAAAAATGAGATTAGGAAATTAACTCTTACCTTGTACTTTCCTTTAGTCAAGGATACGTTTAACCTATTATATAATAACCATAGTATGTTATTGAATTATAAAAGAACCATATTAATATTTATTATTTCATACTTTATTCATTTATGACTTTATACTACTTATTTAATAATAATTTCCTTGTTAAAATAACCTTTTGGGTAATAATCGCTTTCTTTATCGTACGTGTTTTAAGTTGTTATTCTTAGTCGTATCACTTATATAATGGTTTAATTTTATCCATAATATAAAGTATTATTTATTTATCATATATATTAAGAATATAAATATGTATAATAGATAGATATATGAAATGGAAAACACTATTTATGGAGACGGTAGGCCGTACGTACACATAAACATTGTTTTCGTTTTCATATCATATTGAATGGAAGTAAGTGAATGAGATATATGTAAATAAACACACACACACAGACACACACACAAATATATATTAGCATTATTATTTAATATATTACATACTTATTAATAATATATATTTTTATAATCATCATTGAATGGTGAACGTGGAAATGAATCTCATCGCGTCATGGAGACGGTAAGCTGTACGTACACATAAACGCCAATATCATTATATTGATGGTGAAATTGTTTGTAATTGGATGTTATATTATATATATAGAATTAATAACATGTTATAGTTGTTATTTACATCAATTATACTCATTATTATACCCATTCAAATAATGAAGAGTTGAATAAAAAATTACACCATGACGTGGAGACGGTAAGCTGTATGTACACACATATGGTGACTTTTTCATTCGTAGGATGGACAGAATAATGAATATAGTTGTAAAATATTTTTAATAACATAATAGTATTTATAAGGTACTGGATTTATTGTTTTGGTATTGAAACAACAAAGAAATATGAAGTGGAAGAAGAAAAGAACTTTGAAAAAAGGAGATGAAATAATTACCTCTTCTTCGGGTGATTCCTTTTGATTTGATGAAAAGGGATCCATAGGTTGTCTTAATGATAAATTTAAGGACTCTAGGATTAGTTGAGAGTAGTTGGAAGGATATTTTATCTGTTTTTGGCCGAGCTAAATGGCTTTGGAATTTTTATTTAGAGAGAAGGGGAAGTACCCTTTTATAAGAGAGGTGAGGGTCACCTTAGGAAAAGCTTAAAATATTATTTTATTATAAAATAATTTTCGGTTTCTAAAGGATCCAAATGGATTTATTTCTAGGATAAGGTGTTTATGGGTCTAAATATTCTCAACCAATATGTTTTAGACAATTTTATATCACCATATTAACCTTATCATTTAGATTTAACTCTTAGTTAAATAGTTTGACATTTACCATGTCCCCTTGTATTTTTATATTATATGCTTAATAAACATACAATAAACTACCAAGAGAACCTAAAGTGGTTAATTATTGACATATATAACATTATCTAAGTCCTTTTTTAGAACCTTATATTTTTAGAAATATTATATCATTTAATAAAATAGTATATGTTTTAAAAACTCATTTATTTCAATTTTCACATTGATAAGTATTTTTTTTTTTTTAAAGTCATAAAAACTTTATAAATTCTAAAAAAATATATTTAATCATCCCTAACATGTAATATTAACCTAGAAAATTCTTTGAATACATCAAAAGTCTCAATTTACATTTATTTTGATATTTATAATATCAATTATTTAAATCATTAATTAATAAGGTAATTACTACATCATCATTGTGTCATAGAAAAATTTAATTATTTAATGTATAAAAATTATAAATAAAATACCATGATGTAGGAAATATTTTTATATTTCTAATGAATATTTATATTCAAATTTATCTTATGTATAACCCCTTTTAAAAAATGTTTTATTTATTAAACTTTGAATTTAAAACTTTTAACTCTTTTTAAAAAAAATAATAAATGTCATAATCTAATACAAGTGGATGAAAAGAATCATATTTTATTTATAAGTTATATTGTTTTTCTAAATAAAATTATCCAATATAATTAATAAATAGTTTAGGGTAATTGTAATATCATTTTTACCTTTAAATACCCTATTTAATTTTAACCGTGATAAATAAAATTCAAAAGTTACTATTCACCAAAACAATACATCCTACTGAATCAAATTTTACTTACTGATGTCAACCATGTCTCTCTTATTTTTGAAATTCAATTCAGAGTAGTGGTAAAATTACATTTTATGCAAATTTTAAAATGTTCTTAGAAGGTAGGTAAAAGAGGTCAAGAAGTTCAATAAAATTTTATATGCCCAATCTTATTATAAAATGACTCAAAAGAATTAAATTGTACTAATATAAGTATTATGTATATATTTTTACTTTAAAATAAATTTTAATTAAAAAATTTATTTAAATAAAAATTCGTTCTTAAACAATAACGCGGTATTTTTCACTATTCCTCAAAAATTGAAAGTTTTCAGAAAAATACCAAAAATTCATCCAAAGATAATTTTGATATTATTAATTCAAAAATGAATTATATTTTACCAAATTCAAAACATATAAGTTACATTAATTATTTTAAAATTAATTCCAGTTTTCAAAACCAAAACCAATTTTTTGAGAGGTAAAAATTATCAAAAGATTGATATGTGTTTATGTCCAATTTAAATGTAAAATTACTTCCAATGACCAAAATTGAATTAAATGATAAAAATATAAAATAATTATACTTCAAAATAATTTAAACGTATAATTTAACACTATAAATTATTTTTATTAAAATAGTTTTTTTCAACTAAAATTTAGTATTTTTCACTATTTGTCAAAATATTAATGTAATCAGAAAAATAGAAAAAATTTATCCAAACTAAATTGTTATGTCCTTCTTCTAAATAAGAAGTTTATTTTGTGAAATTTAATATATAAATGTTTCAAATATTCAATTTTAAAAGGGTCCTCCATTAAAAGGTGGTAAAATTACTTTTTTTGAAAAATACCACTTTTATATGAAAAAATGAATTTATTCTTATATTATGTCTAAAAAACACATAATATGAATTCTAAAATTATATAGAGTATATAAAATTCAAAATTCAGTTAATACTATTCATGACAGCTTTTTTAATGGCTAGTTTGGTAAGTCGTGGTGTGCTCGAACTCGGTGTTGCGTGTAGGAAACGCTATTGAATTACTTTAAAGAGATAATGTACTATGAAATCTTGGCGTGTTACATTCTTCCCTCCTTAAATAAATTTATTCCTCACAATTTTAAATTGTTCTTCAAAAATAAAAGGTTTAAAATAGAAAATGCCTTTGTGGAAAACTCATATCGTAAATACGGTTAATAAAGTTTAGTCTTAATTAGAGGGAAAAGGAAATGAAAAAGTCACAACCAAATTAGTGTTTCGAATATTAGAACATTTGAGGAAATTATAGACACATAATTATATGGAAGCGTAAATATTTATAGGGATTTATTGAGTTCATCAATCACAAACAAGTGAACAATAAATGGAAAATTGAGGGCTTCAAATCCATGAATTTACGATGAGTTAAAATATCATCAGTTCAAGAAAACATAATGTATCAGGATAACACATTTTTTGTTTCGAGATTCTTTCTATAATGTTTAAGAATTAATTTCTTCTAATAATAAGAAAAAAAATAATACTTTACAAGTAGAGTTCCACCCTTTAACTAATTTATACCATAAACTCATCTTTTTCTCCAAAAGAAAATAGAAATCGAAAATATTATATTAAACCTAATCATATAGGGTTTCAAAAAAATAAATTTATAATTTATCTTTAATAACATTTTAAAAAACTACATTATACAAACCAGGACATCACGTAGGCCAGTGGTAGGTGATGCAACCTTGTCGCCCTTTGGTTGCGGGTTAAAATCTTATAGCCGTGCCGGACACGACGGTTTTTTGCCCGACCTCCGGGGTTTCATTTTTATAACAATCCAAAAATAATCTTAAGAAATTTTTTTACCATAAACAATAGTATCCAATATCCAACTTAATCCATTCCAACTTTTAGACTTATCCAAAATACTTCGGTCCAAACTCACAGTCCAAAATTTATAAGGAAGGTCACATAACATACATGTGAATAACTTCATTGTGTATTCTCTTAAGACATGGTAATAAAATGAATTTTCATAAAACTATATTGAATACATTCATTCTTCCTTATTCTTTTTGTAAAACATAGAATACTGGATATACTCCTTAAATCCATAAATGTTATAAACTCCAATAATGATGGAATAAACAAATCATTAATTAGATCCTAGGTAGTAAATAATATCGAATATACTTTATCCAATTCAATTATCTATTATTCAAAAATCATTACCTAAGCATCAGAACCATATTAAGGTTTATCATTCCCTGAACCATGTTTTTTCCAAAAAGTTTAACTTGAAACTGTGTCACTTTACTTGGTACCATATGATATCAAATCCTTAATGAAATAGTACTATAGTACAATCCTTATTTATTTCCATAATTCATATAAATGTTATATCATTGATAAAACACTCAAATGATGTAATCCTTAAATAGAAACCTAAGAACACTAATCATTCCTCTTCTTATAAGGTAGTATCATAACTTCATTATTATCCAATAGAATCATTTGGGTTATACTCTGATTATTGGGAGATTGATTTGTGTAGTGTCTCAAATCCTTGTAGATGAAGCATTGTACATTTGAAACCATTTTCTTACCCTTAAAATCACGTACTTGGTGTCCTTTTTTCATACTTATAACAAACTCTGAGTCCTTTAAAGCACTTCCTAGTGTGATTCTTTCCTCCTTTATCCTATATGGGAAAATCCTACATTCTCTACTTCCCTTTATCCATCATTCTATCAGCCATCCTCTACTTCTCTGTCTTCCCTTCGAAGCTATAGGACTCAAATAATTATTTACTTATCTTATTAACACATAATACTATTTCCTCATATGATGAGAATACATGGGAGGCTATTTCGCTTTGAAATATTAGCATAAGGCTATGAAATATATGATCCTTATTACTCATTGGGACATGTGTATTTATGTAGTTCTCAATCCTTCTACTGGGCACCATTTCTAAATGAACACATACAATAGGTTAGATTATATCATAATGTACAATCCAAAAACTAGAAAAGTTCTCAAAAATAATTGAATATTTCCACACATCTAGTCTCATAACCATAAAAATGGTTTCTTTTCTGAAATATTTACTCATAAATCCTAAATAATGGGTTGTAAATAAAATATGAATTATCCTAAGCATATCCTGCAAGAGTGTCGTAACCAAGAGTGCATCAAGACCCGTTTTCGTGCACCCGTTCCTATTCGAGTCTAGATCAAAGAAGTATTTTTGGGTTTAACCCCCAGATACATCTATTCTAGAGCTTCCTCTACCTGCTCGTATCTAGATAGGGATTTATTGCTTGGAAAATTCATAAAATCTTTATGTTACGAAAATTCTAAGAAGTTCCTCTATACTAATCCTAAAAGTTTATCATAGGGTAATGTTCTCTAATCAGAGTTTTTATAAATCTAGTTTGCAAGGATATTTACAAATATCCTATGATACCAGCTGTAATGCCTCGACCCCATGATCCTAGATCCGGTGGATTATTATACATTTTCATGTTTACGAGGAATCAAGTCCTGAAGGAACGATCAGTTTAATAGTCTTGTAAAATAGATTACATACATGAACTTTACATTAAAATTTATAACATAAAATAAAACATAGACAATCCTTTGATAATTCCATTATTCTTCAAGATTAAAACTTCAAATAAATTACAATACACTTCCTGGAATCCAGGGAAAATAAAACATAAGAAATGGGTGAGATCAGATGCTCATTAAGGGTAAATAATTTTCCGGAAGGTATAAACATTTAAGGCAAGATGTTTAATAAAAACAATATCCTTTTTAAACATAATCTTGAAAATAATATGGGAAAAATAAACCAAGAATTACCATATAAACATTAACATGGATATTCTATAAGTAGAAAAATCACATGTAATAACTAAATTTATAATGAGGGAATGCCTAATTCCAGAAATCATTACCACATAGTCATGGCCTCATGCCAAGACTAAAAATAAGTCTTTTTTAAGGCCTTGTTCAAAGACACTAATTTTTCTCATGACACCTACCGATGCATCGAGGAGCTATAACAGGCTCCACCCATAACTTACTAAGTTTAATTCATTCCTCAAATGAAAATTTCGAATCATAACATAAACATTAGTATAGAAACTACCATACAAAAGGTCAATACTTTATCCATAAATCATGAATGGTGTAAAAATAGCACATTCACAGTCAAACATATCATAATTTATTAAATACAATTTTTACGATTTTATTCATAATAAATCAACCCCAATCAAGAATAATATCCAAAAATTGTGTTAACATAGTTGAAAAGAATCAGTAAAACCCTTTGAGAGAAATAATATTTCTTCATGAAAGCATTTAAAAGTCTCACAATTTATAAAGGAAGTAATTTAAAAAATATTTTTGAGTCAAAGTGTCCCATACCACTTTGAAACTTTTTAAAATAACTAACATTTTAAAACAATTATGTCCATATGAATAAATCCTTATAATCATTTTCAAAACATGGACATTAATGAAATAGATTTTGAAAAAATAAATCTTTAAAACATTTAAAATGATGATATAGTTAAAGATGACATTCCATAAAATCTTAAAATATTCATTTTGAAAACATTTTTATGAAACATGTACATGGATGATAAATATTTCCCAATAAATAAAAACATATAAACAATCTCAGATAATAATGAGATTGAGGAATTAACCCTTACCTTGTACTTTACCTTTGTCGAGGGTACATTTGACCTTCCGTATAATGATCATAGTATGTTATTAAATTATAAAAGAACCATATTAACATTTATTATTTCATACTTTATTCATTTATGACTTAATACTAATTATTTAATAATAATTTCCATGTAAAAACGACATTTTGGGTAATAATTGCTTTCTTTACCGTACGTGTTTTAACTTGCTATTCTTGAAAGAATAAATTATATCATGATTTAATTACTTCAAGAATGTAAAAAATAATTTATGTATCATATATATTCATAATATAAATATGTATGATAGATAGATATATAAAATGGAAAACACCACTTATGGAGACGGTAGGCCATGTGTACGCATAAACGCTGTTTTCGTTTTCATATCGTATTGAACAGAAGTAACTGAATGAGATATATGTAAATACACACACATATATATATATATATCTACATATATTTAAAGTGTAATTATGATTTCATATATTACATACTTATTAATAATATATATTTTTATAATCATCGTTGAATGGTGAACGTGGAAATGAATCTCATCGCGTCGTGGAGACGGTAAGCTGTACGTACGCACGAGCAAAAATATCATTCTATTATTGGTAAAGTTGAATGTAATAGGATGGTATGTTATATATAAATAATAATTAACATTTTATACTTATTATTTAAATCAATTATACACATTATTATATCCATCCAAATAATGAGGTGTTAAATAACAAACTACACCACGGCGTGATGACCGTAAGTCGTATGTACACACGTATGGTGACTTTGTCATTCATAAGATGGATAGAATAATTAATATGGTTTTAGCATATTTATAATAACATAATAGTATATATAATGTACTGGATTATTTATTTTGGTATTGAAATAACAAATAAATAGGAAATGGAAGAAGAAAATAACTTTGACAGAGGTGATGAAATAATTACCTCTTCTTTGGTTGCTTCCTTTTGATTTGATCAAAAAGGATCATTAGGATTGATTTCTGATAAAAGTAAAGCATATAAGAGTATGTTAGGGTGGTTGGAAGGATATTTGAGCAGGGTTTGGCCAAGCCAAAAGAATTTGGAGGTGAGATTTTGATATAATGGGAAGTTCCATTTTATAAGAGAGGTGATGTCACTTTAGGAAAAGCTTGAAATATTATTTTATTATAAAATAACTTTCGGTTTATAAAGGATAAAAATGGATTTATTTCCATTATAAGGTTGGTATGGGTCAAAATATTCTCAACCAATAGGTTTTATACATGTTTAGGTCACCATATTAACCTTATCTTTTAAATTTAACTATTAGTTATATAGTTTGACATTTACCATGTCTCCTTGTATTTTTATATTATATGGTTAATAAATATACTATAAACTTTCAAGAGAACCTCTGGTGGTTCAATATTGACATATCTAACATTATATATGTCTTTTGGATGAACCGTATATTTTTAGGAATATTATATCATTTAATAAAATAGTTTAAGTTTTAAAAACTCATTTTTTGTTAATTTGGACACTACTTAGTATTTGAATTTAGTCAAAGTCATAAAAATTTTATCACTACTGGAAATTCGAGCTATAGCCACGGTTCTAAACCGTGGCTATAGGCCCTCAAACCGTGGCTATAGGTAATAGCCACGGTTTGAGGAACCGTGGCCAAGTTTGGCGTGGCTATAGGCCTAGACCTATAGCCACGGTTCCAAACCGTGGCTTTAACTCTATAGCTACGGTTCAAACCGTGGCTATAGGTTTATAGCCACGGTTAAAACCGTGGCTGTATACCTAATGCCACGGTTTCAACCGTGGCTATACTAAAGGCCGGACAAAATCTATAGCCACGGTTTAAAACCGTGGCATTATGTCTATAGCCACGGTTTAAAACCGCGGCAATACATCAATAGCCACGGTTTTGAACCGTGGCTATAGGGTGTCCAAATTCATAAAAAAAAAATACCCCCTGGACACACCCTGGACACCCCCATGCCACCCCCGGCCAGTCCCCCCTGCCAGTACCCCCGGACAGCCCCCCCGTGCACCCCCGGACAGCCCCCCGTGCACCCCCGGACAGCCCCCCGTGCACCCCCGGACAGCCCCCCGTGCACCCCCGGACAGCCCCCCGTGCACCCCTGGACAGCCCCCCCGGCCAGCCCCAGCCAGCCCCCCGTGCACCCCCGAGCAGCCCCCCGACCAGCCCCGGACAGCCCCCCGTGCACCCCTGGACAGCCCCCCCGGCCAGCCCCAGCCAGCCCCCCGTGCACCCCCGAGCAGCCCCCCGACCAGCCCCGGACAGCCCCCCGTGCACCCCCGGACAGCCCCCAGCCCCCAGCCCCCCCTGCCCCCTGCTTGTCCCCCTGCCAGCTCCCCCCCTGCTAGTCCCCCCCTGCCCCCTGCTAGTCCCCCACTGCCCCCTGCTAGTACCCACCCCCCCTTCTTGTCCCCTTGCCAGCCCCCCCTGCCACCCCCCTGCCAGTCCCCCCTGCCCCCTGACACCCCCCCTGCTAGTCCCCCTGCCCCCTGCTAGTCCCCCACTGTCCCCTGTTAGTCCCCCCCCCCCCCCCCGCCACCCCCCCCGCTTGTCCCCTTGCCAGCCCCCCCAGCCACCCCCTGCTTGTCCCCCTGCAAGCCCCCCCTGCTTGTCCCCCTGCCAGCCCCACCCCTGCTCCTGCCAGCCCCCCCCCCCCCTGCCCCCTGCTTGCCCCCCCCTGCCAGCCCCCAGCCCCCTGCTTGCCCCCTACCGCCACCCCCCCCCCCTTCCCCCTGCCAGCCCCCCCGCCCCTGCTTGTCCCCCTGCCAACCCCCCCTGCTGGACACCCCCCCTGTCCGTGCACCCCCGGACAGCCCCCCATGCACCCCCGGACAGCCCCCCATGCACCCCCGGACAGCCCCCCGTGCACCCCTTGCCAGCCCCCCCAGCCACCCCCTGCTTGTCCCCCTGCAAGCCCCCCCTGCTTGTCCCCCTGCCAACCCCACCCCTGCTCCTGCCAGCCCCCCCCATGCCCCCTGCTTGCCCCCCTGCCAGCCCCCCCTTCCCCCTGCTTGTCCCCCTTCCAGCCCCCCCGGCCACCCCCCTGCCCCCTGCTTGCCCCCTGCCGCCACCCCCCCCCCCCCCTTCCCCCTGCCAGCCCCCCCGCCCTGCTTGTCCCCGCCAACCCCCCCTGCTGGACACCCCCCCTGTCCGTGCACCCCCGGACAGCCCCCCGTGCACCCCCGGACAGCCCCCCATGCACCCCCGGACAGCCCCCCGTGCACCCCTGGACAGCCCCCCCCGGCCAGCCCCGGCCAGCCCCCCGTGCACCCCCGGACAGCCCCGGACAGCCCCCATGTGCACCCCCGGACAGACCCCATGCAGCCCCCATCCCCCCTGCACAGAACCCCGGAAACCCCCTGCCCCCTGCTTGTCCCCCTGCCAGCCCCCCCTGCCCCCTGCTTGTCCCCCTGCCAGCTCCCCCCTGCCCCCTGCTAGTCCCCCACTGCCCCCTGCTAGTCCCCCCCCCCCGCCACCCCCCCCTGCTTGTCCCCTTGCCAGCCCCCCCTGCCAGTCCCCACTGCCCCCTGACACCCTCCCTGCTAGTCCCCCTGCCCCCTGCTAGTCCCCCACTGCCCCCTGTTAGTCCACCCCCCCCCCCCCCGCCACCCCCCTGCTTGTCCCCTTGCCAGCCCCCCTGCCGCCCCCTGCCAGCCCCCCCTGCTTGTCCCCCTGCCAGCCCCCCCAGCTCCTGCCAGCCCCCCCCTGCCCCCCTGCCAGCCCCCCCCCCCCCTGCCCCCCTGCCAGCCCCCCCCCCCCCCCCCTTCCCCCTGCTTGTCACCCTGCCAGCCCCCCCCGGCCACCCCCCTGCTTGTCCCCCTGCCAGCCCCCCCTGCCCCTGCCAGCCCCCCCCTGCCCCTGCCAGCCCCCCCTGCCAGCCCCCCCCCCCTTCCCCCTGCTTGTCCCCCTGCCAGCCCCCCCCTGCCCCCTGCTTGTCCCCCTGCCAGCCCCCCCTGCCCCCCTGCCAGCCCCCCCTTCCCCCTGCTTGGCCCCCTGCCAGCCCCCCCTGCCCCCTGCTTGTCCCCCTGCCAGCCCCCCCTGCCCCCTGCTTGCCCCCTGCCACCCCCCCCCCCCTTCCCCCTGCCAGCCCCCCCAGCCCCTGCTTGTCCCCCTGCCAACCCCCCCTGCTGGACACCCCCCCTGTCCGTGCACCCCCGGACAGCCCCCCGTGCACCCCCGGACAGCCCCCCGTGCACCCCCGGACAGCCCCCCGTGCACCCCCGGACAGCCCCCCTGGCCAAGCCCCGGCCAGCCCCCCGTGCACCCCCGGACAGCCCCACGACCAGCCCCGGACAGCCCCCCGTGCACCCCCGGACAGCCCCCATGTGCACCCCCGGACAGCCCCCCGTGCACCCCCGGACAGCCCCCCCGTGCACCCCCGGACAGCCCCCCCGTGCACCCCCGGACAGCCCCCATATGCACCCCCGGACAGCCCCCATATGCACCCCCAAACAGCCCCCCGTGCACCCCTGGACAGCCCCCCGGCCAGCCCCGGACAACCCCCTGTGCACCCCCGGACAGCCCCCCGACCAGCCCCGGACAGCCCCCCGTGCACCCCCGGACAGCCCCCATGTGCACCCCCGGACAGACCCCATGCAGCCCCATTCCCCCCGGACAGCCCCCCGTGCACCCCCGGACAGCCCCCATGTGCAACCCCGGACAGCCCCCATGTGCACCCCCGGACAAACCCCATACAGCCCCCTACCCCCCTGCACAGAACCCCGGGCGTTTATCAAGCGCGCGCAACGCTTAAAGAACGCATAATGAGCCCTACCGCGCAGACCACACGTCCGATTGACGCGCCGTCTGCGCGTGCACGTCGCGAATAATAATGGGATTGTTGTCCTGTGATTTCAGGACAATCCGATGTCGTCCGCTATGAGTTTGACCGTTAGACGCCTGTTTTGGCCGTTTATGACACCGGAACGGCGTTCCCGGTCACCACGGGCACACGGCACGTCCGATTGACGTGCCGTCTGCTCGACCACATCACAATTCACTTACCCTTTGATTTCGTCCGATTTCAGGCCATTCGGACTTCGTTCGGCCCGTTTGGACCCCCCCACGCGCGTTTATCAAGCGCGCGCAACGCTTAAAGAACGCATAATGAGCCCTACCGCGCAGACCGCACGTCCGATTGACGCGCCGTCTGCGCGTGCACGTCGCGAATAATAATGGGATTGTTGTCCTGTGATTTCAGGGCAATCCGATGTCGTCCGCTATGAGTTTGACCGTTAGACGCCTGTTTTGGCCGTTTATGACACCGGAACGGCGTTCCCGGTCACCGCGGGCACACGGCACGTCCGATTGACGTGCCGTCTGCTCGACCACATCACAATTCACTCACCCTTTGATGTCGTCCGAATTCAGGCCATTCGGAATTCGTTCGGCCCGTTTGGACCCCCCCACGCGCGTTTATCAAGCGCGCGCAACGCTTAAAGAACGCATAATGAGCCCTACCGCGCAGACCACACGTCCGATTGACGCGCCGTCTGCGCGTGCACGTCGCGAATAATAATGGGATTGTTGTCCTGTGATTTCAGGGCAATCCGATGTCGTCCGCTATGAGTTTGACCGTTAGACGCCTGTTTTGGCCGTTTATGACACCGGAACGGCGTTCCCGGTCACCACGGGCACACGGCACGTCCGATTGACGTGCCGTCTGCTCGACCACATCACAATTCACTTACCCTTTGATTTTGTCCGATTTCAGGCCATTCGGACTTCGTTCGGCCCGTTTGGACCCCCCCACGCGCGTTTATCAAGCGCGCGCAACGCTTAAAGAACGCATAATGAGTCCTACCGCGCAGACCGCACGTCCGATTGACGCGCCGTCTGCGCGTGCACGTCGCGAATAATAATGGGATTGTTGTCCTGTGATTTCAGGGCAATCCGATGTCGTCCGCTATGAGTTTGACCGTTAGACGCCTGTTTTGGCCGTTTATGACACCGGAACGGCGTTCCCGGTCACCGCGGGCACACGGCACGTCCGATTGACGTGTCGTCTGCTCGACCACATCACAATTCACTCACCCTTTGGCCCGATCCAGCGACATCCGCGGGGCAGCATCTTCCGACCAGGAGCGAAGGGAGCGGGAGGAGGCTGGAATGTGGGTGAAAGGGGGCTGGTTGCAGGTGTTGGGGGGATGGTGCGGGCTGATTCGAAGGTGGGGGGGCTGTTGCGGGCTGGAATGCTGGTGGCAGCGGGCTGATGACTTTGCTGAAAAATGGGTCGTCTGAAACGCCTGTGAGCAAGTGGGGCTGAACCTCCCCCCTGCTGGATGTGGCTGGAGCAGGGCCACATCACGGCGTGACCGCGGCGTGACCGCGGCGTGACCGCGGCGTGACCGCAGCGTGTTGGCCCGATCCAGCGACATCCGCGGGGCAGCATCTTCCGACCAGGAGCGAAGGGAGCGGGAGGAGGCTGGAATGTGGGTGAAAGGGGGCTGGTTGCAGGTGTTGGGGGGATGGTGCGGGCTGATTCGAAGGTGGGGGGGCTGTTGCGGGCTGGAATGCTGGTGGCAGCGGGCTGATGACTTTGCTGAAAAATGGGTCGTCTGAAACGCCTGTGAGCAAGTGGGGCTGAACCTCCCCCCTGCTGGATGTGGCTGGAGCAGGGCCACATCACGGCGTGACCGCGGCGTGACCGCGGCGTGACCGCGGCGTGACCGCGGCGTGACCGCGGCGTGACCGCGGCGTGACCGCGGCGTGACCGCGGCGTGACCGCGGCGTGACCGCGGCGTGACCGCGGCGTGACCGCGGCGTGACCACAACGTGTTGGCCCGGTCCAGCGACATCCGCGGGGCAACATCTTCCACTTAGTTTCAAATAGGATGATATGGATGGCATGAGAGGATGTTTTCTCAGAAGATTTAAAGAAATGAATGCTAATCTGTGATGACTAGAGGATTGGATAACCCCTGATATACCTAATTCGATGAGGTTTGGAGATCTAGAAATGTGTAGGAATACCTAGAGGAATAAAATATGTCAGACAATTCCAAACCAATGTTTTCAGTTGAATTGAGCCTTTGTACCACCTGCTATGCACGTTTTGTGGAAAGATGGATGAGAGGCAGCGCTGAGAGGAGATATAGTTTAGGAATGAGGAAATACGAAAAATTAGAGCTAACCATTCAATGTTTCTCTAAGGAGGAGTAACCGTCGCAGGGTGTCGTCCTGGAGCAGGGCCAAATCACGGCGTGACCGCGGCGTGACCGCGGCGTGACCGCGGCGTGACCGCGGCGTGACCGCGGCGTGACCGCGGCGTGACCGCGGCGTGACCGCGGCGTGACCACAACGTGTTGGCACCTTTCCAGCTTACTCTTACTCTTGAAATGAAGATCTTTTCAGCACCCTTTCCTTCTTAATCTCTTGAATTTAGAAGCACTTATTGAAACCTGATTATAATCAGTTATGAAGATCCTTTTAGCACCTGATTATAATCAGTTATGAAGATCCTTTTAGCACCTGATTATAATCAGTTATGAAGATCCTTTTAGCACCCTTTCCGTCTTACTCTTGAAATGAAGATCTTATCATAAGTGCTAATAAGTAAGTGTTGTGAAACAGATCCCAACTCTTCAAAGCTTCAATCCTAAAACAAATTCCAGCAAAAAGATAAATTTATCAAAAACAAGAAACAAATTTGTGCTCACTAATTTTTGTGAAGAGAGAAGATATATCATCTGAGGCATCTTTCAAATTGCCGCGCAGCTCCTTTGCACATTCAATTAGTGAATTTTCTGCTCAGTGGAGCCAAAAATCAGAAATGCTTCAGCACACAAAAACTGACCAATCATCTATCACCTTTCTTACCCGAGTTTAGAAGCTGGGTGATAATAAATTCCTTCTCCTTGATCGTTGAAACAGCAACCCTGTGGTTCTCTTGAAGTTCCTGTGAAGTCTTCCTGTTTCTTTCCAGCTTTAACTAATAGATATTTTTCAGTGATATCAGGAAAATACAAGAAGAAAAAGACAGAAGAAGGGTCTCTGGTCTGCAATTCTAACCTTGCAATCATTGAGTTCATTTTCTATATTTAGTTTCTCTTCTTGGTTGGTATCATACAACATATGAAATTTCTCAGCTTCCTGCAAGAAAAACAACCAACTTTGCAACTACAAACATCCATTAGATTGAGTAAAAAGTACAGGCACTACCTTCATACTAACTGAAAGATCAATTTCTAATTGCTCTATCTTCTCATTCCTTGCCTAGACAATGTCAAAATTTTCCCATATTAGAATCAAATGCTAACACAACAGAAAAACAAAATCGTAATTCTTCCTGTTGTGGCCTGTAAATTCCAATCATCAACCAAAAAAACCTTAATGGATGTTATCCACAAGAAGCTGCCTTTTAGTATTAGAGACAGAACAGTAAGCAGGACCAACCGACAAACCTTCTTTTCAGCTTCATCCTGGGCATATCTTTCATGTGGAATATAAACACCGTTCTTTTCCCTGGCTGCTTGAACATCTGTCTTGGTTCAATTAAAAAATTAGAGCAGGGCCCTTCAAATATTTACATTGTGATGAGAACAAACAATTATTGGACCTTGTTTCATCTTCTCGATTTCTATGTACAAATCCTTCAGCAGGACTGCCCTGGATATTTTCTGGTTTGCCTGAAAGAGAAAAACATAATAATTAGCAGTGTTGCAAACAAACAAGAAATCATTGATCGGAAAAGCTAGCTACACAAACCTCAGGTTTGTTCTTAATGCTCTTGGCACGACAAGCATAATCTAGTGTGCTTAATGTTTCATCCAAACAATGAGCGGAGGGAGAAATTGTTGCGACGACACATGTTTTGGTTTTTCCTCCCAGTGAGTCTCTTAACAACCTTGTCAGCTTACTATCCCTGCTCACATTTATCAGAAAACAAGAAAAATAGACCAAGAATACTGCAAAGCCATCTGAAGATATTTGACTGACAAAAAAAAAACCTGTAAGGAACGTGGACAGAATGTTCAACAAGAGCATTTATACAACGACCCAGAGTAAGCAAGCTCTTGTTTATCTCCCCCACTTCCCTTGCTCGACTCTGAAATTTCATCATTTTATGCATTACACTACCGAAATGAAAATATAAAGTTTTGTCTGACAAATGATTGTGTTGGATTCAAAACACAAACACATGGTTTAGATGCACAAGTTAACAATGATATTAGTGGAAAATCTATAATCAAGTCTAACCATTATTATCATTATTATTATTTTGAAAAAGAAAGATTGGATTTAAGTCAAAATTGACATTTTGCGTTGGAAGTCATCTTTCCACATCAGTCTGCCAAGGCTCTGATCGAAAACTGTTCATAGCACTCTCATCACTTATGACAAGTAGTTTGAAAATATGAGTTGTTTTATTTCTGTAAAAAACACTCACACTCAATTCCAGAAGAAACACATAGCGCTTATTGAAAACTTCTTAAAAACACTTGTCACTTATGATAAGCAGTTCGAAAAATTTCTTTTTATCTTTGAAAGAAAACCACTGGAATAAGTGGCAGAAAATCACATTTTCAATAAACAATCTAAAAACACTTCTATAGAAGCACTTTTCAAAAACCGTTTTCAAACAGAGGCTTTTAGCACTGACTACTTATGATAATTGCTTTTATACAAGTGGTTTTCTTTCAGAATTCAACTGAAACAGAACAAACATCACTTATTTTTTAAACCGACTTAAGTGATGAGTACAATTAGCACTTTTCAATAACTGTTATCAAACACAGCCTTATCATAAGTGGTAGTGCTATAAGCAGTTATCAATAAACACTGTCAAACAGAGCCTTATTGTAAGTGGAAGCAATAGTCAGAACATATATGCAGACCAAGAAAACTAACATAAATCCCAATCCACGTTTTTCCATACCTCTCGTACGCCCGAACGAGAAATATTTTCCGATCCAGCCAGATCAACAAGATTCAGTTTGCCACATTTGATTAGGTCCTCATCTCCAACGGTTGCTTCCTTGATATAAACAGTGATGGAGAAAACAGAATGGGAACGACTACATAAATGGAAAACAATACGATTTAAATCAGATGCAGCTTATTTCATTTCATATGGAAAACAGAGAGGTTCTACCTGCTGTGCTTGTTCAACAAAGTATCAGCCGTCCGCCGTTTGGCTGCTCCCCGCTCCAAGAGGTTATAAATTTCATTAGCACTGTAAACAGATTCTTCTTCAAGGCCTCTTACTATCACACAACCCTTCCCATCCTCCATCAAGGATACGTGTCTCCTTTGCCGATCCTCCATGGTTCTTGAACAGTCCTCCATGGCCAGCAAATCAGTTATTTCTTCATTGTAAATTTCTAAAAACGTCACTTTCATGCTGTAGTCAGCATTCTGCGTCTCTAGCGTATCAAAAATTTGGCGAACTGCTCTTGGAATCACACCTGCCTCTGCAGATAACTCTCCCCCCTGGATGAATTTAGAGGTTCAAGTACTATGCCACAATTCATACAAAAAAAGTTATCATAATGTACCTTTTTCTATACCTTCTTGTTTCTCCTCTCACCCTCCATTGTGTAGGTTTTACCCGTCCCAGTCTGCCCATATGCAAAAACAGTACAATTGAAGCCCTCAAGAACTTCTTGAACAATCGGCGCAACTGCTTGGTCGTATATTGCTCTCTGCTGAGCTCTGGGACCGAAAACCTATCAAACATGTGACACTGAGCTCCAAATTAATAGACTAAAGGTCTATTTGGTTGGATTGAAATGGAAAACAGTACACCGTTCCATCATTTGGTTAGATGAAAAGGGAATGAGTTTGTTTGCCCATAAATGGACTGTTATTCTTTATCTATTCCATTCCATTCCTTTCAATTCTCAATGATTCTATGAACTAAATGTACCTTATCAAATGTGAAAACTCGATCAATTTGCTTGTTTGCCACACTTTGCAAGACGACGACTTCTTTTTTCTGTTCATTGCATGAAATTACTCCGGCCATGTTCGCCTGTTTCTCGTCATCGTTTAGTGGCCTGAAGTGGAACAACTCAGGTCTCGTTATAGCAAGATCAATACATATGTTTGTGTGTATGAATGCAAGGAATTTTATCGAAAAATCATTAAAGTGCCTTGACAAAAACCGATTGCAGTAGGTATCACTAGTGTTGGTAACTCAGGTTCATGGGTCGGGTTCGATTTGGGTTGTGAATTTATTTAAGATCAACCCTAACCCTATGCAACCCATTTAATAAAACTGGTCAACCCTAGCCCGATACAGCAACCCGAGATGAGGGAACTTCTGGCTCAGATTAGAGCTTGCAAGCCCTAGAATTTAAACCGAAGATCGCGGGAAAAAACAAACAAGAGGGGAATCAAAACCTACCTGCATCTTAGGAGGGCGTCGGCGAGGAGAGCGTCGGCGAGGAGAGCGCGGCGAGGAGGGCGTCGGCGAGGAGGGCGTCGGCGAGGAGGGCGTCGGCGAGGAGGATGGCGCGGCGTTGATGCGTCGTGGAGGAGGAGGCCGCGGCGAGGATGAGGCCGCGGGGAGGAGAAATGAACACTTGTGAATGATGAAATTAAACTATATAACTCATTAAAAATCCCATAAATAAACTTAATTAAAATAAAATGAATCAAATTCTTGTATAAAAGTTTCTTGATTTGTTAATTAATGAATTTAATTTTATTATCCAGGATATTCTAGAGAATTGATTGTTAAGACATAAGGTAAGGGAGTTCTCAAACCCAACTTTATTCCTTTAGGTTTTCCCTCTTTAACTCAATTTTCAGTATGGACGTTCCATTAATGATCCATAAATATAATTTCTTTATCCATACCTTTTATTTTCGGGATTTACATTCTTATAATCTGATTTTATGTCCAAAAAAATATTTTTTCTAAAATAAATCTTCATTTTAAAGACACATGTTTTAATTCTCTTGATTTAGTTTCTTCTTCACTAAATATGGATGATTTTTATTACATGTATGTTATTACTTTTTTATTTTGGGAACACATATTTTCATCCATAATATTATTATTTATGAAAACCATTTCCTTTCCATTGGATATATTATGTCCCATAATAATACATGTTCTATGTAGAATGCATGATAATGAAAATATTATGATGTAATGGGTGTGCCTGGAATTATATAGGGAAATGAAAATTCTATGATATGATGGGTGCACACAAAATTATATAGAACTATAATGCATTGGTTAATGTTAAAAATCTTGTGAGATAAAGTTAAATATGTGTGAACATGATGGTAGCTTTGTTCACAACTATGTGTGTTGTTTGACCACTAAGACATGATGTTTCATTTTTATGCATTAACACATTTCATGCCTTTATATAATACTTCCTCTCATTATTATTATTATGATTTTTTGATGTTGATTATTCTCTCCTCATGTTTTATTGATTCATTTTCTTATATATCCTTTTATTAGACTTTTAACTAACCCCTCTCTTTAATGTATATCCTCAAATGATTACCTGTACTAAGGAGAATACAAGGGCCATTAAGAATCCAGTTAAGAAGGAACTATATTAATGTTAACGTTTTATATTGTCAATTTTATGTATGGTCCTAATTTTCCTAAGACACGGAACCTTTGGATCTTGTTTGTTTAATTATTTTATGTTGTTTTCCTTTAAAATGATGTAATAAGTTAAATAATAAAAGTTGGTTTTCTATATTTAGTGGCACATAAACATCTTATTACTACTCATTTCCTTTATCTTAAGTTTTATATTTTTTAGTATTTTAATTAATACTCAGTTGGGTAGGAAGAATATTAAGAAAATATTTATCAAAGTGACCCAATTTTTTATTCCTTCCACATACCTCCCTAAATAATTGAAACATGTTTCTAAAATTTTCTTATTTATATGGATTTAATTCCCCTAAAACTCTTCCATACATAAAATATAATTTAATGGGGATATTTATAATTAAACCAAAATCTCCTTTAAAAGTTCCCAAATCATTCTCAAAACCATAAGTAGATATAAAATGAATTTTTACCTTATAAACTGCTTGTATTCTAATATGTGTAACACGCTATTCTTCCATCTATTAATCTTTTTTTGATAAATTCTTAACCAAAATTATTGTAGGCTCCCAAGAAATTATAATTAACTCAATTATTATTTCTTAATAATATTGAATCTTCATTTATATTAGTTTTCTATCTAAAGTTATCATTCCTAAAAAATTATAAATTTATTAGAAGTTTCTTTCTTCTCCAAAAATTTAAATTTCTCCACTTGATTATGATCCTTCTTTGAAACTTCAATATTTTTAAAAATACTTTTAATTGATATATCTTCAACATATTTTTTAATGCCCTGACCCTATAATCTCAGATCCAGTGCATTATTTTAATACATTTTCATGATTATAAAGAATCAAGTCGCAAAGGACCAATCTGTTTAGCAGTCTTGGAAAATAGATTACATACATGAACTTTACATTAAAATTTCTAACATAAAATACAACATAGATAATCCTTTTATAATTTCATTATTCATCTATCTTAAACTAGAAGATGAATCAAAATTCACTTCCTGGCATCCAGGAAAAATAAAACATAAGAAAGGGGTGAGCTCAGATTCTCAGTGAGGGTAAATAATTTAATGGAAGCTATAAATTTTATGGAAAGATGTGTAATAAAAACAACAACCTTTTTAAAAAAATATTGAAAATAATATGGAAAAAATAAATCAAAAATTACCATATAAACATGTACATGGATATTCTACTCATAGAATAATCCCATGTAATAACTAATTTCATAATGAGGAAATGCATAATGTCAGAGAACATTACCTTAAAGTCAAGGCCTCGTTCCAAGACTAAAAAAATTGTCAATGCCTTGTGAAAAGACACTAATTTGTCTAATGAGACCTTCTGATGCATCGAGAAGCTATAGAGGGGTCTACCCAATACTTACTAAGTCCAATGAATTCCTTATATGAAAATTTTGAAACATAACATAAACATCCGTATTAAAACTAGCATACAAAATGTCAATACTTTATCCATAAATCATAAATGGTATAAAAAGGGAACATTCACAGTCAAAAATATCATAAATCATTCAATACAATATTGAATATTTTATTCATGATAAATTAACCTCAATCAAGAATAAAATCCAAAAAAAATATGTTGACATAGATGAAAATAATCAGTAAATCCCTTTGAGAGAAATATCCTTTTTTATGAAAGCATTTAAAAGTCTCACAATTTATAAAGGAATTCATTTAAAAGATATTTTTTAATCAAAGTTCCCCATAACACTTTGAATATTTTGAAAATAACTAACATTTTAAAAAAATTATGTCCATATGAATAAATCCTTAAAATCATTTTGAAAACATGGACATTAATGAAATAGATTTAGAAAAATTAATCTTTAAAACATTTAAAATGATGATCTAGTTAAAGATTCCATTCCATAAGACCTTAAAAATATTCCTTTTGAAAACATTTTTATGAGAAATTGACATGGATGTTAATATTTCCCAGTAAATACATACATATAAACAATCTCTCATAAAAATGAGATTAGGAAATTAACTCTTACCTTGTACTTTCCTTTAGTCAAGGATACGTTTAACCTATTATATAATAACCATAGTATGTTATTGAATTATAAAAGAACCATATTAATATTTATTATTTCATACTTTATTCATTTATGACTTTATACTACTTATTTAATAATAATTTCCTTGTTAAAATAACCTTTTGGGTAATAATCGCTTTCTTTATCGTACGTGTTTTAAGTTGTTATTCTTAGTCGTATCACTTATATAATGGTTTAATTTTATCCATAATATAAAGTATTATTTATTTATCATATATATTAAGAATATAAATATGTATAATAGATAGATATATGAAATGGAAAACACTATTTATGGAGACGGTAGGCCGTACGTACACATAAACATTGTTTTCGTTTTCATATCATATTGAATGGAAGTAAGTGAATGAGATATATGTAAATAAACACACACACACAGACACACACACAAATATATATTAGCATTATTATTTAATATATTACATACTTATTAATAATATATATTTTTATAATCATCATTGAATGGTGAACGTGGAAATGAATCTCATCGCGTCATGGAGACGGTAAGCTGTACGTACACATAAACGCCAATATCATTATATTGATGGTGAAATTGTTTGTAATTGGATGTTATATTATATATATAGAATTAATAACATGTTATAGTTGTTATTTACATCAATTATACTCATTATTATACCCATTCAAATAATGAAGAGTTGAATAAAAAATTACACCATGACGTGGAGACGGTAAGCTGTATGTACACACATATGGTGACTTTTTCATTCGTAGGATGGACAGAATAATGAATATAGTTGTAAAATATTTTTAATAACATAATAGTATTTATAAGGTACTGGATTTATTGTTTTGGTATTGAAACAACAAAGAAATATGAAGTGGAAGAAGAAAAGAACTTTGAAAAAAGGAGATGAAATAATTACCTCTTCTTCGGGTGATTCCTTTTGATTTGATGAAAAGGGATCCATAGGTTGTCTTAATGATAAATTTAAGGACTCTAGGATTAGTTGAGAGTAGTTGGAAGGATATTTTATCTGTTTTTGGCCGAGCTAAATGGCTTTGGAATTTTTATTTAGAGAGAAGGGGAAGTACCCTTTTATAAGAGAGGTGAGGGTCACCTTAGGAAAAGCTTAAAATATTATTTTATTATAAAATAATTTTCGGTTTCTAAAGGATCCAAATGGATTTATTTCTAGGATAAGGTGTTTATGGGTCTAAATATTCTCAACCAATATGTTTTAGACAATTTTATATCACCATATTAACCTTATCATTTAGATTTAACTCTTAGTTAAATAGTTTGACATTTACCATGTCCCCTTGTATTTTTATATTATATGCTTAATAAACATACAATAAACTACCAAGAGAACCTAAAGTGGTTAATTATTGACATATATAACATTATCTAAGTCCTTTTTTAGAACCTTATATTTTTAGAAATATTATATCATTTAATAAAATAGTATATGTTTTAAAAACTCATTTATTTCAATTTTCACATTGATAAGTATTTTTTTTTTTTTAAAGTCATAAAAACTTTATAAATTCTAAAAAAATATATTTAATCATCCCTAACATGTAATATTAACCTAGAAAATTCTTTGAATACATCAAAAGTCTCAATTTACATTTATTTTGATATTTATAATATCAATTATTTAAATCATTAATTAATAAGGTAATTACTACATCATCATTGTGTCATAGAAAAATTTAATTATTTAATGTATAAAAATTATAAATAAAATACCATGATGTAGGAAATATTTTTATATTTCTAATGAATATTTATATTCAAATTTATCTTATGTATAACCCCTTTTAAAAAATGTTTTATTTATTAAACTTTGAATTTAAAACTTTTAACTCTTTTTAAAAAAAATAATAAATGTCATAATCTAATACAAGTGGATGAAAAGAATCATATTTTATTTATAAGTTATATTGTTTTTCTAAATAAAATTATCCAATATAATTAATAAATAGTTTAGGGTAATTGTAATATCATTTTTACCTTTAAATACCCTATTTAATTTTAACCGTGATAAATAAAATTCAAAAGTTACTATTCACCAAAACAATACATCCTACTGAATCAAATTTTACTTACTGATGTCAACCATGTCTCTCTTATTTTTGAAATTCAATTCAGAGTAGTGGTAAAATTACATTTTATGCAAATTTTAAAATGTTCTTAGAAGGTAGGTAAAAGAGGTCAAGAAGTTCAATAAAATTTTATATGCCCAATCTTATTATAAAATGACTCAAAAGAATTAAATTGTACTAATATAAGTATTATGTATATATTTTTACTTTAAAATAAATTTTAATTAAAAAATTTATTTAAATAAAAATTCGTTCTTAAACAATAACGCGGTATTTTTCACTATTCCTCAAAAATTGAAAGTTTTCAGAAAAATACCAAAAATTCATCCAAAGATAATTTTGATATTATTAATTCAAAAATGAATTATATTTTACCAAATTCAAAACATATAAGTTACATTAATTATTTTAAAATTAATTCCAGTTTTCAAAACCAAAACCAATTTTTTGAGAGGTAAAAATTATCAAAAGATTGATATGTGTTTATGTCCAATTTAAATGTAAAATTACTTCCAATGACCAAAATTGAATTAAATGATAAAAATATAAAATAATTATACTTCAAAATAATTTAAACGTATAATTTAACACTATAAATTATTTTTATTAAAATAGTTTTTTTCAACTAAAATTTAGTATTTTTCACTATTTGTCAAAATATTAATGTAATCAGAAAAATAGAAAAAATTTATCCAAACTAAATTGTTATGTCCTTCTTCTAAATAAGAAGTTTATTTTGTGAAATTTAATATATAAATGTTTCAAATATTCAATTTTAAAAGGGTCCTCCATTAAAAGGTGGTAAAATTACTTTTTTTGAAAAATACCACTTTTATATGAAAAAATGAATTTATTCTTATATTATGTCTAAAAAACACATAATATGAATTCTAAAATTATATAGAGTATATAAAATTCAAAATTCAGTTAATACTATTCATGACAGCTTTTTTAATGGCTAGTTTGGTAAGTCGTGGTGTGCTCGAACTCGGTGTTGCGTGTAGGAAACGCTATTGAATTACTTTAAAGAGATAATGTACTATGAAATCTTGGCGTGTTACATTCTTCCCTCCTTAAATAAATTTATTCCTCACAATTTTAAATTGTTCTTCAAAAATAAAAGGTTTAAAATAGAAAATGCCTTTGTGGAAAACTCATATCGTAAATACGGTTAATAAAGTTTAGTCTTAATTAGAGGGAAAAGGAAATGAAAAAGTCACAACCAAATTAGTGTTTCGAATATTAGAACATTTGAGGAAATTATAGACACATAATTATATGGAAGCGTAAATATTTATAGGGATTTATTGAGTTCATCAATCACAAACAAGTGAACAATAAATGGAAAATTGAGGGCTTCAAATCCATGAATTTACGATGAGTTAAAATATCATCAGTTCAAGAAAACATAATGTATCAGGATAACACATTTTTTGTTTCGAGATTCTTTCTATAATGTTTAAGAATTAATTTCTTCTAATAATAAGAAAAAAAATAATACTTTACAAGTAGAGTTCCACCCTTTAACTAATTTATACCATAAACTCATCTTTTTCTCCAAAAGAAAATAGAAATCGAAAATATTATATTAAACCTAATCATATAGGGTTTCAAAAAAATAAATTTATAATTTATCTTTAATAACATTTTAAAAAACTACATTATACAAACCAGGACATCACGTAGGCCAGTGGTAGGTGATGCAACCTTGTCGCCCTTTGGTTGCGGGTTAAAATCTTATAGCCGTGCCGGACATGACGGTTTTTTGCCCGACCTCCGGGGTTTCATTTTTATAACAATCCAAAAATAATCTTAAGAAATTTTTTTACCATAAACAATAGTATCCAATATCCAACTTAATCCATTCCAACTTTTAGACTTATCCAAAATACTTCGGTCCAAACTCACAGTCCAAAATTTATAAGGAAGGTCACATAACATACATGTGAATAACTTCATTGTGTATTCTCTTAAGACATGGTAATAAAATGAATTTTCATAAAACTATATTGAATACATTCATTCTTCCTTATTCTTTTTGTAAAACATAGAATACTGGATATACTCCTTAAATCCATAAATGTTATAAACTCCAATAATGATGGAATAAACAAATCATTAATTAGATCCTAGGTAGTAAATAATATCGAATATACTTTATCCAATTCAATTATCTATTATTCAAAAATCATTACCTAAGCATCAGAACCATATTAAGGTTTATCATTCCCTGAACCATGTTTTTTCCAAAAAGTTTAACTTGAAACTGTGTCACTTTACTTGGTACCATATGATATCAAATCCTTAATGAAATAGTACTATAGTACAATCCTTATTTATTTCCATAATTCATATAAATGTTATATCATTGATAAAACACTCAAATGATGTAATCCTTAAATAGAAACCTAAGAACACTAATCATTCCTCTTCTTATAAGGTAGTATCATAACTTCATTATTATCCAATAGAATCATTTGGGTTATACTCTGATTATTGGGAGATTGATTTGTGTAGTGTCTCAAATCCTTGTAGATGAAGCATTGTACATTTGAAACCATTTTCTTACCCTTAAAATCACGTACTTGGTGTCCTTTTTTCATACTTATAACAAACTCTGAGTCCTTTAAAGCACTTCCTAGTGTGATTCTTTCCTCCTTTATCCTATATGGGAAAATCCTACATTCTCTACTTCCCTTTATCCATCATTCTATCAGCCATCCTCTACTTCTCTGTCTTCCCTTCGAAGCTATAGGACTCAAATAATTATTTACTTATCTTATTAACACATAATACTATTTCCTCATATGATGAGAATACATGGGAGGCTATTTCGCTTTGAAATATTAGCATAAGGCTATGAAATATATGATCCTTATTACTCATTGGGACATGTGTATTTATGTAGTTCTCAATCCTTCTACTGGGCACCATTTCTAAATGAACACATACAATAGGTTAGATTATATCATAATGTACAATCCAAAAACTAGAAAAGTTCTCAAAAATAATTGAATATTTCCACACATCTAGTCTCATAACCATAAAAATGGTTTCTTTTCTGAAATATTTACTCATAAATCCTAAATAATGGGTTGTAAATAAAATATGAATTATCCTAAGCATATCCTGCAAGAGTGTCGTAACCAAGAGTGCATCAAGACCCGTTTTCGTGCACCCGTTCCTATTCGAGTCTAGATCAAAGAAGTATTTTTGGGTTTAACCCCCAGATACATCTATTCTAGAGCTTCCTCTACCTGCTCGTATCTAGATAGGGATTTATTGCTTGGAAAATTCATAAAATCTTTATGTTACGAAAATTCTAAGAAGTTCCTCTATACTAATCCTAAAAGTTTATCATAGGGTAATGTTCTCTAATCAGAGTTTTTATAAATCTAGTTTGCAAGGATATTTACAAATATCCTATGATACCAGCTGTAATGCCTCGACCCCATGATCCTAGATCCGGTGGATTATTATACATTTTCATGTTTACGAGGAATCAAGTCCTGAAGGAACGATCAGTTTAATAGTCTTGTAAAATAGATTACATACATGAACTTTACATTAAAATTTATAACATAAAATAAAACATAGACAATCCTTTGATAATTCCATTATTCTTCAAGATTAAAACTTCAAATAAATTACAATACACTTCCTGGAATCCAGGGAAAATAAAACATAAGAAATGGGTGAGATCAGATGCTCATTAAGGGTAAATAATTTTCCGGAAGGTATAAACATTTAAGGCAAGATGTTTAATAAAAACAATATCCTTTTTAAACATAATCTTGAAAATAATATGGGAAAAATAAACCAAGAATTACCATATAAACATTAACATGGATATTCTATAAGTAGAAAAATCACATGTAATAACTAAATTTATAATGAGGGAATGCCTAATTCCAGAAATCATTACCACATAGTCATGGCCTCATGCCAAGACTAAAAATAAGTCTTTTTTAAGGCCTTGTTCAAAGACACTAATTTTTCTCATGACACCTACCGATGCATCGAGGAGCTATAACAGGCTCCACCCATAACTTACTAAGTTTAATTCATTCCTCAAATGAAAATTTCGAATCATAACATAAACATTAGTATAGAAACTACCATACAAAAGGTCAATACTTTATCCATAAATCATGAATGGTGTAAAAATAGCACATTCACAGTCAAACATATCATAATTTATTAAATACAATTTTTACGATTTTATTCATAATAAATCAACCCCAATCAAGAATAATATCCAAAAATTGTGTTAACATAGTTGAAAAGAATCAGTAAAACCCTTTGAGAGAAATAATATTTCTTCATGAAAGCATTTAAAAGTCTCACAATTTATAAAGGAAGTAATTTAAAAAATATTTTTGAGTCAAAGTGTCCCATACCACTTTGAAACTTTTTAAAATAACTAACATTTTAAAACAATTATGTCCATATGAATAAATCCTTATAATCATTTTCAAAACATGGACATTAATGAAATAGATTTTGAAAAAATAAATCTTTAAAACATTTAAAATGATGATATAGTTAAAGATGACATTCCATAAAATCTTAAAATATTCATTTTGAAAACATTTTTATGAAACATGTACATGGATGATAAATATTTCCCAATAAATAAAAACATATAAACAATCTCAGATAATAATGAGATTGAGGAATTAACCCTTACCTTGTACTTTACCTTTGTCGAGGGTACATTTGACCTTCCGTATAATGATCATAGTATGTTATTAAATTATAAAAGAACCATATTAACATTTATTATTTCATACTTTATTCATTTATGACTTAATACTAATTATTTAATAATAATTTCCATGTAAAAACGACATTTTGGGTAATAATTGCTTTCTTTACCGTACGTGTTTTAACTTGCCATTCTTGAAAGAATAAATTATATCATGATTTAATTACTTCAAGAATGTAAAAAATAATTTATGTATCATATATATTCATAATATAAATATGTATGATAGATAGATATATAAAATGGAAAACACCACTTATGGAGACGGTAGGCCATGTGTACGCATAAACGCTGTTTTCGTTTTCATATCGTATTGAACAGAAGTAACTGAATGAGATATATGTAAATACACACACATATATATATATATATCTACATATATTTAAAGTGTAATTATGATTTCATATATTACATACTTATTAATAATATATATTTTTATAATCATCGTTGAATGGTGAACGTGGAAATGAATCTCATCGCGTCGTGGAGACGGTAAGCTGTACGTACGCACGAGCAAAAATATCATTCTATTATTGGTAAAGTTGAATGTAATAGGATGGTATGTTATATATAAATAATAATTAACATTTTATACTTATTATTTAAATCAATTATACACATTATTATATCCATCCAAATAATGAGGTGTTAAATAACAAACTACACCACGGCGTGATGACCGTAAGTCGTATGTACACACGTATGGTGACTTTGTCATTCATAAGATGGATAGAATAATTAATATGGTTTTAGCATATTTATAATAACATAATAGTATATATAATGTACTGGATTATTTATTTTGGTATTGAAATAACAAATAAATAGGAAATGGAAGAAGAAAATAACTTTGACAGAGGTGATGAAATAATTACCTCTTCTTTGGTTGCTTCCTTTTGATTTGATCAAAAAGGATCATTAGGATTGATTTCTGATAAAAGTAAAGCATATAAGAGTATGTTAGGGTGGTTGGAAGGATATTTGAGCAGGGTTTGGCCAAGCCAAAAGAATTTGGAGGTGAGATTTTGATATAATGGGAAGTTCCATTTTATAAGAGAGGTGATGTCACTTTAGGAAAAGCTTGAAATATTATTTTATTATAAAATAACTTTCGGTTTATAAAGGATAAAAATGGATTTATTTCCATTATAAGGTTGGTATGGGTCAAAATATTCTCAACCAATAGGTTTTATACATGTTTAGGTCACCATATTAACCTTATCTTTTAAATTTAACTATTAGTTATATAGTTTGACATTTACCATGTCTCCTTGTATTTTTATATTATATGGTTAATAAATATACTATAAACTTTCAAGAGAACCTCTGGTGGTTCAATATTGACATATCTAACATTATATATGTCTTTTGGATGAACCGTATATTTTTAGGAATATTATATCATTTAATAAAATAGTTTAAGTTTTAAAAACTCATTTTTTGTTAATTTGGACACTACTTAGTATTTGAATTTAGTCAAAGTCATAAAAATTTTATCACTTCGAAAAAAAATTCTTAAATCAACCCTAACATGTCATATTGACCTATAAAATTCATGTAATTCATCAAAAGACTAAATTTACATTTATTTTAATATTTATAATATCAATTATTTTAATCTTTCATTGATAAGGTAATTACTCAATCATCATTGTGTCATAAATAAATTTAATTATTTAATTTCTAAAAATTATAAATAAATTACCATGATGTATAAAATATTTTTATATTTCTAATTAATATTCATAGTCAAATTTATATTATGTATACCCTTATATTAAAAATGGTGTAGTTATTGAACTTTGAATTTTAAACTTTTAACTCTTCCTTAAATAAAATAATAATAAATGTCATAATCTAATACAAGTGGATAAAAAGGATTATATTTTATTCCTAATGTTTATATTGATATAATTAGGACATGTGTTAGGGTAATTATAATATCATTTTTACCTTTAATTTCTATATTTACTTTTAACAGTTGTAAATAAAGTTGAAAAGTTACTATTCACCAAAAAAATATTTTCATCCTATTGAATTTTTTTTACTTATTTCAACTATGTCTCTCATATTTTTGAAATTCAATTCATAGAAACTATAAAATTATGTTTAATACAAATTTTCAAATGTGCCTAGAAGGTAGGTAAAAGTCGTTAAAAAGTTCAATAAAATTTTATATATCTGATCTTATTATAAAATTAATCCAATGAATTAAATTGGACTAATATAAGTTCTATGTATATATTTTTTACTTTAAGATAAATTTTAATTTAAAAATTTATTTAAATAAAAATGCCAATTTTAAACAATCACGACGTGTTTTTAACTATTCATCAAAATTAGAATGTTTTCAAAAAAATACCCCAAATTCATCCTAAGCTAATTTTGATATTATGAATTCAAAAATTAAGTCTATTTCACCAAATTAAAAACATTTTAGTTACATTAATTATTTTAAAATTAATTTCCATTGTCAAAACCGAAATGTGGGTTTTTGAGAAGTAAAAACTATCAAAAGATTGATATGAGTTTATGTCCAATTTAAATGTAAAATTACTTCTAATGACCAAAATTTAATCAAATTATAAAAATATAATCCAATTGTACTTCAAAACAATTAGAATTTATAACTTTACACTATAAATTATTTTGATTAAAAAAGTTTTTTTTAATTAAAATTTATTATTTTCACTATTCATCAAAATATTAAAGTTATCAGAAAAACACCAAAACTTTATCCAAACTAAATTTTTATGTCCCGATTCAAAATAATAATTTTATTTTGAAAAATTGAATATATAAAAGTGTCAAATATTCAATTTAAAAATGGTTCACTATTAAAAGGCGTTAAAATTTCATTTTTTGAAAAATACATATTTTATCTGAAAAAATGAAAATGTTCTTATATTATGTCTAATAAAAACATAATATAAATTCTAAGATTATATGAAGTATATAAAATTTAGAATGCAGTTAATATAGTTCATAATCACTTTTTGAACGGCTAGTTTGGTATGTTGTGGTGCGCTTAAACTCGGTGTTGCGTGTATCTGAAGCTATTGAATTTCTTTAAAGAGATAATGAACTATAAAATCTTAGATTGTTACATATTTAATAGAATTATATGATTTATATTCGAAAATTTTCAACATATTCTTCACTTCCTTCAATTTTCATTGAATAAAATCAAATTACTCCTTTTCTTTATCCTTCTCTTTTATGCCAACATTCAATTTATTCTCTTCAACAAGTAAATTATTTGAGTTATCTATATCATTTATCAACTATGAATAATTTTATATGTTTAAAGTGTTTCTTTTTTATGATGATTGAGTTCCTTTCTTTATATTCTTATTCCCCTTCTCTAATTTTAATAAAATTCAAATTCATTTACTGGGTTACTAGATTAACAAGAAAATATATTTGTGTTTCTTTCTCAATTCCTTCATTACTTTTCACATCACTTGATAACTCTTAAAAATTAACTTTTTAAATCATAAACTTGGAATTAATTTATCATGAAATATCAACTTCCTCAACATCATCACTAATTTCATCATCTTCTATCATGGATAAGAAATTTCTATTATTGGGTTTATAGAAACTATTATTTTTATCCTTTAAAGAAAATTTTGGTTGGTTGAAATTTGAAAATTTTTTATTTGAAAAAATTATTATATTTCCTTCTTCATCATTATAATCTTATTCTTATTTCATCTTTGGGATATTTTATTTGAAATTTATAATTTCTCTACATTTAAAAAACTTGAGTGAAATATTTATTTGATATTCTCTATTTCCCATTATTACACTTCCAAAAATGAATTATATAATTTTATTGAATTTCATTTTAAAATTATACTCAACATTATAATATTATTCAATGTTAACAACTTATTTTATTCTCCTATATTTTTTGAAAACTATAATGGATATTTCCCTATCATATTTACTATACTTGAAATAACTTCCTTTATCTATTTCAAAACCAATCAATATGATATGGAAATCATCAAATGGATGTGTTTTTGAAGCATGATCTTCAGGATCTAAAACCTTTACATAATATATGTTTCTAAATATATGTATAATATTTTTAAAACTATATAATCTTTAAATTTATCACAAAAACCTCTAATAAGTATCAACAATTCGTTGGAAGTAGTCAAGAAAACATCATCTTACTCTTCATCACGCATCATAAAATATTTATATTTTAATCTCCAAACCTATTTCTTAGATTTCATCACTTATAGAGTACCTTTATAAATGTTTTCAAAATTATCACAATTAAAATTTAATATTTTAACCTCTTTTACTTTTAGAACCTCTTTGTTTTTAAATATATTAAAATAAGTAATATCAAGCAGAAAAATCATTTTCTAGATTCTGTTTATCTATTGTTGACATTGTATTAACTTTATCATGAGGTGTAAATCCATTGAGAGAAGACTCTAATACATCCAAAATGATAGATAAAAAATTATAGGTACAATATTTAAATATATAATAATTTTCCCATAAAAAAGTGGAATACCCATGATGTTAATAAAATTAGTGTGATCGATATTCAACATAGAAATTAAAGAACTAATACTTAATTCAAAATAGAAGAAAATATTCATTAAGGACATTAAATAGAAACAAATTTATTTGAAGGGAACCTAGAATACTATATTTATAATTTTAATGACCCACATGAATAAAGATAATATGCTAAGAGGGGTGAATTAATGAATTAACTTCCATTTCAATTTATATTTCAAATAAACTTTGTAACTTGTTAAATTGAATGAAAATATTATTTTCCAAAACACAATAAAACATCAATTTATATGAATAGAAATCATATTTAATTTTCCATGGTTCACCACTCAAATATAATTTCTATATCCCAGGCATGATTTTAAAAAAATTATGATCTCACAATCCACTAGTTTTAACATGCTTCCTAAAATGGTAAGGGTTTCTCCTTAAACTCGTGATAATAAAATGTGTCTCCCAACCTATGTAATGTTCTCCTGTACAAAATAAATTAAATATTATTTTACATATAGGCTAATAGAGATTCTTCAACTGGATTATACTTCCATCAAGTTATTTTTTTTCTTCTTCATCTACTTATTATTATTACTCTTACAGTTTTATTATTCATATTATTGTTCCTATTACAATCTCATTATTCCACATATTGTAACCTCTATAATCTATTAATTATTATTATTCTTATCTACACTTCCTTTATATAATCTTCCACAAATTTAATATAACATCTTATTTTATCTACCTCATTAAAGATTAAATTTCAAATTTTAACACAAAATTTATTCTTCACCTCCTTCTAGTTCGTTTTTAGTGATTGTATAATTATAAGTCTTAACTTCAACTTTAGATGTGATTTTGGGACATTTAAATCTATTTAGAGTAGTTTTATGTGCCCAAAATAAATACACATTACTAAAAAACTAAAAATATACAATTCCCTATGTACTATGGAATGTTTTAAATCACAATGGAATGCGGAAAGATGTTTCATCTCAACCAATATAAACTTCTGTAAAACTATTCTCAAACCCCACAAAAAAATTTCATCGTGGCATAGTAGAGGAAATTTTAGTTCAAGGTATAGAGCTCCAGACCTTGTTCCATTATACAGTCTTACCTATTTTGGTTTTCTAGAGACACTATACTCTTTAACCATGGTATTCCAACACCCTAGGTACAATTATTTTCACTCATTCTGTACAAATATCATTAGTGTTTTAACCTTCTCCCAATATTTAATGAACCCCCTCAGCATTGAATTTAAAATTCTATTTTATTTCCTAAAAAAAATCACTTCCATCAAAGTTTTTTCACTCCATGTTTCAATCAACTAGATTCATTTTTCTTATTACACCCAAAAAACAATCCATGGAATATTGTTATTTCCCATTTCATATAGGGAATTTTGAAAACTAAAATTCCATTTGAAAAACTTGCTTCCAAGTTCAATAACTTTATTTGTATTCTTAAACCAATAGCATTCCCATTTTGTAACTATCCATGTCATAGTGAACCTTGATTCACATCAATAAACAATAAAACACCTCTAAACTTATTCCAATCAATTTTAGTCACTTATAAATAGTCTAAATAATTTTAAAGAAGTTCGGATAAATTTAAGAAAACATTAATAAACTAAGATTAATATGATTTATATATTGAAAAATTTATTGACAAAAAAATCTGAAATAAATTTCATTCAAACATATCCACTTGATATTAACCTCATAAGAATAAAACCCTATGTAAAAATCCTTATATTAGGGTTATCTTCATCATCAAAAAAACTTTTAGTCTTGAAAATATTTCCCAAAACTCTAATCTCAGTATTTAAGACTAAAAACATTATTTTAGAAGAAAAATCATAAGAAATGGGTGTTTATAAGATGTCATTTCAGGTTTTCAGGTAGTATTGTTGTGAAATATAGTGATGTTTTTAGAACCTAGTTTGATTTGTGTAATGGGTAATTTTAAATTCAAAGAACATGTGTCATTGTTAGTGGTTATTTTATGATTTTGGAGTAAGATTATGTGTGCTCTCAAGGTACAATGGTTAGGGAAGTCATATAGTATGGAGGAAACCATTTATCTTTTGAGGGTGTGTCCCTCATGTAAAGGAAATATTTAAATTCCAAAGATAATTTATCGAATGAATCTTACCCTTTATAATATGAGGATTTTTTTCCACGATTTGGAGAAATAAATTTAGTTTTATCTAGTCATTCTATATAGGAGCTGAATCGATAAAATGTTTGGGAGTAGGCCTGAGTGGTTATTAGGGTACATATATGATGTGTCAAATCTAGTTTCTAAGAAATAACATATTGGTGGATTCATCAATGATATTTTGGTAGATTCTACAACATCTCACCCCTTCTAATTGGCCTAATATGAGGCATAAATTCTACTTGGACTTAAGTTACATCCCAAAGACACAAAAGGCTAGAAATAAATTCACATGGATTCATTAACAATTTGGGGAAATTTCCCCTATAAATATAAAATTAATAAACCAAGAAAACTATGAAAAAACAAAACAAAAAATTATGTATGAGTAAAATTTAAACCAACTCAAATTACCCAAATAAAACTGACCATACCAGAGTATAATGTAGAAACCAAAACCAGTAACAGAGTTTAAAGCCGAAGACAAAACAAACAAATCTCAAAGACTCCAAAGACACAAAATCCACAACTCCAAAAATCCTCCTTGATCTAACTATAAATCCATTCTTAATTTATTATGAATTATCACTAAATAAATGGAATAATTTATCTTACCCATTTCTCGGTACAAAATATCTACAAATGCACCAAAGTTCCCAAACTGAGGGTGATTAATGAAATTCACAAGGTTTTCCCCAAATGAATTTCCTAATCACGCCAATAGGATTAAACTTGTTAGAATATTAATGTAAATCAATTTATATAAAGAACATTAAAATAATATATATCAAATTAAAACCATTTCTAAAAAATAGTTTTCATAATAGAATAGTTTTCTAAAACAAATCCATTTTGAAGGAAAACAACCAAATAATTCCTTTAAAAAATTTCCCAATCCATTGTAATATCCATCGCATGGTTCCACAATTCCACACAACCATAAATTCATTTCCCAGAGAAGACTACATACTCATGAGTGGTTTATCATCAATATTCTAAGTCATCACAGGGTAACTATATACCAAGTGACCTAATGGAACACACCCCTTCCACAGGGTCATGTCAGTGTAGATAAACACATGCCAAACAAGTAAGCCAAATTCCATGAAAAAAATAATAATTTCAATCCATTTTTATTAAATATAGATTTTATTGAAATACTTTATATAAATACATTTTCACAAAACAAAATTAATCCATATTTTAAAACATAATTTTAAAATCATGAAACAAAGAACTTGCACAACAACCAATTTCCACAATTTTCATCACTATCACTATAGAGGGTTTCTACCAATCTTTTCACATCAATTTCATAGTCAATTTTAATCAATTTAAAAAAAAATTATCTAATCCTTAATGTTCTAATAATAAGAGTTGAGAGTGAAGCCACATTCATCACAAGCTTTGAGGAAAACTAAGAACAACGAAAATTCTTCAATAAAATCATATTGGAAATCCATAATCTCATCTTATATATTATTCAATTACATAAACATATAAATATTTCATTATGATTGGCATCACACACCATGGATGTATCCCCAATATTTTTCAACCATAAATACAAACTAGGGGAAAAAATAAGAAAGCTAAGGAAAACCAACTGGAATGGAGACTTACTAAGGAATATGGGCCTAGAACACCCAAAGAATAAACAACGGATTACTCCCAAATAAATGGGAAGGGTCTCCGTAGAATTTGGGAGGATAGGAAATAAATTTATAGTCTAACTAAGGTAAATGATAGGTTTAGGGGATAAACTAAGTTAGCTCCAAAAAAAGTTATCTAACTTTTAATCATGCACAGTTGGGGAACATGGTTAGAAAGATCGTGAACTAACTGTCCATGTGACTTTTCCTCCAAAAGATCCTCACAAGGTTAACTTTCATGGTTAGAAAAGTTCATGAACCCACCATGTATAATCCCACTATCCCAAAAATAATGGTTTCTCCTAGGTGGCCACACACTTTATCCAAACTCTGTGCCTAACCGTTCACCTACCCAGAGTCCATTATTTCACATTTCATGGTTTATAAGTGTTGTTTCTTCGTTTCTATAATTCATGATCAAACTATGATTCTCTATAAAGGACTAAAAAACTCTACAAAACTCTCCTAAATCCTTATAAATATAAAAAATTACTATAAATATTTTAAATATATAAATAAATGGTTACTTTCCTGAAATTGAGGGTGCTAAATTCTCTCCACCATTGCCCTTTCCATCCCCAGAAAGTATAAAACCACAATTTCCTAGAAAGATATTTTTAGATTTCTTAGTTATTTATATTTTATGTTACCACATTTCTTCCAAAATTCACCCATTTTTTCCCAAAACCAAAAATAGAACAATGCTTCGCTCATGCAATACCTTCTATTACCTATCCACAACCCATACTAGCATATGAACTAATGAAGAATTTGGGTCTCTATCAACATTATCCCATTGAATCACAAGGTAAGATGCAAGATAATACTTCTTAAACTGACATACATGAAACACCTTGTTCACTAAACTAAACTATAGGGGAAAATCCAACTGATATTCCACCTCATAAACCCATTCAATTATCAAAAAAGGGATTATGTATCGAGGAGATAACTTTCCATGTTTCCCTAAAAAACAATTCTTAATTCTTCAACAGATTCTGACGAACACGTGATAGATCACCTCAAAAGAAAACCATCATATACGATGATCCACATACAGTTTTAGATGACTCTTATACATCTCCATCCTTCTCCTAGTCATTTGGATCTTCACCATTGTCTCTTGGAAAAGGCTCATCCCAACCAATAAAGTCTCACCTATTTTTACCTAACAATGTTGGTAATGAAAATGATGCCCATAAAATGCTAAAAAAGATCTAAATGTATTGAGGAATGACGAGTTTAATTATACAAGAAGTTCACTAATGGTATGTTCTTCTCCCATGAGACACCAAAATCTATTTCCATAGCCCAAATCATGTATTAAATTTATTGCATCATCTGTCAGGATTCTCCATCCATCTAAGGATGATATAAAATGCTCATAGTCAACTGATTTAGAGGGAATTATTATAAGGATTTCTATAAATGAGGTTTCAACCTCATATCTTGGTCTGATACTATCAAAAATGGTATTTTATACCTCTACTACTTATTAAATAAAGATTCTAGACAATTCCTCCACCGTATGAGATTCATGAATAGAAATAAAATGGGTAAACTTTGTGATTCAATCCACTATCACCCATATGGAATCATGTTTATAAAATATCCTTGCGAATCCTAAGAGAAAATCCATGGTTAACTACTCCCATTTCCAAATAGGAATAGGTAATGACTGCAACATTCCCACTGGGAACTGGTGCTCTATCTTAACCTGATGACAAGTAAAGCAACTAAAAAAACTCAACCACTTTTTTTTCATTCGAACCCACCAAAACTTTTCTTTCATTTCCTTATAAATTTTCTAAATTCTATTATGAACTTACCATCTCTAATGATGGTATTCATTAATATATTTTCCTAAAAACCCAAATATACAACCATCGGACCTCAAAACCACAAAACTAAACTCTCATCCAACTTTAATCAATTAATGGGCTCCCCACCGTTGATTTTTTACCTCATAATAACACATGATGAATCATATTTATGTACCTATTTAACCATATCAACTAAATCATAAATCATAGAATCTAGAGAGAAAACTATAGAACTACCTCAGTCTTCACAATCCAAGTTCATGCCAGCTATCACAGACATAAAATGTCACTATTCAAAATCCTCTTTCACCAACTAAATATATGAATTCCTATTTAATTAATTTACCACCAATTTTTCTTTACCCTGTTTATATATCCATTTAAATTTGAACATTTGGAGATACTCCATACAACTTATTTGTCTTAGATTCAAATTCTTTGTTAGAAATTTTGTTTCATGCACTTATGATATGTAATCACTATAAATTTCTCACTAAAGAGGTAATGAAACTCAGTATTCCAAGCAGGTACAATAAGAGATAACTCCAAATCATGTTTTGGGTAGTTTTTTTAAAAAATACATAGCTATTGTGATCCATAAAAAGAAATATAATCTCCCAACATGAGAAAACACCCCAGACCAAATCTCCAAGAATCACAATACACCACATACCCTTGTCCTGAATCTATAAAAATAAATATTGGTGATGATGTAAATCCAAATTTATGTGCTTAAAATGTGTTCTATCATTCATCGGTCCATTGGAGTGGAATAATATTCCTTGTTGATGAATTCATCTATGATGGTATTCATGAAAATTTATGAACAAGATGTCAGAAATAACCAGATAATCTAAGGAAACTACATATCTCAAAGAAATTATTTGGCAGTTTCTAAGACATTACATCCTTTATTTTTTCTGGATCCATGGAAACATCATTTTCAGATATTACATGGACAAGTAAATGTACCAATTATATCCAAAAAACACACTTTGATAATTTTACATATAGATGATTCTCTCTCAAAATACCCAACATTTTATTCATGTGTTGCTCATGTTCATCCCTTTTCCTTGAATACACCAGTATGTCATCCAAAACACCACCAAAGAAGAATCCAAATACCTTTAAAATATCTGATTTATCAATTACATAAATACCAGTGGTGAATTAGTAAGACCAAAATGCATAACCACTTGCTCGTAATGGCTATATCTACTCTTGAAAGGATTCTTTTGAATATACTCCTACTAAAACTGCAATTGGTGATATCCTGACCATAAGTGAATCTTAGAAAACCATGAAGATCCCCTCAATTGATATAATATATCATCAATTATTGGAAGTGGATACTGGTTATTTATTATAACTTGTTTGATATTATGATATTCCACACACAACATTAGTTTTTCATCCGTCTTTTTCACAAACAAGACTGGTGATGCCTAAGGAGAAATGATAGTTCAAATGAACCTTTGGATTTACAACTCTTTAAAATATACATTCATTTACCTTAATTTTTTTAGTTCCATCCAATAATATAGAATGAAAATGGGACTAGTCCACGGTAAGAGATCAATCATAAACTCGACTAATCTCGTGAGAGAAAACCCATATAAATTCAGAGAAAAAACATCTAGAAAGTGGTCCAAAACTACCGGAAAACCATTACCCATGATCTCATCCACCGATGTAAAATTCAATGTTTCCCACTAGTATAAGATAACTTCAACTATCAGTGCCAAAAATCATGTTACACCTATCTTTACATTCAGTTATCCACTAAGGATACATTCAATTCCATCACTAGTAATAAAACTAACCCTTTGGGTATAATATTAAATGTGAGCTTTGAATATAGTCAACCAATCCATACTAAAGATTATGTCACATATATGCTTACAAAGAAAAAAATATCTATCAACTGAGATCCATAAATTTTTATAGAAAATTATTTGTATATAAATGCTTCACATTCTCTTTGGCCCAGAAGAGGATAATGTTTCAAAATAGATGGAATAATCTCAACATTAAAACCCATAATATCAATAATATTATGAGTAAAAAACTATTGGGATACACTTTTATAAAAAAATATTACATAAGGGTATAATTCCAAATAAGTGTACGTCTCACTATCAAAGGTCCAGATTTATCATTCCTAATCACTTGCTCTTCCCCATTTAATTTCTTTCTCGATGCACTTTTCTATTTGTTTCCATGTTAATATTTCCCTCATTGAGGAACCATGGTATTCCTAGAATCACCATCTCTAGTTCGGTTCTACTGACGATAGGTATTATGATTCTGTCATCCCATCGAAGCATATGATGTCTTCAAATCATAAGGCGTGTTCCAAGAACCTAACCTTGTAGAACTGCAAAAAATAGCATTGAAGATACCCTATCCTGTTGCAACTCATGAATTCTCTAGGGGGTGTCATACAATCTCTATCCATGTGGTCAAATTAGCCACATTAAAAACAAGAAGGTTTACCCTTTGGTTTTGGAGTATGATTCACTGATTAATTTATTTGATTAAAAGTAATTCCACAACTATTAAAATAGGATTACTTATTTATATTATTACCATAATTAGAGTTCCTAATGTTTCCCATAGGTGAAAACAAGCTTACTCTACCTACATTTCTGGAAATTTCCCTTTCTTCCTCCATCGCTCTATTAACTATCTCTATATAATCCATTATACAAAGTACTACAATATTCGATTGAATATCTTATCTCAACCCTAATTTAAATTTTTTTTCCTTTAATGAAAAACATTCCACAACATTGGGCAGAAATCATACTAAATTCATATATTTAGACATATACACTATCATAAATAGATTATCCTTCTTCAAGATGAATATTTTCTTCACTATTAAAATTATAAACGTGCGAGGACATAACTTTTTTCTAAACAATTATTAAAAATCATCCCATACAATTCCTTGTTCTAATTTATCTTGACTTTCTAAATCACACCATTGGAATGAAATATCCTATAGTGTGTACATTTTCAAAATAACATTCATATCAGTTTTTGCGACTAGGAAATCAAAGATTCAATGCATTCTTTTCATCCACACCTTTTTCTTATCTGGTTTGGAATCACACCAAAATATAGGTGGATTATGCATGTATAACTGAACTGAATGGTCAACTTTTCTTGGTTCATATAGTCGGTTCCCTCTCTCCACATCTTGAAAATTCTAGAAAATACTTTGAAATAGTTTTTGGTTCACCTGTGGCTCAGATGTGACCATATTCTTAGAAACTTCATCTAGTTGGTTTCCTCTATGCCTGACAGGTTCCATTTTCTATAACCAAAAGAAAATTCCATAAGTATCACTCTCTAGGAAGTGAAGCATTAACAATTTCAAATTTACTATATCACATGTATCAAAACATTCCTTTCCAAAATTCAATACTTTTCCACTTAAACCATATTTTTTAAAAATTCAACAAAGTTTTGAAAATAAAACCATTTTTAAAATGCCACAACCATTCCTTTTCAAAATTTCGAATTTAAAAATTTCTCCAAAAATTTTAAAACAATAATATTTTTTACCAAATCATAAATAATTACTCAAAATGAAATATTCACTCCTAGTGGAAATTTATTTCTATTAATTCATGTCATGATTTTATCATTGGATAAACCCATGAAAATGAGATAACCACTCCTAGAAGTGTATTAAAACACATATGTACCTAACTCCCTATTAATATGAGGTTCAGAAAAAATAAGTTAGCTACCATTTTTTATGCTTTATATTTCCTGTCTTTAAGATCCTTCTCCATGCTACTATCTCATCTCAAGGACTAAACCAAAATGATTTTCCAACTCCATGACCAAAAAAAATACATATTTACCAAAATAAATGATTTACTAGACAACATTAAATCCATTTCTAATATCTCTACCCTAAACATTATCTTGAGAAAAATAAAAATGATACTTGGCCTTAGGTTAACTCCCTAAGTCACCGAAGGTTAGTAGTAAATCTTAAGAGATTCATTAAAACATGGGGATAGATTTAACATTTGAATATAAAACAACTAATTACAGAAATCTATACCTAAAAAACTAAATGATTAATGAATAAAATGTAGCATAACTCAAAGTAACCAAAACAAAAATAGACAATACTAGAGTACAATGCGGAATCCAAAACCAATATCAGAGTGAAAACAAAAGGAAAAACCAACAAATCTCAATGACTCTAAAGACAACAACTTCATAGCTCCTGAAATGCTCTGTGGTCTAACTCCACTATTCAAGATCAAAGTATCATGAAGCATCAGTAACTAAATAAGATACTTTTTCCTTACATGTGTCTTGGTACACAATATCTGAAATCACACCAAAGTTCCCAAGTAGGGGGTGAGTAATAAAACTGAGTAAATTTTCCCCAAATTACTTACCTAATCATTCCACTTGGATAGAAAATTTTATCATATTAATATGAAACAATTTATATAAAATAATTTATATCAAAGATAAACCATTTATAAGAAAAATAGTTTTCATACCAAAAAAGTTTTCCAAACTAAAACTATTTCCAACAAAGACAACCAAAAAACTAATTTAAACCATTTTTAAATCCATTTTTATACCCATTACTTAGATACTGAATTTGACACAACCACACATTCATTACCATGTGATATTTCAATATTCATGAGTGTTCCCTCTTTAATATACCATTTTTTCACAAGGTAACCATATATCAAGTTCCCTAATGGAACACACCCATTCCACAGGTTCATGTCAATACAGATGAACACATGCCAAACAAGTCATCCAAATTCCATGACAAACCAATAATTTTAAGATATTTAATAGAAATTTTTTTTATTGAAAACCTTTAAATAAATCCATTTCCATGATTCAAAATGAATCCATATTTTAAATCATTATTTTAAAATCATGAAACAAAGCACTTGCACAATAACCAATTTCTACAACTTTCCAAACCATCACTAAATATGATTTATTATAATTTTTTCACATCAATTTCCCAATGAAATTTAGTAAATTTAAACAATTTGAAAATAAATCTTTATATTATTAAAAATAGGAGTCGCGAGTGAATCTGCCTACCTTGAAACTTTAGCAAAACTGAAAAACAACAAAAATTGTTCAACAAAATGGATTGAAACTCAAAAAAAATCCTTAGATCTTGTTCCCTAATATAAAAATAGGCATATATCATCAAAATTGGAATCAAACACCATAGATATATCCCCAATGGATTATATACATGAATCCAATATAGAGAATAAAAAACTAAGGAGGACCAATAAGAATGGGGACTTACCAAGGAATATGGGCATACAAGGTACAAATAATCATCAAAGTATTATTGTAGGATCAAAGGGAAGGGTATCCAAAATCTTTAAGAGGGTTGAAATTCGTGTTAGGGTCCATATAACCTAAAAATGAGAGCTTAATGGTAGAAACCAAGTTATATATATAATTTTTTAATTTAACTTTTAACCGTTCATGGTTAGGGAGCATGTTTAGGTAAAACATGTGCTAATTTTACATAGGCCTCTTCATATATAATCTCCCAGCTTGTTGGTCTAGCATAATTAGTTAAAATATCAACCAATCATGTTGAATCCCTCTATCCTAAAAAAAACGGTTTCCCTTGGGTGGCCGCATGGTTTGGAAAAACTTTGCACCTAATTGTGTATCTACCTATATCCCACTAATTCACCTTTAATGGTTTTCTATAGGTGGTTAATAGTTTCTACTAACTATTCTAAAAATAGAAAAATTCATAAAATCATCAAAAACATACCAAAAACTCCTTAAAACCCTCCCAAAATTATCCCAATTACTTTACGTACTTCAAAAATATATATAAAGGGTTACTTACCAGAAAATGGGGGTGTTATAGAGTTATAAAAATGATGATTGAATTGTGGTAAATATTAATGAATAATTTTAGAAGGAATAAAATTGAAATTGAAGTTGCAACTCATGATGGAATTTGAGCATATGGATTTTAGATTTGAGGAGTTGTTCTATATGTTTTCTATAAAATTGAGTGTAGACTCTGGTTATTGATGGTAAAGTGTATTTATAATGTAACCATCATAAAGAAATTAAGGATATAAGATTAGATCACTTTGATAAGTCGTGACTTAGTTGTTTCATAATAATGTAACACATTGGAAGACCAACTATAATATTTCACTGGTGGTCAATTAGGGAAAGTTGGTTTTTCATTATATATGTTTTTTATAAATGAAATAGTACATTCAATCACCATAGGAAGAGTTATAAAATGATGATAATATGGTTAGGTTAGGATGTGTGGATAACTGTTAGGCATCTATTTTGGGATAACTAATTGTAGGTGATATCAATTTTCAATAGTTTTAATGGAATTCATGCCATGTTTTCATATGATTCTTATAGATGAAATTTTTACAGTGGGAATATTGTAATGAATCAATCTGTTATAGGGGGGATTTACATTTTTGAGAATTATCATAGGGGTGATTCTATAAATATGTTTCATTTTGGATTTTCAGGGTTTTTCTATTCTATAAATAGTGTTTTATAAAAATGTTAGAAGGATTATTAGAAGTTATCATGTTCACTTGAAGGAAAGACAGGTTGGAAACTTGTTTGATTTTTTATAATTACCATAGGGTAATTGATGGTTCTATGGGAGGATTGTCAACCCCCAAATTCACACCATCTATCAGTAGAACACTTACTAGGTAACTAGTGGACCCATTGGGTACATATTGGTGGCAAACTATCTACTCAGTGATGCTCTGCCTATATTTTTAAAAAAGAGGTGAATAACCTAATTATAATGGTTATTATTGCAAAATCATATTTTTATACATAAATATTACATGTTTTTAGATTAATTTTTAATACATTTCACAAATTATTTCCTGAGGATTGGAGAGGTTCAATGTCTTTGGAGACTAGATACACAATATTTTTAATTTGTGAAAGAAATTAAATATAGCACATAAATATCTTCCCACATACTATATTTTATAGATATACTCAACATAAACCCCTTCTTTGTAACCCAGAGAAATGAAGCCTAAAAAGTGGATCTCATATGATCAGTAAGGGTAAAAAATGATATATCAACATATCTTGAGTATAAGGGTACGAGAACATGAAAATAACGTTTGAAAACCATTCCCTCCATTTTATAGTATATAAACATGATTCACTATAATTCCCCAACCGTAATTACCTAGATCTAGTGAATTATTACATAACATTGGCCTGATCACAAAAGATCAAGTCACAAAATACCGATTAGTTTAGTAGCATTGGAAGTACTAGATACATATATAAGTTTTACATTACATCATGAAATAACGAAAAATAACATTGCGTCATCTTTGAACACACACATATCCTTCGGCCTATCCTTGTAGGTTAATCATAATATACTTCTTAACAACCCAGGAAAAAGAAAACATAAGAAAGGGGTGAGCTCATATGCTCAGTAGGGATAACAATATAGGAGAAACTATCCTAAATAAGAATAAAGAATTAAGGTAATGTATAATACTAAAACACAAGCCTTTTAAACTTAAACTTCTACATAATATGGTAAAGATAAATCAAATAATTACATTTACTTATTCACATGTGTATTCTACTAGTCGAATAATCACATGTAATATCAATAACTAACTTCATAATTATGGAATTCATAATTTCAGACATCATAACCACATAGTCAAGGCCTCATTCCAAGACTACAAATAAAGATTTTGTCAAGTCATTATGCCAAGACAACAGTTTGTATCATGAGACCTACCGATGCATTGGGGGGATCTAACGGGCCCTTCTCGTCACCTACTATGTCCAATGCATTCCCCATATGAAAATGGTGAATCATAATCTAATCATTCATATTAAAACTAGCATACAAAATATCAATACTTTAACCACAAACCATGAATGGTATAAAAACAGGCACATACACAGTCAAACATAACTCATTAAATATAGTATATAAGATTGTATTATAATAAATAAACCTCAATCAAGAATAAAATACATAGAAAGATATTGACATAGATGAAAATAATCAGTAAAACTATTTGAAAGAAATAATAACTTTTTCTTGAAAACATTTAAAAGCCGCACTATCTATCAAGAAGCCATTTAAAATATATTTTTAAATCAAAGTTCCCCATACCAATTTTAAACTTTTGAAAGAAATTTTAATTTTAAAACATTCATGTCAATTTAATTAAATCCTATAAACCATTTTTAAAACATGGACATTAATTAAAAAGATAAATCATTAAAACATTTAAAATGATATTTTAGTAAGAGTTCCTAACCAAATTAGAGAATCTTGAATACAAATAATTGAGGAATAAAATTAATCAAAGCTTTATAATATCATGAGAATAATGGTATTCATGATATAATATGTCAAGGATAGTATATACACCATATAAAAGTGCTTTAGCGCATGCCAAAAACAAGTCTCAATAGAATGTAAATTGAGACGAAATCCCTTATAAAGACCATATCCTTAGATTAAGGATAAATCAATAACATTATTATGTGTGAGAAATATAAATACAATCAATATTATTTGATATTCATTTTAAATCAATAAGAGGACATTCACACATATTCTTCTAAAAACAAAACCAATGACTTGGATATTTAATTCGATGAATGGAAATTGAGTTAAGATTACCCTTATAAAGATCATATCAATGACTTGAGAATTTATCAATGGAGTGATTATGTGTATCAAAATTATATTCACACAAAGGGGTGTGTAAATTACTACATAAAAAAATAAATAGTGATTTCACACATAATATTGGAGTAAAATTATCAATGAAGTGTACGTAAAACCTAATGAGGGAAAATTGAAATTAGAAATTACATTACCTATTTGGTAACTTACGAAACATACACCCCATGAAAGAAGGGTCATACAATGATGATATAAATATCCATAAATTATATTATATTAGAAAAATTACACAATCATGGTTAGTACATACACCACACAAAAGGAAATAGTGGAAAATATAGCATGAATCTCATGGGAATAAAAAGTGGGATAAAAACCCATTACCTTGTACTTTTCCTTAGTAGAGGGTAGGTTAACCTCATTTATAATGGTTAAATAATTGTTATTAATTTATAAAAGAACCACATACATAAATATTATATCATATATGATCCTCTAATATTTCATTGTTAATAATATTTCAGTAGTATCATTTTTTCAGGTGTTAACTGATTCATTTTTATTTATATGTTTTGATATGTAAGTCATGTTTGTTATGGATAGGATGTATTTCATTAATATTAATAATGATATTATATTCTTAAACATTATTTTTAAATAATAAAATGAAATTTATTCTTGAATGGTTATGATAGGGAACAAAATCTCATCGCGTCGTGGAAACGGTAAGTCGTACGTACGCACGTGTGACAATATAATTCTATTGATAGTGAAATAGTAGGTAATTGGATGGTATATTATATATAAAGAGTAATTAAAATGTTATATTTATTATTTACATTAGTTATTCTCATTATTTTACCCATCTAAATAATGATGTGTTAAATAACAAACTACACCACAACGTGGAGACGGTAAGTTGTACGTATGAACGTATAATGACTTCTTCCTTCATAGGATGGAAAGAATAATTAATATGGTTGTAAAATATTTATAATAACATCACAGTATTTATAAGGTACTATATTTATTATCTTGGTATCGAAACAATAATGAAATAGGAATTGGAAGAAGAAAAGAACTTTGAAAGCGGTGATGAAATTATTACCTCTTCTTTGGGTGCTTTCTTTTTATCTGGTCAAAAGGGCTCCCTAGGTTGGATTTATGATCAAATTAAGGCCTCTAAATTGAATTTAGGGTATTTGGGAGGATATTTGAGTAGTTTTTGGATGATCCAAATGGCTTTGTAGGTGTGAAGTTAAGATAAGGTGAAGTACCCTTTTATAAGAGAGGTGAGGGTCACTTTTGGAAAAGCTTGAAATATTATTTTATTATAAAATAATTTTCAGTTTATTATGGATATAAATGGATTTATTTTGAGTCTAAGGTGGGTATGGGTCTAAATACTCTCAAAAAATAGGTTTTATACAAGTTTAGATCACATTATTAGCCTTATCTTTTAGATTTAACTCTTAGTTAAATAGTTTAACTTTTACCATGTCTTCCTGTATTTTTGTATTACATGGTTAATGAACTTATAATAAAATTCCAAGATAACCTCAAGTGGTTCATTAATTACATACCTATAATTATATAAGTCCTTTTCCGAATATAATATTTTTAAGAATATTATATCATTTAATAATATAGTATTTGTTTTAAAAACACATTTATGTCGATTTTGACACTATTTAGTATGTGGTTTTTGTGAAAGTTAAAAAAACAATATTACTAGAAAAAAATAAATTAAATCAACCCTAATATGTCATATTAACCTATCAAAATATTGTAATTAATAAAAAGTATCAATTTAAAATTATTTTGATATTTATAATATCAATTATTTTAATCTTTCAGTAATAAGGTAATTACTGCATCATCATTGTGTCATAAATAAATTTAATTATTTAATGTCTAAAAATTATAAATTAAATAACATGATGTTTAAAATCGATCTATATTTTTAATGAATATTTATAGTAAAATTTATCTTATGTATAACCCTATATAAAAAATGTTTTAGTTATTAAATTGTATATTTAACTCTTTTAACACTTATAAAAATAAAATAATAATAAATCTCCTAATCTAATACAAGTGGATAAAAAGAATTTTATTTTATTCTTAAGGTTGATTTTGGATGAAATACACTTATCCAATATAATTAATACATATGTTCACGTAATTATAATATAATTTTTACCTTTAATTACCCTATTTACTTTTAACCGCGGTAAATAAAATTAAAAGGTTACTATTCACAAAAAATCATCCTATTGAATCACATTTTACTTAATGATTTCAACCATGTCTTTCTGATTTTTGAAATTCAATTCATAGAAGTGGTAAAATTGTGTTTTATGCAAATTTGCAAATGTGCCAAAAAGGTGAGTAAAATACAATAAAAAGTTCAATAAAATTTTATATATCTAATCTTATTATAAAATTAATTCTCTGAATTAAATTGGAATAATATAGGTATTATGTATATATTTATACTTTAAAGTAAATTTAAATTAAGAATAATTATTTAAATGAAAAGTCAGCTTTAAATAGTAACACACTGTTTTCACTATTCATCACAAATTGAATGTTTTTAGAAAAACTCCAAAAATTCACCAAAATATAATTTTGATATTCTAAATTCCAAAATGATGTCTATTTTACCAAATTGAAAACATAAAAGTTGTATTAATTAATTTAGAAAAATATTCCCATTGTCAAAACCAGAAAGCAGGTTTCTGAGAAGTAAAAACTATCAAAAGATTGAAATGTGTTTATGTCCAATATAAATGTAAAATTACTTACAATGACCAAAATTGGGTTAAATGATAAAAATATAATCAAATTATACTTCAAAACCATTCAAATTTATAATTTAACACTATAAATTATTTTGATTAAAAAAGTTTTTTTTCAATTAAATTTTTTATTTTTCACTATTCATCAAAATATAAAACTTATTCAGAGAAGCACCAAAAATTTATCCAAACTAAATTTTTATATCCCTCTTCTAAATAATAAAATTATGTTTTAAAATTTAATATATAAAATTGTCAAATATTGATTTTAAAAAATGTTCTCCCTTAAAAGGTGGTAAATTTTCATTTTTTGAAAAATACTACATTTATCTCAAAAATTGAATTTGTTGTTATAATATGTTTAAGAAACACATAATATTGATGTTAAAATTATATTGAGTATATAAAATTCAAAATGTATTTAATACTTGAAGTGCCCAAATCAGTGTGAATCACTGAGAGGGGGAGGGGGTGAATCAGTGATCCCGTTAAACTTTTTACTAATTGATTCTTTATCAATTAAACCTCTATGGCTGGTTAAAGCCTCGATCCAATCTTCTTGTATCTCTCACCTTTCCACCAATGATGCAGTAAATGTAAAGGCACTGGACACAAGGATTTACAAGGTTCGGCACCAAAGGCCTACATCCTTGCCATGCTCTCCCAGCATGGATTCTCCATTATAACCTGTTAAAATTACAATGGTCGATACAGAGTCCCACTGTATCTCTCCTAAGTCCCACAGGAGGGTCTTTATACTGCTTCACACAGTGTTACCAGAGTCCCACTGGCATGCTCCAGAATCCCACTGAAGACTTCCTCCACCCTGAGTCTCACAGGGGTCTTCTCATGGCTGCTCGAGTCACACGAGTAGCTCTTCTTCTTGTTCAGCTCTTCAAGTATCTTCAGCAGTCTGGGATAAAGACTGCTGGCCTTGCTCTGTACCTCTGATCACTTGTGATGATCAGGTCTTCTCGTCTTGCTCAGGATTTATCTCCTGCTTCTCAGGATGACCTGGCCTCTCTCTTCAAGAATCTTCAACAGCCTCTGAAAAGGTCTGTTGGTCTTGCTCAGCAATCTTCTGATCACTTCACTTGATCAGGCTCTTCTCAATTACTGAATACTCAGACAACTGATGTCTTTAACTTCAGTCTGGTCCAGTCTCACTCACTTCAACATCATGCACTGAGTGCATGGCAGCTCTTCATTCTCATGCACTGATAGCATGGCCTTCTCAATCCTTCAAGAACCTCCTGGTCTTGGACAACTCAAGTGCACACCACTGATTTAACTTTCTTCACGTGTGCACGTGCATGCATGCATGCATGCACTCCTCCTTTCCTCTTCTTGGTGCAGTAGACCCACAAAGGGTGTAGTCACTTTAAGCACACACACCTTCTTCCTCCTTCACACACTTTATCCAATTTGTTTACACACTTAGAGTGTGTTCTACTTTAGTGTGGGTCACTCCTTATTTTACTTCTAGGTGTTTACACTTTTAGTGCACACACTAGGTTCGGCCTTTTAGTTCTTTTGCACACACAAATGCCTATGGCCTTCTTCCCTTCTTGTGCACACACCTAGGCTTTCCACTTTATCTTGCACACAAAAGGCACTATGCCTCGGGTCTTCTTGCTTTGCACACCTACTACCCGTAGGGTGTTCTTCCTTCACTTTGCACACAAGCACAAGGCTCGGCCTTCTTCTTCTATTCCACCTGAATGCCAAAGGAGGCGCGCAAGGGTCTGCTTGAGCCGCGACCAACTCCTTCTCCAACAGCTGCACAAGGTACCAAGCCCTCGGGTCTTCTTCTCCACTTGGCACACACACACTACCGCGAAAGTGTCTTGAGCCGCGGGGTGCACAGGCACTCGGGTGTGCAGGATGCAATACCACGAGGATCGCAAGCCACAAGGGTGAGGACACCTTGGGCGCGCAAGCTACTCCTGCCGCGCAAGTGTGCGGGCAGAGAGAGCTCTTCCTGATGCGCAAGTGAGGCGCACATGGGACTCCTCTTCTTGTCGCGCAAAGGTGTTGCGCGCAAGGGACTCCAGCCGTGCAAGTAAACTTGCACGGGGCTTCTTCTTCGCGAGGCAGAGGCTTCTCACGGGACTTCGGATTTTCAACAAAGGATCAGCAAGCCTCCTCGAGGGCTCGGCCTCTCTTTATATAGGCAGAGGCGGTGCGGTTCATCCGCGTGATAAATCTCAAACTCTCGAGATCTTCGGATCTTTAAAAATCGTTTCAAATCTTGATTTTTATCCTCTGTTTCACGCGGGCTTCTTATATTTTCTCCTCCTCCTCGTGCATGCACATGAAACCGCATGCATGGCCTCTGTTTGGCCCATCCCATGCAAAACATGAACACCGTGTGGCCTCGGCACTTCGTTTGCCTTCGTCCTTCATCGAATTTCTCCACTGGTAGCATGCAAGCTCATTTTAAAGCATGGATGTGTTCGTTGTGGCCGGACGAGCTCAATGGAGTCTTCGGATCAAACTATGGTGGCCGGGAGCTCGAAATCCATCTTCGGGAGGCGCCTGGTTCGAAGGTGGCTGCGGGAATGCTCGGGGAGGCCTCAGCCGAGCTCGAGGAAGGAGATGGACGCTGGGCCGTTGGATGCGGTGATCAAAAAACCTTCGACGGCTTGGATCAGATCGGGAGCGCGGCGGATTAGATGAGCGGTGCCGATCGTCCGCGAGATCAGATGAGCGGCTGGGATTCGCTCCCGGGAATTTTTCCGCGTCCCACATCAAAACGGAGGCCGGTTTTCTCGCGGCTTATCAACTAAGCGCTCCCCCCTTCACCGCAATTGAATCTTCTCCCTCCACGGTGCCGCCCCGCACCGTGTTCTCCCTGCGGGCGCGCTCTGCGCCCATTCTGCTCCCTGCGGGCGCGCTCCTAGCGCCCACTATGCACCTCGGGCGCGCGGGTTTCACCACCTCGTGTCCTCGGGGGCTTATACACGGCCCCCTGCCGCCTTGTGCTTGCACTATGGGATCCCCCATGGGCGTGGCACCTTAGGCCCATAAGTGCCTTGGGGTTGAACCCATGGGCTGGCCTTGGCTGGCCTAATTTTTGGCAAAGGACAGAATAAACACTTTTTTGAAAACAAAGTTCTCCCAATGTATAAATGCCAACCCAAGTTCTTCCAAGCCAAATGCCACTTCAAATTATTCTTCTCCATTTCTCCCATTTCTTCATTTCTTCTTCATAAGAATTCTTCCAATCTCCTCAACATATATTCATTACTTAGGAGGGAAATTCTTGAAGGGTCTTCTTCATCAACCGAGCTCCTTAATCAAATAAATTCTTCAATGTTCTTCATTGATCCAATCATAGATCAATTGGATCTTCTTCACATTCACATGCACTAAGAGTTAGTACATGGACTTCTTTAACCCACTTCACCCACTTAGAAGTTGTGGATGGATCTCTTCCTCTCTTCATGCATTGTCAATACAATGCATGGTCTTCAAACATTGGTGTGACATTGTATCCAGTTGATACAAGTTCTTTGAACTTAAAGATCAGCTCATCAATCGTCTGATTTTCATGGAGAATGTTTCAACCACAATTTCCAATACCACTTAGTGAATCTCCTAAGTGACATGCCTCTTAGTACCATGGCCATTCGCCTTCACCACCAACACCATCACAACCTTTGTCATTCACATCTTGACATTCCCTGACTTCCATTCATTCCAAGACAACTTCATGCCTCATTGACAAAAAATGCAACATTGTGCACCTCAATATCCCCCTTTGTATTTGTTGTCAATACACTCCTTCAGCACATATGAATGGGTCAATATGTGTGCCAATATTTTCTCCCCCTTATTGGCAATCAAATGCAAAGGTGTGGTGTGGTTCTCTTTCAAAAATCACTTCCTCCCTTCAAATAGAATTTTCTTGAAAATCACTAAGAGAGGGATGATGTCACATGTTCTCTTTAGCAAAGAACCTTTAGTAAATCAACTCTAAGTCTACTTGGGCTAACCCGGTGTAGAAAACAAGAGTGATGTAACCAAGATACTCAATGTTGTCCACAATTCTCTGTCAACATGTGAGATCATGCTAAGGGGTTCAGATATTCAATGAATTGCTAAATCCTGCACATACTCCACAAAACTCATTAGAAAGTTCAGTGCAAATATAAAGCTCCCCCTTTCATCCATTTGTCTTCAATCCATACTCCCCCTTAATTGACAAGATAAACTCAATTATGAAACAAGAGATGAAAGTATGATTGGAATACCTTCACTTTTCTCAAGATGGTATTAATCTCAGAATCCCATCTTCTTCAGATTGGCTCCCCCTCAAGGGGTGCACTCCATTCTGTCCAAACCATCCTCCAGATGAGAATGATCATCATCTTCAATTCCCTGCAATGTTAGCACATGTAAATACCAGAAGTATAAGGGAATTAGATGGAACCTCCTTGGTTCATCAATGTGAACAACAAGGTTGAGAAGATTCTCTCAACCGAGATGCCCCATTTTCCCCATTCTTCACACTTGCACATTTGATCTTCAATGATTTTTGTGCTGGTGTGGATCTCAATACATCTTCATGTGAAATCTTCTTCTTCCCTTTTGCCTTAGCAATTTCCAGAACTTCATCTTCAGCTCTTTGTAGATCTTTGGCAAGTTGCAACTGATTAGGCCATATGACAAGTAAGTCACTTGGAAGTGTGGCCTCAGTTCTGGAAGTTCCACATGGTTCTTTTGATGCTGTTAAGCTACCTTTCTTAGGCAACTTATTTTCAATCAATCCCTTCTTCTTCTTCTGGATTGATTGTCTGTTTGAGTACAGTTGGCTTCTATTATATTTCATGGCTTGTCTACAAAGATCCATGGTATGGCCATTCTTTCCACAGTAGAAGCACTTCTTGGTGGTCCTTCTGGATGCATCACCCTTCTTGGACTCAGACTCCAAGGACTTCTCTTCATTTCTAAAACACTTCTTGGGAGCATTTTCTATTTTCTTCTTGCTTCCCAAGGAATCTCTCTTAGCCAGGTTCTGTGATCTTCTCTTCTTTCCAGCTTTGGATACATTCGGAGATTGACATGTATCAAATTGTTGACCACTTTTGCACACATCCCAGATGTTATCAAGCAATCCAAACCTGTTAGCAGTAAACAGATGTCTCTGGACCTGTGGATGTTGCTTCTTTTCCTCTGGCTTGCTCCCCCTTGGCATGGGCTTCCTCTGTGCTTTAGCATTCAGTGGATTGTACCAACAATCCTTTGCACAGTGCCCATACTTATTACAACACCAACATTGACCCACAAATCTTGACTTCTTCAGTCCTTCTGATTTTAGGGTACTTTTCTGGAGCTGCTGTGTTGTTTCAGGAGAGCTCTGCTTCTTCATTTTCTTCATCCATACTTGTTTGGAATTATTTTTCCATCCTGCACTTTTTGTGGAAACACAATTAGAAGCATCAGTAAAAGATGGTATGGATGGTACCTTCTTTTTAGAAGTTGTTGCCCTTTTATAAGAGGATGTCTTTCTTTTAGAATAATCCTGCTCAATGCATACTTGAGTAGCAACATTTCTCCTTTCAGCTGACTGGGAGGCTTTGGCTTTGGGTGATTGCTGATTTTTCAATATCACCTCCAGTTCTAAGCATTTCATATTGAGGGAGTTCTTCTCATACTCAATAGTTCTTAGCCTTCCTTCCCATTTCTCTTCCAGCTGCTTTAACTGGTCTTCATGCACCTTCTTCATTTCTTGTAATGAATTGTCAAGCTCCTTTACCCTGTTTACTTTGTCTTTGAGTTGAGCATCTCTGATATTCATTGAAACTTTGTGCCTCTTTTCCAGTGCATGGAAAACATCTTTGACCACTGTCTTAAAGAATTCTTTCTCAGAAAGGCTTCTTTGCAATTCTTCAGTAGTGTCTTCATATCTTTCATTGCAAAGGGAAACAGTTTCATCTTTAGCCTTCACCAGCTATCTGAGAGTATTGGTTATGCCAACCCTTTTTGCCAATTGATCTTCCATTACATTGGCTTCTTCTTCTAGCTGTAATTTTTCTTCTTGAAGATCAAGGATGCCTATAGCTATACACATTGCCACTTCCTTGGGGACTCTCTTCTGAAGATATTTGAGTGCATTTAGAAGATCATTGTTCCTTCCATCTTCATCACAGCTAGATCAGGCTTTATCAGAAGAATGATAAAAGGAATTGTCATCTGATGTGACTTTCACATTTCTTTCCATAGAAGGAGTTTCTCTGATTGCAACAACCTTCTTCTTCATCTTCTTTTCCTGTTTCTTCATTCTGTTTTTCAGAGTCTTGGCAGATATCTCCATTTGAGGCTGTTCTTTCAGTTCCTCAAATCTGCACTCCATATAGACTCTCTTGGATCTTTTAGAGGCAACCTCCCTCTGATACCAATTGAAGTGCCCAAATCAGTGTGAATCACTGAGAGGGGGAGGGGGTGAATCAGTGATCCCTTTAAACTTTTTACTAATTGATTCTTTATCAATTAAACCTCTATGGCTGGTTAAAGCCTCGATCCACTCTTCTTGTATCTCTCACCTTTCCACGAATGATGCAGTAAATGTAAAGGCACTGGACACAAGGATTTACAAGGTTCGGCACCAAAGGCCTACATCCTTGCCATGCTCTCCCAGCATGGATTCTCCATTATAACCTGTTAAAATTACAATGGTCGATACAGAGTCCCACTGTATCTCTCCTGAGTCCCACAGGAGGGTCTTTATACTACTTCACACAGTGTTACCAGAGTCCCAATGGCCTGCTCCAGAATCCCACTGAAGACTTCCTCCACCCTGAGTCTCACAGGGGTCTTCTCCTGGCTGCTCGAGTCACACGAGTAGCTCTTCTTCTTGTTCAGCTCTTCAAGTATCTTCAGCAGTCTGGGATAAAGACTGCTGGCCTTGCTCTGTACCTCTGATCACTTGTGATGATCAGGTCTTCTCGTCTTTCTCAGGATTTATCTCCTGCTTCTCAGGATGACCTGGCCTCTCTCTTCAAGAATCTTCAACAGCCTCTGAAAAGGTCTGATGGTCTTGCTTAGCAATCTTCTGATCACTTAACTTGATCAGGCACTTCTCAATTACTGAATACTCAGACAACTGATGTCTTTAACTTCAGTCTGGTCCAGTCTCACTCACTTCAACTTCATGCACTGAGTGCATGGCAGCTCTTCATTCTCATGCACTGATAGCATGGCCTTCTCAATCCTTCAAGAACCTCCTGGTCTTGGACAACTCAAGTGCACACCACTGATTTAACTTTCTTCACGTGTGCACGTGCATGCATGCATGCATGCACTCCTCCTTTCCTCTTCTTGGTGCAGTAGACCCACAAAGGGTGTAGTCACTTTAAGCACACACACCTTCTGCCTCCTTCACACACTTTATCCAATTTGTTTACACACTTAGAGTGTGTTCTACTTTAGTGTGGGTCACTCTTTATTTTACTTCTAGGTGTTTACACTTTTAGTGCACACACTAGGTTCGGCCTTTTAGTTCTTTTGCACACACAAATGCCTATGGCCTTCTTCCCTTCTTGTGCACACACCTAGGCTTTCCACTTTATCTTGCACAAAAAAGGCACTATGCCTCGGGTCTTCTTGCTTTGCACACCTACTGCCCGTAGGGTGTTCTTCCTTCACTTTGCACATAAGCACAAGGCTCGGCCTTCTTCTTCTATTCCACCTGAATGCCAAAGGAGGCGCGCAAGGGTCTGCTTGAGCCGCGGCCAACTCCTTCTCCAACAGCTGCACAAGGTACCAAGCCCTCGGGTCTTCTTCTCCACTTGGCACACACACACTGCCGCGAAAGTGTCTTGAGCCGCGGGGTGCACAGGCACTCGGGTGTGCAGGATGCAATACCACGAGGCGCGCAAGCCACAAGGGTGAGGACACCTTGGGCGCGCAAGCTACTCCTGCCGTGCAAGTGTGCGGGCAGAGAGAGCTCTTCCTGATGCGCAAGTGAGGCGCACAAGGGACTCCTCTTCTTGTCGCGCAAAGGTGTTGCGCGCAAGGGACTCCAGCCGTGCAAGTAAACTTGCACGGGTCTTCTTCTTCGCGAGGCAGAGGCTTCTCACGGGACTTCGGATTTTGAACAAAGGATCAGCAAGCCTCCTCGAGGGCTCCGCCTCTCTTTATATAGGCAGAGGTGGTGCGGTTCATCCGCATGATAAATCTCAAACTCCCGAGATCTTCGGATCTTTAAAAATCGTTTCAAATCTTGATTTTTATCCTCTGTTTCACGCGAGCTTCTTATATTTTCTCCTCCTCCTCGTGCATGCACATGAAACCGCATGCATGGCCTCTGTTTGGCCCATCCCATGAAAAACATGAACACCGTGTGGCCTCGGAACTTCGTTTGCCTTCGGCCTTCATCTAATTTCTCCACTGGTAGCATGCAAGCTCATTTTAAAGCATGGATGTGTTCGTTGTGGCCGGACGAGCTCAATGGAGTCTTCGGATCAAACTCTGGTGGCTGGGAGCTCGAAATCCATCTTCGGGAGGCGCCTGGTTCGAAGGTGGCTGCGGGAATGCTCGGGGAGGCCTCAGCCGAGCTCGAGGAAGGAGATGGATGCTGGGCCGTTGGATGCGGTGATCAAAAAACCTTCGATGGCTTGGATCAGATCGGGAGCGTGGCGGATTAGATGAGCGGCGCCGATCGTCCGCGAGATCAGATGAGCGGCTGGGATTCGCTCCCGGGAATTTTTCCACGTCCCACATCGAAACGGCGGCCGGTTTTCTCGCGGCTTATCAACTAAGCACTCCCCCCTTCACCGAAATTGAATCTTCTCCCTCCACGGTGCCGCCCTGCACCGTGTTCTCCCTGCGGGCGCGCTCTGCGCCCATTCTGCTCCCTGCGGGCGCGCTCCTAGCGCCCACTATGCACCTCGGGCGCGCGGGTTTCACCACCGCGTGTCCTCGGGGGCTTATACATGGCCCCCTGCCGCCTTGTGCTTGCACTATGGGATCCCCCATGGGCATGGCGCCTTAGGCCCACAAGTGCCTTGGGGTTGAACCCGTGGGCTGGCCTTGGCTGGCCTAATTTTTGGCAAAGGACAGAATAAACACTTTGTTGAAAACAAAGTTCTCCCAATGTATAAATGCCAACCCAAGTTCTTCCAAGCCAAATGCCACTTCAAATTATTCTTCTCCATTTCTACCATTTATTCATTTCTTCTTCATAAGAATTCTTCCAATCTCCTCAACATATATTCATTACTTAGGAGGGAAATTCTTGAAGGGTCTTCTTCATCAACCGAGCTCCTTAATCAAATAAATTCTTCAATGTTCTTCATTGATCCAATCATAGATCAATTGGATCTTCTTCACATTCACATGCACTAAGAGTTAGTACATGGACTTCTTTAACCCACTTCACCCACTTAGAAGTTGTGGATGGATCTCTTCCTCTCTTCATGCATTGTCAATACAATGCATGGTCTTCAAACATTGGTGTGACATTGTATCCAGTTGATACAAGTTCTTTGAACTTAAAGATCAGCTCATCAATCGTCTGATTTTCATGGAGAATGTTTCAACCACAATTTCCAATACCACTTAGTGAATCTCCTAAGTGACATTCCTCTTAGTACCATGGCCATTCTCCTTCACCACCAACACCATCACAACCTTTGTCATTCACATCTTGACATTCCCTGACTTCCATTCATTCCAAGACAACTTCATGCCTCATTGACAACAAATGAAACACTGTGCACCTCAATACTAATCATAACTTTCTTTTTGAACAGCAAGTTTGGTAAGTCGTGGTGCCCTTGAACTCGGTGTTTCATGTAGCGCAAGGTATTGAATTACTTTAATGAAAATAACTTACTATGAAATCTTGGGGTGTTACATTCTTCTCCCATTTTGGAAATTTCATCCTCTCAATTTTTAAAATTGGGCTTATGAACTTCACTGAAAGTCCCATATCGGAAAAAGAGTCAAGAAAACTATCACTTTATAAGAAAGAAAGATAAGTACAAAGGTCACCTGAGATAACCCATACTAGGATTCCATGTAGGAAAAAGTTGATATGTAAGATAGACTAATTGTCAAGTTCTGATGGAGAGTGATAAAAAACATGATTATGAGAAAGTTACCAACAAGAAAACTAGAAACTTTTGATGGGTTAAATAGGCATTTTTCCCCATTAGGAAAATTAAACGGACTGCGTTTTTTATTTTAAGTTTCATTTCATAAAGTTGAGGAATTTATTTATGAGATTTACTAAGAACATAAAGAGATATACTTTTTAAGTAGAGTTTCATCCTTTAATAAATTTCTACCACAAACTCATCCTGCAAATCATTTTTTTTTCATTTTATAAAAGCCGGCTCAAGGGTGTCTGGTGCCCCACAAACAACCCCAAACAAAGTCCAAAGAAACGAAAAACGACAAACAACACAGAACGACATAGGGTTACATATCATAATATCCATAATAATCCCTGCCTCCCAAGAAAGATTTGTCTTCTCCAGTAGCTTATTCCCACTCTGGATGTCTCCAAAAATTATTACTTTGAATCCGATTTCTAAGCTGATCAAGAGCGACCATATCTGGTGGTGCCTTATTACCCCTGATGCCCTTTTAATAGCAATAACTACCTCACTATTTCGTTTTGAGGCAGACCTAGTCCACATCGGTCGTGGTAGATATGAATAGTCCTTCCTTGGCCTCCTTCTCAGAGTTTCAGACAGAGGTCTTTCACCTACAGTCACCTTCTGGATCCCACTTTGGACAATTTCACTGAAAGAGCGGCTGACATTATCACTCATATTTTCTTTCCCTCCCCTGAGTTCTCCCTTCCTTCCCCTGACCGTTCCCTTAAAGAAAAATTGGGACACCCAAAAGAATAACCTGGATTCTGATCTGGAGTGGAACATTCCAGTAATAGAAGAATCATGTCCACCAAAGGAGATTCTCCCACATCCATTCCATTTGACTCCTACCCCATACCTTCAAACAGAAGGCCCTCCGAATGATTAACACCACCAAGAAATTCCTTTCCATGGTATCCTTATACCATTGGAGCATGATAATCCTACCAGCATCTCACCCCCGGCCTCTAATCCACACATCCTGAAACTGACTCCATCCCGTCCTGCCTCATATAGTCGATCTACAGCCCCTCCAACACCTGTCCAGGCCCAAAAACACCAGAAGCATTCTGCTTGTCCTCCACTGATCCTGTAGCTGGTTCCATCCTCAAGCATTTGACTTGGAGACTCTCCAAGACTTCTACCTCATCAACACCTCCAGTCGGAACCTCCTCCTCTAGGACCGCAAGCGACCTGTCCTCAATAATCCCATCAAACCTGTTACTCAAGGATAGAAAAGGTTTCGCCAAATGGTCAAGAACTTTAGCATCCGAAGCTCTACCTGAATTGACCACCTTCATACTACTAGGGTCCCCTTCCTCTCCGACCTGTCCTAAACCCAAATCATCAAAGGACTGGGCAGCCTTCCCTTTATCCTACTTAAACCTATTTCTTGAAGTCCCAACTATCTGACCATCATCCACGAATACTTTTCAAGACCCATAGGCAAAGACTTCCCCGGCTGTCCCAGCCAGCTGAGAGCCCCCCCCCCCCGTTATCCAATCTCCTAGAAGTCGGAATCAAACCCACCTTCACACCATTGTCCAATACCTTGCTCCTTGTACCATCCTCAAAATAATTAGTAATATTTTCCCACGACTATGGACCTCCCTCGGACGAAGCAGGAGACCGCACTGGCAGGCCTCAACAGAGTGACCCAACCGCTTACAAGAGCCACAAAAATCGATCCAATTTTCATAAACCACCCTTTTCTTACAACGGTACTCTTCTCCAATCGTGATCTAAAAAAAATCAAAAGGTATATGAGATGCACCCATTTCAACACACACCCGGGGGTTTACCAAATGACAAACAGCTTCGGTTCTACTATCATAGCAATGGAATCTACCAACCAGATTTCCTAACATGCGAATGATTAAAGGATTTTGGAACGACAAAGGAAGTTTAGGGAAACATACCCAAACCGCTATGGAAGACGAGTCGCGATTCATATAGAGATCGAAGGACCAACGCAGAAGCATAAATCAAAGCCCATTGAAGATGTAAGGAGCCCTCAACTAGGCTTAGATGAGATCTGCCTACATTTCAAACCTAATCATAATTTGTTTTCTGCCGAACAAGCCTACCACCACTTGTTCTTGAATATCCCAAGACCCGAAGATGAAATGATCGAAATAGTCAACAGAATGTCTTATGTGTTTGAATCGAGCCACCAAGATAAGGTTCAGCAAGGCTGAGGAAGCCGTAAACTCATATAAATAAATAGGACGTTTCAGGGAACCATCAATTAGGTCTGGAACCTTAGGACTAATCAGTGATTTTGGAAATGGGATAAGAAACTCCGGGTTAGAGAAAGGCTGAAAATGACGAGCTCTCCTGAGGAACGACGATTCTCCCTCCCCCACCAGGGGGGTGGGGTCGTCCTAGCGCCCGCCGTCATCACCGGATGGAGGATTGCATCGAGGGTTTCACCTCGAGGATATGTGTGTAAGTTTAGAATCAAATTATTGAAAATCACATAAACCAAAAAGGCTGAACTATATATTTCCCTTGTCTTTAGAGATTAACCAAAACCAATTGGTTAGTACAATATCAGATGGTCCCCAAAATGGATAATCCTTTACAGAAAGAAATACTAATCTTATTTTCCAAAATTGAACAAACAATACCCAATGTTCAATAAATACCATTAAATAAACAATTGTCTTTAAAATCTTCAATATAGTCCAAACTAAGATTGAAACCCAAAACTCAGAAGAATTTAATCACACTATCTTTCATAGTAAATCTTATCATTTATCTCTAAATAACATAAACTACTCTTAAATTCTCACACAAATGTGTCATTAACCAATCACATATTTTGTATGATAGGTTAATCATTTCCTTTAATAACCTGAATCTCTATAAAAAACATAAATTCTTCCAAAATAAAAAAAATACCCTTAAATATAAAATGAAATCACGTAGTATTCTATTTTCCTTAAAAATATAGCGTTCTTAATAGAGCGAACATCTTCCAAAATAAAATTTATCACTTAATCACCAAATCATTTTCCTATCCTAAGGATACACATTTCATAAAACATAAGATCCCAAATCATATTTCGTATTGATCAATAAAATAATTTAACTAAAATTAATTATTCACACTAACCAGGGAATTCACGTAGTCCACTGGTAGGAGATAAATCCCAGTCACAGTTTGGTTGTGGGTTCGATTCTCGTAGCTTTTTCTGACGCGATGGGATTTAACACAGCACCTGTGTCATCCTTTTACAAAAACTATTTTTTATAACATTCCCTAAATGAGATAAATTCCTCAAAATAACCATGACATAATTTAACAATAAATGTTATCTCATACTTCACATTTTTATCCCAAAAATTAATAACTTGTAATTACCTCAAATTCAAGAATCATATAAACCCAAATGGTTATTTATAACTATATCCACAAAAGAAAAGATAATTCTTCCTCAAATAGAATTTTCACATAAAAAACTATAGGGTTACACATACAAGAGAAAATTCTTCCATAATAATCCCATTAACAAACAACATTAATAATTTTTAACATTTTTTCATCCATTTATTTCCATATAGGTTCTTCTTTGACCTAGTGGTTATCCTGTAGAATAGGGAATTGACTTAGGTAATACCCAGGTCCCCTATATTTACGAAAAATTACTATAAATAGATTCTTATAGTGATTTTTATTTCCTTCCATAGTACTCTTCATTTTCCTTATAAATTATTTACATTATGTCCTTATTTCCAACACAAAAAGCATTTCTTTGTTCTATTGAGACACTTTCCGGGGCGTTTCCTTCCCAATTTCCAGCATGATGGAAATTGAAATTTATTTTCTCTATAGCATCCACTACTGGAGCTCTTATCATTTTCTTCCTTTCTCTTCTTTTTTGATTTTGGGAGTCTGTTAATGTATATATTATTGATCATGTTTTTGGAAACCTACTTTGGCATGAACATGATATTTTTTATGCCAATCAAAATTCCATTTAGTTTCACATTTCTTCCACTATTCCCACCATGAACATCTTTTTCAATGTTACTATTACTTCCTTGGAATCTAGCCATTGAATAAAACCAAAAATCATAGTGTTAGTAAAAATAGTCATAAAATCATTTAGAGAATATCATGACACCTTGTTTTCAATCTAAAATAACTTATGATTAACTAAGGTTATTTATTATCAATTTATATTAAAATCCTTAAAATAATTTTGTAAATAAAATGTGAATTTCCTAATCATATCCATTGGTAGTGTCGTACCCAAGAGTGGAACAAGGCCTGTTGTTGCGCACCAGTTCCCATTTGAGACAATCTCAAAGCGGTGTTTTCAGTTTTTACTCCTAGGTTCATTTGTTCTAGAGCCACCTTTACCTGCTTGTATCCATACATGGATGTATTTCATGAAAAACCCACATAATATTTACATTAATGAAATTTTTTTATGTTCTTATATACTAATTATCAATGTCTATCTTAGGGTAGTGCTTTCTAATAAGATTTTTTCAAAACATAGATTCCAAGGTTTGTACTAAACTTCCTTTGATACCAAATGTAATGCCCCGACCCTAGTTAACAAGAGTCAGTGCATTATTGCATAGCAATGGCATGATCACAAGAGATCAAGTCTCGAAGGATCGATTAGTTTAGTAGCCTTGTAAGAACTCTATACATACATAAGTTTTACATTACATCATGAAATAAAGAAAATGACATTGTGTCCCCTTTGAACACACTCATATCCTATGAATTATCCCTCCAGGTTACTCATAATACACTTATTCATATCTTGAGAAAAGGAAAACATAAGAAAGGGGTGATCTCAGATGCTCAATAGGAATAACAATATAACAAAAACTATCATAAATAAGAATAAACATTTAAGGCAATGTATAAGACTAAAACACAAGCCTTTTAAACTTAAACTTCAACATAATATGGAAATGATAAATCAAATAATTTCATTTACTTATTCACTTGGATATTCTACTAGTCAAATAATCACATGTAATAACAATAGAAAATTTAATAATGATAGAATGCATAATGTTAGACTTCATAACCACAAGGCCTCATTCCAAGACTAAAAATAAAGATTTTGTCAAGGCCTTGTCCCAAGACACTAGTTTGTCTTATTATACCTACAGATGCTTCAAGGGGATATAGTGGGCCCCGCCTGTCACTTACTATGTCTAATACATTCTTTATATGAAAAGGTTGAAACATAATCTAAACCTTCATAATAAAACTACCACACCAAATGTCAATACTTTAGTCAGAAACCATGAATGGTATAAAAATAGCACATCCATAGTCAAACATAACTCGTTCAATACAATATAGAAGATTATATTATAAAAAATAAACCTCAATAAAGAATAAATTACACTAAAGGATATTGACATAGATGAAAATAATCAGTAAAACTATTTGAGAGAATATACACTTTTTCTTGAAAACATATAAAAGTTGCACTATTTATCAGGATGTCGTTTAAAAAAGATTTCTGAATCAAAATGTCCCATGACACTTTGAAACATTTGAAATTAATTTTAATTTTAAAACATTTATTTCCATATAAATAAATGCTTTAAACAATTTTTAAATCATAGACATTAATGATAAAGATAAATGTTTAAAAAATTCAAAACAATATTTTTGTTAGAGTTCCTAACCAAATTATATATTCTTGAATACAATTAATTTAAAAATAAAATTAATCAAAACTTTATAATATCATGATAATAATGTTATTTGTGATATAATATTTCAAGAAAAGTATGTGCACCATATAAAAGTGGATTGGAGCATAACAAAAATAAGTCTCAATGGAATGTAAATTGAGACTAAATCCCTTATAAAGACCATATACATAGATTAAGGATAAATCAATGACATAATTATGTGCGAAAAATATAAATTCAATCAATATTATTGGTTATTTAGTGTCAATAAATCAAATTAAATTCACACATATTCTTCTAAAAAAACCAATGACTTGGATGTTTGACTCAATAAATGGAAATTGAGTTAAGATTACCCTTATCAAGTACATATAAATGACTTGACATTTGATCAATAGAGTGATTCTGTGTATCAAAAGTATATCCACACAAAGGGGAGTGGAAATTACTACATAAATAAATAAATAGTGATTTCACACATAATCTTGGAGTAAAATTATCAATGAAGTGTACGTAAAACCCAATGAGTAGAAATTGAAATTAGAAATTCCATTACTGATTCGGTAGCTTACGAAAAATATACCCCATGAAATAAAGATCATAAAATTAAGATTTAAATACCCATAAATTAAATTATATTACATAAATAATACAATCATGGGTAGTACATACACCACACAAAATCAAATAGTGGCAAATATAGAATGAATCTCACAGGAATAAAAAGTGGGATGAAACCCCCTTACCTTGTACTTTTCCTTAGTAGACTGTAGTTTAACCTCATGTATAATGGTTAAATAATTGTTATTAAATTATAAAATAATCACATACATAAATATTATATCTTATATGATCCTCTAATATTGTTTTGTTAATAATATTTCAGTATTATCATTGTTTCGAGTGTTAACTGGTTCATTTTAATTTATATGTTTTATTATGTAAGTCATCTTTGTCATGGATTGGAAGTATTTGATTCATATTAATAATGATACTATTTTATTAAAAATTATTTTTGAATCATCAAATGAAATTTATTCTTGAATGGTTACGATAGGGATAAAAATCTCATCGCGTCGTGGAGACGGTAAGTCGTACGTACGCAAGAGTGACAATATCATTCTATTTATGGAGAAATACTATATAATTGAATGGTATATTATATATAAAGAATATTTAAAATGTTATATTTATTTTTTACAATAGTTATACTCATTATTTTACCCATCCAAATAATGAAGTGTTGAATAACTAACTATACCACGACGTAGAGACGGAAAGTCGTACGTACGAACGTATGGTGACTTTTTCATTAATAGAATGGATAGAATAATGAATATGGTTGTACCATATTCATAATAACATCACATTATGTATAAGGTACTGGATTTATTATCTTTCTATCTAAACAATAATGAAATAGGATGTGGAAGAAGAAAAGAACTTTGAAAGAGGCGATGAAATTATTACCTCTTGTTAAGGTGCTTCTTTCTGATTTGATCAAAAGGACTCCATAGGTTGGATATATGATAAAATTGAGGCTTCTAGGTTAAATATAGGGTAGATTTTAGGATATTTGGGAAGGTTTTTTATGATAAAAATAGATTTGGTGATGTGAAATTAAGATAAGGGGAAGTACCCTTTTATAAGAGAGGTGAGGGTCACTTTAGGAAAAGCTTGAAATATTATTTTATTATAAATTAATTTTCAGTTTATTATGCCTAAAAATGGATTTATTTCTAGTATAATGTGGGTATGGGTCGAAATAAGTTCAGAAAATAGGTTTTTGAAAATTTTAGGTCACCTTATTAACCTTATCTTTTAGATTAAACTCTTAGTTAAATAGGTTAACTTTTACAATGGATTCTTATATTTTTGTATTACATGTTTAATAAACTTTCTATGAAATTAAAATATAGCCTCAAGTGTTTCATTAATTACATACATATCATTATATAATTCCTTTTGACAAATCTAATGTTTTTAGGAATATTATATCAATTAATAATATAGTTTTTGTTTTAAATACTCATTTATGTCAATTATGATACTATCTAGTTTTTTGTTTTTCTGGAAGTCAAAAAAGATTGATTAATCAAAAAAAATAAATTAAATCAACCCTAACATGTCATATAAACTTATAAAATTCGATTAATTAATCAAAATTTTCAATTTACATTTATTTTGATATTTATAATATCAATTATTTTAATCTTTCATTGATAATGTAATTGTTGCATCATCATTGTGTCATAAATAAATTTACTAATTTAATGTATAAAAATTATAAATAAAATAGCCTGATGTATTAAATCTTATTATATTTCATATGAACATTTATAATTGAATTTATCTTATGTATAAACCTATATAAAAAATGGTTTAGTTATTAAACATTGAATTTAACATTTTTAACTCTATTTTAAATAAATTAATAATAAATGTACTAATCTAATCCAAGTGGATAAAAAGGATCATATTTTATTCATAAGGTTGAATTTGGTTTAAATATACTTATCCAATATAATTAGGACATGTGTTAGGGTAATTATAATATCCTTTTTACCTTTAATTGCCCTATTTACTTTTAGTTGTGGTAAATAAAATTCAAAAGTTACTATTCACCAAAAATTATTTTAATCCTACTGAACCAAATTTTATATACTGATTTCAACTATGTATCTCATATTTTTGAACTTTAATTCATAGAATTAGTCAAATTATGTTTTATGCAAATTTGAAAATGTGTCTAGATGGTTAGTAAAAGGCGGTAAAAAGTTCAATAAAATTTTATATATCTAATATTATTAAAAAACGAATTCAATGAATTAAATTGTACTAATATAAGTATTATGTATCTATTTTTACTTTAAAATAAATTTAAATGGAAAATACTTATTTAAATTAAATGTCGGCTTTAAATAATAACGCATTATTTTTCACAATTCATAAAAAATGAATGTTTTTTGAAAAATACCAAAAATTCACCCAAAGAAAATTTTGATATTCCAAATTCAAAAATTATGTTTATTTTACCAAATTAATAACCTACAATGTTGTATTAATTAATTTTAAAAAAAAATATTCTTGTTGTCAAAACCAGAAAGAGGGTTTTTGAGAAATAAAAACTATCAAAAGATTTATATGTGTTTATGTCATATTTAAATGTAAAATTACTTTCAATGACCAAAATTGGATTAAATGATAAAAATATAATCTAATTACACATAAAAAACATTAAAATATATAATTTAACACTATAAATTATTTTGATTTAAAATGTTGTTTTCAATTAAAATTTAGTACTTTTAACTATTCATCAAAATAGGAAAGTTTACAAAAAAGCACCAAAAATTTATCCAAAATAAATTTTTATGTCTCACTTCTAAATAAGGAGTTTAATTTGTAAAATTGAATATATAAAAGTGTCAAATATTGGATTTAAAAAAAGTTCATCATTAAAAGGTGGTAAAATTGCATTTTTTGAAAAATACTTCTTTTATCAAAAAAATTTAATTTGTTCTTATAATATGTTTAAGAAACACATAATATGGATGTTAAAATTATATGGAGTATATAAAATTCAAAATTTAGTTAATATTATCCATAACCGTTATTTACGGCTAGTTTGGTAAGTCGTGTTGCGCTCGAACTCGTCATTGCGTGTAGGGTAAGCTATTGAATTACTTTAAAGAAAATAACTTAATATGAAACCGTGGGGTGTTACTTTCATGGTATAATTCATGCAATTTCATATTAAATTAATCATATAGGAATCAAGTAAAATTATCCATGATAATATAACATTTCCATAAGATAGATATTTATGGCATACACAAAATCTTATAACATTTTGAATGTGCTTAAATAAAAATTAGTTCACTCATTAGGTTAATTTAATGAAATATAGTCCTCACATAACCCTATGGACATTAAACCAGGTCATCGTATAACCTTTTGGACATTAAAGAAGGTTCACACATAACATTATGTACATCAAACCAATTCCATACATATCCTTATGTATATGAAACTAGGTCCACACATAACCTTATGTACATAAAATATAGGCTCACACTTAATCATATGGACATAAAAACCCAGTCCATGAATAACATTACGAACATGAAATTAGGTCTACACATAACATATTTACTCAATATTTTTCAAAAATTACCCAATACATTGAAGGTAGATATAGGTGTCTGATGTCACATAATCCATAAATTTTTGTTCCATAAGATCATAAAGCGTTCCTGAAATCATGAACAATTAAAAGGAAACGGGGTTCATAAACATTTCATCATAGTATAACCCATGGAATGAAATAGGTTACATAAACATCTGATCATCATAATCATATTATAATATTTTAAACATCCTTTAAAACATTTTTAGAAAACATATATATGGAATAAAAAAGGGTTTTCGATCAAAGTGGGAAATATAGTTGATTTTTCTTAAAAATATTATTTTTGTATCTTGGGTACTGAAAGAGAGGAAAATGAAAGGAAATAATTTATTGTCTATAAATAACCCTAGGATAAGAAAATTCATTTGTTTCTTAAAAGTTATATCATAATATTTTATCATTATGAATTTAATCATAAACAATCCAAATAAAAAAATGAGATTATAACATAAAAACCTTACCACTTTGGTAACTTTGGTATCATAGTGACCAAGAAATAAATAACCATGGATTGATATCAATATCCCAAATTTTTAATTATAATAATAATAAAATACATTAATTATAAATATATACACCACATAAAATAAACTAGGGGTGAATATGGCTTGTGTCCCATTGAAATAAAAGTGAGATGAAAATCACTTACCACTTCGGAAACTTTTGAATCATAAGACCCATTAAATAAAAACATAAAATATAAAATTAAATATCATTAATTAATTTTTATTAATTATATTAAATTTTAATGGGGTAGTGTACACACCACACAAAATGAGTGGTGAATATGTAATATTTCACCCTTAAATAAAAGATATACAATAAATCCATTACCTTAACCCTTGGCTTAATTTATACATGTTTGAACCTACTGTACAATAAATATAGGTCTATTATAAATATATTATAGAACCATAAATATATATATATATATATATTATACCATATATGATTTACATATGAAATTTTATTACATGTACATTAATAGTACCTTGTTAAAATCATGCTTCAGATAATAACTGATTCATTTTTCATTTATGTTTTGGTTTGGTATTTTAAATCCCTTTAATTTGATCATGAATGATGTTTCAAGTTTCTAGATGCATGGGAAAATGGAAGGTAAATAAAATATAACCTTGAAAGGATATTTTTTATTTCATATATATCATTCATATTCCTAAATATATCCTTATTTTCATCTATTTCAAAATAAAATGAAAAATGTATCACACCTCTTCGTGGATACGGTAGTCCACATGTACACATGAGCGACGTTGTCATTATCCAAAAGATTAGAATGTAAAAAAGGTATATTTGGTATTGTAATTATAGAAGTATAATTATTTAATAAATATCATATAAATATCTTAAATCCATAATTATATCTTTCCATGATAGTTGGTGATAGAAAAGTAATTGAATCGGTTCGTGAGGCAGTAGTCTACCATACAAACATTTGACAATTTTATTTCTCATTTGATAGAAGAGGATAAGGATATAGGTTATTCAAATAACATAATGACGTCTCAGAATTTGTTACAAGCTAGTTTTATTTTATTTTATTAATTTAATAATCTTTTAAATAAGTTTAAAAAATCGGTTAAGGAAGATAACTATTCTTCAAACAACCTCCATAAGTTTCCTCCAAAATACTTCTTAGGAGGGTTAAACAAAAAATTAAACTAGGATGTGGGAATTTAATTAATAAAATTATTTTGGCAGGTAATGACTGAACTTAAAGTATTTGGGAGTGTGAATAGGATATTAGAGGGGATATCCTTTTATTACGGGGGAAAGGAATCCACATAGAAACTACATGGAAACATCCCAAAAGAAACCAAAATAGTAAATTTATTCCCAAGAAAAACTATTGAAAATTAAAATATATTTGATGTTTAGATATTAAAATTTTTAATATGGATACACAATAGGATTTAGAAAAGTTTAATTAGAAAAATTACCCCAATCTTTTGGTTTAACCCCTAATAAACTCTCTTAAAGATTAAATATAAAGGTTTTTATATCAAAAATAAATGTATAATTGATTCAAATCACCTAAATTAGATTATTAATAATGTAATTAAACTAATTTTAATTTTATAATACTTTTAAAATAAAATTTAATTATGTAAATACTTTAAACAAAAAAAGGAGTTTTTAATAAAAATTATTATTTTTCACTATTCATCGAAAAATTAAACTTTTCCAAAAATATCAAAGAATCACTCTAAGTTAATTTATTCACGATTAATGAAATAATGAAGTTTATTTTTTTCAAATAAGTTTTTTAAATTTGTAAAAAATTAAAAAAAACGACGAAAAATGTGACGACACAACTTTTTAAAAAATTACATTTTTAACATATATAACTGGATTTATTCTTATTTGATGTTATAAAATAATTAAGATGAATGATTAAACATTTTATTGAATATATAATATATAAATTTCAATAAAATAATTCACCAATAATGAATAATTTAATTTATTAATATAAAAAAACATTGTGTGCATAGAAACAAATTCATAAAAAATATTCTTTTACTTTGAAATGTTTTTTATTTTCATTTATAATCAGTTGATAACAAAAAAAATTATTTTTTTCATTTGAAAAACATATATTATTCATAATTTAGTTGTTCATATTAATAACTTCCAATATAATGGTTAATTTATACTGGTTAGGTTTAAGTAATAATATTAATAGTATATTGTGGTTTGTAAAAACTCGATGTTGTGTAAAACACTAGATATCCATGAAATTAAATTTATTTCAAAAAACATTTTATAAAATCTCAGGGTCTTAGAGTTATCATATAAGAATTCTTACCTATGAATGGGGCTTGGGGTTTCTATTCAAGGTCACTTATTCCCCATACACCTCTCCCCTTCATTACCCTTGAATGTGTATAGATCGATGGGGGTTTTTAATGGGGATTTGAGATAATATATCCTCTTCATATCAATATTTTTCTCGCATTCATCTCATCCTAGGAAAAATATTTCTTTATCTTTGTATTTGGAAATGATTCCACCAGATTATTTTGGAATCACAATACAATGATGGTGGCTTTGTGATTAGGGGATCAAGGATATATAAATACGACGAATGCATATTGGTGTTCACCACATTGATAGATTGATGGGTTATACCTCTATAAATTATATTTATTAATTAATTATAATTTTTTATAATTAATTTGATTATATAGTGGTATGATTTAGGATCATGTGTTATGGATGAATATGGTTACAGTCTTGGATGATGTTGGACAAGTGGTCTAAAGGGTTTTTATCCAACAACAAGATAGGTGGTCTTGTTTATATCCATACATATGATTTTATATGTGTGATGGTGTGTGATTTGACGAGATTTCAGGTTTGGTTGAATTGATGTGTGGCTAAGGGGTCCCTAAGTTATGAACTAGACTAGGATTGGTATCTTATGATTGGAACAAGCACTCTGCCCTATTCTGTTGATTTTAGAATGTACCAAAGACTATATATCAAATGGGAGTTGATACTTACTATTAGTGTTTAATCCACAATGGGTCTTATAGTTAGGATAAATTTTAAATAACCTAATATGGGTTCCCTTTATCTATTATAATGGGTTTGTAGGATTTAGATCATATAATGTATTAGTAATATGACTAGATGGTTTATAGGGATATGGAAACCCTCCCTTATAGAAATAAGTGGTGGGTTTAGTATTTGTCTTATGTAAGATAAGCCATGTGATGCATGTGGTATTTTGAAGAGACGACTCAACTGTGGAGTTTTATGGATTAATTAAAGATTATTGTCATGATTTATGGGAATCATATTTGGGGAAATTGAATGAATTAATCCTTGGTGATGGGTTCAGTGACATATCTAGGTCTTGGTTTAGTTAGATATGACTTATGGTTACCATATCCACTATGGGCATGGTTAGAGCTAGTTTAGGGTGATTGAAAGACTCGGGAGGTCTCCTAAAGCTATATTTAAGGTATAACATAGGGTGACTTGTAAATATATATAAGTGGTATGTGTTGTGATCCTAACTAGATACTTGAATGAACCTATGTTAGATTTCCAAAAGACCTAAAGTGCACCACCCAATTTCTAAAGGCTAGAATAAATACTATGGGATGCACATTATATATGTGAGATATGGTTTACTTGAAATAATCACAATAAGGGTGATAATTATCGAGATAGGGTCAATCAATGTTTATAAATTTTCAAAAATTCTTCTAAATCTTATACTTATCCAATAATTTATTATAAATTTGAAAATTAATTCATAAAATAAATGAACACTACAAATTTGTTAATGTGGATCACCTTCTTTATGGGTGATTATGTCCCCGGTGCATTATGATTATTATCCCACACACACTACACCACTTTAATTATCATTAATAACATGGAAAGGAAAGAACAATGGACATTTTACAATGTCTTTTTCAAATAATTACAACTTATAAAAATGATGTTTAATATCCATTTAATGAATGATCCACCACAAGATCTCCAAATAAACCATATTTCATTATGCCTCATCAGCCATAATATGTCTTCATTTAATAAATATTACAAGTGTTTTTTAATTTTAATTATTCCCCAAATTTATATAATGAACCCACCACATTCAATCTCTAATGTGTGAGTATTTATCCTTTCACAAAATCGATTATGATTCACATAACATCAGGTTCAATTAACATATTAAAATGAGAAAAGTCCCAAATCTTGGTTCTCCTTCACATAAAAATTATGTTAAAACCCTAAAACATTATTCATTTAACTGACAAGGTTTATTAGTTTCTTCCTAACATGTAGAAGGCACATGAGTCCTCTTTATTTGTGTGAATATGGTAGCCTCATGGGATCTCCATTCATTTTACTTTCTATGAAACACTCGTGATATCTTCTGATTTAAGTGAGAAAAATACATGTTCTCATTTTTCTAAAGAAACTCCTCAAAAAAATAAACAATATTAGAATATAATATCGTTCCTTCAATGTTTATAGATAAAAAAACACACATATCCTAGAAAAATAATTCCACATATGATCTGAATTTTATGTCATGTCAAGACCCATTCAAAGGATCCCGAAGATTTCCGGATATCATTGAAGTTAAAATGGAGAAAATCTTAGACACTTCATAATAAAGTGATGATAGAGAGGATATGTGATTGCATGATTTCTTCACATGATCATTTAACACCTCAGTGGATAGACACTTGAAACCTACCAAATATATAATTCAATAAGTAAAACCTGATATGGTATCCTTATGTGATGAAATTTTTTATTTTTTTTCATGTCAATACTTCACTCAAAGAGACTATTTAGGTAGTGAATGATCCTTTTGTTTTTGACCACATTCATCAACTTATCACATGCATGAAATACACTAATCACAGGCATGGATTTACACTGATTGATCTTGTCTTGATATATCGTTGTTTGAAAACAAAATGGATGGACATGAAACACTAGATTCAAGTGAACATTGGATACCATAAGATCACTCACATAAAGTTTTATTACAACTTGTGTAAGTGTAAAATGGGCATAAGGGTAACTGAAGGATGAAGATGATGCACTGAGTGTGATCAGATTGTGAAAATTTATTTGACCTGGAATATTCATTGTAAGAATATATTTTTAACACATGAACATTATCATGTGTTTCACTCATCCCATTTTATTCTTTGTTTATAACTTCTATAAAAACATATCCATATCTATTATCCATAAATATTGAACTAAGGTCGGAACCTGGAACACCTTTTCACGCATTCCCATCTTTGGGACACACCACACCCCTATAAGTTTTAATAGGAACACTCTTGCATGTTGTGTGTGTGTTATGTTCCCACAAACTTTCACCCCTTTGGGTGCTATACAGCCACCATGGTGATATTACTATGTGTGATCCCTATTGGAAATATACTCCCCCTATTTGAAACCTATGATTCTACAAGTCGACCATCTCACACATGGTTGACCCCAAGGTCTCACAGGTGGGGTTGAGGGGTCCTTTTCAGCCAAGTGCTGACCTATTTTTCTTATATAAGTCTAATTATTTCACTTGGTAAAAACTATGTATGAAAACCAAAATAATGAATTCTCACCATAAAATATATTCTCAACATAATTACATCTTGTAAATAAATATTCTCATGTTATTATCCTCATGTCCTTATTTAAAAAATTACTTCATGAAACTAAATATATACCTAGTATTCCACCTTCCAACATTGTGGTAAAAAAATTTGAAAAACATTAGACATGTTGTTAAAAATTAAAGACTACTTCATTAATAGTCACACTTTTTATTGAATTAACAATAAATATAACATAATCTAAACATAGGATTAACAGTCTATCCCTTTTGATTTGTTGTCAATACATTATCCATCAATACTACCCATTATTAAAATGTTAACTATAGGGAATAAATGGAATAAATATCTATTTAATAGTAATTAGTAATTAATTGATCAAATCTATGTCTATGTGAGCTAGCTCACTGTGGAAAATAAGAGTGAACAATATTGACATGAATGTTATCCTTAAAAAAACTCAACTCAAGGTTTTTTTCATTTTTTCAGTAGAATCAACAAAGATAGTAACTTGAAAGATAGATATAGATTTATTTTTGGAAACCATTAATTCACATATCAAAATAGTTCACAATCCATGGGAAATAGTTTTCTCCCCTTATTATTGACATATACTCAAGAATTTAAGAATGAAAAGATTGTGGAAACTAAAAATCATCCCTCAATTGTAGTATGTTATCTTCACTTACCTTTGTAGACTTAACATCTCAAGGGACTCTACTACAAGTGTTTTATAGAGGATGTTATCAATTTGTTCCATTAAAAAAACTTAATTCCAATTTTAAGATATCTTAATCCACCATATATTTTAATAAATGAATCATGATATCACTATGTCTGTAAATAGGATTTTAAACTATATTCTTTGATTTATTGATGGTACATTAATTTTACCTGTTAATGATTAGAATATATTTCCCTACAATTTTCAAATTTTCTTGTTGTTTATTAATCCAGAACATCTAAGTATCTTTTAATGATGCATCCAAATATTCATCCACATTTGAGATCAATGTAACTAAATTTTGTTTATTTGAGTTCCATGGCACAAAACATATTCCAATAAATAATGCTCTACCAGTTTTGGATTATATGTCATCAATAGCTCCTACCCAGTAAGCCTATATAAACAACTCTAAGTATATATCTTGATTTTTCTTATAAATTAATCCATGGTTATATGTATTTGATATGTATCTTGAGATACACCTTTCTACCAATAGATGTGATTTTTATCATTAGATTGATATCTATAATAGAGAGTGATAAAATAAAAAAAATCAGTCTTGGTTACTGTTAGGTAAACTAGACTTCCAATAAAACATATTTTATTTTGATAACTTGTTTACCTTCAACATTTGGGATTAATTTTATGCCTAACTGAATATGGGTGTACATACATTTACTTTCACATATTTCAAAAATATTCAATATCTCATTTCCATACTTCTCCTGTGAAATCAAAATATAATCAGTTGTTTGGGTAATTTTGCAGCCCATTAAAAAATTCATCTCATCAAGAATTAACATTTCAAATCACTATAGTATATTGATTAAGAAATACTTACATAAAATATTCTCATTTCTAGAAAAAATAATTTCAGCAATATAGACAATCATAAAAATTATATGGTGATATCCTTATTGAGATAAAAAACTTATCTTTTCTCTTATTGAATTCCATGCTTCTCAGGAATTCATAAAGATTAGAAAACCATGATATTAGACCATTATTCAAACCATAAAGATATTTATTTAGATTACATACCATATTACCATCTGATTCTATCATAAATCCCTATATATTTCCTTGTAAAAATTTTCATTAAGATCAGCAATCAGAAATGATAACTTAAAATTTTTCTAAAACACTTTGAAACTTCTCTAGGATTATATAACTAGTAAAATTATAATGGATTAAACTATTAATGTCTTTTAAAAGGTCTAATAATAGTCAATTCCTTTAATTTTTGAGTAACCATTGCAAACTAGTTTGATCTTATTTCTAAACACTTATCCTTTCCCTTCTAATTTATTTCTAAAAATAGTTTATTCCAATTACATTCGTTTTTCTGGATCTAGGAACAAATTCCCTAGATTCATTCTTATCATTCTCGTCTAGTTCCTCAATCATATTATCTACCCACTCTGTGTTCTCAAAAGCTTCCTCACCCATTTGAGGTTTAATCATTGATAAAAATCTTGTATGGATGGGTTCCATAATTATTCTCCTTATTTTTACTCCTTGAATTTACCACTAATAATATTATAAACAATAATATTATTCTTAAATATAGTTTAAGATCATTTTAATATTATATTTCCATCATTATCATAAGATTATGCTGGATCAATATTGTCTATTTGAATCTTTGTGCTTTATCTAATTTCTTAGATTGGTTTAGAACTGATAACATCATCCTCATAATCAACAATTATATAATTCTTTATTTCTCACTCTTTATCCAAAACTAAGACATCATAAATATCAATAATTCTCTTATATTTCTTATTTTAAAATTTACAAGAACTCCCATTTAGTGCATAACCAAGGAAGATTCCATATTCATCATTTTTGTCATATTTCCTTCCACTTTTATCCTTCCTATTTTTCAAATATAGACTCATAGAAACTCTAATGTGTTTAAAATTTTTATTTTTCTTGAACCACATATCCTAATAAGTCATATCTAAGTTTTACCTTATGAGAAACTAGTTAGGAATTATTCATTCTTTTCAAATATCATGTAACTATTAGTATCGAGAAATGTAATGCTCTAACAGTATAGTTCATTCCATATCAACTAGAATTTTTTTATTCCCTTTAGACACTCCATTGTGTTGAGTTGTTTATCAAGAACTGAACTTAGGTCTAATACCATGATTATAAATATATTTAATGAAATATCTATTAGCATACTCGCTGTCATTATATGATCTTAGTCTATTCAATAGAAAACATGTATACTTCTCTATAAGTCATATAAAACTCTTGAACCTATCCAGGGCCTATGATTTGCATGGCATGAAAATTATGCATGAAATCCCTATTAAATAATCTATGAATGTAATAAAATACATATCTCCACTTGTTGAAATTTTTTTCTTGGGCTAAAAAATGACTGAATGGATTAGCTCAAGACGTCTTGAAATTTGAATTACAATCCCCTTGTGAGTTTTGTTAATCATTTTTACTTTTTTAAGAGTTTAATATACCATAGTATAATATTATTTCAGAGTAGGTATATTATTAAATACTTCTTCTTTTATAAGTTTATATTTGTTATTTTGGCCAAGATGACCATTTCTTCTATGACAGAAATTGTTTTATGCTTGTTTTTGTAAATAACAATATATCTTGGATTCTTCAACATTAAATAAAACTCTTATAGTTATCAACCCATTCATTATACCAACACCATATTTCAAAATCCTAATTAAAGAACCATTTTAATTAAATATAACATCATTTCTATCATCGTATTGTAATGATACATTCAACAGATCGTTCCTTAGTCTGTCTATAAACAAGATAAATTCTGGACTAATTTGATTCTTCCTTATATTTTCTATCACAAATCAATTGATTTTAAGGGATATTTCAATCCCAAATTTAGTGGTTCGTCCTTCATATTTCTTATTATTTTATATATTATTTTTATCTTATTTCATTTGTGATAAACAACCACTATCCCTGATCAAGATTATTTCACATTTATATAAATTAAATGAATCTTCCACAATATTGGTTTTCAATTTGATTAGATTGTTATTTTTTTTTCAAGGATTTGAGAGAAAATAAAATGAGCTAGTATAAAATAAAAATGTTCATATAATTTATTTTCATCCTAATCACATCATTCAATAACCTCTTGCAATATTTTAAAATTATTTATCTCGTCATCTTAATTATCAATTAGTTTATAATTTGGTTTAGTTATTATCTGAATTTTTCATCTCCCCATTAAATCATGATCATTTATCACACATGGTAAAGAAATATTATAAAAATAGTTAAAATCATCATGGAAAAATTTACCACAACAAAAAAATAACCTTTATATATTCTTCTTTGAATGAATTTTTTAACAAGTTGTAGTCGTTCTCTATTTTCAACTTCAAATTGTGTTTTTCAAAAAAAAATTAATACTCAATTTAAACTTCAAAGAATGATTTTGATGGATTTTATGAATAATTATTTATCTAAACTTGAGTTTTTTTCCTCTACTTCATTTTTTCTGATTGGATCAAAGTTTTCAATTTTCTAGACTCTTTTGAAACTATGTATTTCTTCTGAGGTTGATTACATTGAATATTTTCATTAGCACTTCTATCCTTATAAATAAAATTAGTTAATGTAACCAATTATTTTTATTATTCTCCCATTTCCTTTATATTCTCATTCACGTCACACCACACCTTTTCCATTAGTTTCTTAGTTCCAGTTATCTTTTTTCTTAATATAATGATTTCTTAATTACTAATAATAGACTTATAATTCATTCCTTTAATAATAATTTCTAGATTTCGAATTATAATATTCAATTTCTCAATTTCATTAAAAAATTATAATCCCTAACCCGGATTACATATTTCCTATTTGAATATTATTTGATCAAGTATTTTTAATTCCTCAATTTTCTGTCTCTTTCAAGAACATTTTGATTTGAAGCTTGGATTATTTCACATTTATTTATCCTCCATCAAAAATATGAAGATTCTTTTAAATAAAATTGATGGTTTGATGGACCATATCTTAAGTTAGTTCATTTTTAGATAGAGAATATAGGAATGAAATTATTTATTTTCCATCACTTTTATTATTTTTTATGTTCGTAAAAGACCAAGTAGTGGTATTTCCTAGCACTGTAAAGTCATATTAATAAGAATCTAGTACATCAATCCCATGAGAGAGAGGGTAAGGTACCGTTATCCCTTTCTATATATTAAAACAGATTCCATATAATGTTGGAGTTCCATATTTTTTTACTAAATTATCTTTATTTATATAAGGTACCTGAGAGAAACAAAATAGGGTAACATGACTATGATACCAATTTAAGGGATCACAAAAAGGGTGGTAAACACTAAGTGAGGGCATAAATATGTGTTCATAAATTTTCAAAAACTAATTCAACACTCATTGTTATTATACACAATTTATCTCAATATTTTAATTGGTATAGAAAGTAAATAAACGCTAAAAATTTAGAAAATAGGTTCACCTACTTTAAGGATTATTTTGTCCTAGGTGTGTTGTTGTTTTTATCCCATGTATATTGGTCCCATTTTATTAACAAGAAGATATTTTTCAAGGTAATAACCTTGGATTGTTACAATATATGCTTAAAAAAATTACAAATTTTCAAAAATGATACTTAATAGTCATTGAATGCATAAACCTCTACAAGATATAAAAAATAAACCTAATTTAATTTTTCCTCAACTAACCAAAACTTGACTTCAAATGATCAATATTTCAAGAGATTTTCACAATTCATTATCTATTGAATTTACCCAACACACCCACTACACTCAAGATATAATTTTTGAGTATTTTATCTTTAATTAAAGATGGTGTGATTCATGCAACATCATGTGTACTTCACATATAAAAAGAATATGAATTCCCTGATCTTTTTCCCCCTTCAAGTAAATAGTATGCATAAACCCTAAAAATTTATTTATGTAACATAGGTGGTTCGGGAGCTACTTCCTTGTGTGAACAATGCATGTGACTCTTCTTTCATCACATCAGTAGGTTATCCTCACATGATATCATTTCCTTAGAATAATAAAGAAATTCTCACAAGATATTCTTTTTCATGTGAAGAAAGCACAAAATTTATCTATTTTGGAAGAAAATTCTCAAAAGTTAATAGTAGCAGTAACTCATCTCACTCCCTTAGTATTTATAAATAGGAAACCTTTCCTCTCCTATAAAAATAATGTTTTTTTGTGGTCCACATTTTATGTCATTTAAAGACTTATTCAAAGACTCCAAAATATCATAGTATCTTTTTTAATTCAAATTTCCAAAAGTATCGACCTCTTTATAATTATATGAAAATGAAGAGGTTATGTGAATGCATGATCTCTTCACTTGATGATGTGACACCATGGTTGATAGATGTTTGAAACATTCCAAATGCATCATGAAACAAAGTTTGTCTATCACAATATTTTTATGTGATGGAAGTTAACTTTTTTTCATGATAATACTTCACATTAAGAGACTATTCATGAAGTTAGTGCTCTAACTTCTTGTTGTTGATTGTATTCTTAAACTCATCGCATTCATGAAAGATATTAATTTCATTCATCACTTTATGTTAATAGAGATTGTCATGTTATCTCATTGTTTGAACATTTAGAGTACGGATATTGAGTACTATATTTGGGTGGATGTCAATTATCTATATATCATTCATATAAAGGTCTATTGCAATTTGTGTAAGGGTGGGTCGGGCATAAGGGTAAATTGACAGTTCAAGATGATTTATGGAGAGTGATTATATAGTTCATATTCATTTTTACTATTCCATGCCTTATAAGAATATATTTTTATAATGTGATTAGTATAATGTGTTATTCTCAAGTGTTATTAAACTTTTGTTTTGTTATGTTTTGATATATAAAAATCTATGTGTCGATCATCCCATGAGATGATTACGGAGACATATCTCCGAAAAAATCACACATACACTTCACCAGGTTATGCCACACCCTTACACGTCCCCCTAGAACCCTCCTGCATGCACCATGTGCATCCATATAGGAACTATCCACACATCATGATCAGATTCCTCTGTTTACACCATTTGGGTGCTACACTCTCTCTTTATTCCACATGCGGGTGGTTTGGTCAACCCTCCCCTGTGTGGTTGGACCATGGGTCCCACATGTGTGGTTAATGGGGTCCTTGAAAAAACAAGGTCTATCGCATATTTTTCATATAATTCCAAATCATATTATTAGTAAAAACATAGTATGAACATCAAAATTAACAATTCTCACCATCAAATGCATTCTTTAACATAATTCCTTCATGAAAATAACAATGTTCATGGTCTTATCATCATGGAATTCTAAAAAACATTCCATTATGTACATGAATATTTTTATCTTCTTCAACCTTCATACATTGTGTTAAAAAATGTGGACCACATTAGAATGTGCTCTTAAACATTAAAGACGAGTTCATCAATCATTACACTTTTTCTTGTATTGAAAAAAAATAACATAGTCCACAAATATGTTCAGCATTACCCACATCAGAGTCATATAGAATTTATCAAGACTCCATACTTAATCTTTGGCATAACCTTTAAGTGTATGGAGAGAATATAAATCTATATAAGTCTATTATTAGAGTACATATCTTCCATAGGTACCATGATAATCCATATCAAATAACATGAATGAAATTAAACTCCATGGGTAAATAACCCAAAACATCCATAAATCGTGTAAACCAAACAATCCATGAGGATCCAAAAAGGCGATTTTAAAATATAGAATCATCCAAGTGACCATATATAGACAACACTTTTTTACTCACCTTAGATTTCCTCTATGGAAAATAAAAATTCCCACCATAACTCTATACACCATGTGAAATATTCACCCATGCTATGGTACTGTCATCCATTATGTACTGAAACATTGGATTTATTTAGGTTACATGAAACAAGTTTTAAAATCATCCAATGGAAGAACATAAAGGGTCTGAGTACATCATACATCATGGAAGTCACTGCCCAAACCCAACCATTATGTCATAAATACATGTGTCCAAAGTAGGAATATAAGTTAGGCATACAATAAAAAACATGGCTATCACATAAAAATGATTCCATCCAAATAAATAATATATTAATAGCTACTAATATGTACACAGACAATAATATTTGTCTAAAATTTAATAATTTTCACAAGAATTATATAGAACTACTTCATGTCATGCTTAAAATCAAGTTGTGAACCTATTCACAAAAAGAACATGTCTATCAAGGATATATGTTCGAACACGTCCTCTATAGTATAAATGTACATATATACATACATATATCTTTATATATTCATACTCCAAGGGAGGACACTCTATCCTCATAGAGAGGAATTATGTATATATGCTCGTAATCATCCTCCTCAAAGTCACCTCTTTGCATTATATGAAGGAACTTGTATGTATATCATCATATACAGATATATATATTCAACTATATTACGACTTTATCCACCGAGGTAGAAAAATTTCATATAAATGTAAATATATAAATATATATATCCCCATTTATCTAGTATACAAAAGATGAGCTGGAACCTTCAAAATAGGGTTCAACACTTGTATATACAGCATATGGAAATACAAGGATAGACATATTTAATAACATCATAAATTCCTCTAAGCATATTGTTCATGTTAATAACAATGCATTGAATAATTAAATATAGTTTCTAAATCATAATTCTAACCAAAATTATTCAAATATGAAAATTAATCATGAAACATTTTAAATTAATCTCTTGTGATAGGCTTAGAATTCAATCTGGAATATTACCCAATCCAACTTAAGGAAATCCCTAACCATGGATTAATTTTTTCTCATATTCCTATTAACTAATAACATGGTTATGTTATCATAAGAATTAAATCCAAGATACTCATACCATTATTTATATATCGCTGAATTAAAAGCATTGGAAAGGGAATACAGTCAAAGAATAAAGACTTGTGTTCCAATAGAGAATTACCATTTTTAACTTAACCATATGAAAATCATTTTTATTAGAAATTTAATTAGTAAAATGAATTTTTTGGTTACCCCATATCTACCCCAATCCCATAACTTAATCACATTATAATATTATAAGGGAAAGAGAAGAGATCACCCACCTAAAACTGAGAAAATATAAATCCATATTTCTAGAGGTATTTAATATGCCACCATCAACTGGTTAAGGTATCACATGTTAAGAAAATGAAAAAATTTGGTCACTACACTATTTTGTAAAAAGTTAATTAAACTCATAAAAATGTATCCTTAACTCTAGATCATCAAATATGTCCTCTTTCAATGACTCTTAATAATTCAGGCATGAGGAAACCTCCAAATCAAAACCTATAAGAAATTTTAGGATTTGAGAGACATGATACTGCTATAAAAAATGTAGGAAATTATCAAATAAGGGTAGCCTTACCACACACTTGTTTAAAAATTACCCATGTGTCCCCCTAAAGATGAATCTGGATAAAGATTAAATGTTGGGTGGAATGGGGTTTAAGAGTAATAGAGGAAGATATCTCAATATGGAAAAAACTATAATAAATGAATGAATCTTGAGATAGGGATAAAAGGGATCGATTTTAGGGATGAAAATAATGTTTACCCCGAAATTTAAAAAACAATTTTTTTAGCCTATTGGGTATTGGGTAGAATCCATTGGGTACCAAGTGAGATCAATAGTGGATATACACTACAACTAGGACCACCACATACTTGGTGCTTTTGTAGCACCTTAGGTGTTTCACCTCTTCTTATACCATTAACACAATCATCTCCAATCATACCTACAACTCTAAAATACACTTGAAAATTAAATTAAAATGAAAAAATTAAAGAAAAAACTAACTTGAAATATGTTGGTGTTTACAAACACCCCAACATTATATTCTAATCCCTGAGAAGAGTAAATTAGATTTTCAAGGGAATAATATCAGCCATTAGATCCTTGTTTTAGAAACATGCTCCCATGCCTCATATAAATATTGACAATTCTACCAATACAATTATATAAAGTGATTTACCCACAAATTCCTAATTAGCAGGGTCTAGTAAATGATAGTAATGATTTATTATACAATGGAACCCTCCATTTAGTATGATATCATTATGCTGAACAATACGAGTAAGGTCAAGAACATACATTTGTAGCTGAAATTCATGGAAAAATTTGTGCATTACACTAAAATACAGCAATAATTATAACTGGTATGATATATATCTAATACACTATAAGCTTTTGAATGGTTCAATGAACTAAGGGAAAATATTCCTTTTCCTTCCCATGAATCTATAACCAAATAAAGTAGATACTTTAAGGAATCATGTTTTCCTACTCAAAATTTCAAGGGTCATCATATGAAGTCATCATAGGAATTTTGATGACTTTTTTCATCCAATTCTAGATCAATTTCACCCATTTTATAGTCTCTCTAAATATGTGTGGAATAATCAATGATGAATCATTAATCTCTTTCCAACATAAAGGATACTAGGACATTCATCTATAGAGATCCTAAAAAGGATCCATGTGGATTGATTATGGATATGTATTATTATAGGAAAAAACTGAAATTGAAAAATGAACCTCACATAAATCAAAAAATTCAAGGATGAAAGATTTTAACATATCCTCAAGAGGGTGAATAATTCTATTATATTAACCATCCATCTAAGGGTGTCAAGTCATACACATATTCAATTATGACCCTATATCTATTTACAATCCTTTACAAAAATGACATGTAAACCATAGGTCCATGAATGATTTGATACTATTAGGAACCTTAAAAGGAATTATGATCTTGAAACATAAATATTTTTCCAATCATCCAAAATTTACACCTCTTGAATAGGAAAAAAATGATAATCCTTGTTTTGGAAATCTACAATTACCAAAACAGCATCCCTGTATTTTGGGGAGTAGATTAAGATCATTGAAAATCTACAATGATTTCATCCCATTTACATATGGTTATAAGTAGTTATTATATCTCACCTTATATCCTCTAATATTCTATCTTGATTCACTGATAAGAAAGACATTGAGATAAAAATCTCATGATTACCCATTTCATGGACGACCATTGAAATTTCTTATGCTTATCTCAGTTCATCGATGATATTATGATATACATATCCCAAAGATTGGATTTATACTCCCTCATAATCTATTCTCATATTTATTTAATAACTATAAACCACCCATGCACATATAAAAATGAATTAATTTATTGAGACTATCCCTCCAAGATATCTTCACCACCAAGTCCATCATGAATGTTAATAAAATATTTATCAAAGATATGAGAATCATTTAACTATTCCATGAAAAATAATTTCATATTAACATGGTATAAATACAACTCATGTTGATCTTTTGTGATATCTAAATAGAGTTTGACAAGAAAAGACATAACCCTTCATTATTCTTTAGCTTCTTTCATTTTTTAGGTTGAGATATCAATTTGAGAAAATCTTCCAAGAAATTTTCCATTACATGGGAATAGAGAAGATCAAAATAAATGTATTTCCGGTATTCAATCCTTTGAAAAAATCTCATATTAATATCTCTCAGAGAAAAGATAAATTTGAGGGTTTTATGGTTGGTATACATCACGAACCACTTTAAAAATAAGTAATGCCTCCAAAATGTCATATAATTCACTATAGAAGCAGGATCTAGATTACGGGTTTGATAATTACACTAATATTTTTGTATTTTCCTAGAGATATAGTGTTACACACAATGGTGTATCCTTATAATGCACCCATGACCCATAAGAGAAGAATCACAATATACCTCGAAAAATATTACCCAATTTGGGGAAAATAAAAATAGAAGCCATTGTAAGACTCTTCATTAACTTCTAAAAATCTTCCTCACACAAATTTGACTAAAATATTTTAATTAATATCCTTTTAAATGTGGTCATAGAAGAACCTGTTGAAGATAATTACTAAAAAGGGATGATAATAACTAGAAAAAATTATGAAACATCAAACCTTTAAGAAATTACAATGTGCTTCCCAATATATCACTATTTACACTATTCCAGGATCAATAATGATTCTAACCTATGATATTACATTGACCAATAATTTAACATCATGAATCCAGAATAAGGATATAAAGATTTTCACATGAATCTTATACTACCTTAACATTTCCAAAACCACATGAATATATCTATAATGATCTTCATGTGTTATGGAATATATAAGAATATCATCCATAAATACTAAAAAATGATTCCAACAATGGATGGAATATCCAATTTAACATATCTATAAAAACTTTGGAAACATTCACTAAGTAAAATGAAATAACGAGATATTCAAGATGTGCATACTGATTATGGAAGGCCACCATCAAAATATCCTCAAGTATCACAAGAATAGGATGTCTTCCTGATATTTATTCAACATTCAAACACCATTTCATCTATTTTATATGGTCAAATAGATCATGAGTTTTAGAAAATGGGTATCATTTCTTGATGGTCACTTTATTTAGCTTCTAATAATCTATGAAAATGTGTAAACTTCCATTTAATTTATTTATGAAGAGAATTATATCACCATATGGGGAAGTGTTCGGTTGAATAAAACCCTTCAACTCCAGCTCATTGAGTAATGATTTTAGTTTTATAAACTCTTCCTATGTTATTTGGAATTGAATAATATAAATAGACTCAATCTAAAGTACTATCATGATCAATAACTCTATCTCCTACGAAGAAGTATACCTAGACAAATCCTTCTGAAAAACATCAAGAAAGAAACATACTAAAAAAGGTTACGCTATAGGTATATTTATATCAATACCCCTGAGAAACAAACATTAAATATGATATCTAATCACTCATACATTCTTCTAATACCAAAAAACTCACCTCACATTATAATCCCACTATACAAAAAGAGTTTACATGTAGATACCATGGTTTATATCTTTTCTATCCATTTAAATATTGTAAATTTATATTTCTATGGAGGTGGTTCACTACCATGTTGCTCAAAGTTTTTGGTTATGTAGATTCAGATATGTAAATATATTTATGAAAAAATGAAGGCGAAAAACATCATATCGTAACCATTGGTGTCATAGAATGGCCTTTGGGGTCATGGAATGAGGCATTCACCATGATAGTAAGGTGTTATACTATTCCATAGAGGATTTCATGTAAGGTAATGATGGGTTTTATTCATATAATGATATATTATTGGGTAGATTAATTTTTTGGTTGGGTGGTCATCACATTATGGCCTCGACTACCATGAAAAGATTCACAGTGTAGTCGATTCCATTTTTGTCCTTCCATGGTTTCATTAATTTGACTAATTGGTTGATTGGTTTATTAATGTTATATATAAAAACCATAAAACCATAGTATTTAACCCCTCTAATGTATTATAATTATGATTATCATTATTCTGTAATTATATAGGAGGGGAGGGGAGGGGATTAATAGATCTTAGAGATGTCATATGTGATATACGTGAAGGTTCGAAATCAAACCCCAGAATAGACTTTTCCTCTATTAGTGATTGAATCAATCCTGAATTAGGGATTTTTATTTAATTTATCATATTATGTTCCTTGTGATTTTGTCCTATGGATATTTTTTATTGATTATTAAGCATTAAAATCATGTTCAGATGATTTTTTTTTCTTGTAATTATTGGATCTTTACTACTTATATATGTTCTTTTGTGTTGGAATCTCACACATAATATATGATGAACAGATGACTATATTGGGAACAAACCCCTTGTTTCTCCATTTTTTATTTCCAATTTCTCTTCATAATTTCATTAACAACCATCATAATAGATAGTTGTTCAACAAAACAAGTCTTCGTTTAATGGATGAATAGAACTCGGACCAAAGAATGGCATTTTTATGTATGGGAGAAAATATCATTTCCTATAGAAGTGACAATGGGATGTATGGAAGTAGACAAAGAGATGTTTGGTGGATTTTAGGTCCAAACAGTTTTGTGAGAGGTTACTACAATGAAATTATGGGTGGTTTTTTGTAGAATAATTGCTACATTGTGATGTTGGGAGTTACAATGTGATTACTTTTCCAATCTAGGAGGATTACACCTTGTTTAAAAGACATTTTGGTATGATGTTTCTGAGAAAATATTTGGATAATTTCTATACATACGGGTAACCTATATGTGTATTTAACCTTATATGTGGTTATAGTATGGAAAAGGATTCCATGGAATGAATGTTGGGTGAAGGTTGAGATTACATGGTGTGGAAAGGGGGTCTATAGCATGGATATCTGATAATAGGGGACACATGGGTAGTAATGGAAGGGTTCACATCATGAGACCCCATAAAACTAACCCATCATAGCATGACCATCAAAGTCACGCCATAATGGTGTCCATTCATGTCATAATGATTCCTTTCTAGGGTATGATAGTATCTCATTAGAGCATGAATGTATTCCTTTCCACATGTAATGTAATTATGCACTCCTCTATAACATAGGATGGGAGACAAGTGGTGATTAAATTTTTTTAGTATCTTTATGTCCATAGGTCCAACGATGTGGAATCAAGTGTCTAAAACAGAATATTCACAAGGTTAGGACCCCCCCCCCCTTCAATTTGTTTTGTATCACTTGTCATGGAATTATCCCCCTATATTAATGATAGAGTTTGATACTCCCTCCTATGTGATGTGTCACTCGGGGCATGAGTCCTCTATCTATAGAGGTATTTCCTACCTCATTTATTGTGTTCTACTCGAAGATTCATAGGTACACTTCTGCAATTCGATAGAGGTGGTGTGGTTTACTATGTTTCAGTATTTATGATTCATGGTGATTGTTCTTGGTTCTCTGATATATGGGTTATCAAGAGAGATAATATCTCTTATGTCTCAATTTATCTTCTTAAAATCATATCTAGATTTTATTTCAATCATGATTTATTCTTCCAATCTAGACTTTATGTATTTAATTGATTATTATTCCTCTTATATTTAATTTTTTGGTCTTTAGGTCATATTACTGGGTATATATATACTTACCCCTTCATAATATTCTTCACTTGAATGTGTCGTTTCTTATATATATAATCTATAGTTCAGAAAAAACCTTAGTAGACACAATTTTAGTATATGTTAGTGGTATCGTGATGTTATAATAGTAGGTGATGTATGTTTCTTGAGCTAGCTCATTGTAGGGTCCACTTTATCTCCTCTATTTATTATTTTCCCCTATTGGGTTATTGGGAATGTATCATGCCCCTTTTATTAGAAATTATCAACTAATTTCTCCATTTTTGATCTTAGCGGTTTTTATTATGAAATATGTATTTTTTATCTATCTATTCATCATTATTATGTTCTTTGTGTAGGTGTGTGGGGTGTATAGGTGCATTAAGCTAATCCTCTCATCACGTGTGATATGCCTATTAGGTACTAGTAACCATACTCTAGCAAATTATAGATGGGATTTTATTGGAACAATCAAATTACCAACAAATAATAGGTGTTATGATGGGTTGGGTCATATAATAGAGGTATCAAATTCATTTTTTCTTAGGGGTGGAGTTTAGAGTTAAATATCTGTTGAGAATTGGTTTGGGAATTTAGGAAAATCATGTTAATGGGTTTCATGCTTGGATTCCAAGATAGGGAACCCTATGTTAGTGCAACAATTGACATATCTATTGAATATGACTCTAATAACCTATCTATAAACTTAGAACATTGAGACACTAGTTATAGGGAAAAGGATAAATAGTACATACATTATACAGAAATGGTTCATTTATTTCCATTTCCTTCACAATTTATCCCCCCATATAATTTTTACAAAATATAGTTCATCTTATTAAATTACAGTATTTAGCTATATAAACAACCATCTAGGATCTCGATGTGGGTTTTCATGTTCCTATGTCTATGATTGATCCTCCTACAATTAATATGTTGGGAAACAAGGAATCCATATAGGGACCAGATCATGAGATGATTCCACCATGAATATAATGAAAAGTAACTCCACCCATTTTCTAGTGATTAATCCTACATCCAGTAATGAAAGTGGACTTTATTCCACTTACTGTACAGTTGAATATTATTATGGGATAGCATGATGATGCATGTAGGATGAGTCTGTATCATTTTTTCTAGAAACATAGATCACCCACATTTCCAGGTGAGCATGATCCATAAGAAACCAAAGACAAACTTGATACTATGTTCCATGTGATGAATGAATTAGGATTAGTAGGTGATTGGTGGGTCCCTCTATATCCCCTCAATAAAATTATTAGTCTCATGCGACAAAATAGTTTGGGTATTTGGATGAGGCCATACCCATTTCTGTATGATGTCTTGGTACGAGGCCTTGATGGTAATTTTATGATGTCTGATGTTATGAATTCATTCAGTGTGAAACAATATAATATTATCCATGTGATTATATATGTTGTTATATTACCCACGGATTGGTCCCATATTTTATAGTGATTGTTATATAGTATATTTGATTACTGTATAACTCGACCATATTATTCATGTTTTATTTACTTACTGTTAGCTTCTCTTATATGAATACCCTTAATGATCATCTAAACTCACCCACTTTATTATGTTTCTTTTCCCTATCATTCTATGAAGTGTATTATGATTGATATGTAGGGATATTTTAAAGTTAAAAAAGTGTTCTTAAAGAAAATAATTTTTTGTTTTTTAAGTGTTTAATTGTAATGTGATATTTAGGTATGTATCTAGTTTTCCAATACTACTAATTATTTAGTCCTCTGAGATTTGATTCCTTGTATCTAGTGATAATTTAATAAACTAACCTTTAACTATGGGATACATGGTTTGGGGTATTTTCATAATCCCTTGAGAATCCATAATGAAAGGAGGATGGAATATCAATGGATTATGTGATGGGAATCCCATGATTTGTGAGAGGTCATGGTATTATATGGGTGATCATTGATCAAATGAACAAGTTAACCCACTTCCATGTTATTTAGGAGCAGATTTAAATAGAGAGTTTGGGACACTTATATGTATAGTATATCATCTATCTACATGGTATCCCCTAAATGATTTTTTCAACTCAGATTCTTGGTTTCTGTCTCAATTATAGAGGAGCATGCAGGAGGATTTCGTGCTCATTTTTACTTCCGTACAGTGTTCCACTCTTATAATAATGGTCAAAATGAGAAAACCATTCAGGTTATTAAGGATATTTTGTGGGATTTTTTGTTGGATTATAGCCATAGTTTGGAGGATCACTTTACTTTTATGGATTTCACGTACAAACATAGCTACCAATCCAGAATTGGCATGAATCCTTTTGAATCCCTATATAAGAGACCTTACTAGTCCACCTATATTTCATGGTTGTAAGAGATTCATCCTTGATGGTGTTGTAGTTAGTGTGTATGATGATGGAGAAGGTTCAGGTCATCAAGGAGTGGAGGAGAACAACATATAGATATTATATGTCCAATGAAAACTAACGATGATGGCTCTTCTATATTGACTAAGGGGATGATGTGTTCTTGAAGCCTCACCAAGGTGAGTTTTATAGAGATTTGGTTAGGGAAATTTTTTTTCCTCTAGGTTAATCAGTCTACTACATATCACACATAGGGTGGGATAGGATTCTTAAAATATGGTGTTTCCCCCATAGTAGGACCAGGTGCACAACATCATCCATGTTTCGCAGCTAAGAAGATATATGCATTACTTTCTTCATGTCATCCATTTAGGTGATCCTGAAATCAATAATAGTGTCACCATATTAAAGTAACATATAGTGATTGATGACTAGTTATAGAGAAATCAATCATTTGATATCTATTCATTGGTGCATATCATTTGGTTTTATGTGAACCTTTATAAGAGACCGTCGGATCATGAGAATCGAATGTGGTATCAATACCAAAAAATTATTTATTCAATTGTGCTTTTCAAATAAAAAATACTGAAAAGTGGTTAGTATATAGTTACTATAGTTTTTTTTTATTTTAAACTTGAGAAAATTTTAACTTTTTGTTTTTAAAATGTGGATCAATAATTAATTGCTTCAATTTTGTGTCACAGGGATTTGGAGATGTATATATATATTATGAGAAATTTATAGAGGGTGATGTAACAAAATGGTAATTTTTGTCACTGTGTGACCTATGGTGTCACAACATGGGGTCTTCACAATGATAGTTTAGTGTCATGATGTTTCAAGGTGGAGTTCTTGTCATGAAATGATGGGTGTTGGTCATGGAATGAAGTATTCATGGGGATATTTATTTTTGGGGGGGTAGACATCACAGTGCGGTCTCGGCTTCTATGGTGTGTAGATTTGGGTAGTTTATTCTCATGTTCTTCATTTTTATGGTTTTAATAATTGTACTAATTAGTTTACTGATTGATTACTATTATATCTAAAAACCCAAACCCGTTGGTATTTAACCCTCCTTATAGACCCAAATTAGGGTTGTATATAAACTCTATTTAGATAGAGAATGATGGGGGAGTATGATGATATCCTGGATCCATTGAATATTACCTTCATGAGGCATTGACATTAAACCAATGAACAAATGTTGTATTTAACATATTTTGATCCAATATTGTGGTAGGTATTCTTATTTACTTTGTCCTGATCTATTCTTTTTTATTTCTAATATATAGTTTTTTTTATTGATTGTTGATAACTAATGAACAACCTCTAAATTTATATTTTTCTTTTCCTATAATTGGTATTTAAATAGTTTTATCCTTGTTCTTAGTTATTGGTTTCTAAATCATAGAAGATTATTCTTGGAATATCATGTCAGACACTGACCCTTTATTTCCCCTTTGTTTATTTTCCCTTTTCCTTTTTCTCATTCATAACCAATCATCTCCATGGCCAGTGGTTTTATAATTATGGGATGGATTCAATGAATAAATTGAACTTAATTTGGTTCTTAGGGGTTTCGAGTATGTTAGAAAATTTCAAGGTGTATGGAAATGATGAAGGTTAGTTGATGATTGTGGGAAATAATGACAAAATGGGATCTCCAAGGCAGTGACATGTGCATATGATGAGATTTCATGTAAACTCCTTATAGAAACTATTTCCATAGAATCATGGTCAAAATTAAAATATTAGATTCATGGTAGTGTGAGATGACATGTTTTGTGGAGTTTTTCATTCGATTGATGGTGAGAGTAGTGACTGCGAAGCAGTTCTATGTGGTTTTTCATGGACAAGTCACCATTCTATAATGTAGGGAGACACGACATGATTAGGTGGCCAATAAAGGAAGATCACATTATAGTCTATAGACATTATGGATTAAAATTTTGGATTAATGATCTGGTTAAATCTCAACATAATTGTTATACACATGAGTATTTATGCTTATATATGGTCACAGTAATATGAAGGATTCCACAATGTGAATATTGGGTCAAGGTTGAGATCCCATGGTATCACAAAGTGGTGCAATGGCATAATGGAATGGGAATAGGGGGATCATGTATGGGATGGTAAGATTTCATGTCATGTGACACCATCAGACTGGCCCATTATGATGTTACCAAAATGATCACACCATGATAATGCCATGTCTAGGTGTGATGGTGTCTTTCTAGAGCTCGATTGAATTCATTTTTTGGTCACTTGATAACTCCCTCATCTTAGATGTTAGAGGAGTGACATGGGGTGATTCAAGTGGTTCATTATACTTATCTTCATAGGGATAAATAAGGTGAATGGTGTAACAACCTGAGTTGTTATGAACTTTTTTTCAAAAAAGTTAAATTTCGTTGATTTATTATATCATACACTACATCAATTTAGGCTTGCGTTACATGAAACACTGGCTTAGAATGCGTTACATGAAACAATTAGTTTCTATAAAACATCATTTTATAATTGTGATTATTTAAACAATAACATTATAAACAATCTATTATAATTCTGTGAATTAATATAATTAACTAAATTATGAAATCAGTGTTTACACATGTAAAACACCTTTGAAATTAAAAGGAAACCATTTTCTAAAAAACTATTTAAATGGACATAAGTGTGTTTTATAGAAATAAAAAAACATTATTGGAAATTATTAATGAAATATGTATATATATATTATATTCAGTCTAATATTTAACATTTTAAAATGTGTTTTCTAGAAATCATATAAAAATAAATAAAGTTTTATAATTAAAAATTGTATTTTTCTAAAATAAATTCCTCCTTTGGATGCAGTACCCATTTTAAATCAATTTTTGAAAAAAAATTAAATTATATTTTTAAAAATAAAATTATTATTTTAAATAGATATATAAAAATTTACATTGGTTCAATTTTTATTTTTATCATAAGTTTCATATTTTGATGAATTGTGAAAAATTACTGATTTTTAATTGAAAACAGCTTCTTCATCAAAATAATTTATAGTGTTAAATAATGTTTTGAGTTGTTTTTAAAGTATAATTAGTAAAATTTTACATAAATTCATCCAATTTAGTTCATTTTAATCAGTTTCATGTTATAATTGGATATAAAAACTTCCCAAACTTTTGAACATTTTTACTTTAAAAACTCATCTTTTCATCCCATCTGTGAGATTAATTTTGAATTTATATCTCAAAATTATGTGAATTGAATTTGATAAATGGATTCCATATTTGAAAATATAATTTCTCAATTTATTAAATAGGACCCTTTTATTTTGTTTTAAAATATGAATAATAACTTTAGTAAATTTTATTACCTCGATTAAGGGTAAATCGGGTAAATTGAGGGTAAAAATAATATTAAAAATATTATAATACTATGCTAACACTTTCCCAAATATTATTAGTTTAAATAAATTATACCTTTGAAAAATAAGGATCTAAATTTAATAATTTAGTATACACCTTTCCATGAAAATAACTTGGATATTATTAAAATCAAAGAGAGTGACATAATATCACACTCTTTCTTTTAATAAGTATAATATTTTTAATGTGTGGAAAAATATAATCTATTAAATACTATTTATATTTTTGTGAAATATAAGAGGTTTAACTACAACATTTAATTTTATTTATAATTATTTTTAAAGAAATAATTATCATAATAATTTCATGATGAGGACATAGTACTTATTAAATAAATAAAACAATCAATTAAATGATAATATAAATATTAAAATAAATTTAATTTTAATTAATTAAGGTTATACATTAATATTTTTGGTGAATATGAAATATTATTGTTTTATTAATTTAAATCTTTCAAATTTTTATTTCATTTTATATTTTCATAAAGTCAACGTAAGGAATAGTGTCAAAATTGACACTAATGATATTTTATGAAAAGAATATACTATTAAATTAGTTAAAAATCATAAAAATATTAAATAAGGATAAATGGAATAAATCATGGTTTAAAATATCATTAATTTACCATTTATGGTTCAATTTACACCATATAAGTAAAAAACACTACCTTTTAATATTGAAAATGTTGTTACTATAGTTGAAATTAAAATAGGTTAACTTAAGGGTAAATCAAAATCTTATGGTTGAAAATAAATGAAAAAATTATCTAAAATATATTGGATGATTATATTACAGTACCATATCATATTTTATTCTAAATTTTTTTTTTGGGTGTATTTTTATTGATATTGAATTTATTATAAGTTAATATTTTTGGATATTCCAAAAGTGTCCCTCACCTTCATTATAAGGGACAAAACCTTCACCATCTCATTTCACCAATTTTTGTCTTATATAACTACCAAACTCTATAAAATTATATTATCATCTTCTCTGTCCAAATTCAATATATTTTTTTCTTCCCAGAGAACCAACTCTATAATTCTTTAGAGTAGATCTAAAGAAGTCATTTTGAATAGTAGGTAATCACTCTAATTGATCACTCTATTTTTATAATCTTCTACACCTCCGTTAAATATATGATATACATATCATAAAATTATAAATTCATCATCTTAAATATTATTAAATATTATTATTATTATGTATACACAATTATATATCCCATTTTTCATCGAACAAGAAATGATGGAATATTTGGTAAGTACGTACGACTTACCGTCTCCATGTAACAATTAAATTAATTTTTCATCACAATATTTTAAAAATTAGAATTTTGATTTGTTTGATGTTTATATATTAAAATTATGACATAATAATACTTCTTTAAGAATAATATCATATATAAATTTTTACCACCTAATCTTTTGGGAAATGATAATGTCGCCAATGCGTACGTATGGCTTACTATCTCCATGATGCGAGGTGAATAATTTCTCATCTATATTTCCCATGGGAGGTAATAATGATGAATTTTTTAAATATATATGATATATATAACAAAATAATTATTCTTTAAATGATGTTTCTGTGATCAATGTATAAGGACCGGAACTTATGAACTGAAACATGCTTGGAAAATGAAGTAGTTATCACATAGAATGGTGATTCTAATTACTAATTTAAATTGATAAGATTATATAAAAAATAATACTTGGTATTATTGATATATGGTTATATAATAAATTAATAACAAATTTATATTTATTATACAGGATTTTTGAATATAAATAATGAATGGTTCGACTTTAGGAAAGGGATTTTTGTCTCACTTTTATTTCTGTGGGGAACATGCCTTATACACTACCTATTTCTTCTATGTGGTGTATATATTACCCATTAATGAATTTTATAATACTTATTACAAATATTGTGGTATTTCTAAATACATATACATTTATTTTCTTCATGGGGCATATGATTCTACTGAGTTTGAAGTTGTAAGTGTTTATTTTACAATCTCATCAATATTTGGGATTTTTTTTGTTTTAAATCTCTATTGGGGAATATTTATATTCAACTTCCATGTTTTATAAAAAAATTCAAAAAGGTTTTACTATTCTACTATGAATATTTAAAGTTATTTTTACCCTTTTTTGACTTTTTACAAAATGGTTTGAATGGAATCTTTTTTTTTCATTTTTAAAATGAGGTACTTGGTGACTTCTTTGGAAAAAAATAAGAAATGGATGTTTTTTAACATATATGGCATGAACATATTTATCCACTTCCATGATGAATTAATTCCAAGATTTTTCCCTTACAATCATAGAAATCTATTTTCAACTAAAATTCCTTTATTTAAAATTTCACAACTCTTTCATAAAATGATTTCATAAAGGAAAGGATATTTTCCTTAAGAATTATTTTGAGTAATCTTTCAAAAAATAATTTTTATTGGCCAAATGACACTATGTGATATTAATTATGCATTAATAGGGATGTGAACCAAATATACCATCATTAAAATTTCTCTCAATGGTTTATGTTTATGATTTAATGATATTTATAAAACACATTTCTTCTTCATGGGTTAGTATGATTGAATGATGTTTATGAAAATAATTTCTTTACAGGGGTTCTGATGTGAAGAATGATTTACGTTCATGTGGAAGAAACATGTATAGTTTTCAATATATGAAGGGTGAGACCTATATCTCCCACCAATACATTGGGTAATGAATTATATCTCAAGATATAATTAAGGGAAACAATTTGATGTTCTTGATCTGTGATGGGAAAAAAGTTGATGCGTTTGATCCATTAAGGTAAATAGGTGATAAGCCTTGACCTGAGAGTATTTCTTATTATCCTTGACATATGAAATTGTTTTATATGCTTATTATTATTCCATACACATTTATTACTTGAACATATGGCTCAAGAATGAGTTATGATGAAGTTTTATTCATATGGTTCATGTTAATGTCTTATGACATAACTCATGTTTTAGATATATGATATGCTGGGTATGATCTTTGTATGTTATTATCATAATAACATACTCATATTTCTTATCTTAGGATTAAATAATTTATTCAATTGATATATTCAATGTTTACCCTTACTGATAATCTGATATCACCATTTTTTAATGTTTCATTTCCACAAGATATAAAGAAATGTGTTAAATGTGATATTTTAAAAAGGATCCAATTATGAAGAAATAAATGGGAAAAAATGTAGTTATTTTATGAACTAGTTGTTTATGTTTCTTAGTTTACAAAGAAACTAGAACTTTATAATACTCAGGTATGTATTTTTATAATTAAAATAAAATTTATATAAAAATATTTAATATATATGCCTGAAAAATTTGGCTCATTATAGTTGGTATCAAAGGAAGGGTTTAGTTAACCTTTAGAAACTAGGAAGAGAAAAACATAGTAATAACACTAAGGGTATGTCTATGTATATGATAAAATAATATATTTTTGGTAATTATTATGAATGACCTATGTTAAAATGAAAGGCTTCAAATATTGTTCCACTATTTAAAGACATTTTCTTAATGCATTTTCATGATTTATCACTATGGTTGTTATTTGTCACAATATGATTTTTTGTTTTTCTCAATGGTAGGAACCCAAAGTAATTTTTCCAATACTGAATGTGATGGGAAATATAATTATTTTCCACCAGATCAACCAAATTCTATGGGATTTTAATGCACAACCTTGTTTTCATGATAACACAACTTTCTTAGGCAAAGAATCATACTGATTTTCCTAATGATAAAAAATGGGAACACTTTACTGTTGAATTTGTCATGATGAAACATCCACCTTATTTTAGTCGATCTTTTAACCCACTATTGGCTAATAAATGGATCAACATCATTGATAAAATATTTTTGATTCTTCAATGCTCAGGACATGAAAACGTTTTCCTATTCGTTTATCATATGGAAGGTAAAGCAAAACAATGGTAGAATCTTGTTAAGAATGTGAGGCAAGATGAAGAAATTGAATCCATTGAATGGAATGAGTTTATGAACTTATTTTTACATTTCTCTTATTATTCATATGAATATGGATAAGGTGTTCCTTGAGCTACAGTAAAAGGATGATGAATTTATTAGTACTTAGTAGTAAAATTTTACTAGACTTGTGAGGTATGCTTCTAGTATTATTATCCAACATGAAAGTAAGCCATAATGATTATTTAGTGGATTAATATAAATTAAAATAAGTGTTTTACCCATAATATACATTGGTATTTATGTTTAAATTTATTTGTGTTTTCTTAAAGTGGAAAATGGAAATTGGAGATACCCACCATTCCCATGGATTTTGTAATAAAAGAACGGTTGAGGCTCATAAAAACTAAAATAAATCACATGGTGGAATAAAATTATTGCCATATACATTACATAAATGTGGGAAGAAACATAAATGGAAGTGTTTAAATAGAACTAGTAGTTTCTTTAAATGTGAAAAGGCAAGCCATAAGGCCTATGAATATTGAAATTCAATTAACAGGTCGATAAATGAAATAGTTGGAAAAAAGATTCCAACTGATACAACACATGCACTCCAATAAAATAAATGCAAGGAGTATGAAAATTATAACAATTAGATCATGAATCTTATGGTTTTTTATGATCAATGATAGAAACCTCTAAATCCTAAAGATATAGGGAAATCACTTGTGATCATTACTTCTGAAGTGGGTTATGAGAACGATGTGGTCAAAGGTAAAATTATCATCCACTATAAAAAAGACAATGTCATATTTGATTCTAGATCCACCCAATATTTTATTTTTATAGATATTTATAAGGTAATCACAGAATCACCTCAATAATTAGATATTGAGTTATCTATGAATACTTATAGTGTCACAATGGTCGCATCTTATGGTTATAAATTTTCTCTAATTTAATTTTATAGGAATGTACTTCCTATGAATCTTGTGATTCTCCCTATAGTTGAATTTGATGTATTTCATGGAATTGATTAGATTTATCTATATGGAGATAATATTAATTACAAAGTAATTGAATTCATATTCTATATTCTAAAAGAACCCATAATCGTTTATTGATACAAGGATGGAGACGAACTTCCATTGGAAATTGCTTCCATCTTGTTGATCTTAATTTCAATACATTGAGTTTATTTGTCTAAGATGGTTGGGGAGAAACTCAACATTAAGGATAAACCTATTTTTCATGATTTTATTTATGTTTTTTCAAAAGATACTACAGGCCCTCCATGGAATCATAATGTTGAGTTTTAAATCAAACTCATACTTGATTCTATGAATATTTCAAAGAATACTTATAGAATGGAGCCAATTGAGTTTCAAGAATTAAAGAATAAAGTCCAATAGAATATTGATAAGGGATTCATATCCCCCCTATTTTATCACCTTGGGGTGAACCTATTCTATTTTTTATGAAGAAATATGGTTCAATGTTTCTTCGCATTGATTATCAAAAGATTAACAATATTACAATCAAGAACAAGTATCCTCTTCCCCATGTCAATGATTTATTTGATCAACTACATGGAGCTCAATAATTTTATAAAATTTACTTTTGTTCTAGATATTATCAATTGAGGTTAAAGAAAGAGTATATACCCAAGGTGTCATTTCAAATAAGGTTTAGACACTATAAATTTATAGTGATGCATTTTTCTCTTAATAATTCCCCCTCTATCATCATGGACCTAATGAATAGGGTCTTTAGTGACTATCCAAATTAGTTTTTGGTAGTTATTGTAGAAATTATTATTCTATATTGAAACAGAAAAGAATAAAATAAAAATCACTTGAGGATTGTGCTAAAGACCCTAAGAAGGGAGAATATTTTTCGAAAAATTACTAAGTGTTAATTTTGGATTTTGAAAATTTTATTTCTGATTTTCAAGTGAGGGTATATCAGTATATCCTTAAAAGATAGAAGTTATTGAGAAATAGACAAGACCAACCACGAAAACTAAAATAATTAGTTTTCTTGGTTGTTCTGAATATTATCGACACCTTGTGTATAATTTCTCGCAACTTTCCAATCCACTCAACAAGTTAACATGGAAGGGTTTCAAGTTCCTTTGGATGAATGAATGTGAAGAAATATTTAAGGAACTAAGAAGAATATTACTCACTACCCATGTTCTTATGTTACCATGTAGTTGGGAGGGGTATGAAATTTATATTTATGTATACAAGAAGGGTTTAGGTTTTATTATTATTCAAAATGACATAGTTATAGCTTATTTGTCACGACAACTAAAACTTCATGATCAAAATTACCCAAATCATGATTTAGAGTTAGTTGAGGTAATCCTTTCATTAAATACTTGGAGGCATCATCTTTACAAATAAAAGTGTGATATATATACTAATAAATAAAATCTTAAAGTACATATTCACACATAAAGAGTTTAATATAAACCAAAGAAAATGGTTGTAACTGATTAAGGAATATGATTTCCCAATACATTACCACCCTGAAAAAGGGAACAAAGTGGAAGATGCTTTGAGTCAAAAGGGCTATGCTATCCTATCAATGATGAGGATCACAAAAGACTCAATATTTATATATTTTTAAAGGATGGATCATGAAATAATAAAGGAAGGGGAGAAATATTATTTGGATCAAATTATTTTTCCACTATCTATCCAAGTAAAGATTAAAGAGGAACATAGGGAAGATGTGGAGCTGCAAAAGAAGGTGAAACATTTTCATGAGTTCAACCATGATTGTGATGGAGTAATAGGGTTTTGGAATCACATATTTGTTTCTTCTATACCAGATTTAAATAAGGAACTATTGGATGAGGCTCATAGTTCATCATTCTCTATTCATCCTAGAAGTACAATGATGTGTAGAGACCTTAAATAATATTTATAGTGGGATAGAATGAAGATAGATATTGTATAGTATGTTTCCTAGTGCTTTTCTTCATAATTTTAATGATGAGAGATTAAAATTGAAGTGCATGTTACAACCATTAACCATACAAAAATGGAAATGGGGAAACATCACCATGTATTTTTTCATCGGACTTCCCAAAAAATCTAAAGGCTATAATGCTATATGGTTTATAGTTAATTAATTTAAAAAGTTTTATCACTTCACTTATAATAGAGAATTATTCTCTCTTGATAATATTTCCAAAATATATATTAAGTAAGCGATAAGATATCATGGTGTGCCACTATCCATTGTATCTGATCGGGATATGAGGATTACCTAGAAGTTCTATAAAATTATTCAATGGGCTCTTAATATAGAGTTATGTTTTATCACTTCTTATCATCCTCATGAAGATGGTAAATATGAGAGGGAAATTAAAACTCTGGAATATATATTGAGATATTTCTCTATGTATTTCAAAAGTTGTTGGGAGCAACCCCTTTCTTTAGTAGAATTTTCCTATGAGAACATTTCTCACTCTAGAATTCAGATGGATAGTTATGAATCTCCCAATGGTAAGAATTGAAAATCTATAACATGAAGGAATGATATTTTTGAAATAAATATATTGGAACCTCGTCTGGATATCAAAATGAAATAATAATTCAGATCCATTCAATAACACATAAGATCGTATTAGAATCGATAAAAAGGTTATGATAATGATATTCAGAAAGCTCTGGAGTTTGAAGTGGGTGAAAATGTATTCCTATGATTGTATCCCTAGAAGAGATTAAATAGATTTAGAAATAAGGGTAAGCCAATACCAAGATATATTAGTCTTTTTTGAAATTATTGATCATGTCAGGATGTTTGATTATTGATTATATCTTCTAACAAATCTCTCTCACATTCATGATGTGTTCCATGTTTCTCTTTTAAGTAAGTACATACCTAGTACTTCACATGTACTAAACATAAGGGTAGTACCACTAGAAAAATATCATTATTATGAGGAACAACAGATAGAGATTGTAGATTTTATAGATAAGGTTCTATTATACATAATCCCCCATCAGGTTGATGTTTTGGGGTAGAATGACCAATTTTAATAGGCTATATGGGAACCCTAGGATGAAATGAGATAGATGTATCATCATTTGTTGTAATATAGGTGAAAAATATCGATGGGAAAATTTATTTTAAGGGGCTAGAATGTAACACCTTACATTTTTATGAACCTTTTTATGAATAAATTAAATTTATTTGATATCTTTTGTTTTACACTACACTAAGTTAAGCTTGCGCTACACACAACATCGACTTACCTTTCCTCAAATACAACACTGAGTTCCTATGAAACATCATCTTATTATGGTATTTATTTCAGTAATAAAATTATAACCAAGCTATTAGAATAGAGGATATTAAGATAATCAACATAATTATGAAAGTATAGTTTAGACATGTAAAACCCTTTTGAAATTTAAAAGAAATCATTTTCTACATAAAACAGTTTAAATGAACACAAGTGTGCTTTATAAAAATAAAATAAAAAAATAAATATTATTTAATTATATTATTTAAATATACGTATATACAATATTAAATATATTTTTTAACATTTTTCATATGTGTTTTTTATACATGAAATAAAAATAAATCCTTTTTTATGCTTAAAAACTGTATTCTTCTAAAACGAATTTTTGTTTCCTTTTTAGGGTCCACTTATTTTAAATCAATTTTTTGACACTTATAAATTATATTTGAGAAGATAAACTTATTCTTTAAAATATGGATATCAAAATTTACTTTTGGTGATTTTTTGGTATTTTTTTGACAAGTTTAATGTTTTGATTAATAGTGAAAACTTACTGAATGTTAACTGGAAAAAAATCATAAAAATATTTTGTATTGATAAATTGTTTTTTAGATTGATATGAAATTATAATTAGTACAATTTTACACCTATTAATCCAAATTAGTTAATTTTAATCAATTTCACATTGATATTGGATATAAAAACATCACAAACTTTTGAACATTTATACTTTAAGAACTCGTTATTCCCTCTAGTATGTGGGATTAATTTTTAATTAACTTATACAAATTAAGTGTATTGAATTTGGAAAAAATTATTCCATATTTGTAAATATAGGTTTATAATTTATTAAATATGACCCTCTATTTGGACAATATTAACAGAAACTATAGTAAATTTTATTACCTCGTTTAAGGGTAAATCTGGTAAATTGAGGGTAGAAATAATTTTATAAATAATTTATAACTAACATAAAACTTTAAAAAATGTTATTTGATGAATTTAATTAATACCTTAACACATAAGTATATAAACTGAATAATTTAATGGACATGTTTCCATGAAGATGACTTAGGTTTTATTAAAATAATAGAGAGTGACAAAATGTCACACTCTTTCTTTGAACAAGTATAATATTTTTAATATATTCCAAAATTTATGATATGATCGAATATGTATATATTTGTGAAATATAATCCGTTTAACTACGTCATATAATTTTTTTTAAAATTTTAGTGAATAAATAATTATCACAATAATTTCACAATGATGATGCATTAATTATTCAATTAATAGAATGGTCAATTGAATTATAATATAAATCTACAAATAAATATAATTTTAATTAATTAAGGTTTCCCAAGAATTTTATTTCGGAATATGACATATTATTATTCTATTAAATGAATTTTTTGGAAGTTATCATGCTTTTTCAAATTCATAATTTCAATGTAATGAATAGTGTCAAAATCGTCACTAATGATTTATTAAAAAAAATAATATTTTAATATATTTTTAAAAAATAATAAAAATACTAAATAACAAAAAAGGGAATAAATAATGTTCTAAAATATCATATATTTTACATTTATGGTTCAATTGGCTCCTTATAAGTAAAAATATATACCTTTTAATATTGAAAATGTTGTTACCATAGTTAAATTTAAAATAGCTTAACTAAGGGTTAATAAAAATTATAAGGTTAAAAATAATGCCAAAACATATAGAAAATATATTTTATTATGATATTATAATGATATATAATATTATATTCCAATAAATTTCCTTTCTTAAGTATTTGGATTGAGATTTAATTTATTATAAATTAATATTTTTTTAGATTTCAAAAGTGTCCCTCACCTTTATTCTAAAAGGACACCACTTACCTCATCTCATTTCACCACTATGATTCTTATATATCTCCAAAACATGGTAAACTTTTCTTATAAACTTCCTTATACACATTCTAGAGCTCATGTTCTTACAAATGGAACAGCTCTATAATTCTTTAGCAGGGATCTAAAGGATCCATTTTGAAGAGGACGTAATCTCTCTAACCGATCACTCTATATTTATACTCTTCTATACCTCCTCTAAATATATGATATATATATCATAAAACAATAACTTCATAATCATAAATATTCTGAGATTTCTTATGATTATGAACACACCAATATACATCCCCTTTTCCATTGAACAGGAAATGAAAGTGTTGCTTGTGTGTATGTAAGGCTTATCTTCTCCACATAGCAATATAATTCATTTTTCACCGCCATCTTTTCAGAATGAGGATTGTTGTCCGTATAATGTTTATATATGATACTTAGGAAATTATTTTACTTCTATAATGATAATATCATATCTTCCATTTAACCATATAATATTTTGGGAAATTATAATGTCGCTCATGCGTACGTATGGATAATCATCTTCAAGAAGTGATGTGATTCATTTCACATCTATATTTCACATGTGTGGTAAAATGGATAAATTTTATGAATATATATGATATATAATACATAATTATTATTCTCAAAATGATGGTACCATGATCAAATTATAAGGACCCAGACTGTTGAACCGACACATGCTTAGAAAATGAAGCAGTGGTCACATAGAATAGTGATTTTAATTATTAATTAATAGGTGATAAGATTTTATAAGAAAATCATAAATGGTATGGTTTATATATTTTTATAAAATAAATTTTTAAAAATCCATATATATTATACATTATGTTTTAATTTTAATAAGGAAAGGTGACACCTGAGGTAAGGCATTATTTTGGTCTCACTATTATTTCGGTGGGACACATGCCTTATACACTACTTATTTCTTCTAAGTGGAGTATATAGTGTAAAAATGTCATTTATGAATCTTATTATGAATATTATGGTATTTTAACATCCATATAATTGTCTTTCTTTAATGGGAATAAAATTCTACTGATTATAAAGTTGTAAGGTTTTATTTCAAAATATCATCAACATTCGAAATTGTTTCGTTTTAAATATACAATGAGGAATATTTATCTTCTGTATCCATATTTTCTAAAAATGTTTTATATTTTTTAATTATTCTCCCACAAATATTTAAATTTATCTTTAATCATGTTTTTATTTTTACTAAATGGTTTTAAAGGAATTTTTTTTCATTTTTAAAATGAGGTACTTTGTGACTTCTTCGACAAAAACAAAGAAATGAACGTTTTCTTAACTTATATGTCATGAACATATTTATCCTCTATCATGATCCATTAATTACTAGAGGATTAAATTATAGTATTATAAAATTATTTTTAAAAGAAAAATATTTCCTTTAAAATTATATGGCCCATTAATAAAATAATTTCATAAAGAAATTATATTTTCCTTAAGAATTATTTGGAGTATTCTTTCAAAAAATAATTTTCTATATTAAGATGAAATTATCTAATTTTACTTCTGAATTAATGGGGATATTACCCAAGGATACCTTTAATAATATTTTATGAATTTTTTATAATTTTATGAAATCATATTTATGAAATCCATTTATTTTTCAAGGGTTGTCTATGATTGAATAATGGTTAAGAAACTCATTTCTTTACATGGGTTCTAATGTGATTAATAATTTTTGGTCATTTATCACACATATGAATAGTTTTAATTAAGGGATAGGTGGGATATATATATTCCTCCAATGCATTTGGTAATGAATTATATATCTTGAGATAATTAAGGGAAACAAGTCAACGAGCTTGATCATCGATGGGAAAAAAGTTGATGTGCTTGATCCGTCAGGGGATTCATGTGATAAGGCCTTATCTGAGAGACTTGGTAGTTATCATTGATTTATGAAATTTTTTCTGTAATTATGATGATTCCATGCACATTTATTAATTAAACATATGTTTCATAAATTATTTATGATTAATTTTAATTTTTACGGTTCATGTTAATGTTTTATGCCATAACTAATGTGTATTATCCATGATGGGTTGGGTATGAACTTTGTATGTTTTGTTCATGATCACATACCCATATTTATTATCTTAGGATTTAATAATATATTAAATTTATATATTCCAATTTTATCCTTACAGATCATCTCACACCACCCTTTTCTTATGTTTCCTCTCCATATGATATGAAGAAAGGTGTTGAGTGTGATATTCTAAATGGGTGTAGTTATAAAGAAATAAGTGGGCGATTATGTAGATATTTTATGAACCAATTATTTACGTTTATATTTTATAAATTCTATAAAACTTTTTAATCCTTAAGCATTTATTTGTATATTGAAATGAATATTCAACTAAAAATGTAATATCTATGTATGATAAGTTTTTGTTGCTATAACTGGGGTGTGGTGATTAGAGAATTCATAGGGAAGGGTTCCCACATATGTTATGTGTTATTTATAAAGGTAGGGGTCCTTTATATTATTAATATAATTTGATACACAGTAATCATTTATGAGTTTCTTGGGGCTCAATTCCTCTATCTATGGTGTTAGGTCCCCTCATTTGTTTTCTACTACTAGATGAGTTATGGACCTTCTTCTACAGTTTCAAAGAGGTGATGTGGGTTGCATGGTTTGGGTAGTTAATATTCTTAGTGATGTTGTATGGTTCATCTATATCTATCCTATAAGGAGTGGTACTCTCTTTTATATCATGGGTTCTCTCCTTCAAAGCATATATGGGTTTTTTTTCTTCTCATGGGTTATTATTTCCTTCCATCCATTGTGGTTTGATATGACTAGAATTTATATTTTTTTCTAGTTTATAGAGTATCCTACTAGGTATTTATACACTCACCCATTCATGTAAATATTTTACCAAATGTTTCATGTAACATATATAAAACATATAGCTTAGAAGATACCTTTATGGAAGCAGTGTTGGTGGATCTTATTGGTGTTGGGAGGTGATAGTAGTGGGTAACATTTGTGTTTAGAGATAGTTTTTTGTGGGGACCTCTTCATCTCTGTTTTTTAGGTTGGTTTTTTCTTATTAGGCTATTGAGAATGTGTATCTACCCTTTTATTATTTATTGTTTATTGATTTCGCATATTTAGATCTTAGTGGTAGTCACATGAATTATATATTATAGTTATTTTTATTTATCTATTCTATATTATTATATCCTATGTGGAAGTGTGTATTATGTATAGTTCTATTAGGATAATGCCTCCCATCATTTGTGATATGCCTACTCGATTCTAGTCACCATCATATTTCCTATTTGAGGTAGGATTAGGGTGGCACACTAGGCTTACCACAACCCAGGAGGGGTCTCGGTGGGCCGAGTCATGTCATTACAGGGTTCCATTAGGATAATATAATAAGACTCAACTATTATAGAAATCAAAAATATCTTTGAACCGGTTCATCCAATATATTCCTAGTTTGAGATAAATGATGTTCTTATCAATAGTGGAAATATCTCCAAGATATCAGAATAATCCCACTACAGGTGAATAGAAGATACAATTCTTTCTCCTTTATAACCATTTACCCAATAGGGTGTCAATACTCATGATACTCAGGTAGTAATCTTACTTAAATCTCAAGTGATTAGACAAATTCTTATAAATAAATTATTGGGAAGCCATGGAATCAAATAGAGAACAAACAAGGGTATAAGTTACTAGAACAATATCTGTCACTATCGAAGGACCTTCCTTAACACCAGCTGTTGGCTACTCAACAACAACCAGATCCATCATAAAGAACATATATCTATGATCCATATTTTATAGGAGGTTCCACTAACTTTTTCTTCAATGTTTCTTACTCATTACCCTTTCTAGATTTGACAATGGGTTGTCATTTTCCAATAGATATATACCCACTGGTCTAAATATGAAAATACTGAATCCGTTGGGGTTCTTGGCCAACGTACTCTAAGGGTGTAGACCTAAAAACCCTCTAAAGGTAACCAAACCTATTTAATTGATGACATTTTTTCAGATCGAATGGAAATCTAATCGAAGTGTTCCCTACTTTACAAAACCTGATGTCTTGAATTTTAGATCCCTCGGGAATAGGAGAATAATCATTCGAACCATGAATTCCCTACCTAGATCTAACATAGATCAACTTTTCCTATTTTCACTTCCATCCACTAGTAAAACCACTAGCTACGATACATCCCTGAGAAATAGTCTCAGCTAACACTTCTTTCTTTACTTCCTAAAATAATGTTAAGTTATTAAACATCACCAATTGGGTTCATAATGGTCCCCTCATTACCATTTCAAACCTTCTAAATTTTGAATCCTTATCCCAAATCATATAAGAATAAAGCATAGTAGGTTAGTGAATTTAATAGTATATTCCTTCACAGAAAGTGATCCCAACTTAAGAATCATGAAATTATGCTTCTTAACTCAGAAAATGGTATATTGATATAACTAATAAAAGAAAAGTTCCTAAAAACCATTCCATATTAGTCCCTAAATGTTATTTTCCTCTACCATTACATCCCACTAATGGTTTCCAATAACTTCCAACATATATGATGGTAGATGAAACCAATACTACTCTCAAGTCCCAATAATTTAAAATAGATGGAGAATAAAATCAACCTATCCATTACATAATTTGGAGATTTCTCACCCTAAAAATTTAGAGGGTGTTTAACTTTAAAATGTTGCATAATATTCATATCTGAGGGTTCTCATGAAAGTGATACCAACCATATTTCTTGAATTAGCTAAGGTAAACCCTTAGGGACTTGAGGATTAATGGGAGTAATAATAGTAAAAACATGTTTATAACACCTTGGATAATTTCTAGGTATTAAATCATTTTAAATTTTTCCTAACCAATTTGAATTGTTTTCTTGACTACATGATTTTTCATTATTTAAGAGTATTAGAGGTCGAAGTTGTGGCCCAAGAATCGAATTTTGGGATCTATCCTCAGTTTGGGGTATGATTTTTATATAGGTGGATCCTTAGGATTTTTTGAGTGAGGGTCATGTCATGTGGGGTGTTTCATAAGAAATAATAGTAAGATGCATTAGGATAAATGACACTATGGCCTAGATTGTTATGAAATCGATAGGTTGGGTGATTAAATTTTTAATGTTGGTAGAAGATTACATTATAACTAAGGGAATTATGGAATTGAGGGTGATTTGTAAGAGTGAACTTATCATGTTTAAGGGATGACTATATATAAGGTGTGCGTATAATGCTATAACATCCAAGACCTTACAACTTATTACTTTTTACAAATTTAGGTAGTAGAGGTGTATAGAGTAGGCCCTAACATATTTCAAGGTGTTTATGAGGGAAAATGGGGTTCCACTACATATTTTTGAAAGTATATATCATTGAGCCTAGGATTTCACTATTATGGTTGTCTCTGTAGTTTGGAGGAGAATCCTATAGTAAAGAGTGCCTGGGAGGTCTTTCTAGAGCTACTACCATTTTGGAGGTAGCAGCGGTGTGGAGAGTAGAAGAATCCTAGAGGTGAGTTATTATACAAGAGGATATGAAATGGAGACCCCTGCTATGGTGTGGAGTATAGGAATTGAATTTTAGTGTTTTTACCAATTTTAGAAATGCTACACTATGGGGAAATAGTTTCGGTTTATCCCATTCTTTATTTTTAAGATCATGTGGTGTAAAAGACTAGGTTTCCCCTTGGTTTCCTCCCCATTTTAAACAATCTATTCCAAAATGGTAGTCGTATTTCTTTAAGGCCAGTTTAAACATCCATTCTATGGAATAGTGGTGATGATTTGTCTTGGTCTTCCCAATTTTTATGAAGGTTGTGGAAGAGTCTTGGGGGTTGTTTTGTGGTCTTATTTTTTTCAATCATGGTATAAATTCTGAAAATCATATTAATTCATCCACTTATACTTTGTTTATATCATTCCTTGAGTGATCTACATGTATCCCATGGATAAATTTCAAC